>WOAB01000513.1:5002466-6233707 GCA_027886185.1 Rheum nobile
TAGCGAGTGGTGGGAGAACACAGGTTTGGCTGAGAGCCCAGTGTTGACTTGGTCGATGTTCAAGACCAAGATGGTTGATCGCTTTTTCTCTCGTGCTATGAGAGAGGAGAAGCATAAAGAGTTCTTGTACCCAAAGACGGATGGTCTGAAAGTGACCGAGTTGGCGTCTAAGTTCAATCATCTTTTACAGTACGCCCCTGCCGAGATCACCAGCGAGGCCCAAAAGATCTGGTACTTCCACGAGTGGATGAGCCCGGATATCAAGCCGTTAATGGTGCACCACACATGCTCTACCTTGGAGCAGTATGTAGATTGTGCCTATAAGCTGGAGATAACTCTAGAGGAGTCGACCAAAAGGCGCAACCGACAGAAGTCGATGCAGAACCAGAACCAGGGAGGTGGTTTTAAGCGCCATGCGCCACCGTCTAACTTTGCCAAGTCCGGCCGAGCTAAAACGGAGATGACGCAAGGAGGATCGACCCAGCAGTCAGGGCAGACCAAGAGTTCAGTTTAGTGTTATAAATGTGGTACGGCTGGGCACAAGAGCAATGAGTGTCAGAAGGAGAAGAGGTCGTGCTTTGGGTGTGGACGTGATGGTCATCTGCAAAAGTTCTGCAAGCAGGGGAAGTAGAAGGGAGTAGAGTCGCAGCAAGGGTCAGTTCATCAGAGCAACCGACCTAGGTTTAAGCCTGCCGAGACTCCTAGCCCGTCAGTGCAGACGACTGCTCAGAACAGGGGAAAGGCCCCAGCTGTTTCTGGAAGTCAGGGCCAACGCTTGTACGAAATGCGTGAAGCAGATGGACCCAACGCTCTGATTGCTCAAGGTACTCTATACCTTCACTCTACTTCAGTGTGCATTCTGTTTGATTCTGGTGCTACGCATTCCTGTATTTCGGATAGCTGTGTTAGCAAGTTAGATTTAGTGTGCAACGATTCGTGCGACCCTTTCGTCGTTAATCTTCCTAATGGAGAACGTTTGGTGGGAACCAAGCATCTGTCCGACTTTCCGATTACCATTCAGGGTAAGGAATTCGAGGCAGATTTAATCTGCATAGCCATGGCACCATACGACATTATTCTCGGTATGGATTGGCTGACGCGTCACAAGGCGGTGATCGACTTCAGTTCAAGAACGGTGACGGTGTCATCTGGGGGCCAGTTCGTGTGCAAGTTCAAAGGTCGAAATGACGCTGATAACGGCAAGCTGATCAATGCGATGGCTGTGTTTAAGCTAATACGACAAGGATGTGTCGGGTACCTTTGATACTTGGATTCGCCTGCGAAGGATGGACCTGAGGTTCTTGATATTCCTGTAGTTAGGGAGTTTTCGGATGTCTTTCCGGAAGAAATTCCTGGATTACCCCCGAACCGTGACATAGAGTTTTCAATTGATCTTGAGCCTGGTACGGCGCCGATTTCCAAATCACCGTATCGGATGGCTCCAGCTGAGATGCAAGAGTTGAAGAATCAACTTGAAGATCTCCTTGACAAAGGTTATGTCAGGCCGAGTGCATCGCCGTGGGGTGCTCCGGTATTATTCGTCAAAAAGAAGGACGGATCATTCCGACTTTGTATCGACTACCGAGAGTTGAACAAGGTGACGATCAAGAACAAGTATCCTTTGCCTAGGATTGATGACTTGTTGGACCAGTTGCAGGGAGCAAAGGTTTTCTCCAAGATTGACTTGAGATCTGGATATCACCAACTCGAAATTCGTGAGCAGGACATTCCTAGAACTGCGTTCAGGACCAGATATGGTCATTACGAGTTCGTAGTGATGCCTTTTGGGCTTACAAACGCTCCAGCTGTCTTTGTGGATTTGATGAACCGATGTTTTCACCAGTACTTGGATAAGTTCGTGGTGGTCTTCATCGACGACATTCTGATCTATTCTCCGAATGAAGAAGTCCACGAGGAACATCTGCGGATTGCCTTGTCAATCCTTAGACAACATCATCTTTTTGCTAAATTGTCTAAATGTGAATTCTGGATAAAGGAAGTGGCTTTCTTAGGCCACGTAATCAATAAAAATGGGGTTATGGTTGATCCCTAAAAGATTGAAGCGGTGGCTGATTGGACACAGCCCCAGAACGTGAAGGAGGTGCGTAGTTTTCTTGGACTTGCCGGGTATTACAGAAGGTTCGTAGAACGATTTTCAAAGATCGCTCTACCTATGACCAATCTACTCCGCAAGGTTCACAAGAAGTTTGTCTGGAATGACAAGTGCGAGGCCAGTTTCCAGGAGTTGAAGCGACGGCTGACCTCGGCACCCGTGTTAGCACTCCCAAAAGGGAATGACGATTATGTGGTCTATAGTGATGCTTCAAAGTGTGGTTTGGGTTGTGTACGGATGCAGAGAGGCAGAGTTATTGCTTATGCATCTAGACAACTCAAGACGTACAAAGAAAACTATCCGACCCATGATCTTGAGTTAGCAGCGGTTGTCTTTGCGCTAAAGATTTGGAGGCATTACCTCTATGGTATAAGATGCCAAGTCTTCACTGACCACAAAAGTCTCAAGTATATATTTACTCAAAAGGGGCTAAATACGAGACAACGCCGCTGGCTAGAGTTGCTCAAAGACTACGACATGGAGTTGCTGTATCATCCGGGCAAGGCTAATGTAGTAGTTGATGCACTAAGCCGGAAGACAACGCATGAGACTGTAGTTGCTCTACTTACTGCTCAGACCAAGCTAAACCAAGAGTCATGCGATATTGAAGTCTTGTATGACCAGCGTAGAGGGTACCTGAGTATGATGGAAATTCAGGCTACACTGCTGGATCAGATCAAAGAAAAGCAAGTCGATGACATCATCTTGGTGAAGTTAAGCAGTGAAGTGTTGGATGGGAAAGCTCCCAGTTTTGTGGTTCAGGATGATGGATCACTTTGGTTTCAGGATCGGATCTGTGTGCCTGACACAGAAGGTCTTCGTCAGTTGGTGATGAGAGAAGCTCATTCATCCGCTTATTCTGTGCATCCTAGCTCTAGCAAGATGTACAAGGACCTCAGGAAGAAGTTTTGGTGGCCAAACATGAAGTGGGACGTAGCAGACTTTGTGGCAAAGTGCTTAACTTGCCAGAAGGTCAAGATCGAACACCGCAGGCCAGGTGGTGAGTTGTTACCTCTCCCAGTACCAGAATGGAAATGGGAGGACATCACCATGGACTTCGTCACTGGGCTACCAAAGACTCGAAGTCAGAGGGATGTTATCTGGGTAATTGTGGATAGACTTACGAAGAGTGCTCATTTCATAGCCATCAAGACCACATGGGAAACCCAGAAGTTAGCAGAAGTCTACCAGAAGGAGATTGTCCGCTTACATGGCATTCCTAAGACCATTGTATCGGATCGAGATGGTCGTTTCATGTCAAGGTTCTGGCAGGAACTTCATAAGGCTATGGGAACCGAGTTGAGGTTCAGCACCGCGTTTCATCCTCAGACAGATGGCCAGTCTGAAAGGACCATCTAGACCCTGGAGGATATGCTTAGAGCTTGTGTACTCGATCGTCCGACTAGCTGGGAGGACAGCTTGAGTCTGATTGAGTTCACGTACAACAATAGCTGGCATGCTACAATCAAGATGGCTCCGTTCGAAGCTTTGTATGGTCGCATATGCAGATCTCCGATTTGTTGGGATGATAATGCCGACAAAATTCTGCTTGGACCAAAGTTGGTCGAAAGGACGGCCTCAGACATTGCTTTGATCAGATAAAGGATGTTGACCGCTCAGAGTCGACAGAAGTCCTACGCAGATCGGAAGCGCAAGACTGTCGAGTTCGAGGTCGGTGACAAGGTTTTTGTCAAGGTATCGCCATCCAAAGGAGTTTTCAGATTTGGTAAGCGTGGGAAGCTTAACCCTCGCTACGTGGGACCATTCGAGATTCTGGATAGAGTAGGATCTCTAGCGTACCGCTTGGCATTGCCACCATCGGCTCACCCGGTGCATAACGTGTTCCACGTATCATTGCTCAGAAAGTATGTGCCAGATGAGTCTCATGTGCTTAGTTATGAGGACATCGAGATTCAAGCTAATGGTACTTATGAAGAGTTGCCCGTGCGCATTTTGGAGCATCGGGAGAAGCGTTTGCGCAACAAGGTTGTGCCATTGGTACGAGTGTTGTGGTCCAAGTCAGGGACCGAAGAAGTTACTTGGGAGACGTGGGAAACCGAGTCAGATATACTCAGGCGTTTTTCCGAGTTATTTTCGACCTAAGTTTCGGGATCGAAACTTCTTTTAAGGGGGAGGAGATGTGATACCCCGTATTTTTGTAAGGTTATTTTGGGAATTTTGGGAATTTTGGAATTTTCCCGAGTACCCGTTGTGTACGTCAGATTTAATACAGAGAGTTTGAGACATTCTGTAATGTGCTATGTATCTGTAATATTTTTCTCAGTGAAATAATATACAGACAACATGCCTTGGATTTTAATATTCGTTCGCATACGATAATTTTTATCCCGGTTTAATGTCATGTTCGTTCAAAGCTGAACGGGCGGGAAAAGCTGGTCACGGCGACCGCCGTACAGTCGCGGCAACCGCCGTCGCGGATCCAAGAACGGCGACCGCCGTACAGTCACGGCGCCCACCGTCCTAATGCTCGAGGTGGTAGCTGGCGTGCCAGGCTACGGCGGCGATCGCCGTAAATTACGGCGCCCGCCGTAATTGCCACCGTCGTTGTCCGGGAGTCTTTGCCCGATGGTCGCCGGCGTGGTTCTGGCGAGGGCCGAACTAGCTGTCGTAGGCCCATCTTCGTGCTCCTGATGCTTTGGCTATAAAAGGAGGTGTTGGGGAAAGGATTTGAGCCATCACAAACACTGAACCTCTGCCAAATTTTTGTGTCGTCGGAGTTGTGTTTCGCCGGAGTTAGCAAGCTCTCGTCGGTGTCGTTTGGTGGTGTTTCCAGAAGCCCTTTAGAAGCCTTTTGGTTGCCTTTGGAGGTCAGAACCCAAGCAAGGCGGAAAGGGGTCGAAACGCACATTGTTTTGGTGAGATTTCTCTCGTTTCCGTCGTCTGAGTTCTTCACGGCGACCGCCGTGTTCTTCACGGCGCCCGCCGTGATGAATGCGGTGACCGCCGCCAGTGCCCAGAATGCCTTCGTGGCTTTGGCTTGGTTGGTTGTGGTCGTGGCGTCTTTCCTTTCGTTCTCTTTCGTCGTTTTTAGATTCGTACTGTGGTTATGTCGGATCTAACTTAGGGTTCCTTTTATGGGTCGACTCGAAGGTGTTTGTGCTAGCGGAGCTATACCCGTGTCGAGCCCGGAATCCCGTCGTTGTTGTAAGGCTTGTTTCTATTCTGTGGATTAAGGCAAGTGGTGGTTCGCTCTTGCTCATTCGTTCCATATTTACATTAATTATCAGTAGTTTATCTGAGTAATTAATTTGGAATGAATACTCTGTTTGTCTGGAAACGGTTTTGTTAAACTGTTTTGAAAATCATATAATAGGTTGTATATCTGTTAGAACAACTCTATTATCTGTGATCGCCTTTCGGGCCTTTATGTGGATTTATCCTGTAAATGTTAGTGTGCTGTAATTGTTTAGTTAGCACTGTTAGATAGGAACATTACTCGGACTTTGTCCAGTCGTTTATTTATAATCTGGTATCGGGGTGGCTCGTCTCCATCTGGTACTATTCTAAGATCATGATCGGTTTCTTTCACAAGTGTGTAGATACAGGACACTTAGCTGGTGTCACAAACCTTCCGGTGTACGTCACTCTCGACGAAACGTATACTAAGATGTGCCGTCCCATTGGTGGGGTACACATGTAAAAGTCTAATAACGTGATGTGTGGTTTGTAATATAAATCAGATAAGTGCTACTCTGACGCACATAATTAATAAACCTTCGGCGAGTAATGCAGCTAAGTTATAGTGCAGCTAGGAAAACTCGTCTCGACTTTGATCATACTACGTTCTCTTTCCAATCTGGATTCGTTGTATGCGATGAGGTTGGTCGTGAACCGAAGCATCTCAATCAACTTTTAAATCATTGTTGTATGATTCTGTAACATTCCAGATTTGTCATATTTCCTTAAGGACTCAATCTCTTGGAGTTTCTTTTCGAGTCGATTTCTGTGAAGGTTCAGTCTTTCAGAATCTTCTCTTGTGCATACCTCTTGTATATTCCAGTAGGAGTATGATGGTTGACTATCGTCATCGATTATTATTCGAGAAGCGATGAGTCTAACCTAATACGACTGCTTCGAACCATTCTGCTTTGTACCCTTGCTAGTCTATTCAAGTAGACTAACCCACGAACTTTGTTCTCTGCATGCGGGCTGGTGTCATCTGTTCGATTCGGCACATCAGATAGAAAGTAGCTCAGAAGAATAGAAGGACTATGGAGTCGACGGTGGTTTTTGAACGTCTTAATTATTTCTTTAATCAGATTGAGATATTTTGGACAATGACTTTGGTTGTAATGTACTTTCTAAGACTTCCGTTGTTTTTGGTTTAAACTTTGTGTTAGCCTATTCGGAATTGGGTTGTAATCCCGTAACTCTGTTTCTTTATCAATGTTATGTTTGGGATTGAATGTTTTGATCATTATGTATCATTTGTATTTCATCAATTGTATTTAATCAGTAAAGCCTTGGGTGATCTCGGTAAGGAACACTAGGGTCACTAGCGGTAATACCTTTCCAAAAGGATTAAGTTTTGGGGGTGTTACAGTTGTGGTATCAGAGCAGCACAATTGGTAACAAGTGGGCGTTAAGCTGCTTGTTAAAGCGGGAGGTCTCGAGTTCGAGTCTTGCGAACAACCTACCCAGTTTGGGGGAAGGGTTGGGGTACATGGGCTGCGTCCCATGGGGGATAGAAATGGCTGGGCCAATGCGCTCGGAGGCCCCTATCCAACATAAAAGTGTACTTTTTTGTAACATCCCATGCCAAGCTACCCCAGCCACCAAGCCGCCCAGCCACCCAACGGTGCCGGCGTCGGTACTGGTGCCGCCTGGTTGTCCAAGGGCATGCAGCCCACACACCCAACCCTTCCCCCATTTAAATGGGTAGGTTGTTGCCCACGGGGATCGAACCCGGGACCTTTAGATACAAGGGCAATGCCTTACCACTTGTATCACCAATTGTGCTGCAGTGCAATTGGTGATACAAGTGGTAAGGCATTGCCCTTGTTTCTAAAAGTCCCGGGTTCGATCCCCGTGGGCAACAACCTACCCATTTAAATGGGGGAAGGGTTGGGTGTGTGGGCTGCATGCCCTTGGACAACCAGGCGGCACCAGTACCGACGCCGACACCGTTGGGTGGTTGGGCGGCTTGGTGGTTAGGGTAGCTTGGCCTGGGATGTTACAATATTCATTCCAAATTAATTACTCAATTAAACAACTGATAATTAATGGAAACATGGAATGATGAGCAAGAGCGAACCGCCACTTGCCTTAAATCCGCTGAAGCTTAAACGAAGCTAGGTACGACGACAACTGGTTTCCGGGCTCGAAGCAGGGACAGATCTGGCAACACAGATTCCTTCGGATCGACCCATAAAGAAACCCTAAGTTAGATTCTACAACAACGAGTACGAATCTAAAGAATAACGAAAGGAATCGAAAGGAACGAAGCCCAATCGAAACCACAGAAGCCAAGGCTGAAACAAGCCAAAAGCTTTTGGGCAGCGGGCGTCGCTGTTCGTGGCGGCGGTCACCGCCTGCCTTACGGCGGACGCCGCTACGAACATTAGAAATATACACGAGAGGCAAAAACTCACCGATGTCGAGTGTTTTGCTTCTCCTTTCCTTTGCTTTGGATTCTAAGCTTCTAAGGGCTTCCAAGGCTTCTCTTTGCAACTAGAATAACACCCAATGGAACTCCGATGATCGATATCGAAAACTTCGGCGAGAGCTTAATTCCGACGAGATGATTTAAGTGAGATTTGAGCTTCGTTTTTGTGCTCAATTCGATCCCAATCCATCTCCTTTTATAGCCTCAAGCCAAGGGAACAAGAAATGACAAGCCATGCACGCGGAGGGCCGAGATCAAGCCGTCCCCTGGTCGCCGGCAAGCACTGTGCCTACGCCTGCAACAGGGGTGGCGATCGCCGCTGTCGGCAAGAGGTCGCCGCTTTGAAAGGTCTCTTGCGGCGGTCGCCGTTTTTTCTGGCGGCGGTCGCCGCATCCTAGGCCACTTGCAGAGGATGATGAGGATGACATCGGCTACTTGGCAGCGGTCGCCGCTAGCCTTACGGCGGTCGCCTCCAAGGCCATTTTGCATCCGATTAGCCTTGGATTAGCTTTGGCCTTAGCCCGGGATAAATAATAATCGTACATGAACGAGTATTAAGTCCCAAAATATGTCGACTGTATATTATTTCACTTAGAAAAATATTACAAAGATTAAGCACATTATAGAATGTCTTTCTGTCTCCGAAATTAAATCAACGTACACAACAGACGTTCAGGTAATTTCCAAAATACCCTTACAGAAATACGGGGTATCACATCTCTGGACATTCATCTCTTCCTGACAGGATGGTCCCTCAGTTCACCAATTGTATTAATTTTTTTTTGAACTGGTTTTTCTTGTTGAGACTCCAATTGATTCTTTGGTAGAGTCTCGTTCCACCTCATCTTCTTTTGTTGCTACCGCTAGCGTTTGCAAATAAGTTTTTTCATAAATAAGATGTTGGAAGATTTATTAAAGTATGTCATCATCAACTATTATTGATGCATACCTCAACTCCTTTTGTCCCCCTTTTTTTACTTTCCCTCTTATTTTGAACTACACCATCTTCATCATCCTTCTTCTTTTTTGAACGAGTCTTCCTTGCAAATAATTTTCCTTCTTTCTTAACTTTTTCTTCTTTTGTCATCGTTTCTCCATATTTCTCCTCATCATGTACTGCACCCTCAACATCATCACCCTCAACATCATCAACATCCTTTTTCTTTCGATAAACAACCATATATCCTGAATTGTCATTGTCGACTTTAATGGCACCTTCATCATCGTCATCTTGTAGGGGATTTGAATCAGACCCCCCCATTCTATCCATTTCGACATCCTCATCATAACCATGTATAACATTCTGCTTCAATAAATGACAAATTACATTTAACTCACAAGAATAATAAGTAGGTGCATCATTCTATGTTGTAAATATAACATTCCTAAAATACATCTAGACAAAAACAGAGCTTTATGCATCCATCCAACTTATATACATTGACTTTCTATTTTGTTACTATGACATTCTTGTTATAATGTTTGTAAAAAAACAGGCTTTAACTTACAATAAATATAAGTAACTTTCAATCTCAAGTTGAAAAACAGTGACATGTTAACTTTTTAATATGACATTCATATTCTACATTCCGACAAGAAAAAATGCTCCAGCTTCCAGGAAATAAAAATCTAAGTTCCCAAAACTTAATAACGATTGTTTACAATTATCTTACCTCTCCTTCCACCTATTCAATGTCCTCTTCTTCATCATTTGTTAAATCTGAGTTGTTGAATGTCCTATTCTTGATCATCTGTTCCATTATGCCCAAGGTTTTTTTCATAGCACTAAATCCTGCGTCCACTTGGTTTTCCAAATTAATCATACGCTCATGAAGCTCTTTCATAGCGCACATCACCTGTCTTGCATCCAGGCCTGAGGACTTCGCAGTAGGGGCAGAGTCTGAATCATTCTTTCCTTTTCTTCTACCATTGATAGACCTCTTATTACTTAGCTCGAATTTCTCAACTGCCTTGTCAAAGTAAGTGTCCTTCACTTCTCCATCAATTTTGCATTCTTTTAAGACCTCCACCTCATCTTCCTCCTCTATTAACACCACATTTGGAATAAAATGGGATGTGGCCTTCCCCAAGAAAGATTCCACAGCCGTCGCATCAGGTTGTGAATCTGATGACCATCATAGACCGCGTGGGTAGGCCTCCTTATCCACCAAATGTGCAAACGCTGAAGCAATTGGTTTTACAACTTCAAATAGCCATACTTGAACCGCATTTTTTCTTGTCAGTATGATACTTATTTCTTGTAAGAAACCATCAATATATTGTAACTACAATACCAACTTCAAAACTATATACATTACATCCTGTCATGTTACCTGAAAGGCCATTGGCAACCCCTTGAGTTTGTAACCCAACCTTGCACTTGAGTCTCTGCTTGTTTCAACAGTTTCCAATCTATTCTTCACCGTTGAACTCAATCCCTAGTGAGTTTCAATGTAGCTAACCCTGCCCCACGAGAATTTCGTGAATCGATCGATATCAGTCAATAATTTGACATGACCCGTGCTTATGCCAACTTTTTTCTCAACCCCAAGAATGACACCCTCTAATATAATCAATAATGCCATCTTATATTTCAAAGGGCTATCAGGCTGTGTACGCATAAATAATGACTCTAGCTCACCCAAGGTCAAATTCTGTACATTAAATAACTCTTTCACGACATTCTTATCCGGGTTCAGCTCATTATCATTCATTCTGCGACAGCATAACCCCATCACAAGTGCAAACTCCTTCATTGAAAAATGCAACAGCTGTCCTTGCAGGTCATACCACGTCTCCCACAACTTCCTTGTTTCTACTTGACGGAATAAAATGTAATGTACAAGTGATAAGCACTACTTTGTAGGGCTTAAGTAAGAGTCATTAGAGGTTTTATTGGTGCCATTCGGGTAGATTTAGACACATTCATGTGTATGGCGTTTAGGGGAGAAGTTGGTGTATTTGGAGGTGTTTGAGCGGTTTTGGATATCATATGAGACACTGAGGAAGAAACCACATGAGAAGACGAGGAAGAGGAGTGCAATGAAGAGTAGAAGAACCATAGGCTGAATTCAATTGGTTCGTTCTCTCTACTCCGATGTCCAAATGGAGTGATTCCAATTTGAGGAGTTAGATCTTGAAGTCTACTGCAAGTCCTCAAAATATGAGCGCAATCCGAGTTGGTAATCAAAAGTTATGGAGTTTCTACGGAAGTGTCACAGGAGCTGAACCGAAGAACAGCGACGGCGCCCGCCGTGAACATTACGGCGACCGCCGCCGCTGTCAGAAGCCCGCCGAACGTGTTTTCCATATTTGTTTTATTTGGATTATTTTTATTACGTTTTATTATTTCGTTTTAGGTTAATTTCAGATTTTATTTCCTTTAGTATTTAAGGGAAAAGAGAGGCATATCAATCGAGGATCTTTTTCTTTGAACCCTAATTTTCTCTCTACGTATTTGCTATGAAGAACTAAGCCTCTCTGGCTTAGTCAGACGCTGAAGCTTTCGTTTGGATTAAGTTGTGAGATTCTTGTTCTTAATCTATTGCATGGTTTTTATCTTTCTCTTGCTTAAGTTGTTTATGATTGATATTGATAATCTCTATTTGGACACAACTAGGGTTTGTTGTTATTGATCTATTGCTAGATTTAGATTGTTACTGATTGAGCATATCTATTTCAGAGTAGCAACTGCATCGTATTAGTAACAAGTTGTGCTAGTCTTATGCAGGAGAGAACTGATTTACATTCTAGGATAAAAGCTGGTTGTTTTATGCTAGAATTGTATCCAACTATATTCCTATCCGTAAGGCTGCTGTTAAACTGAATCTTGATAGTTTCAGTGTTGTTTAATTAGTTAGTGCTAATAGTATCTGGTTGTGCTATTAGTTATATCTGAAAAGGAATTGGAATTACCATTGCATGTGATTTTGAATGAGTATCTAGGATCAACTTGTCATATGAATAGTGGATGTTGTTTGACTAAGTGTTTTTCCCATTACTGATTTAATCAACTCTTTCGCTTGTCAACTTTTGCATGCTTAGGTTACTAAAACTCACAAAACCCCCCTTTGGTTACTTTGGATTGATACATAATTTGCATATTAAGATAGATCTGTCTCCCTGTGGATTCGACCTTTACTTACCTAGTACTACGGTTTAAGGTTTGTTTGGATATTTTGCATAGCAGTTTTTAGAACGACAAAAACCTGTTATCAACAAGCTGGCATGAAAAGGTTTGTCGACGAACCATCTTCATAGTAGGTCCAAATGAACCATCTATTATCCTCTGCCAATCCACAAGGAAGAGGCATTTCTCAATACTTATCAGCAATTCACGTCGACAGTTTTGGTTGACTCTGCCTTGAATTTTTTTCCCTTCAAATCTCAATAAATGACCCTAAACAATACAAATTATACGAGGTCAATAAATACAAAAGGAACATATACTTAAAAACTACATGATAGGATGTGAAATATGGAAAACTAGTCACAATGAGCTAACCAAAATTTACCTTTTTACCCATTTGAATCTCCTCTATTTATTCTTTAATCGACTACAGCACTTCAGTTGCACTGGTGGACATAGACAAACAACAGAGAATATCAACATTTAAGTTTTTTCTATGCACAAAAACTGAACATACTCAGATGTAGAGATCACACGATAAGACAAGGAAGTTGCGAGAGGAATAGAGCTATAAAGTCAGGCAAATAAAAACATTCACTTTAAAAACACAACAATGTTTCACAAAACTGACATTCTAATTGTTCATTTCAACAATAAAACTATACCATGTGACAAATATTTCATCAACGTTGACATGAAAATTTCAAACAATGGTAATTCCTGCAATTGTGACAAAAAATAAAACTAATTTGACATTCTCATTTTTCTAAGACGTATTTCACAGGTTTATATAATTCACTGCATTCAACTAAACGAACAATAGTGACAAAACCCTAAAACGAACAACAGTGAATCAACCCTAAAAAACCAATGAACAGCAACGGAGCAACCCTAAAACGGCATTGAATGGCTGTAACCCTAAAAAAATAGACATACCTACAAGGCTCGAACGAGATAGACAAAAGAGGAAGATGAATCGGAATCGCGACCGAATGGGGTCGTCGGTCGAAGACCTGCACTAAGTCGCGCGTCTTCGGTGGAAACCTGTAATTTTGGGCCGTAATCAGAGGATGATTCCGAAGCTAGCTCAAACGGAGATGAAGGGCTCCGTCTGTGGAAAACCTGCAATTTCACGTCGTCGAAAGAGGAAGCTAGCTCGAACGGCGATGAAGGGTTTCAAGAAAAAATCAAAGCTGAAGATTATGGAGTTTAAAGCGATATCATACCTGGAAGAAAAACCTTTCGGCCGACAATGGTGGAATCCGTCGGACAAAGCTGGATTCCGCCGGAGAAGTTGGAGAGAGCTCGAGTTGGGGAGAGAGACGATGACCAAAATTATTTGGGTTTCTGTAGCAAGTTTCACTTTGAATTTGAAACTGAATTTAATTTATTTTTTAATCATTAAATGAGTGCCATGACATATTTTATTTTCCAAAGAAAAAGAAAACTATAATTTCATTTTACTTTTTTAGGGGGTATTTTTGCAAAAAACACTGGAAAAAAAAAGTTGGGGTACTCTTGCAAAAAACAAAAAAGGCAGGGTACAATTGCAAAGTCATTAGTAAGGTAGGATATCTAATGCTATTTCTCTTGAAATATCTACATGAGTCTACACAACTATTAAGACAATTTCTTTAACGCCCTAGAAAAACAATCAGCACAAATCATCAAGCTCTAACGAATCTACTATATATCTACTGAAGTAGAATAAAATTACGTCACATGACGCTTCCACGTACACGTTAATTTCGCCACATGGCGCTTTCACGTTAATTTGATCATTTGTCATTTTCTCTATTTTTTATTTTTAAAATAAATTAACTTATATAATAAAGATTTCTATACTAAACATATAACTAATATTTCCTTATTTAAATACAAATCAATTAGAAAGATTACAAACTTATATATTAAAGAACTCTATACTAAACCTATAATTAATATTTCCTTATTTAAATAAAAATCAATTGAAAAGATTACAAATCAAATAGTTAGTAATATTACAAATTAGAAAATGAAATATTAGACCGAATATTTACGTTGCTTTAACAAAATATACGGAACTCCATTTGAGTTTATGTTTATGTTGCTTCTTCAACAAAATATACTCGACGGTTCCTATGAAGACTCTCTTTATTTTCAATAGTTGAGAATCAGGTTAGCAAGTCAAGATTTACTATTTGATATATTATGTTGTGTGGTGCATAAGAGAAGAAAATATCACAAGCATTAGTACAAGGTTGCTCCCTTTGATTAGCGATCTCATGTACTCCTTCGTAGAAATCATCATATGGTGCTATAGATGTAGAGTGCTATATATTGTAAGGCTTAGAAAACTGATTAAGATTCGTAGAAAAAGTTCCCAAATTGGGTACAAGATTAGAAGCCATAAAGCTTAAAGAACAAGCAAGATCTTTTTGTTTGTTAGGAATGAAAAGATTAAAAGAATATTATATATATCTACTAAACAATTATTTAAATACAAGCAAGAACTTGTTTTTTAAAGATTTTTAGATAGTTTATCAACAATCATAAAGCTTAAAAAACAAGTAAGATATTTTGTTTATTAGGAAAGAAAAGATTATGAGATTATTATATATAATCAACAAGATCTTTTTGTATATTTTTATATATTTTTTGTATCATGGTATTATCTTTTAATTATAGTGTTATGGTTTCATATAGTATATTCTGATTATAAATCATATCATTCATCGTGTCAGACCATCAAAATCTCATCTTTTCTGGAAAGAGTATACAATAACATTTATGAGCAGGTATTGTCTCTTTCGTGTCTTTTAGTTTTGCCTCTTTATACATTTAGAATAATAGTAGATTAATCTACTATATATATACAAAACTAGAACCTAACTATGCCACTTGTCACTCCCTTATTAAAATTGTCACATGCCATTTTATCTTTTTTTAAATACAATTAGTTATATATCAAATATTTTTATCCTAAATGTAGAACTAATGTTTTCCTAATGTAAAAACAGATCATTCATAAAGAGTACAAATCAATTACAAATTAAGATACAAACTAATCACAAACGATAACAAATCCAAAACTTTCACAACACTAATCAACTCATAATTGGTAAGCATCAAGTTAACTAATTGCTACATATTTGTGGATATGTGATTGTAAAATAAATAAAGTTGTAAAAAATCAAAGATCATGAGTTTTGGTTATAAACTTTAACTTTTTTTTTAGAAAAAATAATTAAAAGATATTCGATATGAGTTTGAAAATACAATATCTAAAACCCATTTAGGATATCAGATTTATTATTGATTTTTTCTTTCAATTTCGTAATTCTTCATTTTTGCTTATGGTTCTTCATTGTCCAGAATAAGTTTTGACACTCGTAACTTATTTTTTATTTTACCTAATCGATATAATATGTCAAAAGATTTGGTTATAACGATTTTTTGTAAAAAAAATAGAGTAAATGAAACTGATGTGATAAAATCAAAGATTAAGAAACATCATATCTATAGCGAATACTTAATAAACTAAAATCCATATCAAAATTCATGTATTTTTTTAATTAATATTTATTTGCAACACAATATCTAAAGGCCATTGCTATATAGAGCACCCCCTAGTTGCTATCTAAAGCCCACTTTAAACCTATATAATTTTTTTTCCCAAAATTACACAGATACCACTCTCATTGTCTTCCTCACTTTCCCACCCTTTCTTTATTTCCTCTCTTCCTAGCCAAGAACACCCTCCTCTTCATTACAAATCAACCCATTAAACACATCAATTCGGAATTTGAAGGGGCACGTTTGAAGAATCAATCAACCATCTCCCTAAAATTGTAAGTTTTGTTGTTTGTTTTTGCAAATTTCATATGTAAGAACATGAATTCGGATCTAGGGTTTGGATGAATTTGGAAATTTTAATTTTGGGTATTATAGTCCAAAATTTGAGTTATAGATCCGAATTTTTAGGTTTATAGATCAATAAAATATGTAATGGATATCATTTAGATAGATTTACATTCGCATGGTATAAATTTTGCGTTGTTGCGAACGAATTGTGGGTCGCCATTGCGAATTGATGATATGCGAAGAACTGAACAAATTTTGGGAGGAAGACGACGTCGTCTGTCATGGATAAACATGTTATGTTCCATCATGGATGGACGTGTTCGTCCATGACGGATGGAAGTGGTTCGTCCATCACAGACGAAAATGGTTTATTTTTTTTAATTTTTTCCCTCTTCTTTCTGTGGTCAATCGACGTATGAAACGAACTTATGTATTTTGTTATTTATGTTGCAGATGGATGGTAACACTAGATCTGGGCGTGTACATAGAGAAGATGTTGCACGCGAGGGTGTGCGTGATATCACTTACACACGGCGTAAGAGTAAGTCAAAATCCAAGAAAACAAATCCCGATAATGCAACACCGTCGAATTTAATAGGAGGGGGACAAGTCATATGAAACTGTACGGACTGCCTCTTTACAGAATCTTTCTACACGGATCGTGCACTATGAGTTGCAAAACATGTCTATAACTCTATAAGTAATCTTAATTGTTTTGATAGGTGACATACAAATCAAAATATCCAAACAAAAGTACATCATGACAGAATCTACAATCGTCTTATGAAACGGTCAGTACGAAATATCCTAGCCATCAAAGCATGACAATGCACTAATCAGAATCAGACAAATTCGCATTTGACTTGCGACCACGTCGGACTTTGACTTTGGAGGTAGGCTTGAAATCGAGCAAACGGGAAAGAAACGGATTGATCAAATGACACGCAGATTCGTGATGATGACGAGTCCACAAGGTATATATATTCGACAATGGTGAATCATCGGACATGGACACATGCACAATTATAGAGCATGTACTTGTATTTTAAAAAATACAATAAACTCCAAAGATATTAAAAGGTTATTAGTATACCGAAATGAAATGATCCTCATTTGTCAAAAGGCAGATGCAAATCGTATGAATCTTCATGATGGAAGGGTCTTGACCCATCGTTGAATGCAGTAACGACCACGCATCCCATGTTTGGAACTCCTAACCAAGTATCTAGTGGGGCAATGCCGGACTCAAAGTGATCAACCGCATCTCGCATGGTTTCAACCGTATGAAAACTGAAAGTTTTTTGAAAAGCAATGGGTTATTTCAGTTTCACAATCATGGTTTGTCTGACGTATGGCCATTGGTCCTGCCTAAGGCCTAGAGATTTTGCAATTGCTCTGTATCCACAGTTTCTATCAGGGCAAATGGAATGGTAACCGGTCAGGTGTGGGCGAATACACATCGGAATGACATCCAAGAATGGAAACTGAATAGGTGCATTTGCTGGAACCAGAGGCGTGGGATCTTTAATCTGAGAGGTTGGAGGTGCATGACTCTAACCTGAGACACTGGAAGCATGAGAGGTCTAATCTTAGAGGTTGGATGTGCGGGAACTCTAACCTGAGACACCAGAGGCGTGGGATGTCTAATCTGAGATGGCGTACACGGGTAATCTGGGTGGTTTGGGGGGGGGGGGAGGCTACCTCGTTGCTTCTTGGAAGGTGTTTGGTCCAACTCTTGCTCAGTGAGCTCCCATGAAGAAGGAAGTCTTTTGTTTAGATCTCCCTTTGGTCGTCCCATAGTCTTCACAAATGTTGGTTCCTGCAGACTAGTCCTCTCGGGATGAGCTAACTTAATAATTGCATTGACACATTTATGTTGTTGATCAGCTGACAAATTGAAGTCATTACTAATGAAATCATCCATTAGTGATCTGGCGACTTTGCACTTCCACCCTTTAACTTTTTCATTTTGCACATCTTCCATGTCCAATTGTCTCCAAAAACTATGCACAACTTTAGGTGGGATAGGTATTTGTATTCATTCATTAGAGACCTTGTACTTCAACTCCTTGAAAATATCTGCTATTGTCACAATACACATCATCTTCTGGCAACTCATGTTGAAGGTTGCCTTGATTTCATTTACTTGGATGCTCATCAATGAATTATATTGAGTTAACACAATGTCTAACCTACCATGTGGAGTAGTCAAGAAGTTTTTCAATTACGAGTGTTCTCCTTTAACCCTACAATTGAAATGACATATAATCACATTATATCCATGTATAGGTATGGAAGTGATGCATTGGATATATTATATTGCACAACCTGTTTGTCGTGCTAGTTGCAAATGTCAAAACTGTGTCCGTCCAAGCCGACACAATTCTTTCCTTATAAGGTTCAAGCCACTAGTTTCTGACATACAGAAGCAAGCTTTTCCTGGTGCTCCATTCAACCTTAATCTTGTGCAACCTTTGCTTGTACGCCTCTACAGTTGTTTCCTTAAACAACTCCATGTAAGCATTTGCAAACCTTGTTGTAGTGTCAGCACGCTTGATGATTTTCTTAGCTTTGGCCTCAATGTTCTTGTATACATGACGCCTACATAGAATGTATTTCGCCTTTGAGAACATTTCATCCACCGCAATCATCAAGACAAGCTCTCGATTCGTCACTATGTATGTAGGTGTTTTCTTCACAAGCCCGCAAAGTTTGGCAAGCTGCTTTATAGCCCACAAGTAGTTGTCTTCCTTCTCATGGGCAAGAAATGCCCCCGTTACGTTGTAATTCTTCCATGTAGAAGTGAACCCTATAATTTCCAAGAAAGGTATCTCATACCTGCATACAAATTAGCATGTTATAGCATAATAAAATAACCTATCAATAACTATATAATATAGAGATGTGTGAATGTTACCTGTTTGTAGTGTAGGTGGAGTCCAACAAAAATACATATGGAAATGCCTTGAGGAGTGATATAGAGTCTGAGCTGGCAAAGAATACGTCGGTGACCTTATTGGTTTTAGGGTCGAACCTATGCTCCAGAAAGTAGTTGTATTATTTAGATTTCATGAAGAATAGTTACACAACTATTCTTCCTTCCATCCCCGCCCTTCGTACATCATACATCTCATTGTACACTTGCTTCTTGCTAGTGTAGTTTCCTGGGAACTGGTTCAATGTAGTTGCAATTCGTACAATGTGTCTTGGTCATCGACTCCACCAATCTCTTTTGATCAGCTGTGAGCCTTTCAGCAAATGCATGCCCATATAAATTGGACCCAATCTCATGGTTGTGAGTTCCATGTTCTACATTGATCTTCCATGATCCTCTGAGGCGTTTCACGACACATCAATTTGAAGGGACACCCATATTTCTTGGTTTTTGTGTTTTTTTCGGACTTTGTTTTCTCCTCCTTTTGATGGGGTGCACATTCATTCTCTTTCACAAAGCAACATAGTCTTCTCAAGGTGACAATCATCTGATTTTCTATCTCGGTTAATCTTGATGCACATGTTATTTTGGATCCTAGTTTCTTTCACCCACTTAATTGCCTATTCCCTAATGCATAACACAATATCCGTGCTAAACAACTCAGAATAATCATCGGACACATGGATTACCTTTGGAACAGACACATTAAACTGGGGTTGTGTATGCAATGGTGGAAATCCAAACTGCACCGACGTATGTTGTGCCCGTACCTGTGCAAATCCACTCATACTGAGTAATCTAGATGGCATCTGAATTGCTTCAAAATGTACATATTCTGGACCAATTGTCCCCCCTGAATGTGGAATGTACGAAGAAGGCGTTTCATTTTCTATAGGCCAGTCATTAAGACTTAGGTCGTTAAGACCAAGATAAATCTCGTTATCCTCCTGTTCAAAATAAGTAAACAAGTTAATACAATGTATCGGGGGGGCATCCGTCCGTCATGGACGAATCCCAATATGTACACAAATCGAGAGCGGCCAAATAAAAAATTTACACTTATAAATTTTCAAGTTACAAACACTAGCATTTACTTACATATCTTATCTAACATACTTATCAAATATCCTTTTAGATACAAAAAAATCTCAAACTAACATGACAGTTGTGATTTTTAACTTGGAAATAGAGTAAATATCACAACTTTCATTTATATGTATTTGCAATTTCATGAAAACTCAAAAGTTTGAAAAAAAACCATAAAAACGTATTTCATTGTGACTAAACATCGTTGAATCATCACCTCTAGCGCCCGGGTGCAAACCATCATCATGATTTGTCATGATATATGAGAGTTTTGTTTGAGAGTTTTTGAATGAGAGTAAAACAGTGATTTGGATTTATTGATGTATGAGGGAGTAATATGTAAGGGTGTGCAAAATTGGCCCGGATCGGACCGGGTGTATTCTGGTCCGGTCCACGCCATCATTTTTAAGATTTCGGATTTCGTTCCGGTCCAAATCCATCGATTTTCGATTCGGACCGGATGAACCGTTTTTTATTATTATTATTATTATTTCATGTATTAATTTCTCATAACACTATTAAAAATTAGTTTCTATTATAAAAACAAATTAGTAACGAAATATATTATCCAATATAACAAACAATAGTTATAAAAATATAAATAATAAATAACTTTTAATTAATATAAAAAATAATAATAAGAATATATTACCGGTTCATTCAGATCCAAGACCGGACCGAATCATATCGATCCGGTCTCCGAATCATATCGGTCCGGTCTCTGATCCTAGAATCGAAAAAGATTCCAATCCATCAAACATGACTGGAAAAAACGCTCCGGTCTAGACCGGATACACACCACTACACATTCTTATTTTTTCCGGGGTTTCTTCCTCCCACGACTGGCATCCGATTCTCTCCCTCTCTTCCTCTCCATTTTCCAGTATAAAGTTTCCTTCCAATTCTCATTTCCTCGTTCAACTGTCTCCCAATGGAAAAACGAGGCTGTAATCTTCTTTAGCGTTCCAGAAATTAGGTTTTGTTTTTTCGCATCTTTTCGATTGGATTGTTGAAAAATGCTCCCATGGAGTGGAATTAGCTGTTGTCTTAGCGCTTCTGCTCTTTACCTTCTCGGAAGGAACACCAAAAGGTAATTCTTCCTCCCTATCATTCTCGCTAATAAATTTTTCGCAATTGCTCATCTTTTTCTTGCTCGTCGCTTTTTTCCTTTAAAATTGTAATTCGTCGAATTAATTGGCGATCAAGTGCTTCATTGCACTGCGGCTTAGAGTTTTGTTATCTGTTTACAGGGATGCGGATGCCCTTGGATCTGTCACTCGAGTTAATCAGTTGAGGGATTTGGGTGAGTGGATTCCTCTATTTTTCTTACACCAAGCAGCTTCTTGTTTCCGTGTGAGAATTCTTGTTCATGAAAGTTTAGTATCATCAATATTTGCTTTTTTGGGAGAATGTGCCAAAATTTGTTTGAACAATCCCTGTAGTCCTTGTTAAATTAACTGCCTTGAATATTTTTTTGCAAGTGTTGTATTATTGCTGAACAATTGTCAATCTGAAAATGTTCCCATTCCATAGTATACCCCTACCAGTCTACCACGTATGGTAACCCATGTAAGTAAAAGCTGCAAGCGTAGTCTGGAAAGTAATAGATCCCTGTCTGCACCTGCAATTCATCTGATCAATTTAGCTATTAGATGCACCCCTCCTGGCTCTTGCATCATCAGTTCATCACCATTTCATTACAATATTGATTACTTCTCTAGAGTAGGTGCCTCGAGCATACAAATGGTTGTAGTCCTCGTTACCAGTTGTCTAAGCATATGAAAGAAGTAACAATCTTTATTTCCTTACATTGGTTCAAGGAAGCTCTTAGCTACTTTGTTTCTAGCTGTCATTGAATGAAGGAGCAACCAACGATGATTAGTCCCCCCAGGGCTCAACTAACCTTCTTACCCTAAGACTGATGAATTAGTGCACTTTACTAATTGCCTTTAGAGTTGGTCAATCTAATTTAACTGGTTCCACCATAATTGTTCTGCATTCCTATTTCCTGCTCATCCTCAGTTTGATTTTGATAAACTTTTCCAACATCACGCATCACTATTGATCCTTAACCATCAAATTAGCTCCTCTGTAACAGGTCATTGGTTGCCAATTCCCACTTATCCCGCATGCTGCTTCTTGTAGTTTCAAGCTTAATTTGTCTACTCATACACAGTTGGGGGAAACTAATATGGGGGGGGATTAAGCATCCCTGGTTGCTCACCCCCAAACTAATATCGGGGGATTAACGTCCCATAGCAGCATAAAGCATGCTCACCCACAAAACAACTCCCACCACACATTGTTCTACAACTCACAGTCCTCTAATATATTTTATCTTCCACACTCACACACCAAAAAAATATTAATCAAGATAAAATCTGCTTCTCTTCAACTTTCTATCAATCCCCAAGTTAATCTAATCTATCTGATACAACACTTCTTCCGTGTACATATTCTTGAATAAATCCTGGAAGCCAACATGGGAGCAGAAGCCCTCAAATTGAGCTCATTCCCACTCTTTAATATGTCACCCGTTAGTTAAGATTGATCCAGTTTTCTTTAATTGCTCATTTTTAGGATGTTAGGTATTTGACAAAATTTATAGGAGATAATTATTTATTTTCATTATAGATGGGGCATATTTTTAGTTTGCTATGGTATGGGATTCTTATAATTAAAATATCAGAAAGTTGAGCTTTGTCTCACGTTACTGAGCTCAAGATCCTTGCCCTCAGTTTTTTTCCCCATTTACTGCTCTGCTGAGCACCCAACACTACCCCTATCGGTAGGTTCTACACTTCTACTCCAACTGAGTTATCTTCCCTTTCTCCAGTCTAGGTCAGGGTTGTGAATAGAAATTCATTATTTATTATGTCAATGCCATTTGCTTTAGCAGATGAAAGAGCAGTTATTTCGTTTATTTCCCAGGATTCTTTTTATGCAGAACTATTCCACTCTATTGGACCATGTGTCATGTGTGTACAGATACGCTGAACAAATTTAGCTAGTTCAGTAAAAAAATTATTAGTTAGTTCCTTTCCCCGTTTCCTACTCTCTGTTTTATCACCCGATAGTTTAGGTTGATCCAATTTTCTGTAATTTTCATTTTCGGGATGTTAGGTTTTTGAAAAAATTTATAGGAGATAATTTTTTTTCATTATAGAAGGGACATGTTTTTAGTTTGCTGAGGTATGGAATTTTTATCATTAAAATATCAGAAAATTGAGCTTTGTCTCATGGTACTAAGCTCGTGATTCTTTCCCTCAGTGTGCTCTATTTACTGCTCTGCTGAGCACCCAACACTACCCCTATCGGTACATTTATCAGCCTGATTCTTTCCACTGGGCTTACTAGCCTTCAGGTTCTACCTTAACTGAATTATTTACCCTTTCTCCAGTCTAGTTCAGGGACGTGAATAGAAATTCCTGATTTATTATTTCAATGCCGTTTGCTTTAGCAGATGAAAGTGCAGTTATTTTCTTTATTTCCCAGGATTTTTTTTATGCAGAAGTTCTGCATAAAAAGAATCCTGGGATGGGAGCCCCAGGCGCAGAAGTGCAGAACTATACCACTCTATTGGGCCATGTGTCCTGTGTGTACAGATACGTTGAACGACCTTTTGATTGAAGTCCATTATGATAATGGCAAAAGGAATACAATGGATATTTGTTATGTGTTTCTCCCCCTATCAAAGCATAGTATATGCGTATTTGCATTTCCTATAATGTTAGTTGTGTGCTTATATTCTTCTTATCTGCTGACTGTTTTCCTTGCTGTGTTCATCTCTTCCCTTGCCATTCAGCACTGCTGCTAGATACTGCTTGCACATTTGTTCCTCTGGTTGTTTCTGTTTCTGGAAAAGTTGGTTCTGACACACCAATAAGCTGCGAGTATAGTGGGCTACGAGGTGTTATTGTTGAAGAAACAGTAAGTTGATATGCTCTTCAAACAAGAGAAGAACTTTTTAAACTTGTGAAAGAACTTTTGAATTTTTAATTTGTTGGAAATTGTGTAAATCTAGAGTTGTGTTTTTCAGGCTGAGCAACATTTTCTCAAACATAATGATGCTGGCTCTTGGGTACAAGATTCTGCTTTGATGCTATCCATGAGCAAGGAAGTTCCTTGGTACTTGGTAAGGTTTTGTACTGTGATCACTTTGTGATTGAGTTTTGTGAAATTGGTGAAGTTTGCACTATATAATGCTACTATAAAATCCTGTAATTTTTCTTCTGAAGGATGATGGGACTGGTCGTGCTTATGTAATTGGAGCGCGTGGTGCCACAGGTTTAGACTTAGCAGTGGGAAGTGAGGTGTTAGAAGAATCAGGAAGACCTGTTGTTCGAGACTATGTGCAGGGCCTCAAGGTTCATCTCCTAACATAATGTAGTTTCATCAAAAGGTATAATGGTGTTATTTTATTCTGACTGATTGCTGTACTTGTAGATGCTTGGAGTCAAGCGTATTGAACGAGTTCTTCCAACTGGAACACTATTGACTGTTGTTGGTGAGGTATGTCATTGTACAACATGATATCTATCCTTCTGTTAAATCCATTTGTACAGATATTTTCACATTAATATTAATTCCTTCATCTTTCACTTCGCCAAGTAGCCATTTTCTGTATTTTATTGGCTTTAAATGCCAGTATGAGAGGGAAATAGTGTAGCTTTCCAATTTGCATGAATGATTTACATTTAAGCTTCTCATTCATGTGCAGTTTTATAACATATGTCTTTCTCCTTCCAGGCTGTAAAAGATGATATTGGAACTGTTCGGATTCAGCGACCAAAACGAGGTCCATTTTATGTATCACAATTAACCATTGATCAACTTATTGCAAATCTAGTTAGGTGGACAAGGTAATTTAACATGTTCCTTTTTCTTGCTTTATGATACCGTATGTAAATAACAATATGTCTATCAGATGGTATAAGTTTGCCTCGATGGGTTTATCTGTACTTGGCGTTTATCTCATATCAAAGCGCACTATTGGGTATTTCTTGGAGAGGAAGCGCCGTTGGGAATTGCAGAAGAGGTATGCTTACCCTTTTCTGATATCAAGTGAATGTTTGAGTAAGCATCTTTCTATACAGAGTAGAAAAAACCTGAATTTGAAGTTATTCCAGATTAAATAAGTGATTGATTAGAAAACCTGAGACCTACTTAGTTACTCCTGAATCCTAGAGAGCAGAGTGCTTGCTGTGGCCATGTAGTGAGGAACTCTTATCCTGTAGATAGCTTAGATCGTGTTCATTTTAATATTACATTCTTCTTCTTGTGAAATGCTAATGTTTATTATGCTTTGATGTGCATTTCTGATAAGTTTCTGGGGACCGTCCCTGTAGGGTTCTGGAAGCAGCTGCAGCTAAAAGAGGGCAGGATGAAGATGGTATATACTCAAGGAGGATTTACTTCTGTTGTTTGTCTCCTTGATCCCTTTTCCTTTTTTTTTTTTTCTTCTTCTAGTCTGATGATCGATATTCTTGCAGGTTCAAATGAAAAATCTGAGAATGGAGGAAATAACAAGAGAGAACGTCTAATGCCAGATCTCTGTGTCATATGCCTTGAGCAGCAGTACAATGCAGTTTTTGTCCCGTAAGCTGAAAACTTGAACTTTTCGTGTTAAAGATTAACGTTTTGATGCTCAGCTTTGACATAATCCCTTCTACTTCTGCTGTATCATCAGATGACTACTTGACAACTTGCTGGTTAGGGATACAAACTTTGTTTCACAAGTCATGAGCACCTTTTGTTTTTTTCTTTATTATTTATACACAGAAAAGGAAACACAAGATATTTCTAATGGGATTGACACCTTATGATGCATGTAAGTTTTAACTTGAAACTTGAAAGTCACGGGCATAATTTACATGCTGAGTTGGTCCATGAATATCGCGAGGTATAGATTTTTGCTTTGAATATAGGGGCAATTAGCATTTGAGCTTGAAACTCTGAAGGGATTTAGAAGAGCAAAACAAAAAATTTGAAAGAGATGTCTCTCAACACCCCCACCCCCCAAAAAAGAAAAGAACACCACCGGAGACCCACACAAAATTTGTTAGCCCTTCTTAAAATATGGATTTAAAATTGTGCAAAGATATTTAAAGAGCTGTTATGAATGAACCATGTCTTGTATATCCATCTATGGCTGCTCTGTTGAAACCCTGTAACTCCTAAATGTGATTTGAAGTTACCCTGGAAGTAAAGTTGTTGTAGTTGTTTTGTCTTGTTACCTCCTGTTGCTCTTGATAAACAAGTTTTCCTGTTTCTACTGCAGGTGTGGTCATATGTGCTCTTGCACGACTTGTTCTTCTCATTTGACAAGCTGCCCTCTGTGTAGGCGACGAATTGATCAAGTTGTAAGAACATATCGCCATTGAATCACGACGTGTAACGTGCACTTGTAGCTCAATCCAATACTTGCACGCGCATAGGTCTGACAATCCTTGCTTGCGAAATGTCCCAAGGAAGCTGCCATCGAAACTTTCTAGTCATTTAGTGTCAACTTCTTAGGTCATCCTTTCCTTGTTTATATGATTAAAATACTTCTTCAGTTTTTCTGTAGATCTTGGTCAAATCTGCCTTGAGTGTTGATCAGTGGCTTAAAACCGTAGATAATATGTATCAAGATACTTGTAAATTACCAATCATTGCAATTTTCACGAGATACTCACTATTATGTTGTTCCTGCTGATAGTTGTACACACTTATAATGAATTGTATATTATAATCTACTGTATACATATATGGAAAAGTATCAGGTGCGAAAACTTTTTATAATACAAAATACGAAAGTTTTTCAGCCGTTCCATCAATGTAAATCAAATGCTTCAAATCGAAAGCTTCAAATGAAATGCGTTTTTTAATTTTTTCTTTTCTTCGTTTTAACTTTTCGCTTCAGCCTTCTTTTTTTCCAAATCTTATTTTTCTGATTCACATCTTCTCTAAAATCTTAGTATTGAACATGGATCTAGGTATACGATTGCTATTTTCGATTTCAGTACTATTTTCAATTTCGTTTTTGATGATCCATAAAACAGTAGATCTAGTTTTTTTTATTCATTTGCACTTCCTCATTAACCACTTTGACTTCTGTTTAACAACTTGCACTTTCATCATATTCGCTTGCACTTTCGTCATTTCGCTTGCACTTATTCATTATTCTGATGCACTTTCTGTTCACTTGCTTGCACTTTACTTCGTATTCTCATGCACTTTCTTCCTATTGGTTTGCACTTTCTGTTATTTAATCTTTTGAACCTAAAGTGCAAGCATATAAGAAAAAAATACAAGCAATTCAACACAATGTGCATTCGAATATACACAATGTGTAAGCAGAATAAACAAATGTGCAATGAAAACATAAAGTACAAGCATATAAGAAAAAAGTACAAGCAAAAAAATACAAAGTGCAAGCGAATAAACACAAGGTGCATTCGAATATACACAATGTGCAAACTAATAAACAAAAGTACAATCAGAAAACATAAAGTGCAAGCATATAAGAAAAAAATGTAAGCAAAACAACACAAAGTACAAGAAAATAAACACAAAGTGCAAGCAAACATAAAGTGCAAGCATATAAACATAAGGTGCATTCGAATATACACAATATGCAAGCAGAATAAACAAATGTGCAATGAAAACATAAAGTGCAAGCATATAAGAAAAAAGTGCAAGCAAAAAATACAAAGTGCAAGCGAATATACACAATGTGCAAGCGAATAAACAAAAGTGCAATCAGAAAACATAAAGTGCAAGAAAATAAACACAAAGTACAAGTAAACATAAGGTGCATTCGAATATACACAATGTGCAAGCAGAATAAACAAATGTGCAATGAAAACATAAAGTGCAAGCATATAAGAAAAAAGTGCAAGCAAAACAAAACAAAGTGCAAGAAAATAAACACAAAGTGCAAGCAAACATAATAAAGCGCGTGTAATGACACACTCCATAGCGCGTATATATTTAATCGAATCAATAAAGCGTATTTTTCCTATGCTCCCCAGCCGTAAATCTGGCCACGGTGGACGGCTGAAGATCTTTCGTATTTTGTATCTTAACAGCCTTTCGCATCCGAACCGCGTCCTACATATATATACTAAAGTAAAATATACTAATGTCATATGGAGCCCTTATATTCAATTTGTCATGTGTCATTTTCTTCTTCTATTTTTCATTTTTTTTAAAATAAATTTAATTATATATATATATTAAAGATTTCTATCCTAAAGTCCTAAACCTAGTACTAATATTTCTTATTTAGATACAAATCAATTATAAATATTACAAACAAATTATAAAAGATTACAAATAAAAAAATGGATTAAACAACACGTGTCTAAAATATATTCGACGAAATTTCATTTGAGTTTTCTCATATAGAGACTCCGTATGTTTTAGATCTTTATCGGCAGAAGTTGAGAATAAGGGTTAAATTTTATAAGACACAATATCTGATGATGCAAAGAAATCAATTCTACTGAACGGGTGTAGATCCGATGAGAATGAACATTAGGGTGAGAAATGAGAATAGTTCCTAGCCTTTAAATCCAAAGGCTAGGATTAGACTATCATTTAAGTGGTCATGTGCGACTTAAGTGGATAATTAACCGGTCAAACCGATAACTAGCCGGAGCTCCGGCGTTGACCGGTCAAATTTTTTATTTTTATTTTTTTTTCGGACCAATTTTTATTTTATTTTCGGGGCCATTTTTTGACTTAAGATGGTATGTGCATACATTTTGGCTTGTGTGTGCATCTATATTGTCCTATATGTGCATCAAAATTTTATAAGGTGTTGTCCGACCTAAGTTTTTTTTTTCGGCCCATTTTTTTTTTCGGGTCCATTTTTTGCTTGTGCTGGCATGTGCACCATTTTTGACTTGTATGTGCATCAATATTGTCTAATATGTGCATCAAAATTTTATAACACGTTGTCCGGCCTAAGTGTTTTTTTTCGGCCATTTTTTTTTTCGGGTCCACTTTTTGCTTGTGCTGGCATGTGCACCATTTTCGACTTGTGTGTGCATCAATATTGACTTGTATGTGCATTAAAATTTTATAAGGTGTTGACCGGCCATTTTTTTCGATTCAATTTTTCGCAGCCCAACTTTTTTTCAAAACTATTTTTTTGCTTGAGATGGAATATGCATATATTTTAGCTTGTATGTGCATCAATATTGACATGTATATGTATCTAAAAATTGTAAAAAATATGCATTGTTTTCTAGAAAAAATGTGCATGAGTTGTACACTGTATGTGCATAAGTTTTGACATGTACACATTCAAGCAAAAAGACATGTGTTTCAAATGATATGCACATACAAGTAAAAAACTCATGCACATATCAAGCCAAGAAAACGATGCATACAGGTAAAATTTAGGTGCACAGATAATTCAAAATTCATGCACTTACAAGACAAAATCTATACACAATCTGTAAAGTGTATAAGATTTTACATGTGTGTGCATAAGTTTCCACTTACAAAAAGTCACACATATAGTCAAACACTTTGCACGCCTAGTATAATTTACATGCACATGCAAGCAAAAAGATATGCACTTTAAGGGTATGCACATACAAGCCAAAACTCATGTACAATGCAACCCATGAAAACAATGCACACGAGTAGAATTTAGATGCACATACAGGTCAAAATTTATACACTCACATGCCAAAACATATGCACATTCTGTGAAATGCATGCATAAGTTTTTGCATGTATGTGCATGAGTTTCCACATACACAAAGTCACACATATAATCAAAACCCTATATAGAATTTATGGAATTTAGATGCACATACAACAACAAAAAACATGCACTTCAAAAGATATGCACATACAAGCCAAAACTCATACACATTTCAACCCAAAAAAATAATACACACAAGTAGAATTTAGATGCAAATATATGTCAAAATCTATGCACACACAAGCTAAAACATATGCACATGTTGAGAAGTGCATGAATTTTCACATACACAAAGTCACACATATAGTAAAAAATCCTATACAGATTTTGTGCAATATCAATGCACATACAAGTCAATATCAATGCACATACAAGAAAAATCAATGCACATGCAATCGCAAGCCAAAAATTGTGCCTGAAAAAAAATAAAAATAAAATTGACCGATCGACGCCGGTGACTGGTTTGACCAGTCATGTTGACCGATCAAACTCCCAAAAATCAGGTCATGTGCATGGCACATGACCTTTTAATGAAAGTTTAATCCTAGCATTTGGTTTATTTGTCATCCAAAGACTAGGATTTATTCTTATTTCTCACCCTATTATATATTCTCACACGACACTTACCCCTACTGAACTCTAGAGATTGCACATTCCCTAGGATGATCAAAATGATTCATTTTTGTATTTATCAAAATGGACAATCAAATCTGATTCCCAACATATCAAACACGAAAACAAAATGGATCAACCACACTTTCAACAATAGGCATGTAGCACATTGTTTTGCTAAATTTCCAAACTTATGATTGAAGAACTATTTTTTTTCAAAATTTATAAAGTTTTCATTGAGACCATTATCAAGTTATAGCCTATAGACTGACTCGAATAGTAGGTTCATAAAATTTATTGAATAAGTAAATAAAAAATGTCATAACAAAATTATTCCTAAAATGAGATTGAGTTTAAGCGGATGATTGAATATAATTCATGATGTAAATGCGAACCTCTACTAAGGAGGATTTGTTGTAGTTTCTCATACTCTAAATCTGTTATAATAGTATTCCTACTAATTGATTTGGAAGTAAAACACTTCATACCAGAATTCAATGGTCGGTAGAGTTGTATTCACGAAACATTGTTCAACACGGTTGAATAACTTATTAGGAAAGAAAAGATAAAGAGAATATTATATACAATCAACAAGAACATTTTTTTAATCTTTTTAGATAGTTTTTTATTCGGTATTATCTTTTCATTATATGTCAGGTTTTTTATTATTATATTTTGATTATAAATGCTTTCTTCAACGTATCAGACTCCCCAAATCTGTGGACTGGAGACAGTTTGCAGCAATACCATTTCAATCGTGATCAAGTATTTGTCTCTTTGGTGCCTTTTAGTTTGGACTCTTTGTACATTTAGATATGATAATTAATTTTGGTGTTGTGGATTGTTTGCTCTTCTCCCTACCATGCTATCAAGGTTGAATTCTCCTTTTCTATTTATAAATATACTATATATACTAAACTAGAACCTAATTACATCATATGACACCCCTCATTAAAACTATCACATGTCATTTTCTCTTCTTTTTTCACTTTTTGAAATAAATTTGATTATATATCAAATATTTTGAACCTATCTACACTATTTTTTTCCTAATTTAAATACAAATCAATCATACAAGATTACAAATCCAAACTTCCACGACACAGATCAACACAGAATTGGACTGATATGCACATCATTGGTGAGCGCCGATCAGCACATCCCTTGCCACATCACCATCTTGGAATCTCTGGTTCGTCACGTCGTTTGTCTCGGTAAAGGCTTTGGACTTTTTAATTGACAAAAAAATCCCTTAAAGTCGCAGTACTAACCATTAGCCGGAACACAACAGTTCAAGTACTTGTGCATTTTCAAAAAGTTTACAATCATATATCCACAAAGATTAATGGTCAATTGTAAATTAAATAGCACTTATAGAAAATCGAGGTAACTAAATGCTATATATTTGTGGATATATGATTGTAAACTGAATTAAAGTAATAGAAAATCAAAGATCACGAGTTTTTGTTATAAATATTTTTTTAGAAAAATAATTAGAAGATATTCGATATCAAATTGAAAATACAATATCTAAACACAATTTCTATTTAACGCACGAGTGAAATTGCTATTTCACGCCCCGTTTTGTCCGTCACGGACCAATATCATCCGTCCGTGACGGACCAAAGTGATTCGTACGTGACAGATGGATGATATTGGTCCGTGACGGATGAAGTAAACAACCAGAAAAGTGAATGTTACTTGTCCCCACCTAACAACATTAACTACCTCGTCATATCTCATCAATATTACGACCAAAATTAAACCATATACCTCTCAATCACTCTTTCCTTTCCCTCCCACAACACTTCTTCCATTACTTTGGTTCTTTTCCATGGCAAATGAAGATGATTTTTCCAACTTCAATGGTGGAAAAGATGTTTTAAGGGGTTATCATTACAATGAGGTATGTTTTTTAAGCTTTTACTTTACATGTTAGTAAAAGTTAAGAATTTTATGGTTCTTTCTTGTGAATGTATATGTTTGAGTTGTTCTTTGGGAAAACAAACACTTTCTTAAGGTAATTTAAATAGTTGTTACTATATGTTCATAAAAACTTCATCTTTGATTAAGTTGTACTAAAAAGTTGGAGATTTTGTGTGCAAAACTGCATGTTTGATTGTTTGGCCTTGTTAAATTGAATTTTGACTAGATCATTGCAAGTGCAAGAACTTTGTTCGGCAACTGTTTTTTGAAAGAAAATTGTTCGTGACGGATGGACTTGTTCCATCCGTCATGAATGAATGTCATTCATCCGTCACGTATGGAAATGGTTCATACGTGACAGATGGGATGCTACCATCCGTGACGGATGGAATGTGTCTATTCGTCACGAATGGATTTGTTTGACAGAAACTGGATTCTTACATGCTTCTATGCTAACTTGTTTTTTTACTTCAATAGGAGAACAATATTGTGAACAACAGTATTAATAATATGTCCCTGAATGATGCGTGGGACATGGCACCACCGCCCTTCTCACTGTAATACCCCTCATTTTAGTAAAGAGTACTTTGGTAAGATTTCCAAACACTCGTATTATAGTCAAATTATTTTCAGAAGAGTTCAGACTTTCTGTTAAATACTTGATCTCCGTAATAATTCTCTGAGTAGAATAAAATACATTCGACGTATTTTTGGGGGTTTAGAATATTTGTTAGGGTACGAATATATTTAACCCGGGATTAAAACCCATATCCAAGATTCTTCTCGGTCAAAAATGGGCTTCCCGGTCAAAAATGGGCAAAAGGCACAAAATTGGCCTTGACCGCACCCGTGGCCATACCCACCATACCCCGCGGTCAAGAACTGGTCACCACCGCACCCGCGTCGTGATGATGGCTTCTCTGCTCCGCCGAACTTGTCTGAGCTGCTTGCCGATCTTGTCCCCGGTGAGACGGTGGGAGAGGAGGCCAGCTGGACTCCTTCAGGCTCCTTGATGGCCTATAAAAGGAGGAGGCTAAGAGGAGGAGGCCATTCCACTCTCTCTCTCTCTCTCCCTCAAATCTCTCTTTCTTTCACTGCCATTGTCGCCGGAGTTGCAAGCGTCGCCGGAGTTCTTCAAGGTCGTCGCCGGAGTTGCCATAGGAGGAGGAGGTGCCCTCAAGGTGGTGGTTAGTGACACAAGGAGTTTGGAAGTGGAAACCAACCCAAGTCGAGCCCCATCGTCTTCCCCGATGAGTTTTCGCTGTCGGCGTCTCGCCTCTGTAGCCTCGCCGCACCCGCGGTCAACGCCACCGCACTCGCGGTGGGCCTGGGCGAGTGTGGTGGTGGCTTGGGCTTTGTGATCTCGTTTGGGACTTTTGTTCCTTCGATTTCGTTCATTTTTCTGTAGATTTGTACTATTTATTGTCGAATCTAACTTAGGGTTTCGTTATGGGTCGTTCCGTAGGAAACCATAATCCAGGTTCTTCCTCGTTTCGGACCCGGAAATCCGTCATCTCGAGCTTCGTTGAGCTTCGTCTAAATCTAAGGCAAGTGGCGGTTCGCTCTTACTTATCATTCCATATTTATATTGATTATCAATTATTTAATTGTTAATTAATTTGGGATGAATTGTTGTTTTCGTCTGGGAACAGTTTTGATAACTGTATGTGATTTAAAAAGAGATATTATAATAAGTTATATATTGCTAGAACAACGCTATTATATATATATATGAATAAATACGGATATTACGATAGGTTGTATATTGCTAGAACAACGCTATTTTATCTGTGTTTGGCCCCGGTGGCTTTGATGTGAATTATTACTGTGTTGAACTGTTTAGTTAGCACGAGTATTCGTAGGAACACTATGTACCGTGCGAGGTTTAGTGGTTTCTTTATAACTAGGTTCTAGGAGGATTATTCCTCTAGTACTTTTCTGGTCATGACCATACCCTTACTCAGGATACGTGCACACAGCTAGTGCAGCCATTTGGGATTTATTCCCCATGATATCTCTTGTGAGGAGATCCGATATCTCTTGTGAAGAGATCTTAAAAGCTTGTAACGTGAATGTTCGTTTTGGAATTAAACAAGATAAGTGCCGTTGTGTACATAATTAATATACCCTTTGGCGAGTAGTGTAGCTAGGAAATAGTGAAACTAAGAAAAACTCGTCTAGACTTTGATCAGAGTAAAGTTCTCTTTCCAATCTGAATTCGCATTACGCGGTGAGGTTGGTCGTGAACCGAAACATCAAGTCGTTTTATACGCTTGTGTGTAATTATAATGTTCCAGACATTTGTCATACTTTCCGATCAGACTCAATTCGTTGGAGTCTTCTCTTCATATGTTTCCTTAAGACTCAATCTTTCAGAGTCTTTTCTCTTGATCATGCTTTTTCATATATTTTCGTAGGAGTATGGTGGTTGACTATCGTCATCGACTTTTATTCAAGAAACGATGAGTCTAACCTAATACGACTACTTAGAACCTATATGATTTTCCCTTGCATAGTCTTTCATTAGACTAACCAACCGATTATATTCCCTTGCATGGTTGGCTGGTGTCATCCGTCTCATACGGCACATCAGATAAACTGCAGTTCCGATGAAGGCTAGAAACAACGACGAAGGCAGTTGGGATTTCAAAGAGTTTTACCAGGTTGAGATTCCTTGGCGGGTGATCGATTTCGATCAAGACCTTTATGCTTTTTACTTTCAAGACTTCCGCTGTAATCTATTTAATTATGTATTTTGAATCATGGATAAAATTTCGAAGCGTTTGCTTTAAAAGTTATGATATTTTGTATTATAATTGTTGTTTTATGATTTATATAAACTGGTCAAGCCTGAGTGGCTTCAGATGTGGAATCCGGGATCACTGGCGGTAATACCTTTCAAGGATATATATTTGGGGGTGTTACACTCACTTGGGTTGTTCGGCGAACCTATGGCGCCTCAACAACCTCATATGCCGGGATTAGATAGTTTTGCTTGTAGTGGAATTCCGTCCGTAAGGTGGCAGGCTCCACCTCAGTTTGGGTTTCCGACATTACACACACAGCCGCGGTTTGATTATCCTACACCTGGAGAAGTGATTGTTTCAGAAGATTATTCAGAGAAGTTTACCACAGGTGAAGTATTCGGCTCCAGAGATGATGCAATTAATTGGGCTAGACAGATTGTCTTTGATAATCACTTATGCATCACTATTGGTCGGGATATAAACCTTGGTGGAGGAAGCCTTCGGAAGACATGGTTGTTGTGTGAAAAAGAGGGAATTTACATTCCTAAAGATGAAAACAGAGTAAGGCAAAGAACAAGGAGCAAAAAATGTGATTGTCCATTCAGATTGTGTCAAGAAAAACCGAGGGACTCATATATAATCAAGGTAGTTGTTGGAACCCACAACCATGTCATTGGTGATGACTTGTATGGGCATGCATTCGCTGGCAGGATGACACCTGAGCAGAAGAAGTTGTGTAAGGTCATGACAGAAAATCATAATAAACCATCAAAGATTGCAACAACACTTAACCAAGACCCGAACAACTGCACTAAAATGAAGCAAGTGTACAATGAAGTGTTCAAGGTCCGACATAGTGGGATGGAAGGAAGAACCGTGGTCCAAGAGTTCTTCCATAAGTGCAAGGAGAACGACTACTTTATGGAGTATAGGTCGGATACAACGACGAATAAGATCACCGACATTTTCTTTTCCAGTCCAGATTCCATGAAACTCTTAAAGACATTTTTGTACGTCCTTTTGCTAGACTCCACATACAGCACTAACAGGTTAGTATAACACATCTACATGCTACATCTACTTGTTGATATGTTTATTCATTATGCATGACACATCTACTTGTGCGGGTATGACTTGCCTTTTCTCGAAATAATAGGAGTCACGTCTACATGCAAGAACTACAATGTGGTGGGTGCGTTTCTATAGCATGAGAAAGAAGACAACTACGTGTAGGCCGCACAACAACTTCTTGAAATGTGTAAAAAGTGTCAAGTAACACCGACATGCCTAGTGACAGATTGTGAAAAGGCCTTGATGAATGAGTTAGATAGACTCTTTCCAAATGCAAAGTCTATCCTTTGTAGGCGCCATGTGAAGAACATAAAGGACCATGATAAGAAGGAGATGAAGGATAAAAGCTTGGGTACAAGGTTTGCAAATACATACTACAATTTATTCAAGCAAACAACTATACCCGAGTGTGAGAGGGAGTTGCGCACAATTGAGTTGGAATGGAGGGATTGGCCACGTCTGACTCAATATGTAAGAAATAGTTGGCTGATCCCATATGGGGAAAGACTCGTGTCAGCTTGGACAGATACTGTGTTCACCCTTGCAACTTCCACGACAAACAGGTTAGTGCATTGTCTAATCTATACTGCATTCTGTATTCACTCATTTGCTATATTTTGAGGGCTTTCTGTTATCTGCATAGCTTTCTATTTCTGTTATATGCATAAGGAGTCCGTCACGTATGGATGCACTTCATACGCGATAGACGAATGTTTATCGTCCGTCACATGTGGATGGAATCCACACGTCACAGATGAAAGAGTTTCGTCCATCACGTATGAAGTGCATCCATACGTGATGGACTCCTTATGCAGATAATAGAAAGATCTCGTATGATCAAGCTTTAAAATCTTTTGTACTAAATATAGGGTTGAAGGAGCACACTCTAGTTTGAAAGACTTCTTGACTACTCCACATGGCAGTCTAGACACGATATTCGGTCAATATCATTCAAAGATGGGTAACCAAGTGAAGGAAATCAAGGGGACCTTCAACGAGAGTGCACAGAACATGATGACACTTGTGACAGGAGTTGATGTTTTCAAGCTGTTGAAGTACAAAGTATCTAAGGTTGCACTTGACCGCTTGACTGAGGAATACAGAAAAGGGAAAAAAACCATTTTATGACAGTACCTGTTAAGCTTTCAGTGTTGCATCCGTTTTGGAGACGATTGAGTTTGTCAGAAGTGCAAGACGAAGGTATGGCTGAGGTGAAGCGCAAAGTCGCGAGATCTTTGATGGATCAATTTTATACGGACCAATTCCCCAATATGTCAGCAGATGATCAAGAAAAATATGTCTCGCGACTGTACGACATAGCTCGCCCCGAGGGGACTAGTCTACAAGAGCCGGCTATTGTGAGGCATAAGGGACGACCAATGGGAGCTCCAAACAAAGATAGCATTAAAAGACATCCTTCTTCATGGGAGTACACAGACAAAGATATGGAAGAGACACCTCCCAAAAAGCAACGAGGTAGGCCACCAAAGCCCACTAGTACACCTTCACCAAGCCCTACAGCTCCTACCACTCCTTTGAGGCCATCTCAGGTTAGAGCTCCCAAGAACAAATGTTTCCACCACCTTATCATGCTCCATAGTCTGTCATTAAAGACTTTGAGCCGTATAAGGGTATAGTTATGTGGTGTATGAACGAACACTTGAACGGTTACTTTGATATTGTTGGTGAAAAAACTATGGATACAGAGCCGTTGCAGATCAAATAGGCATCAGGCAGGAACAATGGAGGATCGTCTGACAAGCCATGATTGACAAGGTGAAGGAAATTTGGCCAATGTATCCCGAGGTTTGCCTCTTTGAGACGACGCTGGAAAAAGTAGTAGAACAGCTTACATGGTTTGACTCTGGGATGGCCCCAGAGAAGACTTGGATGGTGCTTCCAAAAATGGGTTGTCTGGTCGCTTCTGCATTCAATTGTGCAGTTGTCATAGTGGGTGGTGTAAACGCTACTTTCTTGCCTTTGCAAGCGGTTCCACATCATCCCAGGGGTGCTAAGCTTAAGACGATATGCATCTGCCATGTTGAGAAGGAGAGTCATTTTATTTCGGTATGGTACTAATCATTTAATCATTTTTTATTGATTATTTGAACTAATTAACTAGGCAAGTGAGTACGTTCTCCATTCTTTTGTAGATGGCCCTATCAGATGAGTCACCATTGCCGCCCATATTTACAATATGGGAGCATGCAAAGGATGCCTCTACTGCTTGTCTGTATGATCCATTCACTACTCAATTGATGGCATACGAATCTTCTTCCACAAGAAAGAGACGAGGTCGCAAGCCGACTTAAATGATATTGTACTCACACATTGTAATGTTATTGGATCCATGATTGTAATGCTAATGCTATTGTGATCCATGATTCTAATGCATCGACCGACAATTACCAACAAAGTACCAAATGTGCGATATCAAAGAAGCAAAGACGTCCAAATTAGTTTGATTATCATCATAAAACCATTATGAAGTCTTCAAATTAGTTTGATTATCAACAAACTACAAACAAAGACGTCCAAACTCTCAACAAACTACCAACAAAGACGTCCAAACTCTCCCTAAAATACAACCAAAGTACCAATTGAAAACCTATGCATCTTAATCTTCGTCGTCCTCCTCATCATTGTCGTGTGCGAAGGGTCTGAAGTCTTGAATGCAGTGCCGCACAACGTCGCGCATGTTGAAGAATTGCTCTTCCTCCGCATCATGGAAAGGATTTAGACGATGCAATGCTTGTCCAATGACCTACAGAAATACGTAAAAATTAACTAAGGTAAAGATTTATTTGTATATGTAAATTAAAAACAAACATCCAACACATATTTTCACCTGGACAGGGTCTCTGATGCGTGCATCCTAAGGCCTGACACATGGGTGTGTACGAGGTATGTACCATTCCATGTAGCCAACACTGCACTCAAATCCCTGGCATGCATGAGGGCCCATTTGTGCGATCCTGATGGAGTGCTCACTTCTTGCATCCCAAGACCAGTTTGAAGCAGGGTCATATTGGACTACATAACTCCTGATGCTGGGATGTCTGTGTGCTTTGATGGGATGTATGACATGCCGGGGAATCTGTTGTTCACGACCAAACTGCCTCGCTACGCGATTAGGCATGTATGGCTTTGTGATTCTAAAAAATGAGATAACCCCATGAAAAAAGGCTGGAGCCAAGTCCGTCATATTGTAATCCACATATCCATAGGGCTGCCAGTCAACCTATACAAAATTCGATGCAATCAACATAGCCATAAGTACCTCACACAATTGTAATACTTTAATATGAGACATAAACCCCATCATATGATACTTACTTGCCAAGGCTGCATCAAATCTAGCTCCTCCTTATAGTTTCTTCTTTGTCTACTACGAGTCTGCACAAGGTCCCATCGCCTTGCATATAGCACATTGTTGGTGAAAAATGGATTCTGTGGAGGACGGAAGCTGGGGAAGTACAGATAGATCCACGCTTGTACATAAACAAACATATCAGCCTAAAACATAAATTTATTTAAATAATATAAAAACAATATGCAACACAATTCTTACCATCAACAATGTGTAGCAGGTCGACATCTGACGTAATTCATGGCGTGAACACTCGCCCAATGAACGATACATGAATGTCAACGTGCCCGAACCCCAAGAAAGATCGCAAGTGGCATGAACGTCACTCACGTACGTCAGATATGGCATGGGCAACAAGTGTTGGGACTTGTCGGGAAAGAGGGTCGAGCCCATCAGGTACATTAGATAACCCGACGCGATAGTCTCATCGTCCATGTTTGTGCTCAAGCAATGATGCCTCAGGTTATCTGCATTGAGTCCTCGCTCTGCCATTTGGGGCGTCAAGTAAAAAAACTCCATTGCCCTCTGGAATTGTTCATTGAACAATTCATTTTTGCCCTTGATACGATCTTGGAGAAGAAGTCCCATTCCAGCCCCATGAATATTGAGACCCAAGATCATGTAGACATCCAGGAGAGTTATAGTCATCTCTCCGCATATGAAATGAATTGGTCTCTGGCTGCCATCTCTCCACAAAAGCAAAAATCAAAGGCTGATCTACAAAAGTGTAGATCAACTCCTGCAGATGTGTGATGTCGCTGTTTCGGGCAATTGCGCACCATGCATATTCGTCGTCGAGGCACCATTTTTGTAGTTGCTCGTGCCTATGCTGAAACGTGAGAGTTTCCCGCTCCTAAAAAAATAAATGTTAGATACAAAAATAAGTACGGAAATAATTTAATAACAGCATCAAGTTTTGATAACTTACGATGCCCAGATAAATGAAGTATGTTGTGTGGGCTGTAAAGCTAAACATCAGGTCTGGGCTCTCTGGACCTCCCGGTACAGGTCCTACCAGCTTCGGATCAATAGCATCCGCTCTACGACCTCTACGCTGTCTAGGCTGTCTAGAAGCAGTCGGTTCCTCCGCCGGTTTCTCGAAGCTAGGCTGTTGAGAGGGCGAAACACCTGAGGGCCAAACACATTGCCCACTCATATCTCCCGATAACATAGGAATGGGCCAACCTGATGCGTTCCGGGGGTGGGCAGCCTCGGGACGACTTGTCTTTGCGCGGATCTAGATCGAGATGTTCACCTGGACGTTGCGGATAGGCACGAACAAGTCGTGGGATGTGTTTGGGAATGGGGATTAAGAAGATAGAATGAAGTTTAACGCAACTACCAAAACGGATTCAAAATCAAGGGTGACGTCGAAGCAAAAGAAGGAGGGATTAACACTCTGACTTAAGCTTTGCTAATATTCAACGTGCTTGAAACGAACTACAATGAGGGCTTTAAATAGCCAAGAGGCTTGGCCAAGAACCCTAATGGGCTTGGGCCGAGTGGCAATGCTATTGGGCTAGTCTTCTCTAGCAAGAGAAGACACACGCCCAAAATAGAAATGACGGAAAAGGGAAATGCTAAAATAAGAAACATACTAAAACGGGAAACAATAGAAAATAGCCTAAACTAAGCTAAGTCTTGAGCCAAGGTGGGCGCCACGGCCTCGGACGCCTAGGGCTCGTCGGGAACCGGCTTGATGCGGGACCGGGACGCATCATCCTCTCCCCCTTAGATTCGAAGCGTCCTCGCTTCGATCTTGGTGGGGCCAGGGAGAAGTGGCGCTCGGTCGGCAGCAGAAGGACATCGGGCTTGGGCCCAGCTCGAGGAACCTCGGATGTGATCAAGTGGAGCTCGGGTCCAAGAGCGGGCACGACGACGGGCACAGCAGCGGGCGGTAACAGGCTCGGGATTGCAAGAACGTGCACTTCCAAGGGTGTGAAGGCCTTTGACTTGACAGGCGCCGTGGGGGTGAGCAACATAGGCAGGGACTCCGGGAGGTGCACTGGGAGGCACTCAGGCGCGCACTCAGAAGGAAGCGTCAAGGCTGGGGCGCTCGCCATGGGTCGTGGAGAGGACTCGGTAGGCGTCGGGATGCGCACTGGGATGTGCTCAGGCGAGCGCACCAAGGCAGGGGCGCTTGCAAAGGGACGCGCTGGGGCGCTCGCTGGGGCTGAAGCAGGGGGCGGCCTGGTGCGTCGGCGACAGCGGGCGGCATAGGCTACCGGGTCCATCCGGGGAGCAAAGTGTTGAGTCATCACGTAGACAAGTTGCTCCCATGTCTCTACGGGAACTAGACCGTGGCTCCATCGGTTGTCATCGACGCAACACCACCAGTCCCACGCGTAGCCCGCGAGGCAACCGATGGCGATGTCGCCTTGCTCAAGCTCGTTGTAGTCCCTTTGGCGGAAGTATTAGGACATGTGTCGGGATCAATCCAAGAAGTCATCGATGTCGCCATAGCCGGTAAAGCGTCGACGGCGCAACCGGACTTCAGGTGGGGGCCAGTCCGAGCGTCGGAACGCCATGGGGCCGGCGGGTGAGTAGCCAGCGCGGGTACGGGTCTGGCTAGGCCTCCGTCATGGGCGCGAGAGTGGGCTAAGGTGCGGCTAGGTCGTGGGCTAGGGTGTGGGTGCAGCCGAGGGGGTTGGTTGGGGAAGGGAATCGGGAAGATCTCGGGAGATTTGATTTCCCTAGATCTATGGGGTTGGTTGGGAGGATAGGATAAGACGAGATCTTTCGGTTAAGGAAAGATCTCGCGGGGGATATTTGTGGGGATAAGGTCGAATATTTTTTTGGAGGATTTTGGGGGATTTGGGATCCCGGATTGGGGCAAGGCAGCGGAGTGGGTTAGGGTTTGGAGCGGCCGCGGCGGAACTAAGGTTTCTGCAGCGCATCCTTCGTATTTTGCCCTCTTGGAGGGGCAAACGAACTCGGATTTGGACGAATTTTATATGGATGAACTCATCTTTCAAAGCTCTACACGAATCTGAAAAAAATCTCAGAAAAGAGAAATTTTTTCTGGGCGGAATCTGGGCAGAAGTCGACGGCGTTTCTGGCGTTAGTGTAGACGTCGTCGGTGGCTCGATCAACTTGCGCTCTGATACCAGTTGATGCGTTCTGGGGGTGGGAAGCGTCGGGACGATTCGTCTTTGCACGGATCTAGATCGAGATGTTCACCTGGACATCGCGGATAGGCACGAACAAGTCGTGGGATGTGTTTGGGAATGGGGATTAAGAAGATAGAATGGAGTTTAACGCAACTACCAAAACGGATTCAAAATCAAGGGTGACGTCGAAGCAAAGGAAGGAGGGATTAACACTCTGACTTAAGCTTTGCTAATATTCAACGTGCTTGAAACGAACTACAATGAGGGCTTTAAATAGCCAAGAGGCTCGGCCAAGAACCCTAATGGGCTTGGGCCGAGTGGCAATGCTATTGGGCTAGTCTTCTCTAGCAAGAGAAGACACACGCCCGAAATAGAAATGACGGAAAAGGGAAATGCTAAAATAAGAAACATACTAAAACGGGAAACAATAGAAAATAGCCTAAACTAAGCTAAGTCTTGAGCCAAGGTGGGCGCCACGGCCTCAGACGCCTAGGGCTCGTCGGGAACCGGCTTGATGCGGGACCGGGATGCATCACAACCACTAGGCTGTTCAGCTACAGGAGGTACATCATGTCGGATCCTATAAAACAAATTATTAAAAACAATATTAAATAATGTAATAGTTTAATTAAGTAAACATATATATATTTACTTACCACATCCGTGTACGGTGTCTGGTATATGGGTGGATCGTTAAATAACATGGTGTTGAGTGGCGGGTCTGCATATACCGGTACCGTCGGGTCATGGACCGTACTCGGTCCTGCTTCGTTGCCTTTTTTTGATTTCTTATGCTGCCTCCTTCGATATACTATACGATCATCTTCTTGTTCTTGTCCCTCACGGACAACGTTCCACCTTCTGTGACGGGCAGATCTTGTTTGGTTTTCCATATGTAACAGGAAAAAACAAGACTTTAGAGGGAACAACAACAACAACAACAACAACAACAACAACAACAACAACAACAACAACAACAACAACAACAACAACAACAACAACAACAACAACAACAACAACAACAACAACAACAACAACAACAACAACAACAACAACAACAACAACAACAACAACAACAACAACAACAACAACAACAACAACAACAACAACAACAACAACAACAACAACAACAACAACAACAACAACAACAACAACAACAACAACAACAACAACAACAACAACAACAACAACAACAACAACAACAACAACAACAACAACAACAACAACAACAACAACAACAACAACAACAACAACAACAACAACAACAACAACAACAACAACAACAACAACAACAACAACACAACAACAACAACAACAACAACAACAACAACACAACAACAACAACAACAACAACAACAACAACAACAACAACAACAACAACAACAACAACAACAACAACAACAACAACAACAACAACAACAACAACAACAACAACAACAACAACAACAACAACAACAACAACAACAACAACAACAACAACAACAACAACAACAACAACAACAACAACAACAACAACAACAACAACAACAACAACAACACAACAACAACAACAACAACAACAACAACAACAACAACAACAACAACAACAACAACAACAACAACAACAACAACAACAACAACAACAACAACAACAACAACAACAACAACAACAACAACAACAACAACAACAACAACAACAACAACAACAACAACAACAACAACAACAACAACAACAACAACAACAACAACAACAACAACAACAACAACAACAACAACAACAACAACAACAACAACAACAACAACAACAACAACAACAACAACAACAACAACAACATCAATAACAACATCCAGATCTGCAGGCAACCATCCGTGACGGATGAGAAGGCTCCGTCCGTGACGGATGAGAAGGATCCGTCCGTGACGGATGATGAGGATTCGTCCATCACAGACGATTCAAAATGTTCAAATCCAGATCTGTCAAAGAACAGATCTGGATCTGTTCTTTGTGCAGATCCAAAATCCTAAAAAAGTCCGTAAGTGCAGATCCATATTCAAAACGACATTAATTCAATTCAAACAACATTCAAACACGTTTAAATCCAACACTAAAATCCCTAAACCTAACTCATCTAAAATTTGTTAACAAATTCAATACTTTCAAAATCATTAAACTAAGTGAAGAACAAGTAAAGATTTAACTAACCTCACGGATCGTGACGGACGGATTTGATCGAAACGTGACGGATCAATATGCTTGAGCTTTTGCAGAGGGAAATCGCGAGAGAGAAAGGTGAAATGGGAGGTATAGGTCGGGGGAGATGAAGTTGCTGCTTTTATATGCAGCAACTTCGTCCGTGACAGACGGATGGCCTTCATCCGTCACGGACGAAACATGGCGTGAAATAAAAATTTCACCCGTGCGTGAAATAGCAATGGCCTATCTAAAACTAATTTAGGATATCAGATTTATGATTGCTTTTTTATTTCAATTTCGTAATTCTTCATTTTAGCTTATGGTTCTCAATTAACCCAAATAATTTTTGGCACTACTACATATTTTTTGTTTTACCTATTTGGTATGATATGTTCAAATATTTGGTTTATAACAACTTTCTGTAAGAAAAAAGAGAGTAAATAAAACGTATCTGATAAAATCAAAGAATAGGAAACATGATATCTAGTGCGAATACTTCTCAAGTAAACTAAAGTCTAAAACCCATATCACAATTCATGCTTTTTTTAAAATTAATTTTTTTGTCAGCAAAATATCTTAATCATAATTCATTTTTGTTATTTGATTTTTTTTAATTTAAAATTCAATCTAATCATAAATATCTCATTTAAATGATATATTATATATACTAGGATAGCTTAAATGTTGTCTTAATTAATAGTTTTCAAATATCTCAAAACAATTACGTAGATATTTATTGTTTGTGTAACAACATTGTTTCAAAATTAATTTAAATAGTTTTAACGGACTACATAGTATCATATATTTTTAACCAATTTGTCATACCTTTATATTTCAAAATTTACAAGGCTACCCATTTATATGATTCGTTTGAAGCCTTGATGTCTAATCTACTATATAATACTAAAGTAAAACCTAGCTAAGAGAACTTGTCATTTGACATTGCGTTGTGTCATTTATTGTCACATGTGTACTCCAAATCGTGTCACATCACTAAATTATCTTTTTTTTTTGTATTATTATTATTATATAAAATTATTTAGATACGATCCTGATTTCCATTTCAACGTATAGATTTTTAACATTTGATCCTGATTTCCATATGAGATATGATATATGAGGTATTGTTTTTGAATATTTACTTTTAGTTTTCTCATTGAATTAGTCACATTTTATTCAAATTATATTTTAATTCATTCATTTCTATGCATAAGACCCGATTCAACATATTACGCATGTACAAAATCACATTTATACTTATTAATTGATTATTAGTAGAGATTTCTTTATATAATCGTACTTATCTTAATTTCATTTATATTGTCATTAATTAATTTTTATTTATTTATTTGATATTTTTATTAAATGTGAAATCAATATATATTTTAATAATTAAAAAAATATCAATATATAATTTTATTCAAGCCCGTGTACGACCCGGAAAATAAGCTAGTTATACTGAAATTCAAATCTTTGCTCTCATTTGTTACATGTGATAATGAATGATTCAACATAATCTATTTCCATTATACACTATTATTATTATTTTGATAGGTCTTATACATTATTATATACACACATGTTATTGAAATAGTAATCATTTTTTATTTGTTATTTAAAGAATAATTTAGTATTATATAAACTTAATTACTGATTGATTTTGTCAGTTCAGGGATCATAAATATATATATTATCCTAAGATGTATATATTACTAATAGTTTTGATTTATTTTTATTGAAAATATATTATTTTATATTTTATAAGATTATAAAATAATAAGAGAAAAAAGATGTGAGAGGAAATAGGTTTTTGTTACATCGAAATAAAAATACTCGATTACTTTTCGGCGCATAGGGAAATTTGTCTTTCAGCGCATATGCTCCAAACGTTACGTGTGGTTAGGATCCACACGTAACATGTGGTTAGGATCCACAAGTTATGATGTGAATCAAGGATCGAGAATGATGCAGTGCAAGGGAAGGCTCGAAAGATCTTCAAGCAATCGTCAACCCAAAGCCCAGAAAAACATGTCTGACTTCAACTGGCTCGTTCTCTCTCGTCTGAGATCGGAATGAAGTGATTCCAAATCCCAAAGTTATATCTTGAAGTCTAGTTTATTCCCTCAAAATTGTAGAATTTTCTGGGTAGGGAATAAAAAGATACGCTAGTTCTACTGAGAGGCTGTCGAAAGTTCCGGGAAGGAAATCTGCGATGGTGCGAGTGGAGTTTGGGATGGCTCGTAATGGTGATGGATTTGAGGATGTATGAGATGGATGATGGAGGCACCTTTGGTAGGCGTTCTTGGTGTGAGATGTTGGCTCACGAATAGTTCTTCAAGGGGGGGAAGACTCGACGCAGACTTGGTTGAGAAAGAAGTTGTTGGAGAGATATACACACTCGGCAACAAGGGAATTTGACGCAAGAATGTTAGAGCAAGGGAAGAGAGAGTTTGATAGACTTTTTGATTCAATTCAAGAGTGCCTTACAAATGAAGTAAAAACCAACTAAATAGCCAACAAAACCAACGGCCACAATGCAATAAATTGCAAGCCATTATTCTAGTCAAATAAACCGCCAATTTAAGAAAAAAAATTAAGACAATTGTTTGTAACATTTTTAGCAATTAAGGGCTTCCAATTAATGGTCTTCAAGGCAGCAAATCAACTCCTTGCGCCCCTTGGCCTCCCTTGCATTGAATGTGAACTCTTGGGCTCTTCTGCTGAACTGTCGTAAAGCCAATGACTTCTGGGTTTCTTTGCCGGGAATTTGAGGAAGACCTTGACATGATAGTTGTAGATATTTTCCTTAGCTTTCCAATGACTATTCGTGGGCCTCCGTTGGACTTTCGTAGCTCCGGATATGGCCAGAATAATGAGTAGGTGTCGACGAGACAGATTCTTCGGTTTTGACACCTTCCAAGTTTCGAACCATTTCTTCGGGACAAGTTTTTGACCTTCTTCAAAAATGATGGTTCTCATAGTCACATCACGTTACGTGTGGTTATGCTTCACACGTTACGTGTGGCGCTGATTGGCACGTTACGTGTGGTGTTTTTGGTATATTATAATGTTGTGTATGAATGTTGTGTATGAATCGTATTATTGTTTATTTTTAGTATTTATTTGTGTTTCAATGTTGTGTATGAATCATATTATAATGTTGTGTATGAATCATAGTATTGTTTCTAAATAGGCATTAGGGGAGGGTTATCCCCATTTTGTTTCCCAACTTTTATCTAATCTTTATAAAAAAACAATACAAAATAATCAACCTAGAAGATAAAACAAATTGTTCATTACGCTGGTTGACTACACAACCACATTGAGCACACAATACAGGAAAGAATACAAGTTGATCATAAACTTAGAAAAAATAAGAGAACATATATGGTTCGTTGCTTTAGCGTTTGAAGAAATTAGGATAGTCTCTGGTAAACGTTTGTTTCATATGATATCTCTGCTTTGCTAAATTTGTTTGCTCCCTACAAAGGTTGATAGTACATGAACAACATTACACAAAAGATATGACATTAATCACCTACGATGTATATCATTTAGTAGTTTAAGGTTATACCTACGAATGTTATCAAAATCTTTAAGAAGATCTTGATTTTGCTTTACAAGATCTTGATTCTCCTTAACAAGATCTTGTTTTTTCTGCCATTGTTGTCGAATAACCGCATGTGCCCTGTCCTCGTAGATCGGATCAATCCACTCCCTGAAACAACACCCCAGTTCTGGGCATCCCTAATACCTCCTTCCGTAGTTCCACTGCAAATCGCAACTTCGGACAACAGCTTTCAAATTACAATAGCATAGCCTATCTGCGTTTGTTGATGGTTTGGATAAAGATGCCATTATTTGTTGTAGTGTTTGGTTTCCTAAAAATATCATGAGTCCATTAATATAAAAAATTAGGGTTAATAAATCGATAGAAATTGGAAGAAGATGTTTACCCAAAAATGTATCTTCAAGCGCCGCTTGTGTTGGAATTGTTGTAGTGAACAAACAACCCTAATGCTTCTTATATAGTGAAAAGGCAATGTGTTTGACAGCTAATAACCAGCCTTAAAAAGAAGAAATCTGATTGACAGCTAATAACCAACTGTAGTATATAGCTGTATACAGCTATAGTCATGAGTCTTTTATACTAAACCCTAAACCCTAACCCTAAACCCTAACCTTAATCCCTAAACCCTAACCCTAACCCATAAACCTTAAATCATAAATACTAAATTCTAAAACCCTAAATAGTAAACTCCGACCCTAAACCCTAAACCCTAAATGATAAATACTAAATACTAAACCCTAAGTTCTAAAATCCAAAATAGTAAACTCCGACCCATAACCCTAACCCTAACCCTACACCTAAACCCTTAAGGAGAAAAGAAGTAACACGTTATGTGTGACAATACACCACACGTAACGTATATTAGAGGCCCACACGTAACGTGTGGTTTCGTCTATTGTAAAACGCATTGAATTACCCGTCTTGTCCCCACCTAACTGAATTAATAGACCCCTCTTCTTCATCTTCACCGGCTAACCACAATTTCGAGCTTAATACTTCATTTCAAACACTAAAAAATTTGTGTTTTACACTCTCATTTTTTGTAAAAAAAATGGACAGCATGAACAACAATGATTATTGGAACAACAATGTCGAAGATGATCCACATCCGAATGAGGTAATTTCCGTTACTTAAAGTTAAAGTTCTCATTTTTTGTTTTGGACATGCTCAAAGTTTTGAGCTTTAGTTGTTTAGGTTTTAGAAAACTAAACATAATATTTGTTGTTTAGGGTTTAACCAAGTTTCACATGCTAGATTTTGTAAGTTTTGAACTTGACTTTTGTTGTTTAGGGTTTAGAAACAAATTTTAGATGTTACATTTTGAGGGATACATTTGTAAGAAAACGAGATGTTGGTTACATTGAAGAACAGTTTAACACGTTATGTGTGGGGATGTTCCACACGTTAAGTGTGAAACATCTCCACATGTAACGTGTGGAACATGTGCCAGATGGTTTAGGGTTCACACGTTACGTGTGGGGATGTTTCACACGTAACGTGTGGAGCTGATTCACACGTAACGTGTGAAACCACAACCAGTATCTGGTTGTTTATGTCCCTTCTATAAAATGGCACGGTTTAGTGCACAGTTTGTCACAAACCGTGCCATTTAGCAGAATCTGCTTTCTTAAAGGGAATTATGGTTTCACAGTTGATAATTAGTTCACTACTTGATGAGATGATTCCATGTGTATGCAGACGAACTATTATTTGTACGAGGGGTTAAACAATATTTCCCTCGATGACTGGAGCACCCCACAAAAAACATTTTCTGTTTGGAAAACACCTCATCAACCGCTGTCGGAATGGAACACACCATCTGAGTGTAAAACACCAGATGAGATACCATCCTTCTCACTTGGATCGTTTGACTATAGTGTTCCGCCTCCAGAAGCATCTTTATCTCATGCTATCCTATAATTTTGCTTTCCATCCCTACACACACAGCCTCAGTTTAGTGTACCACCAGAAGAGGATGTTTTCGTCTCTGCTGATTATTCAAAGTTCTTCACAATAGATCAAATCTGGGAGTCCAGAGAAGAAGAATTTATGTGGGCGCGGGAGACTGCTATATGTCACAAATTCTGCATCAAAAAGTGGAGGAATAAACCTTCCATGTATACAACCCTTGGGGGGACTTGGTTACCGTGCGACAGGCATGGACAAAACATGCCTAAACAAGCTGACCAAGTGAGAGAGATCACAAGGTCGAAGAAGTGTGGGTGTCCCTTCATGTTGAAGCTGAAAGAAGGACCTCCAGGAACGCTCACCCGCAATTCAGGGTCATATCTCACCTTTTTCTTTGATCAGGGCGGTTTTGCCCGCGAAGAAGAGGCTTCTTGAGGCTCCTCGTCCACGTCCGGAGCGTCATCTCTTGGCATCCAGGCATTGCTGGCCTGGTCCTGAGCCCCCCATGTATTGGCCTGGTCCTACATTTATTAAATAAATCAGAAGTAATTACAATTTTTAAACAAATTCATGTTATACTAAATGTACTTACCATAGGCTGATGATAGGGAGCGTTCGGGTACACTGCCGGGTTCTTCCAAGGGTTGTGCTGATCCTCAGCCCCTGATAATAATACGAAGGGCTCTGATGATGGCTCACATGCGGCGGTAGTATCGGCGGACTAAAAGTCGGCCCGTAGTAGTTATTCTGATCTATTGTATCAGAATAACCACGCAGCGGGCTCGCTCGGTAGTCCGGGTAGAACTGAGGCTCAGAATCTGCCCTATCTCCAGGAAACGAAGGCATCGCCATTAAGCTCTGAGCGGAAATCATGCCCGTAACCCCACTACTGCTACCGGCTCCCGTCTGATAGGCGCCAGTCTCATCATCCCGGTAGCATACATTCCTTCGTTGCCTTCTCTCCGTCCTGTTCACCTCTTCTTCAGTCCTAAACGATTGTTCGCGGACAAGGTTGTGGCGCCTCCTACGTGCGGTTCTTTCACCAGGCTCCATCTGCGGTTATATATCCACACATTTTAATAAAAATAATATATTCTGGATTCTGGATAAATACTACGCCGGAGAGTCGTCGGAATGGAACCGGAATGTCGCCGGAAATGAAGGCAAGCCACACGTTACGTGTGGAGACATCCCACACGTTACGTGTGGAAACGTTTCACACGTAACGTGTGAATTTGCAGTTTCCAGCTGTCGGCGGTAACTTTCCGGTGACTTTTCGTCGTCTTCTCCGACGCGATTTCCAGATTCCGGCAAAAATTATTTTCATCAAATAATACAATAAATTCAACAAAATTCACACTATTTTAACAAATCCACCAACACTATCACTTCCATTTGCATATTTTCACAAAAATTCAACATAAATCCGCAACACCATTTTATACAAATCTAACAAATTTTCACCATTTCATACAAAAAAATACTTCAAAATTAAAGAAAAAATCAACAACAACATCAAAAACATCTACACACCATAGATCTACAATATATACAATATCTACAATATGGATCTACAATATCCAACAAAAAACTTCAAAATTAACAAAAAATAACCAAACAACAATTTCTATTAACTAACTTTTCAAAGATCTTGATTCAACGTAACGTGCAGAGTTCGTTGCTTCGTAACGAGGAGATCCACGAGACGCGTTATGCGGGAAGGGAAGAAGGGACGACGGCTGCGTTTTAGGGTAATGAAGACGATCGAGGCGAAATTTGGCTTTTAAAGCCAGATTGTCTCCACACGTTACGTGTGGAGTGTCTCCCCACGTAACGTGTAGAGCTGTCCCACACGTTACGTGTAGAGGGTCTCCCCACGTAATGTGTGGAGCTTGAACGGGTCTGCTCCCGCGCGTAACGTGGAAAGCCTATTCTCACGTTACGCGCGAGCCTATGCGCTAAAAGGCAAAATTGCCTATGCGCCGAATAGTAAGGGCCTAAAAATATAGGTGTTTTTTCTTCAGAGAAGTCTAGCAATTCACTAGTTGAGTGCCCATGCTAAATATGGAGTTTGATTTATTAATAATTTTTAAAGATTACTTTTAAATGTTATTGAAATACAGTAAATTTTAAAAAATTAAAATGTATTTTTAACGTATTTATTGCCATATTTTTTTAACATAATAACAACTTATCGTGCATAATTGTCTTACATAATTATACTCTAATCCAGAATTTTATACAATTTAATATATTATCAATTAAACTGTATATAATTATATAGTATTATAATGAGTGGATTTATTATAGTATGGTCAATCGGCCATACTATATATTACAATGTATTAATGTATTTATACATAACAAAAATAACTTGTGGAATAAAGAAAATTTGAAACTTGTTTATATTAATTTCAATATAATAAAAATATAAAGAATAATTGAGAAGAAATTATATTATTTTACGAATAATAAAATGTAGTAGACACTTGGGGGCTAAATTGATCGACAAAATTACCTCATATAGTACAATTGAATACATCATTCATTCAAAGTTATTTTTTTGAAAAAAGTGTTACTTATTTTATATAATATATACAAATTTATGAAAAATCCTTATCATACTGCATAATAGATTTGATATTGTAAACACCGCATACTCTGGAGTTAAATATCAATATTTTTATAATATTCCTTCTTTCACCAAATTTGTAGTATTTTATATGCTTGTGCCTACAATGGGCCCATAACATCTATACAAGTACAAACAATAGTCACTATATATGAAGAATTATATTGATATGTATTTTTAATCCAGTAATAAAAATACACTTATCAACATAATAAATATCATGCAAGAATTTATTTACATGGTTGCTATTTAACACCCACCCTATATTTCTTCATAACGTCCACTCTACGTCCGTGAATTGACCATGGAGGAAAGCAATCCGTCTGTGAATTGACCATGGAGGAAATGATTCCATCCGTGAATTGACCACAGAGAAAAGCAGTCCCATAGTGAATTGACCACGGAGGAAACACAAAATTCAACTGCAATAATAAATGTTACTTGTTCACACGTAACAAAATTTAATTACCCCAACCCTTCATATATTACGAAATTATTTAGACAAAACACTCTTCCACCTTCAAAAAAAAAATTTATTCCACCCTCAAACAAAAGCACTCTATGTTATGGAAAATCATGATGATTTCTATCCCACCATGAGTAGATGAGATGATTCATTCATGTTTAATCAGAATGAGGTAAGTTTCTTTTGTTCTTACTTCAAACTTGAGTTATATGTTCAAACTTCTTTACTTTACTTTACAAATACATATTCAAGAAAATTTTGATTTTTACTTGTTAAAAGGCTAAACTTTAACTAGATAAAAGATAGTTGTTGCAAATACATTGTTTTTCTATGTTGTTCTAGCCATAAGTTTGTGTTTTAGACTAGTTATAGGTAAATTTTTAGTATTTGTAACTTGTACAATATGGAGTCGCTCTGTAGAAAAATTAAGTCGAAACTGTAGAAAAAAAAGCAAGTATAAATATGCAGAAAAAAAGGCTTCGCCTGTGATGAACAAAGTTGTGTCGTCCGTCATGGACAAAGCGGCTCCCTGCATCACGGACATACATGCTTCATCCATGACAGACAAAGCAGTTATGTCCGTTACGGACGAGGCTGTCCTTCACGGACAAAGCTTATTTAAAAAGAAGCGATTTTTTTTGTGTTACTGTAACTCACTAAATTTATTTTGTTGTTTGAACAGGAAAATAATGAACTTTATATTTGTCTTAACAACCTAAGCCTTAATGACGGGTTTGCACAAAATTAGATGTCTTCTTCGTACAATCCAATTTTTTTGCTTGGAGTGTTTGGCGATGCATTTGTACCCTCAGAATCACTTCCAAATGCATCAGCATCACAAAATGAGACGTCTTCTTCGTACACGCCGAATTTTTTCCTTGGTGATGGATTTGTACCCTCAGAATCACTTCCAAATGTATCAACATCACAGATTCATAGTGGATTTCTACGAGTAAAGGCACAATTTACTCAACCACAGTTTGGGTTCCCACCACTGCATACACAACCGCAGTTTAGGGTTCACGTGGAGGATGTACACCAAGTTTCAGCTGATTATTCTGAGTTGTTTACCCCAGATACCATGTTCTGTACCAGGGATGAGGTAATTAAGTGGGTTAAAGAGATTGAGTTTCAAAAAAACATGTGCATCAAGATTAGCAGAGATAGGAAATCAGTTGATCGTCAACTTGGGAAGACTATGTTTGTAATACCCACACCACATTGGGCCGACCCATCACAGGGCTGCAGCCCATACACCCCAACCCATCCTTGATAGCTCCTCCTAATTAATTAGGAAGCTATTTCCAAGAGGTTGTTCGTGAGGCTCGAACTCGAGACCTCCCGCTTTAACAAGAAGTCCAACGCCCTCTTGTTACCAATTGCGCTGCAGCACAATTGGTAACAAGAGGGCGTTGGACTTCTTGTTAAAGCGGGAGGTCTCGAGTTTGAGCCTCACGAACAACCTCTTGGAAATAGCTTCCTAATTAATTAGGAGGAGCTACCAAGGATGGGTTGGGGTGTATGGGTTGCAGCCCTGTGATGGGCCGGCCCAATGTGGTGTGGGTATTATAAAAAAATACACTTTGAATGAGAGGGGCTCCGACCTTATTGGGCCAGCCATTTCTCTATCCATGGGCCGCAGCCCATGTACCCCAACCAAATCCCCATGGCTGGGAGGTTGTTTGCAAGACTCAAACTCGAGACCTCCCGCTTTAACAAGTGGGCTGGCCCGATAGGGTCGGAGCCCCTCTCATTCAAAGTGTACTTTTTTTGTAACATCCCAGGCCAAGCTACCCCAACCACCAAGCCGCCCAGCCATCCAACGGTGTCGGCGCCGGTACTGGTACCGCCTGGATGTCCAAGGGCATGCAACTCACACACCCAACCCTTCCCCCATTTAAATGGGTAGGTTGTTGCTGCGGAGGTTCGAACTCCCGACCTTTAGATATAAGGGCATTACCTTTCCACTTATATCACCAATTGTGCTGCAGCGCAATTGGTGATATAAATGGCAAGGTAATGCCCTTATATCTAAAGGTCGGGAGTTCGAACCTCCGCGGCAACAACCTACCCATTTAAATGGGGGAAGGGTTGGGTGTGTGGGCTGCATGCCCTTGGACATCCAGGCGGCACCAGTACCGGCGCCGGTACCGTTGGGTGGTTGGGCGGCTTGGTGGCTGGGGTAGCTTGGCCTGGGATGTTACAATGTTGTTGTATGAAACAGAAGAAATGTACACCCCATCAAAAAGGAGGAGAAAATAGAGTCCGGAAAAATAAAAAGACAATGAAATGTGGGTGTCCCTTCAAATTGATGTGTCGTGAACATCCTAGAGGCTCATGAAAGATCGATTTACTAGGATTGGGTCCAATTTACAAGGGCATGCATTAGATGGAAGGCTCACAGATGAGCAAAAGAGATTGGTGTAGTCGATGATAAAGACACGTTGTATGCCAACCCAGATCGCAACTGCACTGAATGAGTTCCTAGGAAACTGTACTAGAAAGAAGCAAGTGTACAATGAGCGGTACAATGTACGAAGGGCTGGGATGGTAGAAAGAACAATTGTTCAACAATTCTTTCTTAAATCTAATGAGTACAACTACTATATGGAGCATAGGGCAGACCCTAAAACCAATAAGATCATCGACATTTTCTTTGCCAGCCCGGACTTCATATTACTACTCAAGACATTTCCATATGTATTATTGTTGGACTCCACCTATATTACAAACAGGTAACTATCGCGGACATCTCTTTATTATCTAGTTATTAATAGTTATTTTATTATACGATAACATGTTAATTTCTGTGCAGATATGAGATGCCTTTCCTGGAAATTGTAGGATTCAATTCTACATGGAAGAATTACAACGTAACATGGGCATTTTTGGAACATGAGAGAGAAAAAAACTACTTGTGGGCTATAAAGCAGCTTGCCATACTTTGTGGGTGTGTATAGAGAACACCTACATGCATAGTGACTGATCGAGAGCTTGTCTTGATGAATGCAATGGATGAAATATTTCCAAAGGCAAAGTACATCCTTTGTAACCGTCATGTGTACAAGAACATAGAGGCCAAAGCTAAGAAAGTCATCAAGCATGTAGACATTGCAACAAGGTTTGCAAATGCTTACATGAAATTGTTTTAGGAAACAACTATAGAGGCGTACGAGTGGAGGTTGCACAAAATTGAGGTTGAATGGAGCGACAAAAAAAGCCTGCTTCAGCATGTAAGAAATTAGTGGCTTGAACCGTATAAGGACAAAATTGTGTCAGCTTGGACGGATACGGTTTTGACATTAGGAACTACCACGACAAACAAGTTTGTGCAATATTATATATTCAATGCATATTATCAAGCCTATACATGGATAGAATATGATTATATGTGATTTATGTTATTTCAACTGTAGGGTTGAAGGAGAACACTCGTCTTTGAAAAACTTCATGACTACTCCACATTGTAGGTCAGACACTGTATTAGGTCAGTATGGTTCCTTGATGCGCATCCAAGTAAATGAGATGAAGGCAACCTTCAACGTCAGTCGCCAAAAGATGATGTGTATGGTGACAGTAGCAGATGTTTTCAAGCAGTTGAAGTACACGTTCTCTGACGAAGCCATGAAGCCCCTAATAAAGGAATACATGAGTGGGGAAGATCCATTTTTTACCCCACTTGCAGATGCCATACGTCTATGAGAGATGGGTTGTCGTGTGTCCATAAGATTGCACGATATGTGGAAAATCAAATACCTATCCCACCTAAAGTCGTGCATAGCTTTTGGAGACAATTGGACTTGGAAGATGTGCTAAATGAAGAAGATGAAGGGTGGAAGCGTAAAGTCGCCAAATTGCTGATAAATGATTTCTATAGTGATGACTTCCCCAATTTGTCAACTGATCAAAAAATAAATATGCCAGTACAATTTTAGAGTTAGCTCATCCAGAGAGGACTAGTCTGCAAGAACCGACAGTTATGAAGACTAAGGGACGACCAAAGAATAGTCTGAACAAAAGACTTCCTTTTTCGTGGGAGCTCACTGAGCAAGAGCAAGAGCAAGAGCTAAACCAAATACCTCCAAAGAAGCAACGAGGTAGGCCCCCAAAGCACCCAGATTCCCCGAGTACACCATCTTAGACCTCTCACGCCCCTAGAGTCTCAGGTTGGAGCTCCCACACCTCAAGTGTCTCCTATCACGCGCTCCGGGATGATACCCAACGCGTTACCCGCGCCCAACAATGCGTTTCCACCACCAATGTGTGGCTATCCCTACGCGATGCTCGTGTGCTGTTGTGCGCATCCCGTCTCGCAACGTGCTATGGTGCCAGACACGTTCCTTTCCATCAACGCCGATGCGTTGATGCATATGTTTCCATACTTAGTCATTCAAAGGTTATTTAGTCGACATTTGAATATTCTTGTTTTGAGGTTATTTCATGTTTTTGGACTCTCTATTTGTGGCGTTTGTAGCCCATGTTGGGAGCGATGGACCATTAGCAAGCTCGGCCCATGTCCGAGTGCCTTAGCCTATTTAAAGTACACTAGTGATTCATTTGTAGAGATGCTTAACATTTGGTTTATTGAAGTTGAGTTCCTCCTCCTTCAACACTAGGCGTCAAAACACTTGTTACGATTATCCAAGGCAATCATGTTCTGAGTTCGATCCATCACATTATTTCGTTCATTAAACCTCTAACACGAGGTTGTTCAATCGATCATCTTCATAACGCTAGAGACCGATCACAAGTGTGTTCACGAAGATTCGAGAGAGAGACGAAGTCTTGCTTGGTCACTATCCGCTGCCGAGGTGACATATGACTCATCCGATGGCTTATTTTGCATCACTTATCCTCCTCTTCATTCATGCCTAGGGTCAAGACACCACCATTGGACTCACTTGCGCCAATGCCAAAACCCCTCGCACCCATGACTTGCGTCTGTCACAGCCAAGCGCGCGCTACCGCTAGGGTTGCGTTACCTCATATCGGTGCAGACATTCCTCTTGGTTCTATCACTTGAATTCGAGATCGCCAAATTCAAAGTGACATTCAAAAAGGGCCTAATGACTCACAAAGAGCCCATGTATTGTGATATGGGTGCAGTGATTTTTCTACAAGCTTTTCCGGGATCGTGACCTCTGCGCACAACTGGATCAGCCTTGTGTGTTTCCTCTCAAAATCAAGGATGTCGTGGAATATGGTCATGTTTGATGATATACATATTTAAAGGTAATTCTGCTGAAGATGGTTCGGTTATAACTCGAGCCATGTGAAAGGTTGCAAGCCGACTTTAGTGCGGTCAAGAAGGGTCTTGTGCTAGCCTTTTCCTTTACTATTTAATCTTGTTCTTTTACCATTGTTTAGGCAAGATTTTTGTCAACAAAAACCTGAGTATGACAATAGTAATTCACTTGGAGAGATTCCAATAAAAATCCACCTTCTTCGTGAATTTATCGAAGTACTAGTCAAATTGTTCGCGGTGTGTTTATCCTCAAAGAAATCTACGAATTGCTCAAGTGAGAAAGGTTCATTTATCCTCTTGAACTTGTTCACATATCCTCCTAAAAAATCCAGAAAAGAGTCCCTTCAAATCGGGTCCAAAACCTTCACAAAATCAGCCCTAATTTCTGCCCGATTGAAGATCGAATCATCTTGAACTTGAGCACGAACTTGGAGTCGATCTTACCTTGATACTGAGCATCAACGTGGTTGGGATTACATTACTTAGGTTTTCATTAGACTAATCAACCACTCTTTTTCCTAGCATAGTTGGTTGGTGTCATCTGTCCCACCCATACGACACATCATTCAACTTGTCTCAGGTTATCTAAAAGTAATGAAATGGAGGAGAAGAGTTGCAGTTGAAGTTTGGTTTTGAAGTATATTTCGAAGTTGTTTTGAATATAAGGTTTAATTTTCCTAATTAATGTAATAAGTCAAAGTATTAGATAACCAAGTCATGTAATTAGTGTTTATTTAAAAATTTTGTTGTAATTTTGATACCGTCTTGTAAAATTATTCTCCTTGTTTTATGAGGAAAATTTTAATAAAGGTTGAGTATTTATTTTGCAAAGACTTTCGATAATGTTTCTTTTATTATAAATGTATTTATACTTACGCATCAATTGTTCAAATTAAGCGTAGGGTGACTTTGGACATTAAAGTCTGAGGTCACTAACGTGTGGCATTTCCGACATAAGTCGGAGTTATTAAACTTATCCCTCAAAAGTCCAGAAACAAACTCCATTAAAATCGGGTTCAACAACCCTAAAAAACAAACCGTAAAAGTCCTTCGATCAAGCACCGATTTCAATTGGTTTCGTGTGAACTTTTTAGAGACGATCTTACCTTGATACTGAGCATAAACGAGATTGAGATCCATCACACATAGGCGAAATGAATGTGGTGCTAAACGTAGGTTTTAGGCTTCTCCTTTAGTATATATACTAGCATAGTGTCCGAGCCAAGCACGAGATTAAATTTATTAAATGTTTATAATAATATAAGTATATAACATTAGAATCCATAGTGTTAAATATGTTTTGTGGTATTAAAAATGATTTTATGCATCAATTCTCATAAAGAATGTCATCCTATAGAAAAGAGAACAATAACTCAAAAGTTCATCATAGTTGTCCATGCCAAAGTTATATGTTAAATATAAATCATATTTACTTTCTTAGGAAAAAATTTAAATGATGATTTTATTTTTGTTATTTTTTTTGAAAATATTTTTATATAAAAATCAAATAGATATTACATAAATAAGTATTAATTAAAGTAAAAGGCTCACATGCTTACTCATTTCTCAAGATATTACAAAAGTTTTTTAAATTAACTTTAAATAGAAGATTTTCTGCGTACAAGAAATCACCGCCTACAACATAAAAATTAATTTTATTATAAATACGTTAAGGTTTTTTGTACACATATATATGTTTTGCAAAGGAAAATATTACACTTGATTTTGTAATGTTTTGGTGAGAAATATTTTTTTATAAAAGGTGAGGTAGAAGTCCCTTATATTAACCGGATTTTGTGTAATCTATCAAAATTTTACTATAAGATTACTAAAGTAGCAAGGACTAAAGCCACATGTCATTTCCATATTAAACCACGCCATCTATTATCACATGTTGTCATCTCCTTATTTTAGATTGTTTTTTAATTATGTTTAGTTACTTTGATATGATTTGACTTCCTTTTTAGTATATATTTTTCTATATAATTATTTAAATATTCTAAAATGATTTGATTACCTTTTAAGTATATAGATATAGGTAAATAATATAAAATATTATAATCAAAAAACTATATTAGGCATTTTAAAACATGACCTGAATCGAAACGATGAGTTTATAAATTTATGGGTTCAATCGACCCAATCCGGTGGGGTGACTCGACCTGTTATAATAATATATGTTTTTTATTAATAATCTAATTATAATATTATTCTTATTTGATTTGAAAGATTTATGCTATCAATTTGATTATCAACAGTATTTAAATAGTTATAGAAAAATTGGCTCTCTTGGGTGGAATCCACACGAGACCCATTATTACCCAACTTGATTGACTTGTAAACTTTAATGACACGAGGATCCAAACTCAATTGTACCAACCGACTCGATAAACATGCTAAGTTGTAATCTTTTTCATAAATTAAGTGTATAGTCTTTTATATGCTTGTATAAGTCTTAGTAGGAGAAAATTTTGTATCTTGGTAAAAAAGATGTTTGTCCTTTGGTGAGACAATTTTGCTTATTTATTAAGGGTATAATAATTACCATCAATTTGATTGTCACCAGTAGTAAATTAAGCCGAAGAAAATCTATATATAATGTAAAATAGAGTCTTGTGTGATACCCCGTAATTCTGTAAAGATTATTTTGGGAATTTTTGGAATTTTCCCGAGTACCCGTTGTGTACGTAGGATTTAATTCAAGTAGTTGGAGGCATTCTGTAATGTGCTCTGTATCTGTAATATTTTTCTCAGTGAAGAATTATACAGTTAAGGCCTGTTGGAAGTCTATACTCGTTCGTGTATGACTTTTGTTATCGCGAGTTAATATTAATACCAAATCTCTACCCACTTGGTTATTGCCCAAGAGGTGCACATGGACTAACCATGGGTTAATACCCAAGGGCACAATTGGAAAGCTTTTTGGCTCCCAACAACCCTAATCTTTGCCTATAAATAGAGGGCATGGGTGAAGCTAGAAAGGGTGTGAAAAACGCCATTACTCTGTCCATTTCTCGTCTCTCAAAAACGCTCCCAAAGAAAAACGCTCTCTCTCTCGGAAAGCTCTCGTGGATCATTGGAGGCTCGTTTGGTGTCGTTCTCGGTGGCCAAAGGAGACTTGGAAGGCCCTTAGAAGCCTAGAAGCCAAGCAAGGCGAAAGGCGAACCAAATCGAGCGTCGCGGGTAAGATTTCTCGCCAGTTTTTAAGTTTCTGTTCAGCGACGGCGACCACCACCAGGGAGACGGCGACCGCCGCCAGGGAGACGGCGCCCGCCGCCAGGAACGGCGACCGCCGTGAAGATCCCGGCGCCCGTCGTGATGAGGGCGGCGACCGCCGTGTTGGGGACGGCGACCGCCGTGAAGATCTTGGTGCCGCCGTGGTGTGTGGCCAGCCGCCGTGGAGGAAGCCGTTGAGCGGCGCCCGCCGTGCTTGAGGCGGCGCCCACCGTGATGGTGGCGGCGCCCGCCGCATTTAAGGCGGCGCCCGCCGCAATTGTTTGGTGGCCGGCCGTGAAGGGTTGTTGCCCGAGAGTTGTTGCGTTGGCTTCCGAGACCTTCGATCGGGTCTCGTATCCTTCGATTCCTTTCGTCCTTTCGTATATTCGTACTATTATTTGTCGAATCTAACCTAGGGTTCCTTTTTGGGTCGACTCGAAGGTGTTTATGCTAGTGGAGCTATACGCGTGTCGAGCCCGGAATCCCGTTGTCTCTGCTTTGTTCCAGATCTGCGGACTAAGGCAAGTGGCGGTTCGCTCTTGCTCATCGTTCCATATTTACATTAATTATCAGCTGTTTATCCGAGTAATTAATTTGGAATGATTACTATGTTTATCTGGAAATGGTTTTATAAACTGTCTTGGAAACTGTAATAATGACATTATCATAGGTTGTATATCTGTTAGAACAACGCTATCATATGTGATAATTACCGTGAAGGTATTGTTGTGAATTAATCTTAATGCTAGAATAGCATGTGGGCTAATAGGAAAACTAATCCAAGTAAGGATTAGCTGTTTCTATTATCTCTATGTTTAAGTTAATTGCCTGGATGGCTTTAATGTGAATAATTGCTGTGTTAGACTGTTTAGTTAACACGAGTGTTTGTAGGAACGCTAATCCAAGTAAGGATTAGTCGTTTCTTTATAACTTAATGTGCGTAGGAACGCTAATCCAAGTAAGGATTAATCGTTTCTTTATAATTTAATATTCGTGGGAACGCTTATCCATATGTAAGGATTTGTCGTTTCTTTAAATCATAATATTCCTCGGATCAATTCCGAATAATTTAAGGGTCATGACCTATGCTTCTTATCCACATGTAAGGATCTAAAGTGTTTTAAGCGCCTTGCAAGCGCCATTGGATGAGCTTAATTGCAGTCTTGTGTATTAAGCACTTAGCTAGTGCATTGGGGTGGACGTAACTGTCACCCTGTAAATTAAACTGTAAGCGCTTTGGCAGTGCAATCAGGGTGAACGTAAGGTCACCCGGTGTAATAATAACTTCCGTGTTCTCGAAATAATATTAAAAGCCTCAACAGTGTGTGTGTGTGTGTGTGTGTGTGTGTTGTAATTTAATAAGATAAGTGCAGTTAAGCACATAATTAAAGTGTAAGCACTGTAATAGTGCAATCAGGCTGAACGTAAGGTCACCCGGTGTATTAATAACGCCGTTGTTACTTGGCATAATGATGTTAAGTCCCGCGTGTGTGTTTTAATTTGGGTTGACATGATTGTCACCCTGTGATTTAAGCCTTGTTGTCGCTCTTAATAACATTAACGTGTTTCAGTAATGTGGGTTTTGTAAATAAATAAGATATGTGCCCGAGTGCACATGATTAATAAACCCATGGCGAGTAGTGCAGCTAGGAAAGCTCGTCTCGACTTTGATCATAGTACGTTCTCTTTCCGATCTGGATTCGCTGTATGCGATGAGGTTGGTCGTGAACTGAAGCATCTCAGTCAACTTTTAAAATCATTGTTGTATGATTCTTTAAATATTCCAGATTTGTCATTTTTCCTTAAAGACTCAATCTCTTGGAGTCTCTTTTCGAGTCGATTTCTGTGAAGATGAAGTCTTCCAGAATCTTCTCTCATGCATACCTCTTGTTGTTATTCCGTGAAAGTGTCGGGTTATGTATCGTCCCTTCGGTTATTATTCGAGGAACAATGATAGTAAACGGTTTCGATCACTCGAACCACTCTGCTTTTTACCCTTGCTAGTCTATTTAAGTAGACTAACCCACGAACTTTATTCTCCGCATGTGGGCTGGTGTCATCCGTTCGATTCGGCACATTAGATATAGTGTAGATGAGAAGACTAGAAGGACTATGGAGTCGACGGTGGTTTTCCGACGTTTTTAATAATCTCTTTTAATCAGGTTGAGATCCTTGGGCAGGTGATCATTATGATCACAACCTTTTTTGTAATATCTTTTAAAAGTCTTCCGCTGTACCTTGTTTAAGATTTCCGTTGTAATTTATTTAAACTCTGTGTTTGTCCTATTCGGGATTGGGATGTAATCCCGGGACTCGTGTTTTATATGAATAAGGTTATCATTTTGTATCATTGTATTTCATGATTTGTATTTAAACGGTAAAGCCTTGGGTGATCTCGGTAAGGAACACTGGGGTCACTGGCGGTAATACCTTTCCAAAAGGGTTAAGTTTTGGGGGTGTTACATCTTGAGCAATCAATGCCCATCTCATTTATTATAGAATTAGAATAACTTTGTTATTAAACTTTATTATGTATTTGCTTTGATTTTTTTTAAATCTATCATATATGCAAATCAATCACTAGTTGTATGATATATTATAAAAATATACAAAAATCTTTTATTGTATAATATATTAAAAACTAATACATAATATATATATATATAGATTATATCTATATACTTATATATCTATGAATAAATAAAGTAGAGTCTAAAGTAATTAATTACCCATAATATTTGAGATGAACATGCACATGCAATTGCAAGTAAGACATTTCTTCTACATACATAATATTAAGGTCCAATTTTTTCCTATCCCTATACATATATAGTATAACTCCTAACCATACAAATGATTTTCAATGTTGTTTTCGTTTGATTAATTAGCAGCCCAAGGGAAAAAGTTGTGTCATCAACAATTCAAAACTACATTAGATTTAAGCGAGTCGTTATCCCTTTTTGGCCTTTCTACATACCAAATAAAATAAAATTTTCAAAATTCTAGAGTAATATATTTAGTGTGTTATAAGAGAGTTTTTTTTATGAAAAGGTGTTGCAAGAGAGTAAATGTGAAATAATCCACTATTAAAACTCGATGGTTCATTTTTCCTACATAAATACTCCGTATAATTTATGGAGACATTCATGTAATAAAACGTAAACCATCCAAAAGGTTGTAAAACCGTTACACTCAAACCAGTCAAAAAGTCACTGAATGAATTTCAAAATCATTATAAATTATAAATGAGTATTATGCAAAAGTGTAACCGTTGCATGTTCCAATAAAAAAGTTAATTTTCTAACCCTAAATTAAAACAATCATGCATTATAATTACAACTCCATATAAAGAGGTTGAAGTATGCAACAATGCATAACAACCCGCGAAAATCCACTGCATCTCACTCATTTGAAGCATGCAACATATGAACTCACCCATCACCAATCGAATCGCCACTCAATTTATGTTTTTCCAAGCTCCATATATTACGTACTTCGCAAAATAAAGAGCCAACAAAATCAATAAAATTCAATAGTGAGTTCTCTACCATGCAGTATCCTCACTGTAAGTATATTTACTTTAACATATTGTATATGCATAAATCTTATTGTGAATTTATCATGATACCAGGCCAACATGTGTAATTGATTAAAATATTTCAATTTACTAATTTTGTATAGGATACTTAGTTTCATATATGAGTTTTAACAAATGAGATGCACAAGTAGAAAAAACGCCTTTTACCACGGTTCATTTGTAAAGAATACCACGGTTATGTAACCGTGGTAAACTTGGCTGTGGTAAACCTGTTTACCTCGGTTGCATGTTTACCATGGTTACATATTTACCACGGTTCATGAACCGTGGTAATTCTGCCAACCGTGGTAAAAATGCAACTATTTAAAGTACTTTTGACCGTAGTAATATTGTTCAACCCGCGGTAAAGTTGAACCATAATAAAATTGTTTAAACCGTGATAAATTAATTTTACCCGTGGTAAACTTGCATCCCTATAAATTTGATCGAACCGGGGTAAATGTGTACATTTTATAAGTACCTAAATTATAATATAAATTCTAGCATACACATAACCATAATTATCTACATTACACGAATTCAAAAGACGTCAAGTATACAAATGGATTAAATATTAAAAAGGCATACATCAATGTATTGTTATAAATGCAACACACTCAAAAGCTGATATATCACTAAAAATAATGTTGGGCTAGCTAATGTATGAAACACTTGTACAAATGTTGTTTAGCTAGCTAAAGTATGAAATACTTGCACAAATGTTCCACGTACGTACTAACTAATCTATGAAGGTCTGCACAAATGTTGCCCATTGATCTTGAATCTCATGTACCAGATGGAAGAAGTAATAGCTTATTGAGGTACAAGTACCTAACACATGAAAATAATATATCAGAAACCAAATTAGAACCCCAATGCAAGTCAATTCAAATTGGCAGAAGTAATGGCTTTTGTCATAACAGGAAACTTAGCAAGAAAATCAAGGCACTTGTATTCAGCATGTATACAAACACAATTTCTAACATGGTATGTTCATTTTTCAATCAGAGGTGAAATGATAGCAGATACACAACAAGAATCATATGGAGCCACAATATAATCAACATTTTCCTTCTTCAAGACCTTTACCGGGGGAAAATGTTCGTTAGGAAGATTGATAAATAAAAGAAGGTATTTGCAGCTTGATAATTTAGTTTTTAAATATGAAAGAATGAAGGATACATTTAACATTCAAAGGTTATGGTAGAATTGCAAATCCTGATAATATATAAACTTGACATGAAACATCGAAAACTAATGGGTGCTCGTACCTGTATTAGTTGAAAAGCTATTGCAGGTGAAATATCAACAGCCTTTTGATAACATTGATAGGCAGCAACATAATTCCCATTGGACTCATGCTCAATAGCACGTTCCAGGTTTTATTTTCTGGACCTACATTTATGGTAGATATCTCGTTATTCCATGATCTATTATGCGCCAGATTACAATACTCGAATGAGCTACACTAGTTATAGAGATCATGACATAATGGTAAATCATAATAGTATAAACTATGAAAAGCAAGAATGTTTCCACAAAATCCTCCTATATATTCGATTTTGTGAAGAGTATAAGTATGAGGATCGGCACAACATCTTCAACCCTGTCTCCCATTAAAAGAAAACTGCAGCAATTTGACATCTAAGTACATACTCTGTAAGTGCATCTTGGCTTGCACAATCCCCCCCAACCCCCACTTGTGCAGAAATTGGAAACAATTTATTTGCCCATCTTTTACAAGCAGTGACAACCTCATCAATGATTACAAGACAACTTACACGTTTATACAAAATAAGTCAAGATTCAAGAAGCATAAAGCTAAGTTAATGAGGTTAAAGCCCAAACATTGAGCAAATTCACAACAAATAAACAGTTTAATAAAGTAAAGGCAAGGATGAGAGCCAAAATTTAAAGGCTATTATTCCTTCACCAAGTGGCTAACCTATTTACATCTAGAAATAAAAGGTATTAGAAGACTGAACTAGCAAACATAGTTTTTTACTCTAAGCTAATATCCACAAGTTGCTCAATAGAAACTTAAATTCTTACCTTGTTCTCTTGTTCCTTCTTCATCGGCAAAAATCCTCCATCAAATACAAGAATGGGTTTGACGCCATAATGCCGCAAGAGATTTACTCTATGCATGCAGTAGTCAATGTATATGAGAAAAGGGGTCCATATGAGCAGCAATATGTAGTAGTTAATCATGCATTATCTCATCTCATTATATATTATATCAAGAATTCAAAATTAAGCAAACATTTGCTTCTACGGATACTCCTAGACTCACAACTATATCAATTTCATATCTATAGTCTATAAATTTAGAACAATAACAACTACAATTTACAATTTTATTTTCACATCTATACTTCTATAGTTTACAAATTTCTAATTAGACAAATTAGTTACCTTTGTCCTTTGCTTCACGAGTTCAAGATCAGCTTGAAATTCTCAACCTTGTCCAACTTCTCTCCGCTGAGATCGAGCACCTTCTTGCCGGCGACGAGGTAGTGCCAGAGGCAATCGTCGGGCCAGCGGTCGTGGAGAAATTTCGGATCGTGGGGGACTACAACCTGCGGGAGAATAGAGATCACTCAGCCTCGCCCTGGTTCATGGTCGTGGCGGACTCGGGAGTCTCGCGTGGACAAGCACAAGGGCGGACGTTGCAGACCCCATCGGTAGAGATTGGAGAACATAGAGGAAGAAATAAAAGTGGGTTCGGGGCGATGGTGAGTAAAGATTTTTAGGGTTCGAAGTTAAAAATATATTTACGGTTAAATTAATACGGTTATTTGATCAACCGTGGTATTATTGCAGTGAAATTAATACGGTTATTTGACCAACCGTGGTAATCTTATGTATCAAAAAATTTACCACGAAAAAAAATGCAACCGTGGTATTATGGTTGTTAAATTAATACGGTTATTTGATGAACCATGGTAATTTAACATATTTAACTCGGAAAAAAACGCAACCATGGTAAAACAACCGTAGCCAGAAGTCATTTTTCTACTAGTGACAATTACCACGGTTGTTTTAAGAACCGAGGTAATAATGCCAAGCATGCAAAATTACCACGAAAAAACATGCAACCGTGGTAAAAGCAACCATAGACAATTACCACGGTTGTTTTAAGAACCGAGGTAATAATGTCAAGCATGCAAAATTACCACGAAAAAACACGCAACCGTGGTAAAAGCAACCATAGACAATTACTACGGTTGTTTCACGAACCGAGTTAATAATGTCAAGTATGCAAAATTACCACGAAAAAACAAGGAACCGTGGTAAAAGCAATCATAAATTTACCACGGTCGTTTCAAGAACCGAGGTAATAATGCTAAGTATGTTCATTTACCACGAAAAAATACGCAACCGTGGTAAAAGAAACCGTAGCCAATGCCCCTTTTTCTACTAGTGATGGTTGAATAACCTAGCGAGAAAACATATTAAGAATCTTGATTTACAAAAGAATTAGAAGGCATCACTTCTTTAGTTCTTCGCCTCTACCATATCATCATAAAATTTGGCTCAGTCAATAAAATGAGAAATTTTCTAGCTGCATGGGTAAAATAAAATCAATTTGTTAATTGTTCAATTTTTTTTTAAATTGTTAACATTTCTCATAGTTGTAATATCCCGTAATTTTTAAGGGTATTTTGAATTTTTTTTCTTATGCCCGTTTTGCTAGACGGATTTAATTCAGAGAGTTTCGGACTTTCTGTAAAGGGTCTGAGCTCTGTAAAATTTTCCGAGCAATATATATAATACAGTTGAGGTGTTTTCGGGGTTAATGTATCGTTAGTGTACGAATATATATTTAACCCGGGTTTAAGGAAATTAACCCAAGTTGAGTTCAGATAAGAAGCACGACTTTTGGCCGTGACCGCACCCGGCCGCAGAGCTGGCGCACCCGCGGCAAGGGCCAAAACAGAGTCGGCTTCGTCTTCCTCGCGCAAGTGGCTCGGAGGAGATATTTTGGGCAGTCTGTGGGCAGGCAAGTGGGCACCCAAGTGCCCCTTCGCCTTTGTCCCCTTGTCCCCTTGGAGGTGGTCGGATTTGTGCTATAAAAAGGGGGTCGAACCGAAGCCAAGAAAGCTTCTCCTTCTTCTTTCTCTTTTCTCTGTTTTTCTCCTCTGTTTCGCCATTGATGAGCAGCTGTGAGCTCGGTTTTGAGCTCGAATCGAGAGGCTTCGTGGGTTGGAAAGGTTGCCCCTAGTGTTGGGTAAAGCTTTGAGGTGTTTTTGGTTCAAGTCGAATGCAAAACGAAGCTTGGAATCGAGGTGGGTATTTTTCTCCCGCCATGGCTGTGTTCTTAGAGCTGGCCACTGTTCGACCACCGCACCCGGCGCCAGGCCTCCACCGCACCCGCGGCAAGGCTTGTCCGAAGGGTTGTTTTGTGGTTTGGCTTTGGGCTTGGCTCGTTTCCTTTGATTTCTTCTTGTATTCTTTTAGATTCATATATAAGTGTATTGAATCTAACTTAGGGTCTTGTTATGGGCCATTTCTTAGGGATTTAATATCCAAGATCTGCTCCAGTTTCAGATCCAGGAACTAGACGTTGCTCAGCTTGGTTCGAACTTGTCGGATCTAAGGCAAGTGGCGGTTCGCTCTTGCTCATCATTCCATATTTCGATTATTTATCAATTGTTTTGTTGTTAAATAATTTGGGATGGTTGTTAATTATGTTGGAAATTGTTTGAAAACGTTATGTGATTAAAAACTGATATTATACTAGGTTGTATATTTTGCTAGAACCGACGCTAGTATATTGTAGATTTTGTACAAGTAAAGACCTTAAGGGACTTTGATGTGTTTTATTGTGTGTGTGTTTAGATTATTAAATCTAGGGTGATAGTTGTGCAGGTTGGGCCGTGATGGTCCTGTGTGTGGTTGTTGTGTGTTTAACTGTTAGTTAGCATGAGTATTCGTAGGAACGACTGGATCCTGTGAGTTCCATGTGCGTTTCTTTATAACTGTTAAGGGCAGCTGAGACTCATGCGATAGTAAGAGGTTTGGATCCTGGGAGGTCCATTCTTCGATGAGATGTTAGAGGTTTGGATCCTGTGAGTTCCATTCCGAGTCCTGCGTGACAGGTGGTTAGGTTAAAAGCTTATAACGTGATGTGTGTGTGTGTGGTCATTTAATTCGGATAAGTGCTTGAGGGCACCTAATTAATGAATCTTGGGCGAGTAATGCAGCTAGGCGTTAGTGCAGCTAGGAAAGCTCGTCTTAACTTTTAGTCGCTCGAATGCGATACTGTGATTCTGTGATTGTGTGTATATTATAAATTAATGTTTTCCAACATTTGTCATCATGTTTCCTATAAGGCTCATTTCATTTGGAGCCTTCTTTTGGGATTGATTGCTGTGAGACTCGATCTCCAGAATCTTCTCTTGTGCATACCTTTTGTTATTTCAGTAGGAGTATGATGGTTGACTATCGTTATCGGTTGTTATTCGAGAAGCGATGAGTCTAACCTAATACGACTGCTTCGAACCACTCTGCTTTGTTCCCTTGCTAGTCTATTCATTTAGACTAACCAACCGTAATTTTCCTTGCATGGTTGGCTGGTGTCATCCGTTCGATTCGGCACATCAGGTGTGTTGAAGATCCGAGAAGGCTAGAACGACTATGAAGATGAACGGTGTTTTGAAGAGTTATTTTGTTTTAAAAGTCTTCCGCTGTATTTATTTCTGATTATGTATTTTTGATGTTTTTGGTCGTATTTGGAATTGTGTTGACATTCCGCGACCGTGGTTTAATAAAAGTTACGATATTTGGTATTGTAACTGGGTTTTGATAGTTATATCGTTTGGAAAAGCCTGGGGTGACTTCGGGGTTTTCGTCCGGAGTCATCGGCAGTAATACTTTCAAATGGAGTGAAATTTGGGGGTGTTACAGATTTGGTATCAGAGCTAAAAATTTGTTTTTAAAAGCTCTGAGTTTTAAAATAAAAAGCCGTTCATAGTCGTGCCTTCTACAGTCTGATACGGAAGTTTGCTTCTGTGTCTAGAAAGACTAAGATTCTCTGTTTATCGCCCGAAGGTTAAGGGTGCAGTTCTCTTCAGTAGGACTCAGAAGAAGTCGAGGTGGTTTCTCCATCTCCAGTTAGACTCGAGTTTTAGTTCTCTTGTCGTGAGTTGAGGTTGTAGAACCTAGTATTCAAGATTGGTGTTCATCTAGGAAAGTTACCAGGTTGATCTACTCTGAGTTGACTTTTATTACATTTTGAATAGATATTAATGTGTACAGTACTTGGACTTTGATCGGTAATCAGATGGTGAACCCGAGGGACATTATTCGCACTGGTGCTGGGCCGAGCAATGACCCAAGACCAGGTGCAAGGATTGATGCAGACCCTGTGGAAGAACACGAGTCTGTGAATAATAATCCAGGAGGCAATGGCCAAGATCAGGCCGAAGCTCCAGTGGTGCTCGATACAGCAACAGTTGCAGCAATCCGAGGGATTGTCCTGCAAGCAATTACAGAGATAATGCGACAAATCGCACCTCAGGCACAAGGAGTGCCAGTACCTCCAAAAGTTCCGAGATTTGAGGAACAAGGGAATCGTGTGCTACAAGGAGGCGTGATTAGGGATAGAGGAGAGTATGGCCGAGCGTTGAAGGCTATTAACTCCATGAGACCCGACAATTATGATGGAAAAGGAGAGCCAGTCAGGGTGGCTCATTGGTTCTCACATATGGAACGGTTATTCCGTAATGTTGAGTGCACGGAAGCGGAGAAGGTGCATCTAGCTTCTCTGCAGCTGAAAGAAGAAGCCAGTGAATGGTGGGAGAGTACCGGCTTAGCTGACAGCCCGGTATTGACCTGGTCGATGTTTAAGACCAAGATGATGGACCGTTTCTTCTCTCGAGCTATGAGGGAGGAGAAGCACAAAGATTTTTTGTATCCAAAGACAGAAGGGTTGAAGGTGACAGAGCTCGCCACTAAATTCAATCATTTGCTGTAGTATGCTGAACCGCAGATAACCATAGAGGCTCAGAAGATCTGGTACTTCCATGAATGGATGAGCCCAGATATTAAGCCATGGATGGTGCACCACTCATGCTCTACTCTGGAGCAGTATGTGGATGCGGCCTACAAGTTGGAGGCAACTCTGGAGGATTCCGCCCGTAAGCGGGAGAAGCAGGTTAAGGAAAAGACGGGGCAGCAGGATTGCCAAGCTGGTTCGTTCAAACGACCGGCATCGCCTACTAAGTTTGAGAAGTTTGGTCGTGCTAAGACCGAGACAACTCATTCTGGCTCTGCCAGGGGCTCAGGTTGGAGCAGCAGACCATTTCAGTGTTTCAATTATGTTGCTTCTAGGCACAAGAGTTTTGATTGTCGGAGTGAGAAGAAGATGTGTTTTGGCTGCGGAAAGGAGGGGCATATTCAGAAGTTCTGTCGTCAGGGAGAGCAGAAAGGACTGGAGTCGCAGCAAGGGTCTACTAATCGGAATAACCGGCCTGAGTATAAACCGGTGGAGGCTCCAAGTCCTTCGATACAGACAACTGCACAGAACAAGGGCAAGGCCTCAGTAGCTTCTGGAAGTCGAGGTCAACGTCCTTACGTGATACGTGAGGCGGATGGGCCTGATGTTCCATTTGCTTAAAGTTTTCTGCTTTTGTTGTAGGTTGTAGATGTGGGTGCTTACCCAGTCTTTTGATTTGAACAAGTTGTGTTAGTAAGTTTAAGTATGCAGCAAGGTTGTAAACCTTTTGTTGTAAATATTCTTGCTAATATAAATATTTGGTTTAAAAACAAGCGTTTGTCAGATGTCTCGATTACCATTCAGGGTAAGGTTTGAGGCAGTCTTGATTTATTCCCTGAGCAAGAAGGCTCACAAGGGATATCGTTGGATAATTTGGTGGGTCACTAGACAGATCGAGCTGTATGCAAAATTGTCTAAGTGTGACTTTTGGATATGAGAAGTGACTTTCTTAGGCCATGTGATCAATTAAGATGGGGTGAAGATTGAACCCTAGAAGGTTGACGCAGTTGCGCAACAAGGTGGTACACTTGGTATGAGTTTTGTGCTCCAAGTTAGAAACCGAAGAGGTTACTTGGGAGACTGAGACGAGTATGCTTAGATAATTTCCCTAATTGTTGTCGGCCTTGAATGATGCAAGTTTCGGGGTCGAAACTTAAAATAATGGGGTAGTAATGTAATATCCCGTAATTTTTAAGGGTATTTTGAATTTTTTTTCTTATGCCCGTTTTGCTAGACGGATTTAATTCAGAGAGTTTCGGACTTTCTGTAAAGGGTCTGAGCTCTGTAAAATTTTCCGAGCAATATATATAATATAGTTGAGGTGTTTTCGGGGTTAATGTATCGTTAGTGTACGAATATATATTTAACCCGGGTTTAAGGAAATTAACCCAAGTTGAGTTCGGATAAGAAGCACGACTTTTGGCCGTGACCGCACCCGGCGGCAGAGCTGGCGCACCCGCGGCAAGGGCCAAAACAGAGTCGGCTTAGTCTTCCTCGCGCAAGTGGCTCGGAGGAGATATTTTGGGCAGTCTGTGGGCAGGCAAGTGGGCACCCAAGTGCCCCTTCGCCTTTGTCCCCTTGTCCCCTTGGAGGTGGTCGGATTTGTGCTATAAAAGGGGGGTCGAACCGAAGCCAAGAAAGCTTCTCCTTCTTCTCTCTCTTTTCTCTGTTTTTCTCCTCTGTTTCGCCATTGATGAGCAGCTGTGAGCTCGGTTTTGAGCTCGAATCGAGAGGCTTCGTGGGTTGGAAAGGTTGCCCCTAGTGTTGAGTAAAGCTTTGAGGTGTTTTTGGTTCAAGTCGAATGCAAAACGAAGCTTGGAATCGAGGTGGGTATTTTTCTCCCGCCATGGCTGTGTTCTTGGAGCTGGCCACTGTTCGACCACCGCACCCGGCGCAAGGCCTCCACCGCACCCGCGGCAAGGCTTGTCCGAAGGGTTGTTTTGTGGTTTGGCTTTGGGCTTGGCTCGTTTCCTTTGATTTCTTCTTGTATTCTTTTAGATTCATATATAAGTGTATTGAATCTAACTTAGGGTCTTGTTATGGGCCATTTCTTAGGGATTTAATATCCAAGATCTGCTCCAGTTTCAGATCCAGGAACTAGACGTTGCTCAGCTTGGTTCGAACTTGTCGGATCTAAGGCAAGTGGCGGTTCGCTCTTGCTCATCATTCCATATTTCGATTATTTATCAATTGTTTTATTGTTAAATAATTTGGGATGGTTGTTAATTATGTTGGAAATTGTTTGATAACGTTATGTGATTAAAAACTGATATTATACTAGGTTATATATTTTGCTAGAACCGACGCTAGTATATTGTAGATTTTGTGCAGGTAAAGACCTTAAGGGACTTTGATGTGTTTTATTGTGTGTGTGTTTAGATTATTAAATCTAGGGTGATAGTTGTGCAGGTTGGGCCGTGATGGTCCCGTGTGTGGTTGTTGTGTGTTTAACTGTTAGTTAGCACTAGTATTCGTAGGAATGACTGGATCCTGTGAGTTCCATGTGCGTTTCTTTATAACTGTTAAGGGCAGCTGAGACCCATGCGATAGTAAGAGGTTTGGATCCTCGGAGGTCCATTCTTCGATGAGATGTTAGAGGTTTGGATCCTGTGAGTTCCATTCCGAGTCCTGCGTGATAGGAGGTTAGGTTAAAAGCTTATAACGTGATGTGTGTGTGTGTGGTCATTTAATTCGGATAAGTGCTTGAGGGCACCTAATTAATGAATCTTGGGCGAGTAGTGCAGCTAGGCGTTAGTGCAGCTAGGAAAGCTCGTCTTAACTTTTAGTCGCTCGAATGCGATACTGTGATTATGTGATTGTGTGTATATTATAAATTAATGTTTTCCAACATTTGTCATCATGTTTCCTATAAGGCTCATTTCATTTGGAGTCTTCTTTTGGGATTGATTGCTGTGAGACTCGATCTCCAAAATCTTCTCTTGTGCATACCTTTTGTTATTTCAGTAGGAGTATGATGGTTGACTATCGTTATCGGTTGTTATTCGAGAAGCGATGAGTCTAACCTAATACGACTGCTTCGAACCACTCTGCTTTGTTCCCTTGCTAGTCTATTCATTTAGACTAACCAACCGTAATTTTCCTTGCATGGTTGGCTGGTGTCATCCGTTCGATTCGGCGCATCAGGTGTGTTGAAGATCCGAGAAGGCTAGAACGACTATGAAGATGAACGGTGTTTTGAAGAGTTATTTTGTTTTAAAAGTCTTCCGCTGTATTTATTTTTGATTATGTATTTTTGATGTTTTTGGTCGTATTTGGAATTGTGTTGACATTCCGCGACCGTGGTTTAATAAAAGTTACGATATTTGGTATTGTAACTGGGTTTTGATAGTTATATCGTTTGGAAAAGCCTGGGGTGACTTCAGGGTTTTCGTCCGGAGTCATCGGCAGTAATACTTTCAAATGGGGTGAAATTTGGGGGTGTTACAGATTTGGTATCAGAGCTAAAAATTTGTTTTTAAAAGCTCTGAGTTTTAAAATAAAAAGCCGTTCATAGTCGTGCCTTCTACAGTCTGATATGGAAGTTTGCTTCTGTGTCTAGAAAGACTAAGATTCTCTGTTTGTCGCCCGAAGGTTAAGGGTGCAGTTGTCTTCAGAAGGACTCAGAAGAAGTCGAGGTGGTTTCTCCATCTCCAGTTAGACTCGAGTTTTAGTTCTCTTGTCGTGAGTTGAGGTTGTAGAACCTAGTATTCAAGATTGGTGTTCATCTAGGAAAGTTACCTGGTTGATCTACTCTGAGTTGACTTTTATTACATTTTGAATAGATATTAATGTGTAAAGTACTTGGACTTTGATCGGTAATCAGATGGTGAACCCGAGGGACATTATTCGCATTGGTGCTGGGCCGAGCAATGACCCGAGACCAGGTGCAAGGATTGATGCAGACCCTGTGGAAGAACACGAGTCTGTGAATAATAATCCAGGAGGCAATGGCCAAGATCAGGCCGACGCTCCAGTGGTGCTCGATACAGCAATAGTTGCAGCAATCCGAGGGATTGTCCTGCAAGCAATTACAGAGATAATGCGACCAATTGCACCTCAGGCACAAGGAGTGCCAGTACCTCCAGAAGTTCCGAGATTTGAGGAACAAGGGAATCGTGTGCTACAAGAAGGCGTGATTAGGGATAGAGGAGAGTATGGCCGAGCGTTGAAGGCTATTAACTCCATGAGACCCGACAATTATGATGGAAAAGGAGAGCCAGTCAGGGTGGCTCATTGGTTCTCACATATGGAACGGTTATTCCGTAATGTTGAGTGCACGGAAGCGGAGAAGGTGCATCTAGCTTCTCTGCAGCTGAAAGAAGAAGCCAGTGAATGGTGGGAGAGTACCGGCTTAGCTGACAGCCCGGTATTGACCTGGTCGATGTTTAAGACCAAGATGATGGACCGTTTCTTCTCTCGAGCTATGAGGGAGGAGAAGCACAAAGATTTTTTGTATCCAAAGACAGAAGGGTTGAAGGTGACAGAGCTCGCCACTAAATTCAATCATTTGCTGCAGTATGCTGAACCGCAGATAACCATAGAGGCTCAGAAGATCTGGTACTTCCATGAATGGATGAGCCCAGATATTAAGCCATGGATGGTGCACCACTCATGCTCTACTCTGGAGCAGTATGTGGATGCGGCCTACAAGTTGGAGGCAACTCTGGAGGATTCCGCCCGTAAGCGGGAGAAGCAGGTTAAGGAAAAGAGGGGGCAGCAGGATTGCCAAGCTGGTTCGTTCAAACGACCGGCATCGCCTACTAAGTTTGAGAAGTTTGGTCGTGCTAAGACCGAGATAACTCATTCTGGCTCTGCCAGGGGCTCAGGTTGGAGCAGCAGACCATTTCAGTGTTTCAATTGTGGTGCTTCTGGGCACAAGAGTTTTGATTGTCGGAGTGAGAAGAAGATGTGTTTTGGCTGCGGAAAGGAGGAGCATATTCAAAAGTTATGTCGTCAGGGAGAGCAGAAAGGACTGGAGTCGCAGCAAGGGTCTGCTAATCGGAATAACCGGCCTGAGTATAAACCGGTGGAGGCTCCAAGTCCTTCGATGCAGACAACTGCACAGAACAAGGGCAAGGCCCCAGTAGCTTCTGGAAGTCGAGGTCAACGTCTTTACGTGATACGTGAGGCGGATGGGCCTGATGTTCCATTTGCTTAAAGTTTTCTGCTTTTGTTGTAGGTTGTAGATGTGGGTGCTTACCCAGTCTTTTGATTTGAACAAGTTGTGTTAGTAAGTTTAAGTATGCAGCAAGGTTATAAACCTTTTGTTGTAAATATTCTTGCTAATATAAATATTTGGTTTAAAAACAAGCGTTTGTCAGATGTCTCGATTACCATTCAGGGTAAGGTTTGAGGCAGTCTTGATTTATTCCCTGAGCAAGAAGGCTCATAAGGGATATCGTTGGATAATTTGGTGGGTCACTAGACAGATCGAGCTGTATGCAAAATTGTCTAAGTGTGACTTTTGGATCTGAGAAGTGACTTTCTTAGGCCATGTGATCAATTAAGATGGGGTGAAGATTGAACGCTAGAAGGTTGACGCAGTTGCGCAACAAGGTGGTACATTTGGTATGAGTTTTGTGCTCCAAGTTAGAAACCGAAGAGGTTACTTGGGAGACTGAGACGAGTATGCTTAGATACTTTCCCTAATTGTTGTCGGCCTTGAATGATGCAAGTTTCGGGGTCGAAACTTAAAATAAGGGGGTAGTAATGTAATATCCCGTAATTTTTAAGGGTATTTTGAATTTTTTTTCTTATGCCCGTTTTGCTAGACGGATTTAATTCAGAGAGTTTCGGACTTTCTGTAAAGGGTCTGAGCTCTGTAAAATTTTCCGAGCAATATATATAATACAGTTGAGGTGTTTTCGGGGTTAATGTATAGTTAGTGTACGAATATATATTTAACCCGGGTTTAAGGAAATTAACCCAAGTTGAGTTCGGATAAGAAGCACGACTTTTGGCCGTGACCGCACCCGGCGACAGAGCTGGCGCACCCGCGGCAAGGGCCAAAACAGAGTCGGCTTCGTCTTCCTCGCGTAAGTGGCTCGGAGGAGATATTTTGGGCAGTCTGTGGGCAGGCAAGTGGGCACCCAAGTGGCCCTTCGCCTTTGTCCCCTTGGAGGTGGTCGGATTTGTGCTATAAAAGGGGGGTCGAACCGAAGCCAAGAAAGCTTCTCCTTCTTCTCTCTCTTTTCTCTGTTTTTCTCCTCTGTTTCGCCATTGATGAGCAGCTGTGAGCTCGGTTTTGAGCTCGAATCGAGAGGCTTCGTGGGTTGGAAAGGTTGCCCCTAGTGTTGAGTAAAGCTTTGAGGTGTTTTTGGTTCAAGTCGAATGCAAAACGAAGCTTGGAATCGAGGTGGGTATTTTTCTCCCGCCATGGCTGTGTTCTTGGAGCTGGCCACTGTTCGACCACCGCACCCGGCGCCAGGCCTCCACCGCACCCGCGGCAAGGCTTGTCCGAAGGGTTGTTTTGTGGTTTGGCTTTGGGCTTGGCTCGTTTCCTTTGATTTCTTCTTGTATTCTTTTAGATTCATATATAAGTGTATTGAATCAAACTTAGGGTCTTGTTATGGGCCATTTCTTAGGGATTTAATATCCAAGATCTGCTCCAGTTTCAGATCCAGGAACTAGACGTTGCTCAGCTTGGTTCGAACTTGTCGGATCTAAGGCAAGTGGCGGTTCGCTCTTGCTCATCATTCCATATTTCGATTATTTATCAATTGTTTTGTTATTAAATAATTTGGGATGGTTGTTAATTATGTTGGAAATTGTTTGATAACGTTATGTGATTAAAAACTGATATTATACTAGGTTATATATTTTGCTAGAACCGACGCTAGTATATTGTAGATTTTGTGCAGGTAAAGACCTTAAGGGACTTTGATGTGTTTTATTGTGTGTGTGTTTAGATTATTAAATCTAGGGTGATAGTTGTGCAGGTTGGGCCGTGATGGTCCCGTGTGTGGTTGTTGTGTGTTTAACTGTTAGGTAGCACGAGTATTCGTAGGAACGACTGGATCCTGTGAGTTCCATGTGCGTTTCTTTATAACTGTTAAGGGCAGCTGAGACCCATGCGATAGTAAGAGGTTTGGATCCTGGGAGGTCCATTCTTCGATGAGATGTTAGAGGTTTGGATCATGTGAGTTCCATTCCGAGACCTGCGTGACAGGAGGTTAGGTTAAAAGCTTATAACGTGATGTGTGTGTGTGTGGTCATTTAATTCGGATAAGTGCTTGAGGGCACCTAATTAATGAATCTTGGGCGAGTAGTGCAGCTAGGCGTTAGTGCAGCTAGGAAATCTCGTCTTAACTTTTAGTCGCTCGAATGCGATACTGTGATTCTGTGATTGTGTGTATATTATAAATTAATGTTTTCCAACATTTGTCATCATGTTTCCTATAAGGCTCATTTCATTTGGAGTCTTCTTTTGGGATTGATTGCTGTGAGACTCGATCTCCAGAATTTTCTCTTGTGCATACCTTTTGTTATTTCAGTAGGAGTATGATGGTTGACTATCGTTATCGGTTGTTATTCGAGAAGCGATGAGTCTAACCTAATACGACTGCTTCGAACCACTCTGCTTTGTTCCCTTGCTAGTCTATTCATTTAGACTAACCAACCGTAATTTTCCTTGCATGGTTGGCTGGTGTCATTCGTTCGATTCGGCACATCAGGTGTGTTGAAGATCTGAGAAGGCTAGAACGACTATGAAGATGAACAGTGTTTTGAAGAGTTATTTTGTTTTAAAAGTCTTCCGCTGTATTTATTTCTGATTATGTATTTTTGATGTTTTTGGTCGTATTTGGAATTGTGTTGACATTCCGCGACCGTGGTTTAATAAAAGTTACGATATTTGGTATTGTAACTGGGTTTTGATAGTTATATCGTTTGGAAAAGCCTGGGGTGACTTCGGGGTTTTCGTCTGGAGTCATCGATAGTAATACTTTCAAATGGGGTGAAATTTGGGGGTGTTACAATAGTGTTGTATATTAGTGTAACATTCCTTGAAGTCGTTATATATAATTGTAATAGCATTTTTTCCAAATATAATTTTTGTTGTGAAAATAAAATCAAATAATTGTGTAAAACGTAGTAGTTAGAGTGTCACATAAGGGTCTAGAGGTCATTGGTTCAATTTTCCTTGAGAACTTTTTAGCTATTTTTTCCTTCTAATACATACACACTAATTAAAAGAGAATAATCTCTATATTTAACAAAATAATTTTGTAATTGTATGTTATGTACAAATTATTTAAATGAAAGTAGTGGTGATGTAAATAGATTCTTACCGTTTCAAAGTATTAATAAGAAGTTTGATCGTCTAAAACTTATTACATGAAAATGTTGTACGAACCTCATATTGTGACTAAGATGTTATAAAACTTAATGTGTTATAGAATACATAAATTAAATCGTCGTGTGCACAACATATTTTAAATTATTAACGAGTTGATCGATTCTAAGTTTAAATCTCAAGTAATTAACTTCAAAATATTATGAAATTAGTTTGCACCAGAAAAGAGATCCTACTTTCATAGATAGTTTATTTAGTCACAATAATCATATATATATATATCTCATGTTGAAAGAATTATTCTACACAATTCTACATTACGTAAACTAAAGGTAACATTTGTATTATGTAAGTTTAACGTATAACAAATGACATCTTATATATCATTTTAAGTGACCAACTCAATTATAGTAGTATAAAGTTATGAATCCTCGCTAAATTAAGGTTATGAAAGATAAACAACTATTATAAATTTAATTGTCATTAAATGCACTGAGAAAATATTTCAAAGTGTTTAAAAGAAATAAGAATAATAGGACATCCAATAGATATATATATATACATATACATGCACTTGGAAGACAATAAGGATTTTCAAGCAACTTTTACAAAGTAGCACTTGAAGTGAGATAATAGAAAGTTCCACTTCATCAGATTGTTAAATATTATGTGCATTATTTTTGAAGTTTAAATTCAGTATTTATTTACATTATTTGAACAAGTTTATAATATTTTTTATCATATAAATGATTATTGATATATCTGTTGGACTTAGGATTTTAGTGATATTGAATCCATGTAAACTTAAAAAGATCCCGGGGAGGAGCAAGAAAGCAAAAAAAAAATGTAGGAACATGACTTATGTTATTTCTTTAAGATGGTTCTGATAGATTAAATATTCATTTTTAAGGCATTTGGTATTTACAACATATCACCACATTTTCATAATAATTATCTTTACAATATACATGAAATCAATTTCTATTTAAATCTCTAAATAATTTAAAGGTATTTGAAATGAACACATTGAATAGTGTTTTTACAAGATAAGATATACTTACTAAGCTAAATGAATAAAATTTACTAAGAAAAGAAGACCCGTGCGTAGCATGGACATAATCACTAGTTAAAAGAAAAAATAGTGATTGATGAGAAAATACGTTAATAAAATAATGTGTTTTCTATAAATAATTTTTTTTACTGAAGAATTTCAATGAATAACCATATCATATATAAAAGTATTATTTTCATGCAACAATATTTGGTCTTATATTTTGATTTCATGCATTCTCATTGCACTATTAGACACATTATACTCATTTAAATCTTAATGAAAACAATTTTCTCTGTAATGTGCGTTTTGATATGTCTATTAATAAGAGTCAAAATCAATATCTTATAACAATGAGTTTATACTTTTCACGTTTTAATTTCCTCATAATCAACTTTATGTCACCCGAACATGAGCCGAATATGTTAATATATAAGCTATTCAAGATCAACGTCTCGTGCGGGTACTAAGGCGTTGTGCACGGTGGTTTCATATTTTGGATTTTATAATTATTTTTTTATTTTCTTTAGCTTATCTAAAAAATTATTTTATTATTAAACTAAATATAAGATTAAATCTCAACAGTTTATATGAAATGGGGACTCATTTATCTTGTTATAACTCTCATTTTTAAATTTCATATCATGAAATTTTCTCGTCTTAATTTCATTCAAAAATTAATATTTTATTTATACAATCACTTATAAAATCCCAATCCCATTGTGAATGCCTAAGCTATTTAAGATCAAAAGAAGTAACCCCGCCGCAGTCTGCAGTTCAGGACTTCAAGCCCGCCGCCACCTTCGCCGCCGCGCTACTAATCTTGCTTTACCAAACTTGTGCTATCAGCATGTCATTCGGTATGTTCTCGCCAGCTTACTAATAAAAGTTTACATAGTCGAAATCACAAATTCGATTATTGAAGTGAATTGGTGTCACTCAGGTTCTCTTCGTTTTGATTTTGATGGGTTGCGCTCCCATTTCGTAGACCCAATTTTGAGCTCCATGTCCACATTCCCCAACCGCGAAGCCCTAAAAACCTTCTTGAAAACCAAGTGCAAGTCCGGCAAAATCACCATTCGTGAGGCCAATGAGGCGCTTAATTACATGCTTCAGTTGAATCCCCGGCCGCCCAATTCGTCTTTTAATCTTCTATTGGGTTCTATAGTCAAGATTAAGCACTACACAGATGCAATTTGTTGTTACAGGAGAATGTGCTCAAATGGGTTGGCCCCGGATTTTATAACCCTGAACATTGTGCAGAACTCTTGCTGTTATTTGAATTCGGGTCTTGGGTTTTCGGTTTTTGGGTTGATCCACAAGAAGGGTTTTAGGCCGAATGTGGTGACTTTTACGTCGCTACTTAAGGGTTTGTGCATGGAGGGTGGAATTGTGGAGGCCATTAGGCTGTTTAGGATGATGGAGGAGTCAGACTGTCGTCCGAATATGACTGCTTATGGGACTTTGATCAAGGGGCTTTGTCGGACGAGGAACTTGGATGTTGCTGTTAAGTTGCATAGAGAAATTGTGAAGGGTAGTGAAAATGGTAGTTTGAAAGAGAATCTGGTTTCTTATAGTACTTTGATTGATGGCCTTTGTAAAGTTGGGCTGATTGACAAGGCCAAAGAACTGTTCTCCGAAATGGAAGCTAAGGGAATATCTCCAGATGTTGTTGTCTATACCTCTTTGATTGATGGGATGTGTGATTTTGGAAAGTCAGAGGAGGCTAGGGTGCTTTTTGATCAAATGGTGGCGAAAGGTATTCGGCCAAATAAGTTTACCTTTAATGTGCTGATGAATGATTATTGTAAGGAAGGGTTATTGGAAAAGGCTAGAGAGCTGTTACAGATGATAACCGAGAGAGGTGGGACACCAGATACTTGTATGTATAATACTTTAATGGATGGCCTTTGTATGCAAGGTCAGATTGGCGATGCTCGCAATGTGTTTGATTTAATGGAAAGTTATGGATGCTGTCGTGATGCTATTAGCTATTCGATATTGATTAATGGATACTGTAAAAGATGGAAGATTGGTGAAGCTATTGAATTGTATAGGGAAATGATCCGCCAGCAGATTCTACCGAACATTGTAATTATCAATACATTGCTGAAAGGTCTTCTGCATCACGGGAAAGTTGACGATGCAAAGAAGCTCTTTGTGGAAATTCATATTCATAAGCTCAAGCCCGATACGTGGACATATACAATATTGTTGGATGGACTTTGCCTGAATGGTCATGTTGAAGAAGCACTAGAACTATTCCATAAATTGGAAAGATGCGGACTCAAATGCATAAGCGTTTTCAACTGCATGATAGGTGGGCTGTGTAAAGCTGGAATGCTTGAAAATGCGAAGGATATATTTGATAAATTGTACCATACAGGCTTACGTCCGAGTTGCATTACATTTTCTGCTATGATTCGTGGGCTCTGTATGGAGGGGAGATTAGAGGAAGCGAATGATTTACTGTTTGATATGGAATGCAAGGGGGTCTCTCCTACTGTATCGATGTTTAATAGAGTGATGCATGGTTTTGCTTTGAAGAAAGAGAGCAAAAAAATAATTGATCTACTTCAGAAGATGGCAGAGAAACAACTGGTACCTAGTGCATCGACAACTGCTATTGTCTTAAGTGTACTCTTGGAGGATGAAAACTATCATAAATGGCTAGACTATCTTCCAAACATTTCTTCCCCTGAGGAGATTAAAGAGGAGATGTAACTCAATTATCAACACTGTTTTTTGATCGGCACTTTACTACATTCAGAACTGTTGCTCATCTTGACCATACTATGCTTGAGGCGTGAATGGCACACTTCATTTCAGGCGGGCAGATCGTGATAGTCGGATGGCTATGCTGGATGGCTTGCAATTTTTAAATTAGTGTAATCGTTTGCTTTGTGACCTATCATTTCTTTAAGGGCTCGTTGGGCAAACAGTACAGAAGGCAGTAAGCAAGATGAAGCTGCAACTTCAACTTCTGTCCACATCGTTTTGGAGTGTTCGGCAAAATTTGGAGGAGGGAGTGGAAGGTAGTTGATGGAAGTGGAAGGATGAAGTTAAAGAGATTTCTTACTCCACCCCTCCCCAAAAGGGTAAGCAAGTGGAAGCAAGTTGAAGTTGGGAGATTGACATTTTTTGCCCCTCGCTCAAGGTACGCAGTAAAGCCATCATCTTCAGGTATGCATTTATTCCATTCCCATTCTCAGACTGGATACCTCAATTTGTTGAAATCGTGACGAATTTGCATCTTTTGTTCTTGTTTTAGGTTGATTGAGGGTAGGTGTAGATATATATGTTATGGGGGAGTTGGATGCCATGTTCGATCCTGGAGTAAAAATGCAAAGCAATGTGATGAGCTGAACGATAAGCAAAGGTGATTGTTACAGCCTTATTATGTTGCATTTGTGCAAACGAGATCTTGTTTTTCATTCTTCTTTTGTGTTCATAATCTAATTTTGATCTTCATCTGCAGTTTGATCGTCATAATCTATTTTTTATTATTCTTCTTGAGGTAAATTATGTCAAGGGTTTGCTTTGCTTGCTCTTATTCTGGATGGTAATTATGGGGTATTTTTGTGTAATCAATCTGCAGATGTGGTAGAATGAGAGGGGATTGGATTTTCCGAATACATGTGCTATTTTTTTCAGTAAAGGGGACTAATATTTAGGGTTGTTTCATGCCTTGTTCTCCAACTAATATGATATTCTATCCAACTTATCTGAGCTCTAATATGAACAGTGGCCCCACCATTTTCCATTGTTGTGTTATTCAGGTGTACAAGACCACAAGCAAGGTAGATATATATGCAATCCTTTCCTTGACACGATTTAAGCATCTAAAAAGGAACCAATTACCAAGAATGTTCTCCACCTCTTCTTATTTATGTTTGGCCAACCTGTCAAGGATAGAATCCGAACAAGTACAATGCCCCCAAACCCCTTTTTATCCTCCATACATATAAAGCACTCATTTTGGTACCATGGCTCTTATCCACGTAAGTTCTTTCTGTAGGGATTTTAGATGCGTAAAGCGGAATTTCAGGAAACGTTTTCCTAACATCTAACCAACTCATTTTGGTACCATGGCTCTTATCCACGTAAGTTCTTTCTGTAAGGATTTTAGATGCGTAAAGCGGAATTTCAGGAAACGTTTTTCCAACATCTAACCAAAGATCTCATGCATAAACCAAATAGATCATAGATAAGAATAATTAAATACCTCTTGATGCGTGTTTCAATCTGCTGAAATGAGAGAATAGAGTCTCACGTGTGACTCCTCTATTTGGTCCACCCGAGCTTGGATCTGGATCACCTAGGACTCAGTTGTTAGAGCGAGGATCGAAGGCGAACGAGGAGAGCTCCAGGGAGAAGGAGGCAGCCGTGCTTCTTGGTGTGAATTAGGGTTATGGACTTTTCCTAAAAGCCCTCCTTTTATAATGTCTTGTGTAGATATCTTATTTCCTAAATAAGTATATCTTTTGTTATTAATAATAATTCTTTATTATTAACAAACATTTTCTCCCAAGTTATATCATATATAACTTTATATCATATACCTTATATAATATGTCTCCCATTAAACTGATCCAATCCAAACTCTAAGGATGTGACCTCGTAGGATCCAGTAATAATAGTAATAGACTTTATGACATACTTTATAACATATAGTCTATAAATCATAGTTGGCTTCTAACAAAGCACTATGACTACCTAAAATCACCGGATTAAATATCTCCATAAACGGTCCCACTTAATAATCAGTAATTGTACCTTTGATTAAATGACACAATTCCTTCAATCTCCCACTTGTCCTTAAAGTGCAATGTTAAAATTAATTTGTCACTTAGTATCTTATTTGACTATATGATGAAACTTCATCTTTATCGCCAAATACGTTTCTTGAACTGTTGAGATCAAACTGTCAATCCAGATGATTACTAATAATTCATCCGAGCATGGTCATGCGTTTTCACAGTTCTCACTCTTCAAGTGGCTGAGACACCAATCCTTTCCAAATGTATCGTGGTATACACGGAATAGGAGGACATATTCAATCTTGTAAGACAACAACTTTCACTCAACTTTTGGCAATCTCAATCACTGCCTGTTACGGTCAGCGTTTGACAGCGTCAAAGACATACCAGCAGTCAAATAATAACTATATTATACTCATGTCTAAGGAACTCACTAATCATGAATAATCTTAGAACTCCGCAGTAAAGTCCCGAAGAATCCTAAGATCGGTATGTCCGATGTGTATCGGTATACACATCTATGTAATCAATTAGACATCTCTATGTCCCTATAACACATGAAACCCGGTGTTATCAATCAATCTCACATATGGTCTTTTGATTAAGTCATTTGTATCCAAGTTAACAACTTAGACCATGGACTTCTAACAATTTTATAATTTCAGTTCACTTAATGGGGTTTCATTCACCAAAACAGTTTTGATGAGCCCATTTGATAACTATTAAATTATTTGGATATTTTATCTAATCCCAAACAATGATTAAATAATAATATGAAATTCATATATATAAGTCAAGCATAAATGTCTGTAATAACAATAAACAAGGTTTATTATAAAACAAACAATGTCTCAAAAGAACTCTCTAGGTGCTTGAATCCTTTGCCCCGAGTGTGACTGTTATGCTTGGGCCTAGACATGGGCTTGGTCAAAAGGATCTGTAATGTTGTCGTCTGTGTGCACTTTGCACATCTTCACATCTCCACTATCAACATAGTGTCCGATCATGTGGTACTTCCGTAGAACATGTCTGGATTTGGAACTCTTTCAGCTGACGGCTCCTTCATTCAGAATGAAGACATATCCAGACTGGGATTCAAAATCATCTTTGTCTGTCTGAAACTTGCCTCAGTATAGCCCTTGACGACCAGCTCGTCATCACCTCCAAATATCAAGAGATCATCCCTAGTCCTTCGTAAGTACTTCAGGATGTTCTTGGCTGCACACCAATGTGTATCACCCGGGTTTGATTGGTACCTGCTACACATACTCAAAGCATATGCAACATCTGAGCGAGTACAAGTCATTGCATACATGATGGATCCTATGGCTGAGGCATAGGGAATCCTGCTCATCCTTTCAGTCTCACCAGGTGTCTTAGAACACTGGCTCTTGCTGAGATATAAGCCATGATGCATAGGCAAGAATCATTTCTTAGAGTTCATCATATTGAATCTATCAAGGATCTTATCTACATAAGTTCTCTTACTTAGACCAATGTCTCTTAGATCTATCTCTATAGATCTTAATGCCTAGTATGTACTCAACCTCTCCCAAGTCCTTTATTGAGAAATACTTCTTAAGCCACTCATTAACTGTCTCCAGCATATGAATGTCATTCCCAATGAGTAATATGTCATCCACATATAGAACTAGGAAGGCCACTTTGCTCCCACTAAACTTCTTGTAGACACAGAGCTCTTCTTCGCATCTGACGAAATCAAACTTTTTGACCACTTCATCAAAACGAAGATTTCAACTCCTGGATGTTTGCTTAAGTTCATAGATGGACTTCTTAAGCTTGCATATTCTCCTAGGATTGCCAAATCTCATAATCATAATAAGCGGTAATCGCTAGGAATATCCTAATGGACCTGATCATAACGACCGATGCGAACGTTTCATCATAGTCAGTACCATGAACCTGTCTAAATCCTTTGGCAACTAGTCTTGCCTTATAGACATAAACGTTTCCATCCTTGTCTGTGTTGATCTCAAAGACCCATTTGCATCCAATAGGTTTTACCCCATCAGGAAAATCTATCGAGTCCCAGACTTGATTCTCAGACATGGATTCCATTTCGGATCTCATGGCTACCAGCCATTTCTCGGAGTCGGGGTCCGTCATCACTTTCTTATAGGTCGCAGGCTCACCGTTCTCTAAAAGTAGAACATCAATGCTAGCAGTCAAGACGTAATCCTCATAACGTCTAGGCTACTGCCTTAGCCTGTCTGATCTCCAGTGGTCCAACAATAGGAGAGACTTCAGCTGCTGGGTTGACCACATCTGTATGCGGGACCTCAGGTGCTTCATCAACTTGAGGAATTGCATCTTGAATCTGGGCGGTTTCCCTTTGAGAAGGTACGCCTCCAAAGTCAAGTTCCTCAGTGACATCATCTATGTTCTCGTGTTGTTGGGTTTGTTGCTCAACTTGAATCTCATCAAGCTGAACAATTCTCCCACTTGGCTTCTTGGAAAATAAATCATTTTCCAAAAAGACACTATCCCGAGCAACAAACACTTTGTTCTCAGCGGGATTGTAGAATTAATATCCCCTTGTTTTCTTGGGATAACCTATAAAGAAACATTTGTCTGATTTGGGTGCTAGCTTATCAGGTAGTAAACGCTTTACATAAGCCTCACATCCTCAGACCTTCAGGAGTGACAAACTATGAACTTTTTCATACCATATCTCATGTGGTTTCTTGTCAACTGATCGTGACAGAGTCCTGTTTAGTATGAATGCAACATTGGTGAGGGCATATCCCCAAAAGGATGTAGGAAGATCAACAAAACTCATCATTGAGCAGACCATGTCTAACAATGCCACAACTTCTCAAGTGATGGTCGAATTCTTGGCTTAGGTATTCGCCCCCTCGATCTGATCGGAGTGCCTTTATCTTCTCACATGTTTCAAATGATTCTAAATCAAATGACTTTAGGCTACCAACTGTTTGGAGTTCCTTCATGCGTTTGATTTTAATGTGACCCAAGCGACAATGTCATAGATTGACTTCACTTATATCATTCGACTTTTGCCTCTATGTATCAACGTTATAAATTTCATATTTGATATTCAGTATGTATAGTCCACTACTACTCATATGGGCTCGAGCATAGAAAATGTCATTCTTATAAAGGAAAAAACAATTCTTAATGACAAAATCATAACCCTCAAGGTTCAAAACTGAATTTGAAATCAAATACTTAGTAATAGAAGGAATAAAATAGCAATTATAAAGTTCTAAAACTAAGCCAGAAGGTAGAGGTAGACTATAATTTTCAATGGCAAGTGCAGCAACCCTTGCTCCATTTCCAACACGCAGATCTATCTCATCCTTCTGCAACCGTCTCCTATTTGTTGGTCCCTGCACATTCAAAATAATGTGAGAACCACATCCGGTATCTAATACCCAAGATTGAGACTTGGTTGATAAGATTTCAGTAATGTGAATACCCAAAGTGGAGACTGTTCCCCTCTTCTTGTCTTCCAGGTACTTGGGGCAGTTTCTCTTCCAGTGTCCCTTAGCCTTGCAGTAGAAGCAGTCGTGCTCAACAACCACTTTCACCTTAGGGGTGTTCCCATTGGATTGGACACCTTGTTTGCCCTTCCCTTGGTGATGTTGCTCCTTCTGGGGCCTTTTCTTAAACCCTTTCTCATTGACCATTAGAACTTCCTTCAAAGGGTCAACCATGACGTTTTGCTCAGCTATTTTGAGCATCACGTGTAACTTGTTGAGAGTCTTGTTCATTGCTCCCATGTGATACATCTGCCTAAAGTGGGCAAATCCATCATGCAGGGAGTATAAGATCATATCTATAGATGTCTCAACATTGTAGGGGTTACCCAGTCGAACCATCTTGTCAAACAAGCCTATCATGTTATAAACATGTGGCCCAACTGGTTTCCTTTTCTCGAGCTTACACTGCAATATGGACTTGATAGTCAAGTACCGCTCAATTCTGGCTTGCTCCTTGAAGAGATCTCTAAGATTCTTCATAATGGTATGTGATGAGAAACAACCCTCCAAAGGTGAGGCTTTGTTCCTCTAGAAGCTAGATCTAGACCAAGGGGAGCCTTCTTCTCTTTCCTAAGCTTGTGAGTCCTTCAATGGCAGCCAAGAGAGAGAGAGAGAGAGGACGCCGGATTGAGGGCTGGCCGTGAGGAGCCAAGGGTTGGCGGCGCCGGCAAGTCCAAGGAAGCCCTCCTTGGGGGTTCCTTGGCCGTGAAGAACAAGGACCGATGTGTTCTTGTGATTCGAATGGTGATTCGTGAGAGATTGAGAGATTGAGAAGAGAAGAGTGTTTGAGAGAATTTGGATTGATAGAAATTAATTGGAGACCTTAGGGAAGGATTTCTCTACCCAAGGTATATTCCAATTCTCTATTCTTCAACCCAAACTCTCTCAAACACTCTTCTCTTCTCAATCTCTCAATCTCTACTTAGTCCTCTACCCTCGACGTGCGCCACTTTGGGTGACCTTGTGAGACATTGTTGGGATGGTTTTTCCCTTGTCTGAGAGCATGATCCTTTTGACCTTATAGCCCCATTTAAGACATTATTGCTTAAGGATGCTATAGAGTGTCATTTTGAGTTTGGGAACACAAGCCATGTCACCACCTTCGAGAATTATACCCTTGCACCACCACTTGTGCCCCCTTTGCCTAGGTTCCATACTCCCGGCCTTCACGGCCCCTTTTTCAGCGGATTATCCATGTATAAGAAGGGGAGGGATCCCATATATATTTTAGGCAAGGTAACCCCTAGGAGATCTTGTGGAATGTCTTGTCTTCCGCCACCTACAACCGCGCTAGCTCCCTTTCCAATTGGTGTTGAGGCAAACTTCTATGGAATCTCTCGTGCTATTGTGTTGGTTTGGGACCCTAGCCTTGTGGACCGTTTTTGGACACTTTGGTGGCTGAAATTTGGGAACGGCATTCTCCTTACCATTAGTTTCCACCTCCATCCCGTGCCTTGCTTAGGGCCATCCCTAGAGATCCCCCGCACCGTTGGCTAACTTTTCAATTGCTTGTAGAGAGTGCTTATTGTAGGCCCCCGGATCACATGCCTCCGCCGTTCGCACGGATTCAAGTCGGGAGCCGCTCCAAGCATCGACCATGCTGCTGTGACGCCTCCCATGTGCTCAAGCGACTTGTCGATGCTGCTTTTATGTCAATGCTTCCCGAGGCCCGCACCGCATTCCTTGTGGCGGACTTCGGCCCTTATGTGTCCCCGGTCCCCGATGATCGAATTGAGGACAATTCTCCTTCAAGAAGGGGAGAGTGATGAGTATCAACCACCCATCAACAAGGATTCAAGGCCTTGACCACCAAGACGTCGGCGCATCAGTGCCACGACACTCAAGCATCGACTATGCTTCGATTCCAAGGCATTTATGCACGCGTCTATATCCAAGCCTCTAAGACTTTTATCCCCTTTCTATTTTGGTTATTTAGTTTCATAATTCTAGACTTGCCTTAAGTGAGTGTGAAGAGTCATTTGCATATGGGCTTTAACTCACTAAGGCCCATTAGAGTTTCCTTTTGATTAGTGGGCGTGTGGACCCATTTGCATATGGGCTCCTAGTCCACCAAAACCCTAGAACTATATAAGCCATTCCTTGGCTTCCTTGTCATTCAGTTGAAGATATAGAATTGGAACATTACCTTGGGTAGAGTAAACCTCCCTTAAGACATCCAATTAATTCTATCAACTCAAACATCTTCCAAATCTCTTCCTTCTCTCAATCTCTAACTCAAATCCACAAGCATCAAATCGGTTCAAGTTACATCTCGGTCAAGGAACCTCCAAGGGAGGTTCCCTTGGTCTCACGCCGGCGCTGCCCCTCCCCTTTCAAGCTCCGGCCAGTCCAACCTCAGTTCGGCGACTTCCCCCCTGATTTCCGGCGGTCCAACACCTCATTCAAGCATCATTTGCAAGGTTCCCACATTTATGAAGGAGAAGGAGGTTCCCTTGGTCTAGATCTAGCTTCTAGAGGAGCAAAACCTCACCTTTGGAGGGTTGTTTCTCATCAGTATGGGCATCCTTATCTTCAAACCTCTGTTGAAGAGCAGATTCCATAGCAGCCAACATCAGGCAAGTGACATTCATTGCTCGTTCGCATATTGTCTTGTGACGTGCCTTATCCTCATCAGATGAGGTGGCAGTCATCTCTGGGATGAGGGTTTCAAGGACATCTTCTTGTCCCTCAGACTTGAGAATGATTCTCAGATTCCTTTCCCAATCAAGGAAATTTGTGTCGTTCAATCGGTTTTTCTCAAAAATTGAGCGGAGAGTGAATTTGAGGTGTTCAGAAAACATAGTAACTATAAAACGGAATAAAACATGCAGATAAATTATGCTTGACATGCAAGAACTTAAAATTTAGACTAGTTATAAACAGTAAGTTATTGCACATTCTACTCAATTATCTTTTCCCTTGTGAGTAAAATGATTTCAAGATCCTGTCGTAGATGAAACTCGAGCGTACTAAGGCACTTCCCCAAGTCTCATGTAATCAAGGTAAGTAAACCCGTTACTAATTATAACACCTTATAATTCTTGGTCGATGGCCACATCTTATATAAGACTCATCCTTATGCCTCAAGATCCAAAACTGAGCCTTTTGGTCTCTTGTTGAGTGTAACCATACCAAGGCATCACGTCCCTATTAGACATACCCGCATTATCCCAAGGTCAAGGAAGGACACCTCGCTAGGGCGAAAACTATCCAACGAATTTCAAGGGCCTCATGGTTATGATATGAAAAGGCATTATCTCAATATTCTGTTAAGGGACTTAAGCATGCAATGATTGTTTATTTACTAGTGAACAAAATAGCATAAACAAACAAGCAAGCATGCAAAGTGGGAAATAATAAAGCATTCAAGTAACGCAGTAATTAAATGTGATCCTAGTATGGCCCCTAAAAAACCAAAATTAAAGATCTAATCTTCATGACTCTTGTTACTCTTGGATCTCCATCCTTAGTATCCTCCATGGATCTCCATCCTTTGGTCTTCTTAGGATCTTCTTTTTCTTGTCTTACATATAATTGAAATAAACTCTCTTGCATAAATTTAAATTACAAAAATACATAACGATACGTCGATCATATACAAGAAAAACATAACGGTGCGCATATCGTATTTATCTATCCTAATGTGGGCCATACTAGTCACCGCATGCAATAATATCAAAATAAAATATACATGCAATTATAATATCATATATTATATAGACAATTTAAAAACATCCAATGTTAAATTAAGCATCTCATGATAAAATAATATTATATCATTATCTTGATTCAAATGAAATTAATATGTAACATTAATCATAATTAATCATTAAATTGCAATATTGGATAAGATATGCATCAATTAAAGCAAAATATCAAATATCCTAATTTAAGTAAGTGGGAATATTTCCTAACAACTTTTAGGAAGATATAGTTTAGACAATATCATATATTATCTAATTTGTCAACCAAGATCTTATCTAGTTCTTTTTAGGACAATCCTTTATTGTAAAATTTACCCAAAGCGAGCCATGTGGACCATGTCAGACCGTGAATCGGTCCAACGCGAGCCACCTGCCCAACCTGTCGAGCCCTGGGCTGGCTTCACTCGAACCGAACCCAGTTCAGTTTGCGAGCCAGGCGAGTCCAAGCCGGTTCGGTCAAACCGAAACAGACCATGGATTGCTCGAACCCGTTCAGTCTTACCGAACCCTATGTGTCCGTTTCATGTCGGTTCAAGTGTGGGCTGGTTTGGCCCTGTTCGGTTCGGTCAAATACCAAGCCGATCCGGTCGAGTCCCCCAAGTCGAAAAACCAGCCGAGCCCAGAACACGTAACCGCGCCCGTAGAAACTTCCAAACGCGACCGCGGAAAAACGCGCATTTTTTTCTTTCTTTCCAGAACCCAGATCCGCAACCGCGGTTCAACAACCGCGACTGCGGATTTCTTTCTGGAGCAGTTGTTCGATCCGAATCGAATGCGGAAAAAGTCATAACTTTATTCATGGGTAAATTTACAACTTTTTATGTAGAACAATTTTACATACATATTCAAATTGAAAGTTCTAAACTTTGTTAATCCAATCGATGAAAATCTAAATTTTTAATCATGCAAATTTAATCTACATATCAATTTTTCATCTAATTGAATCAAGATAATCATGAACATGCATCAAAATTTAAAAACTTTAAATTTGATCTAATCAATTTATGCAAAAGGCAACTGATACCACTGTAGGGATTTTAGATGCGTAAAGCGGAATTTCAGAAAACGTTTTCCTAACATCTAACCAAGAATCTCATGCATAAACCAAATAGATCATAGATAAGAATAATTAAATACCTCTTGATGCGTGTTTTAATCTGCTGGAATGGAGAGAATAGAGCCTCACGTGTGACTCCTCTATTTGGTCCACCCGAGCTTGGATCTGGATCACCTAGGACTCGGTTGCTAGAGCGAGGATCGAAGGAGAACGAGGAGAGCTCCAGGGAGAAGGAGGCAGCCGTGCTTCTTGGTGTGAATTAGGGTTATGTGCTTTTCCTAAAAGCCCTCCTTTTATAATGTCATGTGTAGATATCTTATTTCCTAAATAAGTATATCTTTTGTTATTAATAATAATTCTTTATTATTAACAAACCTTTTCTCCCAAATTATATCATATATAACTTTTTATCATATATAACTTTATATCATATACATTATGATGCGAACAACCCCTGGGCGATGTCACGATGTAGGATCTCGACTCCTCAAGCTAGGTTGAATCTTCTCCCCCGTAGCCAAAGTCATGACTTTCCTAGGGTTAAAGAGATAACCCTTTCTAACGCGTCAAAGAGATGACGAAGAGGTCAAAGAGATGACCTTGAGTACCGAAGAGACGGTGAATGATTTGCTCGAAGCGACGAGCTACGGGATAGGTTGATCCGGAGATCGAAGGGTTGACGTTAGGATTCAAGGAAGGAGCGTACTCAACTTCTAAGGAGCGAACTCAACTTGTAAACTAAAATCCAACGTAAAAGATACAAACTAGGGTTTCAAGTGCTTAAATAGGTCAAATAAAAAATAACATAAAATAATATTAAAATTGTTCAGCAAACGAAGAGACGACGAAGCAAAAACGCTGACGCGGGCCGCGACTCGGTCCAGAACTCGGCCGAGTTCTGGGCCGAGTTGTTGTCTGTAAATGCACTGGAGCAGCAACAGAAAATCTCCGACAACTCGGTCCAGAACTCGGTCGAGTTCTGGGCCGAGTTCTTCACTGTAGCAGCAACTCGGTTGGGCACGGCAATTTCGTCGACAACTCGGTTTTGACCATCTTCTTGTTGGAATCTTGATCTGACGTAAACTATGAAGTTGTAGATCTTTGAATCAGCCTTCCAACGCATCTTGAATCATCACGAGATCAATTTTCTAGCCATAGTTATGGCCGTTTTACCGAAGACTGTCTAGAACCAAATCGACAGTTCAATTCCGAACTTGCACAAGACTTCACCCTTTGCTTGAGCCTTTTCCTTGGAGGTCTTTGATTAAGTCTCACATGCATGTTGCTATCAATCTCCCCTTTTTGGCTGCGAAGCGTCCCCGCTTCGTCCTCGTCGTCAGAAGCAGGAGGCGTATAAGGAGAAAGATCAGCGACGTTGAACGTAGAATGTGCATCATAGTCATCGAGTATAGGGGTCAATCCCTCGGGTAGCACATCCCCAAAGTCCTGCAAAAGAGAAGTCACGGTAGGGGGTAAATCAACATGATCTTTAACGGTTAAAAGACACGCGAAAGGAAAAGGTAAAAAGCAAGGAAGACGTCCCTGAATTATTGGAGAGACATCCCGGGACCGAGCTAAGAGAAGTCGGTTCTCGCATTTGCCTGGAATGTCGGGTAGTGGAGGCGTCTCAAACGTAAAGTACGGGATCACCTTTGGAGGGATGATGTTGTGGTAACTCCCACCATCTATGATCACGCTAAAAGAAGCACCCTGGACCGCACACTTAGTATGAAACAAATTGTCACGTTGGTCAAGGAAGGTACCTTCCTTGGCGTTAAGAACGCGGTATGAGACCAAGCTAAGGGGCATGTTGCTTTGCTCATCCATAGAGCTGCATATGTAGTTGTCCAACTCCTCCTCTTCCTCCTCCTCCTCATCGTCATAGGTGTCAAAAACCGGGCCGGCTTCGTAGGTGTCCTCGTCAAAAGACTCGTAGCCGGAGGTGTTCGAGAAGAGGACATTGAAAAGAGGACCTTTGCGGTCCATTGGCCGGCTGGTTATGGCCGGGGGGTTCAACATTGGGTCAGCCGTGGGCAACCCGAAGTCACTCAAGGCCCGATGAAGGAGGGCAAGCTTGGCATCCTGCACGGCGAGTCGGCGGTTTAGTTCTTCACTCCGTGCACGAAGTGCGACATATCGCTCAAAGACGGAGTCCATGTGTCCGGGGCTGCGGTTGCCCGTAGAACGAGAGGTGCGTGTGGTCGGCACGTCCATAGAACCTATACGCAGCATACACCACAAGAAGTAAGTTGCACCAAGCAAAAGAAACAAGTCCAAGCCAAGTCCTTGTCTCAAAAGTGACCCAAGAAATTTTCCGCAGGGCGTACTAATTTGGGTTGCTCGTGAGGAGGGAGAGGCTTGAACGTAAGGCAAGAAAACAAGAGCTAGCAATTCAAATCCCAAACAACACACAAGTTTCCAAGTGCAAGCAAATCAAATCAAGTTTCTCAGGGTTAATCACAAGAGAGCTGAAAATTTCTAATTGCCCGTTTTTTACTCCGAGTTGCATAGAGACATGGAAGATGAGAAGATGGAGTATGACCGTATGGTGCGTTCTCTGCCTAATTTTTGAAGGCTTCCGTCTTCCCAACCCTTTGTTTGATTGATGGAAGGTGAGAATAGTATGTTTGTTTTCGATTTTTGTACGGTCAAACCTTTTTTTTTTTTTTTTGACTTGATATGATTGCGAATCAAGCAAGAAAGAACCACACAAAGCGAGTGCAGGAAAAGAAAGAAGAGACAAGCAACTAGCAGGGAAGAAATCAACAACTAATCTAGCAATTAAACCAAAGATGAAGCAAGACGAGATCAACAAGAACAAGGAAACAAATATGCAATCAAAGGAAACAAGAATTGCTAGAGGGTATATTGTAGGAGTGGGGAACAAGTAAACAAAACCTAGATGAAATTAGGGTTTGGTCGTGAAGGTGAAGGAGGCGGCGGCGGATGGTGGTGGTGGTGTTTGACGTTGGTGGTGGGGATCGGCGGTGGTGGCGAACGGTGGTGGTGGGGATCGGCGGTGGTTGCGAATGGTGGTGGTGGTAGAAAAAAAAATTCTAGGGTTTGCTAGCGGAAGAATTTCAAGAATCACAAAAGAGAGAAGAATAAACTTAGCTTGGAAAAGGCTCTGATGCCAGCAAACGAAGATGTCTCCCACTAAACTGATCCAGTCCAAACTCTAAGGGTGTGACCTCGTATGACCTGGTAATAATAGTAATAGACTTTATGACATACTTTATAACATATAGTCTATAAATCATAGTTGGCTTCTAGCAAAGCACTATAACTATCTAAAATCACCGGATTAAATATCTCCATAAACGGTCTCACTTCATAATCAGTAATTACAGCTTTGATTAAAGGACACAATTCCTTCACCTTCCTGGTTTGGCAAACCAAGAGCTTGGTTGTCGACATTAGACGACACATGACAAATTTGTGCCGCCTCTGAGTACAAGACGCCAATGGTTTGTCTCGGGAATGTTTTAGCAAACAACGAGGACTCTGAGATCAAGATTGAATTGTCGGAAGCAGTGGTTGCCAAAGGTAGTTCAGAGCTGGTGGTTAAGCAAAAGCAAAAGCACAAAATGACAAGGAGCCACGTACAACAATGATTCGAGGATGTTGTAGGTTGTTAGAGCACTAAATGAGGACGCTCGCTCTTTCTTCAATATATATTCCATGCTTATCGCCCTCCTCGATCTTTTGTCTTGTACTAGTTTCCTTATGGAATCAGAATCACCACTATCTGCATTATATGCCTTTTTAATCCATGCTTAGAAGTGAGCTTGGCTTGTTCTTTGTACACGGAATTCAATTCTTTTGGACATAAGCGTATAGGATTTGTTCATTATATATGTTTCTAGCTTTTCACTGTGGACGACAATCAGACTATATAATGGACAACAAAGGGTCATTCGATCCACCGTGACGCTCTCTCTAACTTCTACAACAATCTACTACCAAGAACAATAGATTAATCATAGAGATTCGGTTTTTATTAATTGATCATAGAGTCGTTCTTCACTAAGCTGGGACGGCCTAGCCATTTCGACGTACTAGACTTGATTGAGGACGTTGCAGTCACACTTCATCCTTGTTGTAGGAACATAATTTCCTATATGCATATGAAAGCAATAAACTGCGAATATACGAACATGAATTAAGAAAATCTGAAGTTTAGAAATACCGAACGAAGAACGGATGCAGAGTCGAGACCGAAATCTCTTTCCTTAATTCTGAAAACGCCCCACAGTGTGACGGTTCTTGACGTTCCGAATCCCAGGATACAACTGCGATGATCTCTTGAACTGCACAACCCAGTAAAGCAAGAGCCTACGAACCCACGAATCTGTGTGTACTCTCAGACACGAAAAAGAGAAGAAAAAAAACCGAGAGCTTCTGTGTAGGGATCTTTCCTGATTAACGATAATCACATTATAGAGTTAGTGGAGAGAATCATGTCATAATGACTTGCAGATCGCCATTAATTCTGTAATGCGTAACTGCTGGAGTTACAGAATGGAGGAGAGGAAGAATCGGTCAAAGCTTCAACCACCCAGATTGGGTCAAAGCCCATTAATGGGCCTTCTGGATCGGCCCAAAAAAATAGGGCGTTGGCTGGCCAGCGCCAGCCCAAGCACGGCATCGCTCGCTCGCTCGCCCGCCCCGACGCGACTCGACTCGACTCGGCGCGCGTGTGGGCTTGATGAGCTGGGTCCTCTCCCCATTGAAAATGGGTATGACCCAAGGCCACAACCTTAGGTCCATTTTTCCATTATATATACTAGGAGATTTATCTCTAAACTTTCAATGTGGGATAAGGAATTTTGCCCCCACATTTCTCAAGTTTTGCACTTCATGCAAGCTACTTTGGGCCTCCATTTCTCATTCAAACGAAAATCATTTTCGTCGTATGAGTACATTACGAGAATGTGCTCGCGTAGAGGAAGCCAATGCTTCCACTTTCCAATGTTGATAATGGCCGGAGCCCACCGGAATTGTGCCCGGAAAAGTGTCCGACGCCACATGTTAAAATGAGTTCCAACAATCCCCCACATGAATAGAAATGATTCTAAACAATGGTTTAAAAACAGAAAGACTTTTGAGAATACAGTCGAAAAATCACTACATTTGGGCTGGTAGCATGTTTCAGCCTTGAACCACCCCATAGTGAGTAGCTATCGGATTTACTCGACCAGGTAGTGAACATGATGTCTTGAACCGCCCGGACTTTGATGTAAACCGAGACAATAACTATCACACAGTTTCATCTTCTCACAGAACTAGGTTCTCTTGTTGTGTTCATTTTGGCATTGAACATCCCTGGTTATTCATGAGTGAACTTGGAGAATTCAGCCTCTCTTAACTCTCCTAGAAACGGCCCCATTTCACACTCATAAGGTGATTGCCATAAAGAGTATCCTGTCATACCCCACTTTTATTTCAAAGCTATGGAACCATTAAAAGCCAAGTTTAACCTTAACTCATACAGGTAGCACTGTTCATCATTCTAGGAACTGGGAGGAGACTTTAGTCTCCCAGTGCTCATCTTGATTCATCTTGATTTAGTTTTCCCTTTGAACCTACTTCTTGGGATCTCCAGTCACGTAGGTAGGGTTCGCCATCAAGCATCCTCTTTAGTCATAGGCTTTAAACCCATTCCTCTTGATGATTTAACAACTGGATTGCTTCCAACCATATTGACTTCAGACGTCACAGCACACAGATCTGCATCCGTGAGCCTATCTTCAGTCATGTTGACTTGGGATTTCCCCTTGTCCTTGCGTGGGTCAGTCTTGCTTCGACATTTGTCAACCTTGTGACCCATTTTACCACACGTGTGGCATTTCACACTGAACTTCTTAGCTCGTTGCGTATTTGAAGTTGTTGGAGTCTTGGGGTTGAAACTTTCGTTTCTTCCCCTTGTGCTCGGCCAAGTTGGCCTTCGGGTTCAGTAGTCTGAACACCATCTGTTTTGCGGTTGGTTGACTCAATCCGCATCCTGACAATCAAATCTTCAACAGTCATAGATTTTCGCTTGTGCCTTAGATAGCTCTTGAAATCCTTCCAACCTGGAGGGAGTTTCTCTATGAAGGCAACTACTTGGAACGTCTCATAGATCGACATTCCTTCCGCAACAATCTCATGCGTAAGCAATTACAGCTCTTCAACTTGTTCCATGATGGGCTTGGAGTCCACCATTTTGAAGCCCAGAAATTTCGCCACTGCGAACTTCCTAGAGCCTGCGTCCTCAGACTTGTATTTCCTTCCAAGGCAATTCAGTATTCCTTAGACGTCTTGATCTCACTGTACCATTGTACAGTGGATCTATTAGACGGCTTTGAACCCAACCTTTGCACAGACAGTCCCCATGAGTCCAAGCCTCAACGTTGGCTAGGGAGAAAAGATATGAAATCTGAGGCAAAAGCACATGCTTATCCTATTTCAAGAACTTTTCTAGTCTGATAGGCTATCGGTTTGGACAATCTGATTAACAACGTTTCCGAACCTCATGACTGGCAAATTCACTGCTGGCAGACCACTCCCAGACTGAATCTGGGGTGTCGACTCAACATGATTTCCAATATCGGCTCCAACACGAGCACTAGAACCAGAATTAACATTCTCAGTTTGGTTAATCATACATTAAAAATGTTTACAGAAATAAAACCAGATTTAGTATGATTGCAACAACAAGTTCAATGAAAATTCTAAAACGAAGCAATTTAACCAATAAATTGCAGTTTCATACGTGTATATAATATATATTGTTGTTTTTGTTTTGATTTCTCTATACACTAGTACAGAAGGCCGAAAGGATACAGATCCAGAAAATCATGCAGCATAACAGATTTAAGAACAACAAAAATGAATCATGCTCGAACATCAAACTAATTAACTAATCAACAGAATAATTCACGAAACATAATTCTGCATAATTAATTCATATACGAAAAGCAAACCAAATGACAAGACCGAATGAATATACGAACAGCAAAATAATGCACGAACAACAAAATAATGCACGAACATCAAATTAACTTACGAACATCAAAAAATCAGAACAGCAAATAATTCGGAACAGCAAATTAATCCGGAAATAAAACCTGTTCATTGTAAACTACAGAAAACCAAATAAGTTAGTCCGTATAAGCAGTCAAACGAAGCGAAATTTTAAGAATTAAGATTGTAGGAACATAATTTCCTATATGCATATGAAAGCAATAAACTGCGAATATACGAACATGAATTAAGGAAATCTAAAGTTTAGAAATACCGAACGAAGAACGGATGCAGAGTCGAGACCGAAATCTCTTTCCTTAATTATGAAAATGCCCCGTAGTGTGACGGTTCTTGACGTTCCGAATCCCAGGATACAACTGCGACGATCTCTTGAACTGCACAACCCAGTAAAGCAAGAGCCTACGAACCCACGAATCTGTGTGTACTCTCAGACACGAAAAAGAGAAGAAAAAAAAACCGAGAGCTTCTGTGTAGGGATCTTTCCTGATTAACGATAATCACGTTATAGAGTTAGTGGAGAGAATCATGTCATAATGACTCGCAGATTGCCATTACTTCTGTAATGCGTAACTACTGGAGTTACAGAATGGAGGAGAGGAAGAATCGGTCAAAGCTTCAACCGCCCAGATTGGGTCAAAGCCCATTAATGGGCCTTCTGGATCGGCCCAAAAAAATAGGGCGTTGGCTGGCCAGCCCGAACACGGCATCGCTCGCCCCGACGCGACTCGGCTCGGCGCGCGTGGGCTGGCCAGCCCGAGCACGACATCGCTCGGGCGCTCGCCCCGACGCGACTCGGCTCGAGCGCGCGTGGGCTTGATGAGCTAGGTCCTCTCCCCATTGAAAATGGGTATGACCCAAGGCCACAACCTTAGGTCCATTTTCCCATTATATATACTAGGAGATTTATCTCCAAACTTCCAATGTGGGACAAGGAATTTTGCCCCCACATTTCCCAAGTTTTACACTTCATGCAAGCTACTTTGGGCCTCCATTTCTCATTCAAACGGAAATCATTTTCGTCGTATGAGTACATTACGAGAATGTGCTCGCGTAGAGGAAGCCAATGCTTCCACTTTCCAGTGTTGATAATGGCCGGAGCCCACCGGAATTGTGTCCGGAAAAGTGTCCGGCGCCACATGTTAAAATGAGTTCCAACACTTGTGAGTACGTTGCTTCGAAGCATTCTTCGTCCCATAAGAAAGGGAACACCAATTTGGCTGCAGCGTCAGGCGGGAACCAATCTTCATAGATGAATCTACAAAACCTCAATCAAGTCGATCATATATATAGAGAGAGATGCTTTTTGCTAAAGACAAAAATCAGGGCTTCAAAAAGAATATCTTTGGTGAGGAAGTGAAAGTGAGAGGAAGATTGCACATTTTTGCTGGTGGACGTGATACAATTGCCAGCATTTGCAGATCCTCCTCTGAATTTGTATTACAAACCTGTGGAATTGATGTAGTCATGTAATGTAAGAGTTCTTTTTCCAACAAATATAACAATAAAAATCACATGAATTACTTGCATAATTATAAAATCCCCTGTGTTTGTGTTCGATAAAATAAGGTTTTTGAAAAGATTGAGGTTTTTTACAAGGTGGAGGTTTTTTTTATAACCTTTTAAAACCTAATACAAAACCTATTTGAGTGTTTAGTGATGCAAATTTATTTAATATGATTTAAATAAAATTATCATAAGAATTGTTTTTTTTTAAACAAAAATTAAGAGTGATATGAGATTTTGAATATTTTGGGAATAACATTATGATAATCTTCTCAAATCTCAATAATATTTTTTTAGGAAATTCCTATTTTTCAATTTTTAACCTCATCACAAACATCTTAAAACCTTAACTTTCTAAAAACCTTTGTCCTATCAAACACATAAAAAGATAGATTTTAAATAGTATAAATCTCTAATAACCTGAGCGGAACACAGAAATATCATCCCTAAACAACCTCTAGCTAACAATGATGAAGTTTTAACAATTTTAGTCGCTTATGAATGGAATTCGAGACAACAAGTGATGTTTTCGAACAGATATACACAATAAATTAAGAATTTTCTTCTTCCTGATCGAAGACCAATAGATTAAGACTTAACAATATGTACGTATTTTCGAAATTGAAGTTACAAACCTGATGAAGATGATCAAGTGGGATAGTGAAAGTGGTGTTTGCAAAAAAAAACAGGGAAGGTTTGAGGAGTTGCAGCATAGTCTTGATTTGTTGAAGTGGAGGCGATAAAGAGGGAGGACGACGAAAACCTCTTCACAGGAATGTCGGTGCACGGGCGTGCAGGAGCCACCGGAGAATGTTTGAAGCCACACCTCAACCTGTGGAAAGATGATAACAACAAATGCAGTTGATGTGATTAAGCAAATCTGTATTACAGCACAAGTCAATATTGCGCACCTCCTTCATTCCGTGCAAGAATGATCCAGCAAGCTCACTAATGTTCCTCACCAGGGGAAATTCTGCCCGACCACAAATTAATTAGACCCAATAATTCAATATAGCACACCCAGAAAAACAAAAAGAAAAAGAAAAAGCTTGAGGGCTCATTAAGCAAAATTAGTACAAGTTGAATGGCCATGAAAAAGTCAAAGGGAATTAAACATGGATTGGGGTGATGAATGAATAATATTAAGGAGCATTTGGAAGCTTCAATGGTTGCCCAGAAGAAGAGCAGGGGAGTGACCAGAAAAGCCACAACAACCTCCTGTCTTTGTGTATGAGGCATCTCACTGAATTTTGTGTATTGGAAATTTATAGCAAAATGTTTCAAGTTGAAGTATGTGGTGAAGTTAAATTAACACAATGCTCACCCATATTTCTTAATCGGTAAAGTTTGAAGTGACGTTGTTAGGCCAACTTTACCGGCAAGAAGTCGTGGGATCTTCAACTGAGGAAATAATATTTGTTTGAAGTGATGTTGGGGTTGGAGATAGAGCGCTCAAAATCGGCTTTAAATGGAACAAAGAAACTAGAACAAATTATAACACTCAAACATAGATTGTTGTACAAGCAGGAATCTATACTTCCCTGAGATTCGAAGTACAACAACTAAATCCGATGATCTTCGCACTCCAGATAAAGAAAACTCCCTTTTAGATGGTCCTGAAATCAAACAAAGAGTCAACGGGAGGATTGGATCTTCCCTTTAACTCCTCTGACGCTCAAGTCAGGCAAAAAACTTTCAAAACTCTAATGGTGGCTGCTTGAGAGAAAAAAGACGTCGAAAAAAAAAAGAAAAAACTAGGTTTTAGGGTGTTAAGTACCTGGGCTTGCCTTGTAAGAGCTGAACGATGGAAACAACCACCAAATAAGGTCGTTAAAATACATGTTGATGGGTTCACTAGATCCAACCGGGATTCCTCAATTGGATTCATCATTCGAAACAATAAAGGATAACCTATACTAATAAGAGCTGAACGATGTGGAAAATCTACTGCCATTAGAACAGAAGCACTTGCGTTTAGAAATGCTTTACTAATGGCAAAGAACATGAAAATAGAGAAAAATGAAATTGAAAGTGACAATCTAACGATTGTTAACGTTATTAAATGTATCTATCACTATCCTTGGGAGATCAAGATCATCCTTTCTAATATCCTATTTCTACTAAAATCTTTCGTGACAGTGCAAATTAACCATATTTTCGTGAAATTAACCTTGTGGTTGACCACATTGCAAATCTTAGCCATGCATACTCAATGGAAGACATCCTGATAAACGCAATTCATGTTCTCATCCACAACGTTGCTGTAGGCTGGTTAGATCTTGATCATGCTCTAATTCTTACCTTATAAACAAAAATCGGCTTTAAATGGAATCTTGATAAAGGCGATCCATGATGCATTTAGTTTTCGCGTCGGTTGAGGACTAAAACGCAAAGTATTGGAGCCAAAGCAGAAAAAAACACCGTGTTTTGGAGATTGAAACCGACAAAAAAAATTAAGGGAAATTCCGCATGGTAGCCACAAAGTATTGCGAATTCCACGCGGTGCTCAAAGTTTTCAAAAAGTCCGCAGGGTTACCTCGAGGTTTCACAAATTCCGTCTGCTACCCTCAAACATTAAAAAAGCAAAAAATAATTACAAATTATCCACATTTTAAACTTAATTAAGAAAAAAATCATAATATCTTTGTGGGTATTTAATTAAACACATAATCTTATCTTTTATAAAACCACAAAACTTATTAATTTTTTAAGGAAAATTTAAGAAACCTTCTCTTATTTGTACATTTTATGATGTCATAATTATTATTTTTTTAAATATCCCAACATTATATATATTTTTAAACAACTTTTTTTTTTAAATCCTACTTTTATGAAATTTTTTATGCTACCATAAAGTGTTATAGATTAACTTTTACAAAAATCCCAAATTTCAAATATTATTTTGAAAGAAAAAGGATTTACTCAAAATAACATGTACTTTTGATCATTGAAAAAATGTATTATTCAAACAAAAAAAATTGAATAAGGGTGTAATTTTATACAAATAAATAAATTAGATTAAGTTTTTAATTACAAAATTTATGGTGTAATAAAAAAATGTGTAAATAAGAGTAGTTTTTTAATATTTCCCTATAAATCTGCATTATCATAAATAAACAATAATAAACACAAGATATCAGAGATGAAAAGTTCGATCTCCCATAGATAATGCCATATTTTTTTGAGGACATTTACTATTTTCAAGTTATCAAATTCAATTTGAGTTTGTTCAATTTACATTTCCTTAGCTTTTAAAATTGCATTTCGAAAGGGTAGTGTCTCAGTTTTCAGTGCAGATGAAATACCGCATTTTTTTAGCACAAATTAATATTGGTTCGTCTTTATCATTTCTATAGATGAATCCAAAAGACGAATCCTCATTTGATTTACTGGATCCATCAAGATTAATCTTAACAAACTTATCTGGTGGGTTTTTCCATCTCAAATTTCTGTGTTTTTTCATATATGCTTTTTTTTTTCTAGCAATATCAATATCGTTATTTGAGCAATCATGATTCCACTTTTTTGTTTTATTCCAGCAAGAATCAGATTATGTGTATATTTGGCCAAGTCTTTAATAATTTTTGTCGCTTAGTTGTCATTAGAGAATGTTTTCCGATTCCTTTGATACCAAATGCTCCACCACGTAATTTCCAATTCATAAAATTCCATAACAGTGAGTCTATTCTTGATGTCTTCCATAACAACATCAATTCTTTTAATCGTAGAATTGATCGTACTTATGAATCTCCATGTTGCACTATTTATTTTAGTAATTGTTTGTATTGTGTTGGCACAATGTAGTAAGATATGGATGATATCTTTAGTCTGATGGGAACATGAGATACATCTCGAAGGATCTGTAATTCCTTGTAGTCTTATTTTGGTCGGTAATCCATTTTTTAGTATTTTCCAGAGGTAATTTTTTATTAGGATAAGTGTCAATCTTCTAGTCCATTCACGAATCATAGGCAGTATATTGTTTGCCTTTGGTAATAAGTTCCATTACATATTTTGTTGAAAACCATCCACTTTTGTTAGGTGCCCAATACATACGGTCAATAATTTGAATGAATGGAATATGGATGGTAGTGATAAGAGGTACAAGGTTATGTGGTAGCAACCATTCAAATTTTGTTTCATTCCAGTTCATATTTGTAACCAAGAATTACTCCACATGGCTATTGGGGTTAGCATCTGGTGCAAGATTCACAATATTGCAAAGTGGTTCATCAAGAACCCGTTTGTCTGTCCAAAATTTAATCGTTTTTCCATCACCGACTTGCCAAATTAGTCCGTTTTGGAAATCTTTTCTAATGTTCATCATTTTCGACCATTGCCAAGAGGAATTGCCTTTATGCTCATAATCAAGAATGTGTTGTTCTTTAAGATTAGTGACGACCTTAACCCAAAGGTTGTTTGGCTCTGCTAGAATCTTCTAGAGAAGTTTGTATTGGAGTGCGTAGTTCATATCTCTGGTTTGCGAATTCCAAGTCCACCGAGGTTAGTTGGCTGACATATTTTGTCTCATCCTATAAGAGGTTTATAGGATGGATCTTTGTTCCAAAAAAAGATTTGTTGATTCTGTCGAGTTTGTGTGAGTATTAGTTGGAAGCATGAAACTTTGCATTAAGAAATTAGGTTTAGTTTCCAAGTTGGATTTGATTAAAGTAGTTCTTCGTGCTTTGGAGAGAGAGAGAGAGTTACCTTTCCATTTAGTCAATTCTCCTTTTGATTTAGTTACCACATCCTCAAAGGTACTAGGGTTTACCTTCCCATTAGTAATGGGGCAACCAAGGTATTTTTAAAGAGAGATCATGTTTGTAATAGTAATGATTCCTTGTATTTGTTATTTTTATATAATCGGTACTTTCGTAGTAACTTGAAAGGAAGACTTATGAAAGTTTACTTTCTGTCCAGAGATTTGGCAATACTCATCAATAATTTGTTTAATTTCTCGGCAGTTTTCCTGGTTTGCTTTTGAGAAGACCATAATATCATCTGCAAAGGCTAGGAAAGGAACTCTAGTACCTTGTCGAGTAAGTTGGAAACCAAGGGTTTTTTCTAGTTGTTCTGATGCTTGGTTCAACCTTCGTGCAAGTATTTCTACTCCCAAAATAAACAGAAAGGGAGAGAGTGGGTCACCTTGATGTACTCCTCTCTCTGGTTTAAATATTTCCTTTGGTCCATTATTAACAAGGACATAGAATGACACAGACGAGGTACTTTTAGTAATCCAAATATCCATTAATGAATATTGGTCAAAGCCAAATTTTCGAAGGATCTCAAGGATGAATTTCCGTGTAATACGGTCATAGGATTGATATATTTGAAACAAAATTCCCCTAAAGAGTTAAATCTATAAGAATCTTATCTTGGATTGATCGATATTGATTAGTTGAGTTTGGATTATCGCATTTTGCAATAAGTGTGATAAAAGTATGGTTGATCTGTTTAAGAATTTTTCTGGAGAGGAAAAAACTTTTCACGGCTTGACTAACAGATGGTCCAACAATATCCTAATATTTTTGGTAGAATTATGATGTCATGCCATCAGGTTTTGGTGATTTGTCTTGACCAATCGCAAAAGTTGCTTTTTTGATTTCATCATTAGTAACTTGTTTGGTGAGTTCCATGTTGTCTTCATGTGATATGACAATATGTATTATGTCAAGGTGCCTATTTAAAGCTCTATCATTTATAAGAGTACTTTCGAATCTTTTGATAAAGTCATTTCGGATTTCATTTCTAATGTTCTGTTACCTAATAATTGTTGTACCTTCTTGTGTATGAATTTCTTTTATTATTTTCCGATTTCTCTTTCCCGTTGCTATTTTATGAAAATAACCCGCATTAGTGTCAGCGAATTTTACATGTTTAGTTTTTGCTCGTTGGTTCCAAAAATGTTTTGAAAATTGAGTAATTGTTCTGTTCTTCCAATGAGTCTGGTTTGTTTATCCGCTAAGGATCTATTCGAAGAGGTGCAAATTCTTTTCTGAATGGTCGTTATTTCCTCTTCTATCTTGTATAACTGTGTGAAATAGTTCCAAAGGTATTTTTGTTCCACTCCTTTGCATGTCTTTTGAGAAGTTGTGTTTTCTTGGTCAATTCATATATTTTGGAGCCATGGTGTAGTAGAAAATTTATGTCACCACAATTAATCCAGATGAAGCGATGAATGATCCCTTGAAGAGCCTTCCGGCGAATTGAATCCGATGTAAACCTGAAAAATTGAGGGTGGGTGCCCTCAAAGACTATCTGATGCCTAAGTCAGTAAGGAGGCATGAAGAGGAATATAGAACGTTTAATTGAATGACAGAGAATAAGATTAGGGTTCCTTTTTTAATAATTAATACATTTTCCTTTTAATAAATCAATTTAATTACCTCATGGGCCTCCATAATAATTCTAGAGCCCATTAAATATGATGGTTGCACATTTAAGTGGAGATAATAAAGAATAGACATTTAAATATTAAAGTGATATTTTTACCTCCACAAATGCCACTCGGGCTTTCGAGGCTAGTTTAGGGTCGGAAGCCCGAAGAAATTACTCCAAATACCTATTTTGGGCCCTTGGAAATGGCCCAAGAGTCCGCCAAGTAGTCTCCTAGGGTTGGAATTGCTCGGGTAGGCGAGCGCGCGACAACATCGATTTCGCACGGCCATGCGTTGCTCTCGAACAACGATGTGAATTTAAAAGAACAAGAAACACAGGGCCGTGCGTTATGTGATTTTCTTGAGAAACTATGCATGGCCGTGCGGTTGGCCGCACGGCCCGTGCGTTGGCTACGATATGGTTTTTTATTTTTTACCCGAGGAGAACGCACGGTCGTGTGGTAGACCGCACGGCCCGTGCACTGGCTACGACATTCAATTAATTTTTGCTAGAGGGGAACGCACGGCATGTGCATTTGCTACGACCTAACAATCAATTTACACAGATGAAAGCAAACTTTATCGAGTCTTGTCATACAACCATGTGTGAAGGGGCGCGGTCTCGCACATTTGCCCCGACGGCCTTGTCACATGTGGTGCGTGACCGATGTGGTGATTTCGATAGCTCGTGTTCAAGGTGCATAACCGTTGCAATGGTTTTGACAGCTTGTGTCCAGGGTGCATAATTGATGCAATGCTTCTGACAACTTGTGTCCAGGGTGCATAACCGATGCAATGGTTTTGACAACTTGCGTCCAGGGTGCATAACCGATGCAATGGTTTTGATAGCTTGTGTGCAGGGTGCATAACCGATGCAATGGGTTTGACAACTTGTGTCCAGGGTGCATAACTGATGCAAAGGCTTTGACAGCTTGTGTCCATGGTGCATAACTGATGCAATGGTTTTGACAACTTGTGTCTAGGGTGCATAACCGATGCAATGGCTTTGAGAGCTTGTGTCCAGATTGGCCCGCAGGTAGGTTAATGCAAATAACAATTTCATAAGAATAGTAAAATGAAAGGCATTACCAAGAGTCAGTATGGCTAACAGAGCTATGAAAGCAGAAATCTGGGGGGCCTCGTTAAAACCTTTTCGCATGAAAACCACGTAGGAGAAAACCGTACGAAGAGGGAAAAGAGTACCCCTATGACAAAGTTTTATGCTACTAAATGTAAAACTTCTTGAGGTTGGTGGCGTTCCATGTGTGTGGGACTTCTTTTCCGGACATATCCTCTAGCTTGTAGGATTTGCTTCCTGGAATAGATTTCACTCGATAGGGTCCCTCCCAATTCGAACCTAGCTTGTCGTCCGTCGGGTCCTTAGTATTGGCTAGCACCTTGCGTAACACAATATCCCCGACCTCGAACTCTCGCCGGTTGAGATGTTTCTCGTGAGCTCGAATTAATTCCTGCTGATATGCTACCAAGCATATTGAAGATGATTCCCGCCTCTCGTGTAACAAGTCCAGGTTAGACCTGAGAGCATCCTCGTTTCCGCCCTCCTCAAAGGCCTCGGTTCTTACTGTCGGTAGTCTTATCTCCAAAGGAATCACCGCTTCGGTCCCATAGGCTAGGGCAAAAGGGGTTTCTCTTGTTGACCTTCACGGGGTCGTCCTGTACGCTTAGAGGACGGCGGGAAGTTCTTCAGCCCATTGCCCCTTTGCACTATCCACCCTCTTTTTAATACCATCGAGAATGACCTTGTTCGTTGTCTCCGCCTGTCCATTAGCTTGTGGGTAAGCCACAGATGAATATAAAATTTTAATTCCATAACCTCCACAAAAGGACTTTAATACAGCGCTGTTAAATTGAGTTTCGTTATCAAAAATCAAATCGTAAGGGATGCCAAATCTTGTAATTATCGATTCCCAAACAAACTTCTTGATGTCGGTATCACGGATTCCTGATAGCGGTTTGGCTTCAACCCACTTTGTAAAGTAGTCGGTCGCAGTGACCAAATAGCGCTTGTTCCCGGGAGCCTTTGGGAAAGGATCCACAAGGTCGAGACCCCACTGAGCAAAGGGCCACGAACTAGTGAGAGGGTGCAAGTTGATCGTTGGCTGGTGTATCATCTTAGTGTATTTTTGGCATTTTTCACATTTCCTGACATACCCCTCGGTGTCCTTTTGCATGTAGGGCTACCAGTAACCTTGTGCCCAAGCCCTCATGGCCAGGCTCCTTCCGATAGAGTGTATCCTGCATACCCCTTCATGGATTTCGTATAGAAAATCTTCCACTCGAGAAGGCAGTACGCAACGCAGGTAAGGACCCAAGAATGACTTTCTGTAGAGCATTACGCTTGGCGAAACCCAGAAATGTGCAGCTTTAAGCCCGAGCTGCCTCGCCTCCTTTCTGTCCTCGGGCAACTTGTCATGCCTCAAATAGTCAAAAATAGGATCCATCCAGCTGGGCTCGACGTCGACCCATGCGGTGTCTTCTCCTTCAATACTCGGCATTTCTAGTATGCTGATGTTGACCTGCGAACTTCCTGCCCTAGAACTCGACGAGCCTAGTGTCGCAAGTGCATTTGCCACTTTGTTTTGCTCTCGAGGAATCTGATGCATTCTGAACTCCCGAAGCCTTGCCAACGGGCTCTGTGCTCTTTCCAGATAGGCCAACATACGAGGGGTTCCAGATAGGCCAACATACGAGAGGATTTTGCCCCAAACTCTCCTGTAACTTGATTGACTATCAACTGAGAGTCCGAGTAGATTACTATTTCCAACGCTGCTCTATTTCGAGCTACGATCAATCCCAATATCAAAGCTTCATATCTAGCCTCAATATTAGTAACCGGGAAACCCAACTTTACCGTCGTATGGATAGAGTCCCCGGTAGGGGATTTTAGTACTAATCCCGCTCTAGAGCCCTTCCTATTGGTAGCCCCATCAACCTGTAACTCCCACGTCTACTACAGATTAACCTAAAGGGTCCATATGGGGTTGCTCTGCTCGGGTTGCTCTCCCACAAATTCAGCCAAAACGTCGGCGAGGACTTGACCTTTAATCGCAATTCTCGGGATGTAACGAAGCTCATACTGACCGAGTTCCACTTCCCACTTTGCAAGACAAATCCAAACTTGCAAGAAGCGCCTTCAACGGGTATGCTGTTACAACCATGATGGCATGTGCCTGAAAATAGTGATTCAGCTTTCTGGAAGCTACTACCAATGCCGACAAGAGTTTCTCCAGTGGTTCATACTGAGCCTCTACATCAATAAGGGCCTTACTTACATAAAACACCGACTTTTGGCTCTTGTCAACGTTCCGGATCAACACCGCACTAACAGCCCGCTTCGAAACTGATAGGTACAACGATAGTTCATTTCCTGTCACAGGGACGGTGAGGATAGTCGCTTGTTGAAGATATTTTTTCAATTCCGATAGTGACTGCTCACATTCTTCATCCCACTGAAAGATACGATCTCCTTTAAGCAGCCTAAAAAAGTTCACACACTTATCCGAGGACTTGCTTATGAAACGATTAAGGACAGCTGCCATTCCTGTCAATTTTTGGACCTTCTTGACATTGGTTGGACTTTGTATTGCCTGGATTGCTCTAATCTGATCTGGACTTGCCTCAATACCTCTCCTTGTGACGAGATGCCCCAGAAACTTTCCCGAACTCACCCTAAACGCACACTTGGATGCGTTGAGCCATAAATTGTATTTCTTCATAATATCAAACATATGTTGAAGATTTGCGAGATGGTTTATCTCTTGCCTGCTCTTGACCACCATGTCGTCAATGTAGACCTCCACCTTCTCACCGATCAAATTTGAAAACAAATTGACAACCATTCTCTGAAAGGTTGCCCCAACATTCTTGAGCCCAAAAGGCATCACCTTGTAACAAAAAATTCCTCTCGGAGTTAGAAACGTTGTTTTCTCCTGATCGCTCTCAAATAAAGGGATTTGGTGATATCCCATGTAGGCGTCCAGGAAGCTCATCTTAGCGTGGCCGGCTATAGCGTCTACCAGCTGATCAATCTTAGGGAGAGGGAACATATCTTTAGGACATGCTTTGTTCAGATTTGTAATGTCGACGCACACCCTCCATTCACCATTTTTCTTTTTGACAACAACTGTGTTTGCTACCCAGGTAGGGTACTGCATCATAGGTGTTATTTCATACACCTTTTCTAGCATCTATTAGCATGATTTGGAGGAGTTTTGGAGTTGTTTTAGTGCTAAGTCTGCGATCCAGATATTATGGAGAGAAGTGAAGAAATCCAAGGATTGGCAGCTTAGTTGGAGCTTAGAGATGGAGCTGCTGGAACATCTATGGAGAAGGCTACCAAAACTTGGTAGTATTTAGAGAGTAGCTGGAGAAGAGAAGAAGATGAGAAGTTGAAGTCTGGAGTTCACCGCCTCGCGTTAGCAGTGACGCCCCGCGGTGATGACTCCCAGTGATGAAAGAAGCCCCACGTGAGAGGAGGCCACCGCCCAGCGGTGGAGAGCAGAAGCCCCGCGGTGGATCTCTACCGCCCCGCGGTGGACGTGTTTATTGCCTCGCACAGAGTATATTTATTTCCTTTTATTTCTATTTCAGACTTTGTTATTTTATTTGTTTCCTTTTGGATTGGTTTTGTGATCTTGGGCTTTAGGTTAACTCTATTTAACCTAATGTTCCACAGCCTCCAAGCCAGTCGGCGAACACACTTAGACACATCTTGTATCGAACTATTTTGATCGTTATTTCATATTATAGTTTTTCATCCCCTTTGATGGAGAACTAACTTTCCCTTGTTCTGTTAGACGATTGAAGCAGTACTTTGATGTGTTTGTGAGATTTCTATTCCTTGTTCTTCTCCTTATAATTGTTGGATTGATTCTCTTGCTTACCACGTCTATGATTTCTAGTTGTTCTTCTTAGCCTGATCACCTAGGTTGAATGCTTGTTATCAATTGCTAGGATAGCATATAGGGGTTCCGAGTGCATATCTAGTGGCAAACACGTTTGTGCGTATAGGGGTTCCGAGCGTACACTTGTGTGTGAGAATCAATTGCATGTTAAGTAGGAGAGTGAGTACTTGTACGTCTTTCTACTTGCATGTATCATAAATCCTTGTGTGCATCGCTATTGCTGTGTTGGTGCTAAAGTACGCTGACAACTGTGAGAATCAGTTGTACTTTATCATTGGTATAGTGATAAGTCTATTGACAACTGTGAGAATCAATAGTACTTACGATTAAGGTGGGAACGACTATAAGGATAAATAATTGAACTTGGATTGAATAGATTTCAGGGATCAAACTCTATCTTTGTACTGTGGATTTCGCTCTAACAGGACTACTTTCCCTCATATTATTCTCTCGATTTTGCTTAATCTGCATGCTTGTTTGCTTCGTTTTCTTGACTACAAAACCCCCAGTTGCTTGTTACTTGTCATTCACGATTGCATATTACATCAAACCTTCTCTGTGGGATTCGACCCTTACTTGTCTGCTATACTTTGTTTAGTAGGTCTGTTAGGATAATTAATTTTGATAAGGCTAATCAACGACATTTGCTTGTGCATCTTTAGTCCCGTCAAAATTTGGCGCCGTTGTCGGGGAAGGTTTTTGTTTGTTGTGTGTTTTCGTGTTTGATTTTTGGGTGGAGACCTATCTTATGGTCGATACCCGTGCTACTGACTCCCCACTCTTAGCTTTTGATCCAGAGATTGAAAGATCGTTCATTGGACGTCTGCGCGATCGAAGGGAAGAAGCCGAGATTGAGACTGTGTCGGCCGCTGAGACTGACACGACCGAAAACGTTGAGACTAAAACCGCTGAAGTTGCTACTACCCCAGCTGTTGCTATGGCTGGAAACGGAACGTTACGAGAGCTACGGCACCGAATATTGGGGCTGAACCCCTAGCTGTGATCATCCCTGCGCTGGATCAAGGGGTGAACTTCGAATTGAAGACTGGAATTGTTAACTACCTGCCTAAGTTCCACGGTCTGAGTGGAGAGGATCCGATTTCTCACCTGGGCAAGTTCCACAATGTCTGTATGACGATGAAGCCCAGGAACGTGACTGAAGAGCAATTCAAGATGAGAGCTTTTGGCTTTTCTTTACTCGACAATGCGAGCGACTGGTACTATCACTTGCCACCAGGAACCATAGATACATGGGCGAAATTGCACAAGGCGTTCCTGGATAAGTATTTTCCGACGAAGAAGGCGAATGATTTGAAGAAGGCAATTGCCAACATTGAGCAGGCTTGTGATGAGACACTGTATGATTATTTGGAGAGGTTCAAGAGGCTCTGCTCCAGCTGTCCATTCCATGGATACGCCCAATAGGATCTTGTCCTTTATTTACACAACGGTCTACAGGACCAAGAGAGAAGAATGGTCGATGCTGCATGCGGTGGCAGTATTCTGAATCTGACACCGAAGGAAGCCATGGACCGAATCCAAGAGATGAGTGAAAGCACCCGGAACTTCGGAAAAACTTACCAAAGAAAGGCGGTCAATGTTGTGACCCCTGCAGGACCAAGTCCGGTATTATCTGAGTTAGCCGAGTTGAAGGAGATAGTCATGAAGATGGCAAATCAGAATGCTCCTCAACAAGCCAGATCGTGTGGCCTTTGTCCTAGCCAGGCCCACCACACAGATACCTGTCCTCAGCTGCAAGAGGATGGTGTTGCTGAAGTTAATGCTGTAGGAGGCTATGGAGCCCCTAGACAACAGTATGGTGGCCAGCCCAATTACAACCAGAGAGAGCGTGACCATCCGGGATTTAGATGGAGTGACCCTCAAGGTGGTCAGCAGCCGGCACAACAGCAATATCAGCCGGCTGAGAAACAACAGTACCAGCAACGAGTTCAGTACCAACAGAGGCCCCAAGGCCAAACTTCTGGAGCCTCTACTGAGGATATGCTGAAGACCTTGACTCAGCACTTTGCTACGCATGTGCAGGCTACTGAGTCGAGTATCAAGAATATAGAGAGACAGATTGGCCAGTTAGCCGACGAGGTGGCAAAAATCAACCAGAGGACCTCAAACTCCCTGCCGTCCCAGACCACTGTGAATCCCAGAGAGAACGTGAGTGCTATCACGCTGAGAAGTGGTAAAGAAGTTATGTCTCCTATTGCCGAAGAGGAGAAAGAAATTTCCGAGAAAAAGGAACTCACCGCACCGCCCCGCGGCAATTCCCGCCGCGACCCAGTACCTATGCCCAGTAATGTCAATGCGACCACACCGCCCCGCGGTGACGATTTATGCCCCGCGGTGGTCTCGCCGCGAGCTGCTCCTCAGAAATTTGTGCCTACTGACGATGTCTATGTTGATACCTACGTTCGTCCAGTGTTTCCTCCCCTACGTTCAGAGAAGCCCCCAGCACCTTTTCCAGAGGCGCTAAAGGCTAAAAGAGTTGTCGATGACAGAGACCTGTTCGACACGTTCCATAACTGTGAGGTGAATATTCCCCTGTTGAAGCTTATCAAGGCTATCCCGCGATATGCCAAGTTCTTAAAGGAGCTCTGCACGATGAAGAAAACTCAAAGGCAAAAGACTCAGAAGAAGAGTCCAGTGGGCGAACAAGTGTCAGCTGTGGTTCAGAAGCGTCTACCTGTGAAGTGCAAGGATCCAGGTACGTTTACTATTCCTATTACTATAGGTAAGCATGTTTTTGAGAAGGCCATACTTGATTTGGGTGCCTCAATTAATGTTTTACCCTATTCTTTACTTGAGAAATTGGAATTAGGACCCCTGCGTGAGTCTAGTATTGTGATACAACTTGCTGATGGATCGTGTGTACCCCCTAAGGGTGTTGTAGAAGATGTCCTTATTAGGATAGGTCCTTTGATATTTCCTGCTGATTTCTTTGTTATGGATATGGATTATGATGAGCAAGTTGCCCCGGTTATGTTAGGGCGACCTTTTATGAAGACTTCCATGACTAAGATAGATGTTGATAGTGGTATCCTGACTATGGAGTTTGATGGAATAATTTTTCAGCATGATATTCATAAAGCAAATCCCATTAAGTCTCCTCCTCCTCTCTGCATTAATGACTTTGATGATTTTGTGCATGATAATGTTAAGATTGATGCAGTAGAGACCGTAGTTGAGTGTTCCACTAGGGATAGACCCATTGAGTTGCATGATTTTCATGATTTGCCTGTGGATAATGTCTTATTAGCTGATATAGGAGATTCCTCTACTTTGGGCACTTGACCCCCTGCACTAACCACACAAGGCTGCAAGCCTTTATCTAGTGATGTGCAGCATGTTCAGGTTGAGCCATATCGGCCCCCGCATCGTTCTAAGTATGGGGGCGACACTCCGAAGAGAATATACATGGAGTGGGTGGCGAGGAAAGACTATGGTCTAAGGTTCAAACCTTTCCATGAGAGGTCTCACCAGGAAGAGACAAGTTGGAGGATTCCGAAAGAATCCTATCCAAAATGGTAGTTGATCTGCAATACGTCGAGCCGACGACGATAACCAAGGCGCTGTCCGGGAGGCAACCCGTGTTTGTATTTCTTTGATCTCTTTTTCTTTTTATTAGATTATTTTCGTAGTTCATTTTGCTTTGTTTCGTTCGCTTGTTACTCACATTTCAGGTACGAAAGTAAAACCGAGAAGAGATGAAGTACCCAGCCTTTCTCACCGCCTCGCGGTGGAGCTGCCGCCCCGCGGTGACGGTCAGGTATCGATTCTCAACTTTTAAAAAAAAAAAGCAAGAATAATGGGCCCCGAAAAAACCTTAAACGGGTGAGTAAAAGCTTATTTCTTAAGTGGTTACTAAGGTTTTGACGGATTGGGCTTCATTTTTGGGCCAAGATTTCTCATATGGGCCATGGTACATCACTGGCCCATCAACACTTTCTTTTCACCTTACCCTACCTTGACCTAGCCCCACATAAAATTTCCACCGCCCCCCCTAATTCTCCTTCTCCTATTTCCCATTCACTCTCCCTGAATCCCCTCTCGACCTTGAGCATTTCCTAGCCCCCATACCCCCATTTGGAGTCTAGCCTCACAGCCCAGCCCAAACACAACCCCCACCGCGCCGTTGTTGTCTCGCCTCGCTTTAGCTCCGCCTCGCGTTGCCACCGCTTCGCGTCTCTGTTGTTACCGCCCCGCGCCGACCTCACCGCGACCCGGTGCCCTGTTGTCAGTTTCTCGCCGCGACGCTACCGCCCCGCGTCGAGTCTCTACAGAACCTGTGTTTGCTTGATTGTGAGTATTCTTTGTTGTCTTCTGATTTGAGCATTTCAATTCTTCACTTATGGCTCCCAAAGGCCAGAAGAAGGCGTCGACGAGTAGGGATGAGAGTGAGCTGTACGATATTGTGAAGGGGAGAAAGGTGGTGCCTTCAAAATTTTTCCACACGCCGACTCTAGAGCAGATGGGAATGCTCGCGTGTGTGACGATGTGCCTAACGCAGTGTGGGCTGGGAGGATTTCTGGGCAAGGCAGTCCCCGCGTATCCTGAGCTATGCTTCCAGTTCATTCCTTCGTTCCGGTGGTTCTACCGCGAGGAGGGTGATGATAGCTTCCTGCGCAAGATCGCGTTCTCCTACAATGGACGTGAGCATTCTTTGTCGAGAAGGGCGATCCACGAGGCCCTGGGCATTACGAAGAAACCGACCCCTGGATGGTCGAATGGGCTTCAGGAGGACGAGATGTTTGCTTTCTGGCGGGCTGCTACTAGGAGGACTTTCAAGACGGGGCGTGAGGTGAATTCGAAGTTGGTGAATCTGTGTTTGCGGTTGATCCACAAGGTTTTGATGAGAGACTTCTTTGGCCATGCTGACGATGGGAAGGTGCCCATGAAGGACTTCCAGTGGTTTTTGAGCATCCTGGGAACGGTTGAGCTTACTCCGTGTTGGGCAACTCTTTTCCTGAGTTCCCTGTGGAGGATTCGTGAGGGCGAGCCTAGAGATATTTGTGGGGGTAGCTTGATTACTCTCCTCTGCGCTGATGTGATTGCTTGCGATCGGATTGCTCGGCCGGTTCCCTGTGTTTTATATGATGCCGCCCACATGAGGGTGTGCTCTATGGTGAAGCCGCTGGGGCAGGATGGTGGTGTGGCTTGGACGGCTTACGAGGGCCATATTTTGAGTGTTCCGCGAGAGTTCACTTACTCGCCTTCATACGCGGGCTGGTGGATTGATAGCGATGGCCAGACGCCTGCTGTTGCTGCCGCTGCCGTTGTTTCTTAGGGTCCATATGGAGAGGGCCCTAGTGGTGGATATGCTGCTGCTGATCGCGAGGAGGGGGACGACCCTAGTGCTTCACAGTTTGAGGAGTCCTCATCTGTGTACGGACCTGTCGCACCATGGCAGGAGATGTACGCTAGATGGGATAACTTCTCTACGCGCCATGATCAGTGGACTTCCAGAGTAGAGATCGGTCTGCAAACTTGGCAGACCCAGCTTCACAATGAGATAGATGAGCGTCTGGAAACTTTAGACACTCATCTGCAGGACTACTTTGGGATATACCCACCACCACCTTCCGGCCCACAGTGAGTTTATTTCTCTCTTCCCCTATCATTTGACGTTCTCTTTTCACATTGAGGATAATGTTCGGTTTAAGTATGGGAGAGGGATATAGACTTGCTATTCTTGCTAGCTAGTGTACATAGATTTATTTCTGCATTCGTTTTCTGTAGTGTTGATTCCGTTTTTTTAACTTAAAAAAAAAAAAGTAAAAAGGCAATCAAAATCTTGGGATGGACTGAAAACCCGAAAGGGCGGTTCAGGTAAAAAGCAGGTAGTCCGGCTGGTATTAGACCAGGGCAAAATTGGACTAGAGTGATGCGAGCTTATGTGAGAACGTCTATTGGAAAATGAAATGAGTGCTTGGTGAAAACCCGAAAGGGCGCCTTGGCAAAATGAGTGAAAAAGAAGAAGAGTGATTTTAGGATTTCTCTTATCTTTCGGCGAGGCGTCATAAGAAGGGTGACATAGAAGGATTGTCGGGTAGGCCACTCATGGAGCGATAAGGAGATAGACGAGAGTTAGGTTAAATTGTTCTTGCATCACTTGTTTTGGTTGTCTTGGGCGTATTGTTGATGTGTTGTAGTTGTTGGAGTCACGTTTTCTTGTACTTCCTGAGTCCTTGGTATTGATTGAGAGGGTGAGCTTTTCTTTAGCTTACTCGGGACGAGTAAAGGTCTAAGTATGGGGGAATTTGATAGGTGTTATTTCGTACACCTTTTCTAGCATCTATTAGCATGATTTGGAGGAGTTTTGGAGTTGTTTTAGTGCTAAGTCTGCAATCCAGATATTATGGAGAGAAGTGAAGAAATCCAAGGATTGGCAGCTTAGTTGGAGCTTAGAGATGGAGCTGTTGGAACATCTATGGAGAAGGCTACCAAAACTTGGTAGTATTTGGAGAGTAGCTGGAGAAGAGAAGAAGATGAGAAGTTGAAGTCTGGAGTTCACCGCCTTGCGTTAGCAGTGACGCCCCGCGGTGATGACTCCCAGTGATGAAAGAAGCCCCGCGTGAGAGGAGGCCACCGCCCAGCGGTGGAGAGCAGAAGCCCCGCGGTGGATCTCTACCGCCCCGTAGTGGACGTGTTTATTGCCTCGCACAGAGTATATTTATTTCCTTTTATTTCTATTTCAGACTTTGTTATTTTATTTGTTTCCTTTTGGATTGGTTTTGTGATCTTGGGCTTTAGGTTAACTCTATTTAACCTAATGTTCCACAGCCTCCAAGCCAGTCGGCGAACACACTTAGACACATCTTGTATCGAACTATTTTGATCGTTATTTCATATTATAGTTTTTCATCCCCTTTGATGGAGAACTAACTTTCCCTTGTTCTGTTAGACGATTGAAGCAGTACTTTGATGTGTTTGTGAGATTTCTATTCCTTGTTCTTCTCCTTATAATTGTTGGATTGATTCTCTTGCTTACCACGTCTACGATTTCTAGTTGTTCTTCTTAGCCTGATCACCTAGGTTGAATGCTTGTTATCAATTGCTAGGATAGCATATAGGGGTTCCGAGTGCATATCTAGTGGCAAACACGTTTGTGCGTATAGGGGTTCCGAGCGTACACTTGTGTGTGAGAATCAATTGCATGTTAAGTAGGGGAGTGAGTACTTGTACGTCTTTCTACTTGCATGTATCCTAAATCCTTGTGTGCATCGCTATTGCTGTGTTGGTGCTAAAGTACGCTGACAACTGTGAGAATCAGTTGTACTTTATCATTGGTATAGTGATAAGTCTATTGACAACTGTGAGAATCAATAGTACTTACGATTAAGGTGGGAACGACTATAAGGATAAATAATTGAACTTGGATTGAATAGATTTCAGGGATCAAACTCTATCTTTGTACTGTGGATTTCGCTCTAACAGGACTACTTTCCCTCATATTATTCTCTCGATTTTGCTTAATCTGCATGCTTGTTTGCTTCGTTTTCTTGACTACAAAACCCCCAGTTGCTTGTTACTTGTCATTCACGATTGCATATTACATCATACCTTCTCTGTGGGATTCGACCCTTACTTGTCTGCTATACTTTGTTTAGTAGGTCTGTTAGGATAATTAATTTTGATAAGGCTAATCAACGACATTTGCTTGTGCATCTTTAGTCCCGTCACTGCACTTCTCTGATTGCCCCTGCTTCTAGGAGCTTATCTACTTCTGCGATTACTATGTCAAAATGTTGAGCCGAAGAGCGTCTGGATTTCTGAACGATAGGCTTGACATCAGAACGAACACTAAGCCAATGACAAGCTACATCTTGAGACAGTCCGGGCATTTCATATGGGCTCCAAGCAAATACCTCTCGGTTCCTTCTAAGGAGCCCAGCTAGAGATTCCAGTTCGTCCCCCTGGATGCTAGCCCCAAGCAAAAAATACTTGTCGGGTTCAAAGTCACTTATAACGATTTTTTGCAGGGACTCGACAGACTTCTCAGATGGACTCTGACCGACCTCGTCAAGGACCTGAGGGTCTGCCTTGATCGTGTGGACTGCAACCCTCGCCCAGTGACGACACTTCGACGTGCTGTGCGATTGTTCTCCGCCTGCTACGGCGTCTTCTATTAGATATTTTCCCTACGCCTTCTCCAACGATCTGCGCAGATTTCCCGCCTCCTCCCAGGCCCCACGAAGTTGCTGGTCTTGCTCCGCCATAGCTCATTCCAGATTGGCGAGACGATGACTCGTCGGGCTTGAGACTGCTCTCCCTGTGACCATTATCGCCTTCGTTTCCCACAGACGACGCCAAATTGTAGTAGAAAATTTCTGTCACCACAATTAATCCAGATGAAGCGACGATTGATCCCTTAAAGAGCCTTCTTGTGAATTGAATCCGATGTAAACCTGAAAAATTGAGGATGGGTGTCTTCAAAAACTCTCTGATGCCTAAGTCAGTAAGGAGGCATGAAGAGGAATAGAGAACGTTTAATTGAATGAGAGAGAATAAGATTAGGATTCCTTTTTTAATAATTAATACATTTTCCTTTTAATAAATCAATTTAATTACCTCATGGGCCTTCATAATAATCCTAGAGCTCATTAAATATGATGGTTGCACATTTAAGTAGAGATAATAAAGAATAGACATTTGAATATTAAAGTGATATTTTTACCTCCACACATGGTATCTTACTCTTCTTGCTTATTTCACTACATTCCTAAAGTCTTTTCGTGTCATCCAAATTGTTTCAAATCTAAAGGGTTGATTTTTAAACGGAGAAACATTGATTAATTCAATGGAGATGGGGCAATGGTTTGATGTTGTAAAAGAATAGTTTTTTGTGATAATTTTCGGGTACCATAGAAGAATTTGATGCTGGACCAATATTTTGTCTAATTTTACATATGTGTTTTCAATTTCTGTCTTATTTTCCCTTCACATATAGATATTACCTCGGGTAGGAACATCCACATGATCACATTCATTTTTCACATAAAGCAGTCTATTGAATCTATGTGCGTTGATTTGAGAAACCCCCCCTCCCTTCTTTTCCGTGGAATCTTGGATTTTGTTCAGGTCACCCATTAAGATGCGAGGGAGAGGGAAACTTTTTATAAAGAGAGTTAATTCATCCCAGAAAGAGTTCTGTGTAGCTTTATTTGGAGGAGCATATGCGAGAATAAGCATAAGTTTGTTATTTGTGCACATGTTGGTGTATCTTAGAGTAATAAATATGTTACTTATAAAGTCGGTTTCAATTATTTCATTTGTCAGTTAGTATGTTTTCCTACATGAGAAAAAAAGAATTGATCAAATCCATCCTTTCTCCCTATTCTTTCACTCAGTCGTTTGTTTGTTCGTGTTTCAAAAAGAACTAATAATTGATTTATTTCAATCTTGCAAAAACATTTAATATCAGTCAATAAATTTTTCTTGAATGTTTTTTTTGGGGGGGGGGGGGGGGTGTGCAGATTCGGCCCGGACCGGAAAAATGGACCGGACCGGACCGAAAATGCCCGGACCGGACCGGGGGAATTACGGTCCGGTCCGCGGTCCACATATTTTTAGAATTCCGGTCCGGTCCGGTCCAAACCCGGCCGGTTTCCGGTCCGGACCAGATGGACCGGTTTTTATTATTTTTAATTTAATTTTATATATTAATATCTTATAATATTATTAAAAATTAGTTTTTAGTATAAATATAAATAAATAACAAAATATATTATCTAATATTATACACAATAATTATAAAAATAAAAAAAATAATTAATTTTTCATTTATATAAAACTAAGAAATAAAAAAATATATAAACCGGTCCAAGACCGGACCGGACCGAATCATACCGGTCCGGTCCGGTCTTCGGTCCAAGGTTTCCAAAAATTCTGGTCCGGTCTGGACCGGATGCACAGCCCTAGATATTCGGATTGTTTGTTAATAGTTGTCTATTGTAGAGGCTTTGAGTAGGATGTGAATAATGCGTATCATTTGAACAGAAGCCAAGCTCTGTTTATAGGTAAGGATTAACTTATGTTGAAACGAGACATTTTTGTTCCTATGGAACAAAACATAATCTGATGAATCTAATTATTGTTATATTATAGCCATTCATTGTAATTGGTTTGTATCCAAGAGGTTCTTAATCGAAGTATTAAAATACATCATTGGTTCTCCGAGAAACAATTGTTCAAGTCCAAAAAGCACATTTGTTCATTTTGGTATCAACAATTCAAAAGCATAAATCTAAACAGATCCCAGTCATGGCTCATAGCCTATGAGCCATGACGATTGTAAAAAATAGAGTCCAACAAGTAGACCATTTGTGATTCATTATAGTCATTTTGTCAAGAGCAGGAAGGCTGATCATGTGGACATAAGTATTCAACATCTCACGAGGAGGTGAAAGCACATCAAATTCCTGGTAAAAAAACGTGCAGGTGCAACAAACACATAACAAAAAAAATAGTCGAAAGAGTAAATTGTTCAGCTGATAAGAGCAAGTGATACCGAGATAGTGAGTCATAGTAAGGATAATAGAATGAGAGTTAGAGACAGAGGGGTTGAATGTGTGATTACAAAAAAAGGAAAAGTACAAAGACAAGAACCCGTTCAGAGGACCAGACAGAAAGAAAGGAGGCCAAACAGAAGTCAAAAAATAAGAGGACAAAGAGGAAAGCAGAAAACAATGGATCAGGAAAAAAACAAATACCAAAAACAGAAGGACATACCAAATAGAAATCAAAACAAAATAAAAAAGGAGTCGATACCAACACAGAACACGAAGCAACAAGGCAAAACAAAAAAGGAGAGACATATATACTTGTAAAGTCCATGAGACAAAGGAAAAAGAACAAGCCAAAGGTAATGAGAAAGGTTCAGTTTCAAGTTGGGAGTGATGGTAAATGCGTCAAGCTCAATTAAATTGGGGAGGGTATCATAGTCACAGCTGAATAAGTGCAAGATTCTAGTAAGGAGATCCTTAGTCAGATTATCATAGTAATAGAAAGGATAGGTACTTAACATCCAAAGATACCAAAAATCATAATTATAATGTAAAGGATAAGCAAGCCAATCACACAAAGGAGTCAAGCAGAGGTCAGACTCCAGAATGGGATCCCAATTCAGGTAGAACAACCACATCACCTCATAAAGTGTCAAAGAGAGATCCGACATATAGAAGTAAATAAATAACAGAGAAGTCCAACTAGGGGTAAAGGGGGCAAGATATAAGGGTATAAGAGATTAATAGAAGCAATTAAATACATCAACCCCCACAAGGAATCACCACACATGACACGATTCTTCATGGTGATAGTCTTGGTTACAGAACAGACAGGTTTCATTGGTAAAAGAGTTAAGTAATCATCTTTAGAGGTAATAAAACGAAAATGGAAATGATCAAAGGAGATAAGGCTCACTAGGGTGAAACACACAACAAGAATTCCAGTCAAGCAAGTCCCAAGAAAAAAAAGGGGAGAGTAAGAGAACCTACTGGAGGAGAGTCTGAGCACCCAATGACAATAGACATTGGCATTGTTGCAAGGTCCAGTTTGGTGAGTAATTCTTTCTAGAAGAGTATGATAAATTGAAGGAACATAGTCCCTCAACAACAGAACAACAGACCAAGCCAGAAGAAGAGAGCAAACCAAGAGAAGCATCCAGGAGACCTGTTGAGAAAACAGAAAATGAAGAGAGAAGCAGAAGCAAGGAAAGAAACAAGCAAAAGGAAAGAAATAGAAATAATAGGAAAGGAAGAGTAAATAGAGGGATACCAACAAAATTGTTCAAATAGAGAAAAGGTCAAGAGATCACTTTACAGATTAAGCTTGTACTATTTTAATCCTGTATGATTCCATTGATGGGCAAGGATGTTATTGGTCGGATTATAAGGGGGTGGTTCATTGTCACAATGCAGGAGTAGTTACACAAAGTCAAGTGTTTAAATATCATAAAGTAAAGATAATACTTCAAGTTGTCATTGGCTATTTCAGAGATTACATTCCAGATCACCATCTTAAGCAAATCTTTTGAATTGGATATGGTAGTCCAAAAGAGATTTTTTTTCAGTAACGGATTTGTTCCTTTTCATCCAAAAGAGTTCATATTAACCTATGTCAGACTATGATGGCAAGAAGTAGTAGTCATCAAAGACATGTCACTAGTTTTGGTCATGTCAATTTTGGGAGAAGTTACAACAGACCAACGCCAACAAAGAAAGTAAACCTGATCAATACAATTACACTAGCTCATGATAAAAGACTCAAAGATATCATTCTTAAGGTTTGTTGAGTGTAAAAAACACATAAGTTGGCCCATCTCAAATAAAGACATCCTAAAGGGAAAAAGCCACCAGAAGGGATCAGAGTCCATATAGAATAGTTTCGAGAAAATGATCATCTCAACCATAGTGAAGATGAAGTTCTTCATTTCATTTTAGGTCGGGTGTTCTTTTTGTTCATATGATTTCCATAAATAAATGGTGTTAGTCGTAGTCGATTTAAATTGGATGAGGTTTATATTAGTCATGATGAGAAACGAAAAAATAACCCACAAATAACAATTTTTTTCTGTATTCAATATTAGTTTGCAGGAGTAAGGTTTCATGTATTCAATTTGATCAGATATAGGTTCATTTTCGTAGCAAACAAAGGTTTTAAGAATCAGACTCCCCTTATCCATGAGGTTTAAATCAGAATTCAGATTTTCCTTATCGTTCCTATAATAACTCAGAGACAATAAAACAAATCGAAAGTGATCGATTTCCAAGTTCATACCAATAGAATTATCATAACTTAATAGTTTCAAATGATAACAGATCCAAATGCTAGATAAGCAAAGAGATGAGTTATTGATCAAGGGTTTATAAAACAAAGAGGATCTAAGTGGATCTTTCTTAAGAGTAAGCCAACTCAAATAAAAGCTAGGAGGTAGAAGGTTGTTTATAGAGCATGTGATTTGATCCATGCAGATGTAGACATAGAGAAATAGCTGAATACACACATACAGAAAAATGCTAGCTATAGCAAAGAATAAGCCAAATAAAAATTTGATCAACGTAAAGGCTCATAATCTAGAGATTCATTTTCACACAAGCACAACATAACAAATGTTTCAGTTTGTGAGGGGTTAAGAGGCATGCATATCGATTATCAATACGATTAAAAGATGAACTTGTGAGAATGTTCAACTTGATAAGAGTTTGAAGCAAGGAAGATGCATTCACTCTGCTGTTGCAGATAGCCCAAATGACACCAAGGATGGCGCAAGAGCAACGCAGCCAACACCACAAAGAGGAGTATTTTTTCCACCTAGACTGGATAGAGTAAGAAGAGATGCCAACAAGACGCCTCATGCCATGAATCGAGGAGTCTGGGGTCAATAGTACAACGAAGCTTCCACACTTGCAAGCTGAAGATCCGAGATGACCAGGGAAAGACAGACCAAGTGGAAGAAGATCCACCAGCTATCATGGATTCGTGGCCTCCAAGAGCTGAAGAAGCATGGCAAGAACAGTGAAGAGTCACAATAGCACCAGATCTGTGAAAGGATCGAAGACAAATACGCCAACAGAGACATAGAAAGATGAAGAGAAAGGACATAACCACTCCTCACCAACCCTGCGCCACCAACCCATTACCCATACCCTTGGACAGGGGAAACCCCATTTTGAATGCAAGATTGCGGCGGAAAACCAACCAAAGAGTTGTACAATATCAGTATCGGAGTCACATCATTGCTTTTCTCCAGTTTTTGTTGCCGATGTTGTGCAAGAAACATTTCATCAAAGACGAGATCTCATAGAGATTTGTACTGAGTTTGACATTTAGCTTTGATTTTATGGGATTTTGATAAAAAAAATAAACGGAATTTTCGTGTACTAATTCTTAGTTTTTGTAATTTTCGTGAAATATTAGAAGGTTTGTTATATTTTGCGTGGTATTCCTGAGGTTTTGATAAATTTTGTTAAATACTATTGACGTTAAAAAACGTTAAATTTTGGCCGTTAACTCCTAAAAATATATATATTATTAAATTACAATATGAAAAATCAAGGTCTATTTGGATCGTATTTTATTTATAATTATAACATGAAATTTAATATATATTTATTTAATCTTTCATTATAATATAATAAAATATATCAAAATACGTAATTTAAATAAATCCTAAATCACTTATATCCTCCCCTTTTCAAATATAAATATATCACAAATAATTAAATCGAGAAGTGTTATTTTCTTCTTTTATCTTTTTTTTTGTTCTGAATTTTCTTATTTAGTCTATGTGATACTCTAAACTACAATTTTCATCCTCATACGATGTCGATTTTATAATATATATATAAGTAAAAGATTATTTATCTTTATATATAAATGAAGCATAAGACCACCAACTTTGATATTATTCTTTGAAAAAATAAAAGCACACGACCCTTCCACTGTTTAGATTTATATAAAACAAAATATATAGTTTACTTGTAGTTAGGATGATTTTTCGTTCATATTTATTCTTAGATATTTTGATTTCTGAATGATTTTGTACACATTCATCTCGACTTAATCATTTGTGATACATTTATATTTGAAAAGGGGAGGATATAAGTGATTTAAGATTTGTTTAAATTGCGTATTTCGATATATTTTATTATATTATAATACAAGATTAAATAAATTTATACTAAATTCCATGTTATAATTATAAAAAAATACGATCTAAATAGACCTTGATTTTTCATATTGTAATTTAATATATTTTTTCTTTTTTTTAGGAGTTAACGGCCAAAATTTAACGTTTTTTGACATCAAGGGTATTTGGCAAAATTTGTCAAAACCTCAGGGGTATCACGCGAAATACAACAAACCTTCGGATATTTCGCGAAAATTGCAAAAACTTAAGGGTACCACACGAAAATTCCAAAAAATAAAATAAGGTTTGAGGGCATGATCGGGATGCAACGGCGTGGGCGAGCTCGAAGGCGCTATCAAGAGCGTTTATTTTATTATTATTTTTTAATTTATCCATAGATACCAATATTGTATGTATTTAATTCACTATAAAATTAAATGTGTTTTTTGGGTTGTTTTTGTGCTTAAATACCTACTTCTTATAATCTAGATCTTGTTTGTCAAAATTACATTTTTGTTTATAGACACTTTTTTTCAAAAACCTACTTGTATATATTTCGATAAATGTCTAATGAAATTATTTTTACTTTTTTCCCACTACTCACAATTTTTCAATAAAATACACACATACCTATAAAAACTACTTTTTTTTTACCAAACATACTTTTTTACACAACTATACTTTTCAACTACTTATCAACAAAAAACTCTTTATAAATATTATCACCTAACAAACCCCTAATTAAAATTTAAGATGGTTCATTGATTTTTCATTTTTTGGACTGAACCGATGCCGAACCAGTTATATTCGGTTTGGTTTTCGATTCACATAATAAGAATAATTGGTTTTCGGGTCGGGTTCAGTTCGGTTTGAACCAATTTTTTTTTTTTTAAAACCTAGACCTAGTAGTAATTTTTAAAGACAGTCAAGTAACCCTAGTAGACCGCCGCTCCCATTTCTCTTTTTCCATTCACTTTGAGTCTCGCTCCCTTGATTTTACCTCTTTCATTAACACCTCTCACTTCCCATTCCAAACAACTATGGTGATACACCCAACCATTTTCACGGCGGTGTGTCCGACAAACGTCAACCGTCTCCGCAAACAGGTTGCCAAGACGAGTCGCCAATACCAGCAAATGTTTGGCTTTTCGATTCTAAAACGAACCTAACTAAGAAAAAACCAAACCGAAACGATTAAATTCAGTTCAATTTTTGGTTTAGTTTTGATCCAATGAGCAACCGTAATTTAAAATACCGTACAAAAACATACATTATATTACATATTTTATTATAGAGGGTTGTTCGGGTGTAAGCCTTGCTCTCATACAGAGGTGTGAACTCATCTCAGTCGTCCAGATCTGAAGACAAATGGTCTAGATCATATTTTCAATAAAAAGCCAAAAAAATTCTACACCCGTATTTTATCCATATGGTACGCATTTAAAATTCACTAGGCACGCTTAATGACCTTGTGCATCCGATTATATCAAAATGTGCACCAATTATATTGAATTGTGCATTAGTATTGTATTTAAAGTATATGCATATTTGTGTAAGATTATATGCAAAATAATCAATGCATATGCATTTTTCTTATAAAGTATGGGTTAAGATTGAAGTTTTTTTAAAATGGTCATGTGATTAGCACACATTTCATTAACAAATGGTATTTTCCTATACAAATGGAAGTTAAAAGAACATGAGTCATCGTGTTTTAAAAATGTGTATCAAATATGTAATAGTTAACGCATCAAATATTTGTGCATCAAATATGTAAGAGTGTGTCCATCAGAGGTGTAATAAATTTATGCATTAGTGCTTTGAAGATATGTGCATCAGGGTGTAAGAGAATGTGAAGGAATTGTGTCCTTTAATCAAAGGTGTAATTACCGAACATGGAATAGGACAATTAATGGAGATTTACAATCCGGGAATTTTAGGGGTCATAGTGCTTTGCTAGAAGCCAACTACGATCAATTGGCTTAATCGGGTTAGGCCCATGACTATAATAACCGGGTCCTATGAGGTCACACACATAGAGTTATCGGGCTGGATCAAACCGAACCGAAAGCCCATGTTAGACATGGATTTCGGCCCATGTGGTTTATATTGGGAGATAGGCTTTTATTATTAATGGGTAAAAGTTACCATTAATAATTACTTGATAAGGAGGTATCTTATTAGAAGATATATGGAAATAATATAAAGATATTATATCCATCAATTATGATAAGATAGGATCTTATATATGTAATTGGTTATGAATGATAACCTACAAAACTCTTCTCCTCTAATTCAAGGGTACAGCTGAACTCGAAAGAAGAGAAGCCAAGCTTGTCCTTCGTTCGTCGTTCTAGCAGACGAGATCAAAGGCGATCCAGATTCCAGACTTGTGTGGACCAATTAGAGAAGTCACACTTGTGGTTTTCCATCTCCGCTGAAATCCTGCTGGAACGTTTCAGGCTCGCATCAAACGGTATGTAACTCTACCTCTAATTGATTCCTATTGATTCATGCATGAGATCCTTGTTAGATTCTAGAAAATAGTTTTCTGAAATTCCGCTTATACGCATCTAATCCCAACAGTGGTATCATGAGCCTCTTGCATAAATTGATAGGATCAAAATATTGAAAGAGTTAATTTTGATGCATGTCTTGATTCAAATTAAGTGGTAAATTGATATATAGGTTAATTTGCATGATTAAAATTATGATTTTGATTGATTGGATTAGTAAATTTTTAGAACTTTATGAACAAATATGTATGTAAAATTGTTCTACCCATACTTGATTCATATGATTTAATTATGCAAGAGATATGATTTTTTGGCATGTTTTAAATCATTAGATGAAGATTTTGATTTTCATAAGATGGATCAATTACCCAATTTTTTTTTAATTCTGAATTTTATGAAACTGTTTCATACAAAAAAATAAAAAATCTGAACAGTACCGAACCGAACTGGATTGGATCCGGTTCGGCGCGCACCATGGCTCGCTCGCCCGGGTCTGCACAGTGCAGACCGCGGACGGAGCCCTGGGCACCTGCGCAGCTCGGCGCGGGTCGGGCACTCCACGGTGGGCGCGGCTCAAGGGTGGCTCGATGGGCTCAGCGGACTGCGGCTGGGCGCGGTTCTGCACAGTGCAGACCGCATTCTGCGCGTGGTCCGGGCTGGGCTCGGGTCGGTCTGTGTAGTGGCTGCGTGGTTCGATGGGAGCGGGTTGATCCGGTTGGACCCGTGAGCGACTCGGTCCGGTTGGGTAGATTTTGGGTTTTAGGATATTTTCCTAAAAAGTATAAGATAAGATCTTATTTGCCCAATTGGATAATATTTGATATTATCTATAATATAATTTCCTAAAAGTTGTTAGGATAGATTCCCACTTGATTAAGATAAGGATATTTGATATCTTACCGTGTTTATGCATATCTTATCCAATAATGTATTTTAATGATTAATTATGATTAATTCTATATATTGATTTTAATTTGAATTAAGAATTGGATATTGAATTATTTATCTCATGAGATGATTTATTTAATTTAATAATGTTTTATTTAAATTTATTTAAATTGCTTATTGTTATTAATTAGATTAATATTGTTGATAATATTTGATATTATTATTGCATGCATGTGACTTAAATATTATGATACTATTGCTTGCATGAGGTGACTAGTATGGCCCACTTTAGGATATAAAATACGATTTGCGTATCGTTAAGTTTTCTTGTACACGATCTGCGAATCGTTATGTATTTTTGTAATTTTATTTCAGTAATTAGATTATTTAGAAAATTGTGTAATACAAGAAGAGAAGATCCTAAGAAGACCAAGGATGGAGATCCATGAAGGGTACCAAGGATGGAGATCCATGAAGTACAAGACTCTTGAAGATTAGATCTTTAATTTTGGTTTTTAGGAGCCATACTAGGATCACATTTAATTATTGCATTTTGAATGCTTTATTATTTTAAGCTTTGCATGATTGTTTGTTTATACTATTTTGTTCACTAGTAAATAGACAACCATTGCATGCTTAAGTCCCTAAAAGAATATTGAGGTATTGTCTTTCCATGTCATAACCTATGAGGCCCTAGGAATTCGTTGGACAGGTTTCACAAAAGCGATGTGTCCTTCTTTGACCTTGGGATAGTGAGAGTGGATCTATATAAGGGATTCATAAATCTTGATATGGTTATACTCAACAAGAGACCAAAAGACAAAGTTTTGGATCTTGAGGCATAGAAATGAGTCTAACATGGGATGTGGGCCATCAACCAAGAATTATAAGGAGTTATAATTAGTAAATATTACTTACCTTGATCACATGAGACTTAGGGAAGTGCCAAAGTATGCTTAGGTCTTATCTGAGATAGGGTCTTGAAATCATTTTATTCACTAGGGACAAAATTAATTTGAATAAAATGTGCATCTGCTTAAATTGTAAAGCATGTTTAATTTTGAGCTTTTGCATGTCAAACATAAACTTATCTGCATATTACTTCCTTTGTAGAAATCATGTCTAGTAACGATAACTTGAAATTCACTTTGCGCTCAATTGTTGAGAAGAACAAACTCAATGAAACAAATTTCCTGGATTGGTAACGGAGCTTGAGAATTGTTCTCAGATCCGAAGGACGTGAGGACGTTCTAGATAACCCTATCCCTACCTTGACTGCCGCTTCTTCTGCTAAGGAGAAGGCGAAAGAAAAGGAGATGAGAGCTAACTCGGTACCTGTCACCTGTCTTATGCTCATTGCTATGGAGCTTGGCCTTCAAAAGAGGTTTGAACGCCAGGATGCTCATACAATCATGACCAACTTGAAAGTGTTGTTTCAGGAACAAGCCAGGATTGAGAGGTATGAGACACACATGGCCATATTGGAGCGCAAACTTGAGAAGGGTAAACCAGTGAGTGCCCATGTTTTTGACATGATTGGTCTCTTTGACCAAATGGCAGCACTGGGTTCCACATATAGCCAAGAGTTGGCAACTGACATCACTTTGCACTCCTTGCATGATGGTTTCGCTCAATTTAGATTGAACTACCATATGCATGGAATTGGAAAACCCCTGAATGAACTCCATGGCATGCTCAAAACAGTTGAGCAAAACATCCAAGTTGACAATAAGAAAGAAGTTCTTTTGATCAACAAAGGGAAAGGGTTCACAGGATCGAACTCTCCATGAGATTCATAGTTGCATTACTTATAGCTTCCTTGTTCGTAGACAAAACAGATTCGGAATTGTCTTTCATTCCAAGGCATAACTTGTATCCATGCGCTTCCTATTCTCACGGAGTTCGCTCCCAGTATCCATTCCTAGCCCCTCGCGTCAATCCCACGAGCCTCTTATCCATTCTCTTTCAATCACGGCGGGGGGGGGGGGCAAGCCAAAACAGAAAAACTCACATTGGGTTTAGGGATAATCAGGCTCGAACTGATGACTTCCACCACGTCAAGGTGACACTCTACTGCTGAGTTATATCCCTTCCCTGCCCCCAGAAATAGAACTGACTAATCCTAAGGCAAGGGGTCGATAAACTCAACGCCACTTGATATGCGATATATTGTATAGTGCATCTAGTGGTTATTAGCATGATTTAGGTGATGTTTGGATATGATTTGATGGTGATTCTGTAATCCGGAAGAGAAGACTAGAAGTGAAGAAATCATGGGATTTACAGAGGTTTGAAGTGCATTGAAAAGTAGAAGAACAGTGTGCTGAATTCAATTGGTTTGTTCTTTTTACTCAGATGTCCAAATGGAGTGATTCCAATTCGAGGAGTTAGATCTTGAAGTCTACTGCAAGTCCTCAAAATATGAGCACAATCCGAGTTCGGAATAAAAAGTTATGACGTTTGTACGGAAGTGTCACAGCTGCTGGAGTACCACTGCACCCGCGGCAACATCACCGCACCCCGCGGTGAGCCAGCAGAGAAGAAGGCGCGAAGTTCCGAAGTTCTGGAAGACCACCGCACCCCGCGGTGGGTATTGCCGCACCCAGCGGTGACGATGCGCTGAAGACTTTCCCAGATTTATTTCCGGAATTTCTATTTCCTTTTTATTTTATTTCTGAAACTTTGTTTCCAAGTTTGTTATTTTTTTCTTTATTTCTGAATTATTTGCCCTAGTATTTAAGGATATATTCTAAGAACCCTAGTTGCCACCTTTCATAGTTTTTCTCTCACAAACCCTATGAAGAACTAAGCTTCCATTATTGCACTTGACGTTTTGAAGCCTTCAATTGATTGGTTGTGAGTTTTCTACTCTTGTTCGATTTCCTATCTAGTTGGATTAATTCTCTTGTGCTTGAATGTTTATTGGTTTATGTTGATTTATCTAGAGTAGCTACCTAGGTCTATTGATATCTTCCTAATTGCTAGGATTTGTGATTCCGGGTTCGGGTTGCATATCTAATAGCAAACACGATTTACATAAGCGGGTTGCGAGTGTTTATCGTGAGAGAGAGAATTAATTGCATGTTATAGTAACGGGTTATTTCTATTGCATGTATCTTGTTGAATCCTTGGTTGAATGCTATTGCTTTATTGAGTCTTGAAGGTTTTCGGATTTGATTTGGTAATAAGTACTATTAGGGCTGGTAGAACTAATAGTTACCTAAGATCGGGATAAGGACAACTATAGGAAAGATAAGAACTTGAGACTAATAGAATTCAGTGATCAACCATATCTCTTGTTGTGTGGATCTTTGTCAAGTATAGCGCTTTTCCCAACCATATTCATAACCTTTACTTGCGAACTTGTTTACTTGTTACTTGGTCACTAAGAAACCGATACAAAACCCCCCCTAGTTCCTAGTTGGTGACTTGAGAAACACAAGAATAGATAACCTGATTCCCTTGGGTTCGACCCTGACTTGCTTGCTATACTCTTTAGTAGGTACTTTAGGATTTCTTTGATTAGGCATACGACTTTAGGCCTGTCACCACTATTCTACTATTCTTGAACAACTTGGAGTCGGGCCTTCTTTTTACACTATTATGGATATGAAAAGAATGGAAAAATTTGGATTCAATTGTCAACTGCTCCTATCGAAAATCGGATGGACTACGGATTCGAACCATAGCACATGGTTTCATAAAATCGTATGCTTTTACCGATCTAATCCAGAGTTCTTATGTGTCTACACGCCCCTTTGAGACCCCGAAAAATGGACAAATTCCTTTTCTTAGGAACACATACAAGATTCGTCACTCCAAAATGGATAATGGTAACCCCACCATTAACTACTTCATTTAATTTATGAATTTCATAGTAATAGAAATACATGTCCTACCGAGATAGAATTTGTAACTTGTTACCCTCTTGACTAGCAGGCAAAGATTTACCTACGTGGAAAGGATGATTCATTCGGATCAACATCTTCATCTATTGGCCCTATTGTTGGCTGGCAAGGAGACAGAGCTTTGACTGACTTAAAAAAAGGGGAGCTATAACCTCTATTCCTCCACACATTCATCAAGATAAAAAACGAGTTGGCGCTTTCTTCATAGCGAAGGACCGACCGAAGGTCTTTTCCCTCGATCTTTTACAGAAAAGGGAAATCGTGATGGAAAGACCATCGGTTTCGCATTCAATCCATAAATAGTTGTAGTTTCTTCTGGACGGCACCCCTCCTTGGTCTCGTCTTAAGCTGTACCCGAAGGCCCCAAGCCTACCCGCACTCCCCAACTATTGTCCCTGGTCACTCTGCCGCCCAAGTCTTTGGTGCTTTAGTTGAGCCAGGCCAGGTATTTCATTTCATCCTGATGAAAGGGGCTATAGCCCTGAAGCTGGCAATCGACCCACCTATGACACGCAATGTCAGGGCGGGGGAAGAAGAGCATGCATCCATGAGACTACTTGCCCATTACCGGAACAAGAAGAAAAATAAGTGAAATAGAAGCTTAGTCGACCAAAGGGCGGCAAGACTGGAACCCAACATTCGAGTCTAGACTTGATGAAAGCGGAATCAGACAATTTCTTCTTCGATGATTGGCTTTAAATTCAAATAAAAGAAAAGATACTAGTTCGGTCATCTAATAAAAAAAAAAGAAAAATGGGTGGAAGATAAGAAAGTTCTTTTCTCACATCCCTACTTTACCTTGACGAGACTATACGAATAAAGGTGGTCAACACCTATAGAATATATGGCCGATGTAACATTTTTTTTTCATCCAAAGTTGTTATTAAACCCGGTTGATACCTCTTTTCTTTGGCTTAGCCTAGATAAATCCTCAAAAGGGAATGGAAGAGAATCTCGATAACCTTGATCTGATCTCAGGCTGCTGGGGATGGGGAAAATGAAATTACCGAGTAGCGAGTTGTATAAGATGTGATTGAATCAATAACCGGTCTTGGAGGAAAGCTGAAATAAAGGCTTCACTCCTAAAGAGTTTGAGGATTTCCATTCCTACGTTACATCCACCTAAAGGAAGGAAAGTGATTGAAGAAAGCCCACTTGCCCGCTCTTCCTTCTCCATTCCACCCACTTGAATAGAAGTGGGTTGAAGGAGTCGAGCACGCGACACGCCCTAAAGGAAAGCGGAAGAAAGCCCACACCTAAGTTCCTTAGCTTTGGGTCCGCTATCCCGATCATGATTTTCCTATCCCCGGAGGGATAGGTCCTTCCAAAAGGGGAAGGTTGTGGGCGAGGAGGGATTCGAACCCCCGACACCGTGGTTCATAGCCACGTGCTCTAATCCTCTGAGCTACAGGCCCTACCCTGCCTCCACTGGATCTGTTCCCGAGAGCGGGAGTATCCTAAAAAAAAAAGGAACCTTTCCTCTCCCCAGCCATTTCCGGTTAAGAAGATGTGAAAGCATGTTTCTATCTATAAGAATGGTGCGTTCCGAGGTATGAAGTGGGAGAGAGGGGATGTCATAATTGGGGTTTTGAATAAGACGACCTTTTCCTATTTTCATTTTTTGTCTTTCATATTGAAAAAGTAATAAGAATGAGAGGTGTTAAGCTTTTTATCATCCTGGCGTCGAGCTATTTTTCCGCAGGACCTCCCCTACAGTATCGTCACCGCAGTAGAGTTTAACCACCAAGTTCGGGATGGATTGGTGTGGTTCCTCTACGCTTAGGACACCAGAATATCGAACCACGAACTAAGAAAGGCATGAGAGAAAATGGGTTAGTGATTGTGAGGCCCTAATTCTTGACTGGAGGGGACACCAAAGGCCTCTGCCCTCCCTCTATATCTAACCAAGGGGTGGAAGAGCAGGGCTTTTGTTTTTTTCATGTTGTCAAAGAGTTGAATAATGGTTTTTTCGTATTGTTAAAGAGTTGAACAATGAAAATAGATGGCGAGTGCCTGATCGAATTGATCGGGTCATGTAGGAACAAGGCTCAAGTCTATCGGTCTGTTATGATGCCTCAGCTGCATACATCACTGCATTTCCACTTGACACTTATCGTAATGATAAACGGCTCGTCTCGCCGTGACCTTCTCTTGAATTCTCAAAACTTATGTCGCTCTATCCCCGCAGGGGCAGAGAACCCAACGTTGTCTCGGCTGTGCTACCAGAGGCTCTGGGGAAGTCGGAATAGGAGAGCACTCATCTTGAGGTGGGCTTACTACTTAGATGCTAACGTACAAAACTCTTCTCCTCCAATTCAAGGGTACGGCTGAACTCCAAAGAAGAGAAGCCAAGCTTGTCCTTCGTTCGTCGTTCTAGCAGACGAGATCAAAGGCGATCCAGATTCCAGACTCGTGTGGACCAATTAGAGAAGCCATACTTGTGGTTTTCGATCTCCGCTGAAATCCTGTAGGAACGTTTCAGGCTCGCATCAAACGGTATGTAACTCTACCTCTAATTGATTCCTATTGATTCATGCATGAGATCCTTGTTAGATGCTAGAAAATGGTTTTCTGAAATTCCGCTTATACGCATCTAATCCCAACAGAATGTGCATCAGAGTTATACCAAAATGTGTATTAGAGTATATTGAAATGTGCAACAATTCAGGCTCAAAGATTATGTGCATAAGAGTTATAATAAAATTTGCACCATAGTTTGTTAAATTGTTCATTAAAGTTAATGGTTAAACACATGGAGAATGTGATGCACAAACATAGAAAAATGTTATGCACAAACACATGAAATGTGTGCACATAATAACATAACTATTATGCATAAACACATTAGAATGTCATGCACACATTATATTGCAACAAAAAGACATACTTAGAATATTGTGATGCACAAACACATGAAAATATAATGCACAAACACGTGGGATGTGATGCACGTATAACGCTATGGAGTAGAAATATATAAATCTTTGATAAACGTATACATGTAATGTGGTGCACATAATAACATAATTATTATGCACGAATATTATTAGAATTTCATGCACACTAAAAGCACATACTTAAAATATTGTGATGCACAAATACATGGAAATGTGACGTACAAACACATGAAAATATGATACACAAACATCGGAAAATGTGATCCACATATATGTATAACGTTATGACATACAAATAGACAAGTCTTTTAATGCACCATCGACCTATAATTCTTAAATAGATTCATACTCATCTTCTTTGCAACGTAAGAATTCAAAAACGCATCTATCTCCCCAAGTTAAAACTCAAAATCTTCGGTGCACGTTTTATTATAAGTATGGTTCACATTTTTGTAAACGTTGAAAAATGCGATTATCGGGAAAAAGTATGATCATGCTGTTTTTTTTCCTTTTAACGAAAGACTAATCTTGACCATTTATTTACTAAATATTAATGGTCGGGACCTAGACGCACATCTACATTGCAAATTAAGTTTGTACCTGATCATTTTCTTATTTTATAATATATAATTCTTTTTGTATAATTGAATCCAAAAAAGATAAAAAATTAAAAAAATTATAAAATATTGCCTATATATAAATAGTTCTATCTTCTTCTTGATTTGCAAAACTCAATCATTCTCTTATTCCTTTAGCGAAGTTGTGCAATATGGATCCAAACCATAACCCCTCTCAGAATGATATGCAATATTATGCTCAACTCCTCTCTCATTCTAGTGATAATCCATATGCCACAATGGTTGACTCGGTCATCAACATTATCAAACGTCAAATGCATTTTGGGAGCGAGTTGAATACTACTACATGCAATAAAAACAAGCACATCAAGTCTCGTGAGATAAAACAAAATCTAAGTATAGATGGCAGGAAATTAATGCAAATGTTGCAAAATTTGTTGGCTGATATGAACAAGCTTAGAAACAAAAAACTAGAGGTGAGTCTGCGAAATATAATATTCAAAAGGCTCCTCAAATTTATATATTTTGATATACATATATAAATTTTCAAGAAGAGCATGCATGGAGAGTTCTTATTGATGGGTCAAAATGGAGTTTTGATTACATGTAGAAAGTTAATCGGGTCAATATAAGATGAGGAAGTGGTAGTTCAAAAAGATCGAGGACTAGTAATGAAGGTGATGCTGTTAATCTTGATCTAGAAACTCTTATAACTATGTCAAATGAACATGTGCGCTATTAAGCGTCCAATGGGTATAAAGGCTGCTAAAAATAGGAGAAAGTTATATCAACAACCAACAAGGATGATTACGAGCTAGCTAAGCAGAAGGACAAGGAAACTTTTGAACGCCATAAGCTCAAGGAAGTGTATAAGATGGAAGAGCTAAGGATTAAGGGAAAAGAGAACAACTAAAAGAAAAAAAAAAGGATGAGCACACAAGATTAAATAAGATGGAATTCATGATGAATCTAATGAAAAAGGAGAACGTTATGCTAATGGAGAAGCTCTGAATAATTCATTGATGAAGAAAATGTTAATGTAATTAGTGTTTCATGTACTAGTCTTTATTTCAGATTTTCTTGTACTAGTTTTAGGATTTAGTTTTTCATCTACTTGTATTTGTTTATGATTTAGGATTTGCACCTGTGTGGTTCTATCTCGTGCACATGCTAGCCATCTCATTTGAAAAAATAATTGAGGTTCTGCAAATTGACAAGGAGAAGTAATTTCAATTGGAAAAATTTGCTGAGACAACTCACTTAAGCATGCATGCGGTAATTCTAGCATGCAAAATAATTGATGGTAGCACTCTCTAGCAAGCAAACTTTCAAGGAGTAGTCATTGCATATGCAAAGTATATATTAAATCAAGCATGCATGTATCACTTTCTACATGGCAATTAAGGATGGACATCTGGTCCGGTCCTTTACGGTCTGGTTCACGGTCCGCACCGAAAAGACCGGATTTCATAATTTTCGACAATTAAATTGTTTGATTACAGTCCGGGCCGTAAAAATTATGGTCCGAACTGTAAAAATTACGATCCGGACCGGATCGTAAAAATTACGCCCAAAAATATTTCAAACTTTTTTTAAAATTTTTACGGTCCGGTCCGGTCTTACGATCCGGTCTACTTTTACCCATCCTTACATGGCATGCATTGCATTTCTAGAGTAGACAAGTCACTTAAAGCATCCATGTGATGTGTAAGAATTATTTCGAGTAGTACCATGGAGTAGTCACTTTCATATTGGTTTGGCATATTATATAATACTTCTTCATATGGCTATATAAAATGTCTAGCCCTGAATAACACTTCCCTGATCTACCATTAGCTCCTAAGCAGATGGTGTGCTAGAAGCGTCTTTCAATCAGTTGCAAGCTGCATTCGAACAACTTCAACAAACTTCTCAACACTGTAGAGAAGGCGAACAATTAGGGAGTTCAAGAAGACGTCTTCGTCGGACTCACATTGAAAGAAGAAGAGAAGAAGGGCATGCCCAACTATGCATTGATTATTTCTCCGAGATGACAACTTACCCAGATGATATCTTCTGGCGTAGGTTTCGTATGCACAAGAATATGAGTATCATAGACGATCAAACCTTGAAGACATACAACGACTACTATATGTAGGAGAGTCTCGTGGCTTTATGGGATAATGGATGGCACCGATTGTATGCATTGGGGCAAAAGAATTTTTCAATTGCATGAAAAAGTTAGTTTTCACATGGAGATCATGACAATCCAACAATTATATTAGAGGTTGTTGCCACATATGACCTATGGATTTGGCATGCATTTTTTGGTGTACCATGTACGTATAATGATGTTAACATTCTTGATCGATCTATTGTTTTTTATGACATTTTACAAGGTACAACTCTAAATGTAAGCTATCTAGTTAATGTGCATGAATACAACATGTGATACTATCTCCCTGATGGAACCTACCCACATTCGGCAAAATTTGTCCAATCCATTAGGCTCCCTCAAGGGGCTAAAGCAAAATTATTTTCCCAACGCCAAGAGATGGTTCACAAAGATGTGGAAATAGATTTGATGTGTTATAAGCTCGATTTGCAATACTTTGTAACCTAACACTTTCTTGGGATCATGTGAAGATTGGAAATATAATGAGAGTTTGCTTAATTTTACATAATATGAGTGTAGAAGAGGAACGAGATAATTACACTCATTATGGATATGAAATTCCTCATTTTGAAGAGTTAAAAACGTTTATTAAACATGACAATTTATATATAAAAAAAAAAATTAGGTGTAAACGCCCATTCACATGCTAACGTGCGAACAATGTACATTTTATTATTCATATGGTGCACATACTCTCCAATGTTGATACACATACTCTTTAATGTCGATGCACATATTACACACTGATACACATGCTAACACTGGCACATTTCATTATAGTTGTGATATACATACTCTTACATATTAACGCACATTTCATTATGGATTTGATACACAACTCTTACACATTAGTGCACAAGCTTTTCTTACACACTAATATACAAACTCTTAAAACAGTAATGCACATTTCATTAGTTGTGATACCCATACTCTTACATACTAATGTAAATATCATTATACTTCATACACATACTAGTGCATACACTTTTTACACATTAAAGCACATTTTTGTATAAATATGATACACATTTCATTATAATTATGATGCACAATTCATCATAAATATGGTGTACATGTTTCCTAGTCTCTGATGCACATATTATTCGGATAAGGACAGTCATGTTTTTATCCTTTTAATAAAGCGACTATCTTGACTGTAAATTTTTCAAATCTGAATAGTTGAAACATGTTTGCACATTCTCATAAAATGATACGTTTACATATGATCACTTTTCTATAAAATCAAATGGGAAAAATCTTCAAACCAGAATTTTAAGGCCTACACCGCTTTGTATGCGCCAATAAGTAGCGCATATGTTTGAAACTTTTAACCCGGACTTTTTAACCCGAATGTTTAAAAGTCCGGGTTAAAAAGTGTTGTGCGCTACATGTTGGCGCATAAAAATTGACTTTTTAACCCGGACTTTTACTAGTCCAGGTTAAAAAGTCCATTCATTTTTTACTTTTTAATCCGGACCTCTAAAGTTTGGGTTAAAAAGTACTTGTGCGCCAGTACACAAATGCGGTGCGGGGCAAATTTTTTTAGGCAGTGGCTATATGCACGCGATTTCGTGTCTAAACGGACGCGAATCTGTGCGCGTAGCTTAGCAGCACGGTTTGGTGCGCATAAGCTACGCGCACAAGGATATAATTGGCAATTTAGAAAAGTTAGGGGCTCATTTCGTGCGCGTAGCTTACGCGCAGGTTACCGTTTCGTGCGCGTAGCATACGCGCACCAAACGATGTTTCTCAACAACGACCATAAATCTCCTTATTAATACCCAACGAATTTGGTTTCCAAATCATAACCGGTATTGTTGTTCTCTACAAATTGAAAGATGTATCATAGTGGTGAGGATAGTGACGAGGAAAATGATTGGGTTCAAAGTGAAGAAGAAGAAGATGAGGACGACTCATGGATGGCGTCGAGGTTTTTCTTAGATGTCGAAGTTGACGAAGCGACCTGTAATTGGGACCCTAGCGGGGAATTCGTGGTTAGTGTTAAACTAATTCATGTTTATATTTCATCTTATTGTTAGATCATAATTAGTTTAATAAATAGTAGATTTATGATTAGTATTGAATTAATATAGTTTTGTAAATACCGAAATAGTAGATTCGTGATTAGTATTGAATTAATATAGTTTTGTAAATACCATAATTAGTTTTATAAATAGTAGATTCGTGATTAGTTTTTAATTAATATAGTTTTGTAAATACCGAAATTATAGTTTGTAGTTGTATTTATAGACTATAATGTTTGATTGTAAAAAATGTCATCATTTATAGGGGAAAGACTATACAGAGTACTTTACTACGGACTTAATGTTTGATAGTAAGGAAGAATTATATAAATGGGCGAAAGAAAGAGGAAAGGGGTTTGTTATAGCTTTGGTGAAGCGCAACTCAAGTCCGTATCAAATTAGTATAGTGTGCGATAGGTTTGGGGAATGGAGAACGGGGAGGCCGAAGGTGAACAAGGAGAATCCTGAATTACCGGTTCCTATATTAAGAAAATCGAAATCCAAGAAGTGTGGGTGTAGGTTTGAGATATTGGGTGTTCGGATGAAGAAAGAGTCTTGGATGGTTGGTGAAAAATGGTTATTGGGTGTGATGGAAGGTCGGCACAACCATAAGATACGTACTAGCTTTAAAGGGAATGCATTCATGGGTCGAACTAACTGTGACGCAGTGGTCGCTTAGATTTCTGGTTGAACACAAATATGTAGTTCATCCTCTAAGGGATGTGAAGACGGACGAGGTAGCAATCTTATTTTTTGCTAACCCGGAGTCTTTGTGGCTGATGAAAAAGTTCCCGTATGTTGTAATCATCGATGCGACATACAAGACAAACAAGTAAGTCCTTAAAAAATAGTTGGTTTATGAAGGGAATTTTATAGTTACTAAATTTCATTGATGTTGTTTTATTGAAATGTTTGTCACATATATGGTATGCCACTTGTGGAGATTGTTGGTTTCACCAACACTCACCAGACGTTCAACATTGCATATGCATTCACTCGGGCGAAAATGATTTACCATTACACGTGGATAATGAGAAAAATTCGGGCATTATGTTTAGATTTGGGAGTGATGCCAACGACAATAATGACAGACTGTGAGCAGGCCCTCATTACTGCGATTGGCAATGTTTTCGGCAACGAAGTTCAACACCTCTTGTGTTGGATGCATATCAGACACAACATTGAGGCACGTGCATCATCTATTCTGAAGACAAAGGAAAGTGTCGATTTCTTTGCAAACCAATGTTGGGGAATTTTTTGCTCAACCAGTGAAGAAAGCTATGAAGAGAGGCTTGCCGCATTGAGGACATCATGGAAGAGCAGCCTTGTCGGATACGTGGAGGGCACATGGCTTACTCCTTACAAGAAAAGAATAGTAAGGGCGTGGACTGATCATCATCTTCACTTCTTCATGAGGACTTCAAACAGGTATCACGACTGTAATGATATTTTTGTTTTATTATCATTAATTCTTAATGTCTTACTATCCTAATGTGTTTTGAAAGGGTTGAAGGGATGCACAAGGTTTTGAAAAATATTATTGGCTCTAGCAGAGGGGGTTTCAATAGAGTGACCGTGAGGATCCACCATGCCATCATCCTTCAAATTGATCAGATTAGGGCAAGCATGAACATGTCACTGACTAAACGACCAACAGATTTCGATGATCCAACGATGTTGCCAGCTGTACGCGCTATATTTTCTAGGCTCTTCTACAAAGTGTCGGACAGGTGCTTTGATTTGTTGTTGGCGTCGTATGAGCGGTTATTGAAGGAGCAGTACGAAGAAGAATGCACTGATCATTGGGTGAGAAACTGCTTAGGGATGCCGTGCGTACATGTCCTTGCAAATGCCATCATTATGAGAACACCCCTCATTCCGGAGGACTTTCACCCGTTTTGGAGGGACTTGGAATGGGAAGATGCTCCTACAACAAGTGCGTCCGATGATCAGAATGTTCGAATGAACATTACAGAGATGCGACTTAGAGAAATGTGGGTCAGGATGGATACTGGGACTTTGAAGAAAGGCATAACATTCCAACTAGGTGAGTTGTATCACGACTTGGAGTATCCAGAGGAAAGTACATTGTTGGAGCCGACTGGGATCCGTGCTAAAGGAAGGCCAAGTGGTTCTAGGAACAAGCTGAACAAGGTGGAGAAGAGGGAGAAGTGCTTGTTTGAGCACAGACAGGAAGAATTGAAGCAGAAAGAGAAGAATGCAAAGGCAAAGGGGAAGGCAAGTGAGAGCTCTGGTAGAGGCCCAGGTCGTCCTAGAAAGGAAGCAAGTGGTCCTAGTCCAGTGGTGATCGGCTTTGAGGAATTACAATCCCAACATGTACCAGAAGAATCACAACCAGAAGATTCGCAGTGGCCTGAAGAGCCTAGTATTCCCATTGTTCATATGGGGGTTAACTTTGGGGTTGACAATGTGGATGACTTCTGGATTCCGTATATCAAGGATTGTAGAGATGTACGTCCCGATGGTCATTGTGGATATCGGTCTATGGTTGTACTGTTGGGAAGGGAAGAGAAAGAATATGTCAACATCCGACGGGAGTTGGTAGTGGAGTTGCTTGACAACCGAGATCTATACGAGCCGATACGTAGACATCTTCGGGAAGGGTCTTGGGATGATCTTATTCTCCAAGTCAATCATTGTAGAAGTCCTTATTCCTCGGTATACTGGCTTCATATGCCAATGATGGGTCTAGTGTTTGCCACACTATATCAGGTTGGTCTCGTCTTATTAACTTGGGAAGTTCCGACGTTGTTCTTACCGTTAAGGACTAGGACATCCAGTGTCGGTCCTCCACAAAGGATTTTGGCCATGGCACACGCAGGCAACCATGATCACTTCATACCGGTAAAGTTTTTTTTTCTTAATTATTTTGTTGTATGTAATTAGGCTATATTGTTTACGCTAATCAAAATGTTTTGTTTTTATATAGGTGGTATTCAAGGATGGGTCACCAATACCGCACACTCCTGGTTCGTGGCGTAGAAACGCGGATCCAAACATTTTGTGGTGGGCAACACAATATGAGGGGAATTTGAAGTTGTATCGAGTGTACCGGATTGCATATGGTCGGGCACCGGATCCTTTCATGTATTCTGGAGACGGGTCTGTTCTTGTAATTGATTGATGTTACCATTATGTGATGTAATAATTGATTGATAAAAACTGAAAAACGAGAAATTGGGCCCAAATAGGCCCACTAGGAAGGATTATAGAAGAAACGGGTGAAAAAACTGAAAATACGAAAAATTCGGCCCAAATAGGCCCAATAGGAAAGATTATAGAAGAAACGGGTGAAAAACTGAAAAACGAGAAATTGGGCCCAAATAGGCCCAATAGGAAGGATTATAGAAGAAACGAGTGAAAAACTGAAAAACGAGAAATTGGGCCCAAATAGGCCCAAGATGAAGGATTATAGAAGAAACGGGTGAAAAACTGAAAATACAAAAAATTCGGCCCAAATAGGCCCAATAGGAAGGATTATAGAAGAAACGAGTGAAAAACTGAAAAACGAGAAAATTGGGCCCAAATAGGCCCAATAGGAAGGATTATAGAAGAAACGGGTAAAAAACTGAAAATACGAAAAATTCGGCCCAAATAGGCCCAATACGAAGGATTATAGAAGAAGTTGGTGAAAAACGAGAAATTGGGCCCAAATAGGCCCAATAGGAAGAATTATAGAAGAAACGAGTGAAAAACTGATTATATACTATAGTTTTCTTTATATTTCATGTGATATATGCTTATATACTATAGTTTCCTTTATATTTCATGTGATATATGCTTATATACTATAGTTTCCTTTATATTTTATGTGATATATGCTTATATACTATAGTTTCCTTTATATTTCATGTGATATATGCTTATATACTATAGTTTCCTTTATATTTCATGTGATATATGATTATATACTATAGTTTTCTTTATATTTCATGTGATATATGCTTATATACTATAGTTTCCTTTATATTTCATGTGATATATGCTTATATACTATAATTTCCTTTATATTTCATGTGATATATGATTATATACTATAGTTTCCTTTATATTGCATGTGATATATGCTTATATAATATAGTTTTCTTTATATTTCATGTGATATATGCTTATATACTATAGTTTCCTTTATATTGCATGTGATATATGCTTATATACTATAGTTTCCTTTATATTTCATGTGATATATGCTTATATACTATAGTTTCCTTTATATTTCATGTGATATATGCTTATATATTATAGTCTCCTTTATATTTCATGTGATATATGCTTATATACTATAGTTTCCTTTATATTTCATGTGATATATGATTATATACTATAATTTCCTTTATATTGCATGTGATATATGCTTATGTCATAACAGCATCTATACTAGCGGCGATGCCAATTGTGCGTAAATGTGTAAGGCCAATGCGCTCTGTAATCCAAAACCACGTCTGGGGATCATCGGTAATGAAGGCCTCGTGGCGATATAGCTGGACATGTCGGAAATGGATCCTAACAATCTTGCGACTCTACAAATAGAATATATAACATTAGTCAATAAAATTTATCACGTAATTCTAAAATCTTAAATATTTATATTAACAGTTTGACATACCAAATCCTGCATCGCCTGTCGGCGGACAACGCCTCTAAGAGGAGCTACCTCTGGAGCAGCAAGCTCTGCAATAATATCATCATCTGCATCTGGAGCAGCTGGACCAGCATCAGCATGCTCTAGAGCTTCCTCTCCTCTCCTCCTCCGTCTCCTCTGCCTAACGGGAGGGAGTGCAGGATCAACAAACAGATGGTGAACGGGATTGGGTTGGGGACGCTCATAAATGGCCTTCGCAATGTGCGTGGCATAGCTAGGGAGAAGGATTGGGCAACGTGGACCTCCAGGCATCCACGGCGCATAAGTAGAGGGAAGTCCTGGATCAAAATCATCAACAGAACCCGTAGGGGGAACTGGAGGTGGAGGGGCGTACAGGTGACGCAACAAGCTGGCCAACACCAAACTCAAGAGAGGGGACAAAAGACGGGCCATGAGAGGAGAATAAGGGGGACCGAGTAGGGGGAGACTCGTCATGACTCAAATCCTCAATCATGAACCTCGGCTCTAATGACTCAAAATAATCTACATCCTCATCCATCTACGGGTACGTATCATCAGCCATGCATGTCGTCGTCGGCTGCAAATCTACCTCCATATGCTCATCAGCATGCTCCATATAAACATCATCAGCAATGATGGTCGGAGGAGGGGCATAAATAGATAATATATCCACATGGACGAGAGCGGCACGACGACGTATAGAATCTAACACCCCTATACGTGGTCTGCAACGATCAGCCACTAGCGTCGGCTCTGTCCGGCCCGAAGGGGTCAAGACCCCCCCCCCCCCCCCGTAACCTCTAAATTATAGACAATTTAAGTAAATCAAATGGGTATTTCTACTCCATTACTTTGGGCCTAGTTTCACAACTAATTTCAAATCTAAATTCACAACTATTTTTAAAAATAAAAACACAGCTAAGAATTTCTAATCATAACCTACGCACAATATTATGGAGAATTTCTAGTCGTTCACACAAAATTTCAAATCATAATTCACAACTAATTTCAAATCTAAATTCACAACTATTAAAAATAAAAAACATAGCTAAGAATTTCTAATCCTAACCTATGCACAATATTATGGAGAGTTTCTAGTCTAACTTCACACAAAATTGATAATCAAATTTCACAATTAATTTCAAATCAAATTCACAACTAAATCATAAACAACTACGTCGGAAACATAATTTATATTCTAAATACACAAAAATATGATAATTAAAATTCACAATTACTTTCAAATCAAATTTACAACTAATCCATAATCCCTTTTATAAGTTATACAATTCAATTTAGATAAACAATTTCGTTGGAAATAAAATATAAATTTAGGATTTCGAAAGAAACCCTGATGGAGACCAGTAGAAATATGAGCGGATGGGACCTCCACCTCTTCCGGCTCCACCGGTACGTTTGCCTGAACTCTCGTCCGCAGTCTCCCTCCACCCAAAACCCCCAAATCACCCTCCTCCACCCCAGCCACCACCGGCGCCCCTGCCACCCCAGCAACCACCACCTCCTCCTCCACCACCGGCGCCACTACCACCCCAGCAGCCACCCTAGGGTCTACGCCGCCTTCCTCCTCCACCGAAGCCGCTGTGGAGTCGACGCCGGCGCCACTGCCGCCCACCGGCCGCTCTTGCCCTCCACCATTTCCGCCGTTTTCGCCACCCCCGAGCTTAGAATCAATCAAGGAAGAAAAATCCATTGCCAATTTTAAGAATCAACCAACGAAGCAGCAGATTTCAAGCGAAAGAAAATTTTAGGGTTTTTTCGAATTTCGACGCAGAAGCTGAGGAAGAAGACGGTGGACGCGAGCAACTTTAAGAATTAGCCGTGCACGTAAGCTACGCGCACGAGTTGATGGGCCGGCCCATTAGCCGTGCGCGTAAGCTATGCGCACGACTTTTTCTCTGACCAATTCATGCGCGTAGGATATGCGCATGACTTTTTCCCTAATTTTTCTAAAATGCCCATTGTATCCCTATGCGCGTAGCTTATGCGCATCAGATTATGCTGCTAAGCTATGCGCACGATTTAGATAAAAAAACGCGTGTATTTAGCCTTTTCGTTTTTTTATGATGTAGAACTGAATCGCCTAAAAAAAGTGTAAAACTAAGTATCTAAAGATGATCGTTATATTTATTATTTAAAATGTTGTGAACACCATCTGTGAAAATAAGTTAAGCCTGCTGGAAAACAAGTTTTTTTTTTATTTGATGAAGCCTTGTTTTCTGGCGGAAGTTTAACTTAATAGTACACCGTGCTCACAACATTTTTAATAGTTGTTGGAAATATCTCGACACCTAATTCAACTATTGACAGAATTATAAAAACATTTTAAAAGGAGGATGATCTTGAATAGTTGTTGGAAATATCTTGAGACCTAATTACACTTTTGACAGAAGTAGTTTTTTTAGATAAGAATAAAGTTGTCATAAAAATATCAATTAAGAAGACATTAAACAAATCTACAATATGCTCGGAAAACTTCAAAAGGATTATACGCTAACCCGAGGCGCCCCGCATACCTGCCCCACAGAACTGGGAGGGGTTAAATCATAATGACCTCAGTGGCTTCCTAGCGCATGGATATGCTCGGAAAAATTTGTAAGCCCAAAGTTGCCATTTTGCGGTTTCCACCGAACAGTTATTTAAAGTAGTAATTGAACACGGGAAAGCTCCGATAACCTGATTCGGACAATCATTCTCGAGAATGGCTTCATTACCATGCTTGGTAGTTGAACTAACTCTTGAAGAATTTGTTGACCGTTTATGTTTGTTGGTGAACAAGTTTAGGCAACGTCCTAGAGTCTGGAATCTTGGTAGTGGCTATCACAATGAGCATAGCAGTTGCTCTGACATCACTGCATTGTGTTGTCAGTAATTTGATTTTTCCTTGTCCAAAGTTGAGTGAGACCAACCACAAACATAAATGTTGTGTCCTTTTTTCTGTAGCAAGGCTTTACAGTATAGTAGTACACACACTTGCTTACATATTTCATCAACGCTCTGCAGACTTGAGGTTGTCCTGTTTCTGTAGGATGCCTTGTGATGTTAAGTTTGACATTTCAGTAGACCAGCGTATGTATGATCTGTCATTCCCGTGTCTGGAGCCACCCTAGCTGCAAAAAACAAGATGAAAATGTGATGTGGGAACTTAGAAGCAAGTGAGACGAGGAAGAGCTAGGCACCTTCCATGCATACATGGCAAAGAAGGCAACGGTATCTGCAGACCATACAACTGCAAACGACTTCCAGAAGAACGGGATTATGACGTTGATCAAGGGAACAACAAGGAAGAGGTAGTTGAGTGCTTCTTTCTCTTTACTGGAGCAATCCCGAGCACGAAGGGAGGGTATGGCTGCAGATGATGCAAGTATTTAAATTAGACTCTACAACATCACCTCCAAATCCGACCAATCTATTGCCGCTTACCATGTTGCAACTCAGTTATGTTTCCTCTTCTTATGTCAAACTCAATAAGATTTAAGTTTTGATTGATTTTAGAGCTAAATGAACTCTTTAATAATTCAACTATCATGCTTCATCTTGTCTATTTGAAACCTATTTTGGTTTCTGCTTTCGAGAATATAGAGTCCGGTAAATTTGAGCCAAATATAGACTTCTCCAATGGAATTCTAGTTCTGATGCAAACCATAGGCAGTCCTCCTAGACTATGAAGTATGAACTCTAATTCTTCTCAAACCTACTAAGCATAGCATTGCATTGCAAGTGAATTACATGATGAGATATAACAACTTACTGAACATCCAAATCGACCACATTCCCATTAACCTCCATATATCTGGCTCGTTTGAGGGGAAGATGAGGTTGTATGAGAGAGCTCCCCCAAGCAACATGGAGATGTAACCTTGTACCTCAAACACGGTATACAAAGTAGTTCCGGGCACAGCTGGGTTCTTGGTAGCAGTGGAAGCCCTTGGAGCAAAGGTTGCTGCAGTTTTATTAACAACCTGTCACATCAATTTGTAGGGGGGGAAAGTGTGATTATTAGAAATCAATGATCCTTCGTATACTTTTAATGTGATTATTATACCTGTCAATTGGGGTTGACAGATTGAGTTCTGGTTGAGTAGTTTCGTATTCAATTCATTAGGTAGTTTCAGATTCTGGGTACAGTTGTAAATTCGGGTTAGATTTAGGGCTCAGGATGTTTCAAGGTACATAACCTTCAAGTTTTCAAGTCAGATTGGCCATGTTTTTGGACAACAAACTGCCTACTGGATTTATGGTAGAAAGTGAAATTGCTACCACTCTACATCTTGCAGCCTATAACTAAGCAACACTCACTATCTCCATGTGATAACGAGTTCATATATCCAATCAATGCCTCCTCTGACAGTCTATCCAAAGCAAGATACATACAAAACCAAAAATTATTGCTGATAATAAGCAAACATGATTCAATCCCCTTTTACATAACACTTTTTTCCATGAAAACCTATAACGGAAGATCAAATAAATCAGAAGTTTAAACAACACAACTACACAAGAGAGTTCCCAGAAATCCCTAACCTTCTTAAGGTCTTTCTCAATTGTAGGAGGAGCAGCAGCAGCAGCAGCTAATGGCGGTGGACCATCTTCTCTCTCTTCCAACTCCATCCCCGCAACTGCTCCATTCTCTTGCTCTTCTTCTTCTTCTTCTTCTTCAAGAATTGGAGTCTCTAGCTTCTCCGAGTTCGCATGGATTCTTCTGAAGCTTCTTCTATTGCGGAAATGGGTGGTGGAAAGTTTAATTGCTCTGGAAAATGGATGGCGAGCTTGTGTGGGTATGGAGAAGGTTGGGATTCGGGCGTTGAAGAGACAAGTGGGTGACAGAGTATTCATGTTTATTCAAATTATCTTCATTGGGAAATCACAACGTTCAGTTCACCATGAGAGATTGTGGAGATAAGGCAGTTTGATAGGCCATGTTCCATGGCTTTACAATTGGCAGATGGCCGAAACGACGCCGTTCAGTTTCTTTTTATTGCATTCGAGTATGTTAAGATTGCTTATGATTGGATCATACCAGAGCTGGCCACGGTTCATGAATCGTCGGTTCAAGGTTTAAGGGAACCTTAAATCGGAACCTGAACCGGCTACCCCCGGAACCGGCGGTTTCGGTCCGGTTCAGGTTCGGCCGATTTTCTGTCGGTTCGGAATTTGGTTCGAAAAAAAAAATTTGCATTTAAAAAAAAAACATTTAAAAAAAGGGCTTGAACTTAATAGTGATTATTAAGTTGCATACGTATCCTCTTGATGTTAGATTTTAGAGGAATCAAAGCCCACGTAGTTCTCTTACCTTCTTAAATTTGTTCTTCTACTCCGACTACTCGATCGGGATGGTGTGCTTTTAGATGTTTATAGAAAATGACATAACTTCCTCCTTGTTTCCAAGTATATTTCCTGTCACAATGATTACAAAAAACGTCAATTTTGTTATTTTCTTGGGGTGTACCTTTCGTAAAATTATCTCTAACAAGATTTGATATGAGTGTTATCCTATTCCTATTATTATTCATACTTAAATATAATAATAAATATAATTATATAATATAATATAAAGCGGATCCAAAAAAATAAAAACAATATAATATAATCAACTAGAAAGTACTAAAGATTTAGAAATCTTGTAGACTTGTAGAGAATAAGACTTGTAGAGAGTAAGAGAGAGAGAGTAATGAGGTGTGAAAAAAATGAGGTGGAGTGTGGGGTATTTATAGTATTTTTGGTTTGGCCGTTTGGGTAGGTAGACTTTTATGTTTTTAAAAATAATTAATCCAAAATCCAATAAGCTTGTGAGCTTGTCCACAGTGGCAGTGTGGCACACTGCACAGTCCACTTTGTGACTCCAAGTAACGGCTAGTATTACAAATACTAGCCGTTTGTATGTTTTTTTTTAAGGAAATTTTTTTAATATAAATTAAGTTAAACACTTAAACCTAAACTTAAATTTAACATCTAAACTTAGATTTAAAATTTACTTTAACTTAAATTTAAAACTGTAACTTAAATTTATAACTTAAACTTGAAATAAAAATTTAAATTTAAATTTAAATTTAACTTAAATTTACTTTAAATTTAAACTTAAATTTAAAAATTAAATTTACATTAACTTATATTTAAAACTTAAACTTGAAATATAAATATAAAACTTAAGCTTAAATTTAAAATTTGAAAAAAATAAAGGGCTTGAACTTAATAGTAATTATTAAGTTGCCTACATATCCTCTCGGGGTTAGAGGAATCAAAGCCCACGTAGTTCTCTTACCTTTAGACTTTAGTGTACGAACCCCACTTACCTAAGACGAGTCCACGGCGGAAGAATCGGAAGTGTTAATCATAGTAGCGTCTCCAATCCAATCGCCCGATGATGAAGACGAAGCCACATTTGTTTGGGCTTGTAGTTCGGCTCTCTTCCAATCGTTGATGCAAACTTGTGCCTCCAATGACTCTGGTCCTAAGGATGATCTCTTCTGGTCCAAAATGTGTCCACCTTGACTAAAAGTTTGCTCCACCGCTACGGTTGAGGCGGGAACGAAAATAACTTGAGCCGCAATCTTAGCGAGTATTGGAAACATCTTGGAATGATTTTTCCACCATGCCAAAATATCAAAATCTTCAATATCATCAAACTCAAAACAAGTGTTAATATAATTATCGAGCTCTGAATATGAGCTCGATTGTCTTGGTCTTTTATTTATTCCTTGCAAATATCTAGATCCAAAAGCTACTCTACTATAAGAAGAAGAAGAAGAAGAAGACGAGATCGGCGGTAATTGTGACGATGATGAATCACTAACATTAAAATGACCAAATAAATTTTCAACATTTGTTTTAGTTGCTCTCATAATAGATGGTACATCTACTTCTAATTCTAACAAGCTATAATATTTTTCTAACATGTCTTGCAAATTTTCATATTTAAATCTAGGATCAAAAACTCCGGCAACATGATAAACATCGGGAATAGAAGAATAATAATTTAACCACTTTACCTTCATCAAGGCGATTGCATCTTCGATTTCGGGAATTTTTGCCCCTTCACTAAATGAATTAGCAACATTCATAGCCTCAAGAACAAATATATGAGAAGTTGGTTTATAAACATGACTAAAACTAAGAGTCGCATCATTGAATGGTTTTAAAATATCCATAATTTTCGCAAAAGTTTGCCAAACGTCATCGGTAAAACATAAATGAGGAATATAGTTAGCGGTAAAAGAAGATAGCATGTGTTTATATTGTATTGATTGAGAAAGTAATTTGTAAGTAGAGTTCCAACGATGACCAACGTCTTTTGAAAAACGTTTTTGATGCACCCCGTTTTGGTCACAAAATTTCACCCACTCTCTTGAAATATTTCCATGCACCCAAATATACTTAATAACATCTCTAATTGGATAAAAAAAGGACTCATGGCACTTAAACCATCTTGAACACATAAGTTTAAAATATGGCAAGCACATCGTACATGAAAAAACTTACCTCCAAATTGTGGTTGACAACCCGCTATCAAATCCCTTATGGATGCGGTGTTAGATGAAGCATTGTCAAATGAAATAGAAAAAACTCTATGAAGAAGTCTATATTCTTCTAAAATTGTACGTATAATTCTAGAAATGTTTTGTGCGGTATGTGAATCATCAAATTCTCTAAAAGCCAAAACACGTTTATGCATTTGGAACTTTTGATCAATAAAATGACATGTAAGACCCATGTATGAATGAATTCGTTGATGATCACTCCATATGTCACTACATATAGAAACATGTATGTCATTCCCTTTAAAAAAATCAATCAAAAGATTCTTACGTTGTTTCTATGCCTTAATAGTGTATCTCTTAATCGTTTGTCAAGAAACACTCTTATAAGCGGGTTGTGCATGGTGTTTCATCCAATCATTAAAACCAACATACTCAGAAAATTGAAATGCTAAATGATCAACACTAATAGATTCGGCTAATGCATAACTACTACTAGCATGATCATAACGAAATAATGGAGTTTGGGAATTTGATGCAAACCCGGAAGAAAGTTGAGATTGCCCTCGTTGCATTCCCATTTTGTCGGGGTGTTTTGTCATCACGTGCCTCGTCAAAGTGCCATAGCCTTCTCCCTTCGACCAAGAATATTTCTTGTTACAATGCCTACAAAAAACATCTATTTTGTTATTTTCACGCAAATCTCCTTTTCTAAAATGAATTTTAAAAACACCGGAAGTAAGAATTCTCCCATCTCCTCCACCCTCATCATCCCCATATAATTATTTAAATATTTTTTAATGTGTTAATGTTTTTTGTAGTTTTTTTAAAGATTTAATCATTTAAAGAGTAATGTAGGATATAAGACTCTAGGTTAGGGTGTATAGTTTAGGGTTAAGGGTTTGTATTTTTAGGTTTTGTATTGTTTATGGTTTATGGTTAGGTTTTATTTTAAATTTAATTATTTGAACGTTTTTAATGTGTTAATGTTTTTTGTAGTTTTTTTTAAGATTTAATCATTTAAAGAGTAATGTAGGATATAATACTCTAGGTTAGGGTGTATAGTTTAGGGTTAAGGGTTTGTATTTTAAGGTTTTGTATTGTTTATGGTTAGGTTTTATTTTAAATTTAATTATTTGAACGTTTTTAATGTGTTAATGTTTTTTGTAGTTTTTTTTAAAGATTTAATCATTTAAAGAGTAATGTAGGATATAAGACTCTAGGTTAGGGTGTATAGTTTAGGGTTAAGGGTTTGTATTTTAAGGTTTTGTATTGTTTATGGTTAGGTTTTATTTTAAATTTAATTATTTGAACGTTTTTAATGTGTTAATGTTTTTTGTAGTTTTTTTTAAGATTTAATCATTTAAAGAGTAATGTAGGATATAAGACTCTAGGTTAGGGTGTATAGTTTAGGGTTAAGGGTTTGTATTTTAAGGTTTTGTATTGTTTATGGTTAGGTTTTATTTTAAATTTAATTATTTGAACGTTTTTAATGTGTTAATGTTTTTTGTAGTTTTTTTTAAGATTTAATCATTTAAATAGTAATGTAGGATACAAGACTCTAGGTTAGGGTGTATAGTTTAGGGTTAAGGATTTGTATTTTAAGGTTTTTTATTGTTTATGGTTAGGTTTTATTTGAAATTAAATTATTTGAACGTTTTTTAATGTGTTTATGTTTTTTGTAGCTTTTTTAATATTTAATCATTTAAAGAGTAATGTAGGATATAAGACTCTAGGTTAGGGTGTATAGATTAGGGTTAAGGGTTTGTATTTTAAGGTTTTATATTGTTTATGGTTTATGGTTTTATTTTAAATTTAATTATTTGAACGTTTTTTAAGATTTAATCATTTTGTATTGTTTATGGTTTAAGGGTTTATAACTTTATAGTTTTAGGGTTAAGGGTATGTAACATTATATGATTTTTAGCTTAGGGTTTATAGTTTTAGGGTTAAGGGTTTGTATTTTAAGGTTTTGTATAACTATATGGTTAGTTTTTTTTATATAATTATTTAAACGTTTTTTTAATGTGTTTATGATTGTTTTATCTTTTTTAAGATTTAAAAGGTAATGTAATTATGTAACATTATATGGGTTTGGATTTTTAGTTTAGGGTTTAGGGTTTTAGGGGTGTGTTGGATTTTAGGGTAAGGTAATGGGTATTTTTTAATATTTATTTTTCACTTGAACCGGCGGTTAATCGCCGGTTGAACCGGAGGTTCAACGACCGGTTCGTGAACCTTATACGAACCGGCGGTTCAACCCGGCGGTTTGTGAACCGGGTTTGAACCTTCTAGAACCGGGTTTGAACATTCTATGAACCGGGTTTGAACCTTCTACGAACTGGCGGTTGAACCGGCGGTTCAGCGGTTCAAGGTATGCTTGAACCGGAACCTGAACCGGCCGGGACCTTGAACCGCCGGTCCGGTTCAGGGTTTGACCCGGTCCGATTCCGGTCCGGTTCGCCGATTCCGGTTCAGGATTGACCAGCTCTAGATCAGACTAGTGGTTAAAGCTTTAGCCGGAAGCCTTTTTTTTGTATAAGGTATGACTTTAATGTACCAAACATATGTAGTAGATCAAGAGGCCGAATAAATCGCCAGACGGATAAATCGATATGAAAAAAACGAAAAAAAAAACAAGCAAAGATGAATACAACAAAACATAAAATTAACCTAAACAAACTAGAGAGCGAGATGAGTAAAGCATTAGCAGAATAGTAGCGCCGCTGGAAGCAGGTCAAACAGGATATCCCTGAGAATTACAAATTGGACCCGTGACGTTCCCTCTACCGAGATGGAAGATCTTCCGGAGCCTCTGACACATCCACGACCTCAACCAATACAACTCAAGTCACACCCTAGATCAGCACCTCAAATGCAGAGCGGTATTCACACCAAACTTGAATTTTGGCTCGCAAATAGGCTGAAAATCATATTCATCCCAGAAAAGGTTCAGAATTCGGGTTCGATGAAGTTGATTTCTTTAGAAAAAATAGTTTTTGAAAAATAATAATATTAAAGTTTATCAGAAAAAGTATCAAGTGCGAATGGTGTTTAAAGTGCGAACGTGCGAAAAAAAAAACGGCAAAAAAACGGCACGGACGAATTTGCATATCAAATTTAGTGGACAAAAAAAAAACTCTTGTGCACCAAGTTGTATCAATTTATACACCAAAGTATGTTGAAATGTGCACTAGAATATGTTGAACTGTTCTTTAAAATTTTATTGAGTAGTACACTTGTATTTTTTTGTTGTATTGTGCACCAAAAAACAAGTCTTGGGCATCAAGTTATACGAGTTTGTGCACCAAAGTTTATTGAAATGTGCACTCAAATATGTTGAATTGTGCACAAGAATTTTATTGAGTAGTAGACTTGTTTTTTTTTTTGTATTTTGCACCAAAAAGTTACTCTTGTGCACCAAATTATACCAGTTTGTGCATCAAAGTTTGTTGAAATGTGCACTATAATATGTTAAATGGTGCATCAGAATTTTATTGAGTAGTGCACTTGTTTTTTTAAGTGCACAAACACATCAACATTCTTAGTACACAAGTAAATGAACTGTGGTGCACACTTATTTATAACGTGGTACACATTTATTTATGACATTGTGCACAACCATCTCAGTGTACAATTATTTGTAAATATGGTACATATCCCATCTCAGTGCACAATTATCTCTATGAACATTTCTTTGTAACATGGTGCATAATTATTATTAAAAATGGTGTACAATTATTTCTAACATGGTGCACATCCAAGCGGTGCACAATTATGTGTAACTCTAGTGCACTGACCAATCAAGGGTGAGTCAACGGCCGGTCCACGCCGGTCAATGATGGTCAACGGTGATCAATGCCGATCAACGTTGAAGCTCTAGTGGGTCAATGATGGAGACCAAATGTGCACCGATGTATGCACAGTTGTGCACCAAAAATACTTGTGCACCATATTTCACTTAATTGTGCACTTCAATTCCTTGTGCACCATAATTCACGGAGTTGTGCACCGTGCGTAGGTTCGTACGGTAAGAAGCGTGCACACCATATCAGGATCCAAGATTATCATATAATAAAATTTTGCCACTTCATTTCTTTTAATTGGCTAGGCTATATGAATGTGCTTTTTTTGCTACAAACGCACACTTTGGTGTGCACGTTGGAAGCGTACGACACTACTAGGCGCACAACTATTTTAGTAAAAAATTGGCTGACATACGCCTCTTGGTGGCGTACGCCAGACACGGGTGCACCAGCGCAAAAAAATAAATTAATTAAATGTGTATGAAGTTTCGAATTAAGACCAATTAGGTGTTAAAGTAAACCTCTAATCAACTAAACTAGAATAAATTTGTAATATATTTTGAAATTTATTTTTATTTAAGCTCGTTAAGGCATTGATTGTTTAAAATTAAATGTTGCCAATGAGCTAAGATGGTTACTTTGACTCTAAATAAACTATTTTATTATTATATATGGTATTTAGATAAATCATGCGTCTGGTAGAAACTTCATACTTTATTTGAATACCATATATAACATAAAAAAAATTATAACATTAAATATTTTAATGTTATATATGATATTCAAATAAATCATGCCCCTGGTAGAAACTTCATACTTTATCCGAATACCATATATAACAATAAAATATTTTATTAAGAGTCAAAGAAACCATCTTGGTTCATTGGCAACAAATTAATTTTAAAACAATCTAGGCCTTAATGGGCTTAAATAAAAGAAGTTTCAAAATATATTACAAAATTATTTCAATTTAGTTGGTTAATCGTTAATGGTTTACTCTAACACCCAATTGGTCTTCGTTTGAAACTTAATACCTAGTTCAAAAAAAATTGTGTTGGTGCGCCCGCGTTTGCGTACAACAATCATGTGTCTTTTTAGTAAAATAATCGTGCGATTGGTAGAGGCGTACACCTCCACCAGGCTCACCAAAGTGTTTGTACGTAGGAAAAAAGTGCGTGCATATAGCATCAGCCCTTTTAGGGAGCATTCGGCATAAAAATATAATATTATAATGGGATGATTTTGAAAAAGAGATTTTTGGTGTTGAGAGCGGAAGAAATGAAAAGGTGAAGTTGGGCTTGTGTTAGTAAGAGATAATGAGAAGGAGAGATATTATGGGAAAGTGGACCAAACTCAACTTTTCAAATGTAATATTTTATAATGTGTAATCTGGAAAATGTCGAACAAACCGTTAATCATAACTCTTCATTTTCTATATCTAATGGTCTTCGTTGCTCCTCATTATTCATCCCAATCCTCCTCCTCTAATAATTCAAACTTTGCCTATGATTTGTGAAAACATACATTTTTTATAAGATAAGAATTATGCTGCTATCAAGATCTACTTGAAAACCAGCCTATAGCATTCTTACGGATGAAAACCATAAGTTTTGAATTTGTCATAATATATTCCAGTGAATTTGAGTGGCAGAGATTTGCAATATGGTCAGCCACAACATTAATTTCACGAAAGATTTGAATAATTTTTCTTTCGAATAATTTGCACTGTCACAAAAATTGTAACAGACATAGGATATCGGAGATAATAATCTCGATTTTCGATGGACAATGCCATATATGATAAAGAACATTAACAGTTGTAAGATTATCACTTTCGATTTCAATGTGCTCAAGTCTCATTTATTTTGCCTTAATAAGGGCATAGCAGACTTTGTAGAAAATCATCCATTCTTGCTTGGTTTACAATACATACGATCAGTAATTTGTTTTACGTGCATAGGTGTAGAGATTATTAGTAACACTATGTCATGAGGTAGCATGTGATCAAGTTTATCCTTGTTCCAACAATTGGTATTTTCAAGTTTATCCTTGTTGGTTGATAGATTTTATTTCATCCAATAAGTGGTTTATACGAAATATCCTTGTTCCAAAAAGAAAGACATGTTTATTATGTCTAGTTCATTATGTGTAGTTGTCGGGAGCATAAAACTTTGCATTAGGAAATTTGGTCTTGCTGCCAGATTTGATGATTAACGTCGTTCTAACGACTTGAGATAGCTAATTCGCTTCCATTTGGATAGTTGTGTTTTAGATTTGGTGATAACATCCTCAAAGGTACTTGATTTGACTCTTTCATTAATAATAGGGCACCCAAGGTATTTTTCGAGTGATGTCATGTTTGAGATTGTCAGGATTCCTAGAATATGTTGTTTTTGTCCATGTGGTACCTTTTTGGTCACCTGGAATGCTGATTTATTAAAATTAACCTTTTGTCTAGATATTGTACAATAACCATCGATTATTTGTTTTATTTCCCTACAATTTTGGTTTCTAGGTTTCGAGAAAATCATAATGTCATATGCAAAGGCTAGAAAAGGGACTCGGGTTCCATTTGTAGATAGTTGAAACCCCAACTGTTTCTTATGTCGTTTCGATGCTTGGTGTAGTTTTCTTGTTGGGATCTCTACCCCTAAAATAAAAAGGAATGGCGATAGAGGATCTCCTTGGCGTAATCCTCTTTTTGGTCGAAATGTTTCTGTCAGTCCATTATTTACTTGGACAAAGAAGGACGTTGTCGAAATGCATTCTTTGATATATTTTACAATTTTTTCGCTAAAACCGAACTTATTAAGAATGTCAAGAATGAATTTTCACTCAATTCGATCATATGCTTTTTTCATGTCTAGTTTGATCGCAGTGTATCGTTCAATTCCTTTTCTTGATTTATATGAATTAAAATTTTCATGTGCAATGAGAATGTTATCCTGGATGACTCTCTTTGCCACAAAGGAACCTTGTAAGGGGTGAATCGGTTTTTCAATTTTTTGTTTTAGTCTTTTTGTAAGAATTTTGGATATAATCTTGTATATTGTTGAACATAGACTAATTGGTCGGTAATAGTTTGTGGTGTTAGGGTTGTCGCATTTTGGTATAAGAGTGATAAAGATATGGTTCACCTGTTTCAAGATTCTGCCCGATAGGAAAAAGCTTTAAACTGCCTGGATTACTGATGGGCCTACAATATTCCAAAATTTTTGGTAGAATTTTGATGTCATCCCATCTGGTCCAGGCTCCCTATTATCTTCATCTGATATTTCTGTGTCGATTAAGTCTAGGTGATTTCGTAGGACGTTTTCATTTATGGGCAGGAGTACTTTTAAATCTTTTAATAAAGTCATTTCGAATTTCATTTCTAATATTTTTCTCTCCAATAATTGTTGTTCCCTCTTGAGTTCTTATTTCCTTTATGATCTTCATGTTGCGATTTCCCGTGGCTATTTTACGAAAATAGCTTGCATTAGTATCGTTAAATTTTATATGTTTTGTTTTCGCTCATTGGTTCCAGAATATTTTCTGAAAGTTTAGAAGGTGTTCCTTTTTCGTAATTAATTGATTTTGTTTATCAACAACTGTTCTATTCGGATTGGTACAAATGGTTTTTTGCATAGTAATCAATTCTTCCTTAATGTTGTGAAGTTGGGTATACATATTACCGAAAGCATGTTTGTTCCATTAATCCTTTGCTTGTCGTTTTAGGAGTGGTGTTTTCTTTACAAGGTCGTACATTCGTGATCCATGATATTTGGTTCGCCATGCTTGTTTAACAATATTTCTAAAATCCTTACGTGTCATCCACACTTTCTCGAATCTAAAGGGTTGATTCTTAAAATGTGTAGACATTTTTAATTCAATGGAGGTAGTAAGGTAATAGCATAGTTTCTTGTTACTATTTCCAAGTACCATTGTAGAATTTGATATTGGACAAGAGCTTTGTCCATTTTTTTGTATACTTTATCGATATATGTTTTGTTTTTTCTCCAAGTGAATTCATTTCCTTGAGTTGGTATTATTATTAATTCACATTCATTCTTCAAATCTACTAATCTGTTGTATCTGTTGATGTGTGGTTGAGGGCCTCCATTCTTTTCATATGGATCTTAGTTCATTAAGATCACCTATTGAAATACAAGGTAAAAGAACATTTTTGGATAAGTGAAATTAATCGTAAGTGTTATTGTTACCAAATGGTGTGGGACCGTCGACCGGGACCACCCTATCCAGCGGGCTAAACCAAACGACTTTACGCGATACCTCACACGCACTGTTTAGCAACAATAACAAGTTCCTAAAAACGTATTTAATTATGGCACTACAATTCAGACGTATGCTTCTTAGAGGTTCTAGTTCATCTTGCACCCCAGTTTTCCATAGTAATGAGAGTCTGTACGAAGAAAATAATACTGATTGGAACATACCATAACAGTCCATACAATCCATTTACATAATATGATGGTCAGACTTCAAAATAGCCTTTAGTATTAAGAGTCATGAAGAGACACTTAGCCTTGACAAAGAACAACTGACTCTTCAATTATTATCTTCCATAGCTATTGAAAAGTACCTAGAAAAGAACTATAGATATATTCACATAGGGATAATTCAAGTTGCTCTTAAACCTTTAGCCAGACTAGGAATAGATACCCCAATCTTTATAGCCCTAAGAGATGATAAACTCCTTAATTACAAAGACTCTTTAATTGCCGTTATCCAGACCAACATCTGTAATGGCCCCATCTTCTTCAACTGTTCTCCTAATTTCACAGTTGATATGACAGACCCAAGAATCAGTAGTACTCTTACTCTTGATATTAAACTTCTTAAAAAGGGGTTCAAAAATCTTTCAAAAAATTTCGTTATAATCTATAGACTCCATTATAGAATTCTAAGTTCCTGCATAGATCCTAAGTGTATAGTACCTCCTGTCCCTAGAGGAGAAACTATCCTCCTACAACTTGAAGCTGAGAGATCTACAACCTTTACTCCCAAGCTAATAAAATGGGAAGATATTACTATACCAGAGACTCTTGAAATTAGACATGACTGTCCTCCGGATAATCTTGAAAGAACATAAATTTCCCACATAGAAGAAAGCAATGATGGTAGGGTCCTTATAAGATTTAATTCCAGCAGATCTCATAGACCTATACCTAGAAATCCCCATCCTTTCCCAGCAAGAAACTCTTTTTCAGAATCCCTCTACACATCCAGAGACCATTCTATTAGAGATCATCCTGTTAGGGTTGAATTCATCAGTCCTATTCCTAACCCTATTAACGAACAAAATAGAGATGAATCTTTTCCCTCTTCGCCTACTCAGAGTGATATGGGAAGATACTCCTCTATAAATGTCATCACAAAAGCAGACTTCACAATAGACAAAGATTATTTAAGAACAGACTTTGATTCCATAGAGAACAGAATCAAGAAAATTTGGTTCATGAAAATAGACAAGTTGGTTAGAGATAAAATAAGAGAATTATGGTATTCTGATATGGAAAAATATAGGATCAACATCCTATTCTTCATATGGTTTCCTAATTATCTTAAGATTCATGGAATAGAAAACCCTTTAGAACAAAAGTCTATAGATGTCCAAACCAGATTAACTAAAACTTGGAACCTTTTACCTTCAGGATCTACACAAAGTGTTCATCCTCCTTTACAAGGAATAAAAATTATTACAAAAGATGGGGAGGTCCCTGCTGAACCTTTTAAAATTCCTTGTGTTAGTACTTTTGATAACAGTCCCGCTACCTTAGAAGATGTTAGGAAAATACATCAACAGCATAACTATTCCAACCAAATCCTTCACACAATAGCTGAACAAGTAGAATTAATACATGATAAAATCAGCACTGAAACTATCAAATTTCCTAAAGACATTTCTAGACCTCATTTCCAAATTCAGGGAATTAAAAAAGAGACAGCCAATAACACTTCTTTAAACCCTTCTCTTAGCCTCATGGAATTAATTGATCAAAAAATAAAAAAATGTTACGATTAATTGTGTCAAAGAATGTAACAATAGTCCCAACACTGATTCCAACAGTTCTTCAGACAATTCTGAAAGAGAAAATAGTTTTTTTGATAAAAAGGCTATAGAAACCTTACAAACCTGCTTTGAAGAAAATCCCCTTACAGTTAATAGGTTAAGAAGTAACCACGGTAGGCCACAGGCACACAGAAAAATATTTAGAAATACAGACACTAGAAACTTCTATCCTAGACCTACTCCTCCTGACCTACAATATGAAGAAAGATCTAAGTTCAGATCCATAGTTTATAATGGACAATCTATCTATGAATGGAATATAGATGGAAAATCTGAACATGAAATACTCAACACCTTACAAGAAATGGGTATGGATAATATTGCCTATACAGTTGGAAGAAAAGACCCCAAAACTTGTTTTTCACTTTTAACCACTGGGTTCACATGCCAGCTTAGAAACTGGTGGGATAATGGTTTATCCTCCTTTCAAAGAGAAGAGATCCTTGATTTTACCAATGATGATGGAGAACCAGAACCTGTCCACCAACTTATATACACCATTAGTATGCACTTCATAGGCAACCCCAGAGAGGAAATCCAAGCCAACAGAGAGATCCTTTCTAATCTTAGATGTAGAACCCTTAGTGACTATAGGTGGTACAAAGATGTTTTCCTGTCTTACGTCTATAAAAGAAATGATTGCAATAAGGGCTATTGGAAGGAACGTTTTGTTACAGGTCTCCCAAACTTTTTTGCTGATAGAATAATTCAGAAAATAAAAGACGAAATTCAAACAGAAGAAATTCCGTGGAAATACATGACCTATGGTCAACTAACAGCTTTTGTCAAAAAAGAAGGGTTAGGCCTTTGCTCCGAATTGAAAATACAGGCCAAATATGGAAGAGAAAAAGGATCTAGAAGAAAAGAACTAGGTAACTTTTGTGAGGCTTTTGGCCTTGACAAAATAGAACCCCCTTCTAATAGAGATAAAAAGGTTTATAGAAATAAACACAAAAGATTTGGTCCAGAAAACAATTATGATAGATCTAATTATCCACCTAAAAGAAGATTCCAACCAAGAAAGACTGATAAAAAGATTATCTGTTATAAATATGGAAAACCAGGCCATAAGGCAAACAACTGCAGCCTCAAACAAAAGATCAATGAAATCTGTCAGGACGATAGTACCCTAAAAGATAGACTCACTAAAATCCTCTTGGAGGATTCAGAGAATGAATTTTATGTCCCTGATACTTCAGAATCTGAAAACTCAGGAGCGACCCAATTCTGCAATGTTATCACCAAAAGTGATGAAAAAGAGGCCCTTTTAGAACTTATTGATACCCTTGAAGATCCTCAAATAAAACGAGAATACTTCATAAAGGTAAAAGAACTAATATTTAAAGAACAACAACCCTTACTTGAAGAACCTTTTAGTATTTCCAAAATTATTAACAAGAAATCTCCTACTAAGATATTTTCATCCATTACCTTGAAAGATCTACAGACTGAAGTTAATAGACTCAAAAGAGACATTGAAACCCTCAATAATCAATCATTGAAAAATGAAATCAAAGACCTTGAACTTGAAGCTAGAATAGCCCATCTAGAACTTTCAAAAAGTCCTAACTCCATCTCCCGTTCTCAACAAAAGGAAGAATAATCTCCCTTTATTGAAGATTCTTTCATTTCGGCTATTAACAAGATAAACTTTCAGAAATGGTATGTTCATATTACCATAAAAATAGAAGACTTCATTCTTTCTACAGTTGCTCTCATTGACAGTGGAGCAGATCTAAACTGTATTTGCGAAGGTTTAATCCCTTCAAAGTATTACCATAATAGTCATGAAAAGATCCTTGATGCTAGTGGTAGTAGAATGAACCTTAGCTACAAGATTCCTAAAGCCTCTATTTGCAATGAGAAACATTGTTTTAACAACTCCTTCATACTGATAAAAGGCTTAAACCAGCAAATAATCCTAGGAACACCCTTTCTGACACAAATATGTCCGTTTACAGTAGATAGATATGGCTTACATACTGATGTAATGGGAAAAAGACTTAGTTTTGAGTTTATTTCCTCGGTAGAACAAAATGACATATCTACCCTACAGTCCGCATCCATTAGCAGAACCATAAACCTTATGACAAAATAACTCGATAAAATAACCTCCAGCAGTTTCTACATGGAAGAAGATAAAAGATCAATCCCTTTAGAGCTTATTAAAGGTAAAAGATCTTGCGGGTTTTTTACGATGTAGTTTTAACATGTTTTCAATTCTACAGGATAAAAACACGAGTTCCCCAAAAGATAAGGGAAAGGAAAAGGTTGAACCTTTACCCTCCTTCCAAGCCATAGTTGACAGACAGACTCTACAAAATTCTATTAAAAAAGTCCATTCAGAATCCTCTCGAGGATTATAGACCTTCTCTACAAAACAGACACAGTCTAAAGGGGAAACGTCCAAACTCCGTTTTGGAAAAGTTGACCTGACAGTATTCCCTTTTAGGGATAACATAAGGTTTAAACCACTACATGGGCTTATGCTCACCACAGAATAGCAGTGCCTGCTGGATAACCTTTGGAGGCTTCCTACCATGCCCCATGCCGCAAGCAAAAAAGTACAGTGCTTAAATGCGCTTAGCATCTACTTCCATGAAAATGGAAATAAGATAAAACAGAAAGAAAAAGTGATTGCAAGATTGGAAGAACAAGTCACTCTTGCCACAGGACGACGTTGGAAGAATCTCCAAGCTCGTCTCCTTGATACACCAACACAAGAAGCGTTAACACCACTTCTCGATGCTTGGCCCCAGGGGAAATAAGTTCTCCTATAAAAGGCAGAAGACAGCCATCTGGCAGACCTTGTACAGGCCCAAAAAGAGATCAAGATGATACACTTTAAAGAACCAGGATGGAATTTCCAGGGAGTTACTATTCGGCAACTTCTAACTCTCAGACCATTAGGAGGCAGGCCAACAATCATGGAACCAGGACTACTCAAAATCCTGCTCTTCCTTAACAGATGCACCATGCCACGGGACCTTATCCTAAAATTCTTTCATTTAGGAATGATCCACAGCATCGGTTTTTATCTCGACAAAGAAGGAAAGGTTGAAGAAGCCCTACAAGCATTTGGTGAAAAGTTCCTTCTTATTGGAGGAAACATGGCGGCGTTTGGACCAACAGTTGCTTACATCCAAGCAACTCTCCCAAGGGTGACTAAATTCACAGTTATCCCTTCAAAGAAGGTAATCTACCTTTCTCATGGCATTTTCAAGGAAGAAGACTGGAGAAATTGGATAGGATTACAACCCTCCAACTTCACAGTACTTGAAGAACATGGGCTCTATAGACGCCACCAAGACCTTAACCGCTTCTACAAGAATGCATACTTTGACGGAGGATGGAGGAACAAAAGACTAGTAGCAGAAGGACACTACACGCAAATTTGGGTCTCGGAAAGATGGAGAATTTGGCTACCATTCAGTGGTGATGGCCAATTCATTCAAACAGACAAATTCATCTCATTGGATGATGAACTCAAACATGGAGATGAAGATATGGAAGACTGGGATGACATCGACGACATTAGCATCCCAGATACTCACAGGGACACTTAGTATACCACCCTCCAAAGACCCTATGCCTTGTAATCAAAACAGTCCTATCTATTTTCAGTTCAAAGAAAAAAAAAGAAAAAAGAAAGAAAGAAAAGAAACAGAAAAAGAAAAAAGAAAGAAAAAGAAAAGAATTTATGCTTTCATTTTATGTTTTCATTTCGGGGGGTAATCTAGCCTGTTTTTAGATTATCTCATTTGTACATCTTGTTACTTTGATAAAAGACCTATGAGAAGAAACCAAGAAGAAAGAACAGTCCAACATCAAGAAGAATAACCCAATATGAAGAAGTCCAAGAAATCCTATAATAGGCCCATCAGAAAGCAGAAGACAAGAGCCCATCACAAGAAGAGAATAAGAAGAAGAGCCCACAAAAGACCAAGAAGAACAAAAGACTCCACTTGCAGCAACGGACAAAAGACTCCACTCACAACAGGAGCTCCACCAGCAAATCTCCACTCACAAGAAAAGAAGACAAAAAGACCCACTCAGATCTCCACTCAGAAGAAAAGAAGACAAAAAGACCCACTCACAACAGGAAAGCTCACCCGTGAAGAAACAATACCAAAAATTGGTACGGACAAAAGAAATCAGACTCTCCCCCTTCTCTATAAAAGGCAAAGCCCTCAGTTGTTTAGAGGCATCAGAATTTAAACTTAGGACTTTGAGAAACACTCTCAAAGTCCCCTAAGCTAGAAATCTTCACTTGAAGATCTTTGAAGCTTCACAAGATCGTTTTTCAAGTTTACAACAATAGTCCTGTACAACAATCCCTGTAAGTTTATTATGATCTTATAAAAGTCCTAAGTTTTCAGTTCATATTTCTCTCCCTGCTTTAGTTTTTAAGTTTTCCAGAATAGTTACTATTACATTTACTGTTCATATTTCATAGTTTTTACTATTTAAGAGTTACTGTTCAAAAGTCAATGTTCATTTTACTATTCACGTTGTAAATCTTTGTATTATTGTTCACTATGTTCTGCTTTATTGCTTTCTTCTTACGTCTTTCATTAGTATGATTACCTGGGTTCAATCGTGGTTTCGGTATGACATTGTATGCATTATACATAAGGAACTGAGGTGATCTAGGTTTTTGTATCCTGATAAGAAGAAATGGATGGAGAGCCAAAAACATTCACTATACCCAAAAACAAGTAGGTAATTGGTAAACCTCCATGTTAACAAATATAGTTTCTAATACTGTATTTCAGTTTACGTTTCATCATCATATAGACAAACAAAGATCAAGAATTCAGACATATTATTGTTCAAGAAATAAACAACAACATTAGGGTAAGTTTGTCGGGTTATGTTGTAGTATGAATACGATACAAAGAAAGTACATAAGTACATCATCTTAATGTATAATAGTTCGTATGAGAGGTTCACATATGATTTGGTCGTCAAAACTTTTTCATTGTTCTGCTGTTTGTTCAGTTTGTACTGATGAGTCTTGATAGCCTACATCAAAGGATGCAGGAACCCGTTTAAAAGTTGTATATCGAATATATATTTTCCAGAGATCAAGCAAGCTGCAAGAAGACTACCTGATTTATCAAATGAGATGTCTTTGAGGTTAATTTGAAAGTGTGGATTACCAATAGTAAGAGTCTTTTGCTCGAGATTGACAATGTTGTGTTCAAACATCCATGTTTAAAATTTCTGTCCGGGTTCCTGCAAGTAATTGTTCAGGAAGTAATAACCCCCGTTGGCCCCTAAATCCCATAGAAACACATCACATTTGTTTTTTTGCAAAGCTTGTTATGAAAAACCTCTCTCATGCTTCGATCCCCCTCACAAAATAGTTGGTTTTATCGACAAAATCGAGCCCGGGAAGCTAAGTGTTGATGGATTCGTCATCCCAAACTTTCTTCCCTTTACATTTTTTAGTACACAAAAGCCAATTTTTGCAAACTAGAGAAAAGTCACTCGAGCAACGACGTTTGTGTTTTTGTCATGGCTGAGAGGGAAGGCGGTGGCTGGTGGGAGAAGTTGCAACGTGAGACTCCGTCGATGATGGAACAAACCCTCATTCTAGATTCCTCGGAGAAACTTCAAAAGCTCATTTGGTTCAGGAGCTCCTTTGTTTCTTCCCTCTTAATCTTCAAAGGACGGGCTTGCTGTTCTTGCAAGATGCAAGCATCCATTTGCTTGAATCTTTTGGTCATTTCTATCATACAACCTGAAATTTGACGACTTTACTACTACATACCATGATTGGACTGATTGTTTTATTGAATTTATGGTGTGATGAACTGAAATCTTTGATTGATGAATTGAAATCATTGGTTGATGAATTGAAATCTAGCTGAGAAGTCTAGTATATATATTTCCGAGAAGGCTCATATTGATCTGACCTCCGATACCCGGATGAACAAATTCGTAAATTTGTCGAGAAGGCAAGTGAGATTATTCTTCGCTCAACAAAACTCAAGCACTAATCATTCAATATTCAATGAGCCTTGAAATCTAATAATAGAAATATTACCCTCTTGACTTCAACTTTTTCCTTTTTTAGATACACTCAATTCTGATGTGGAGCTGTTTTTAGGTTTGATTTGAGACTGTTGTTCCGGTTTAGAGAAACTAGATAGTGATTGTGTGATCCTTGGTGGCTTCTAACGACGAATTGCCTCCAAATTGTGTCTTGTATCTGCTTCCTCGCTGCATACGTCGCGTTGGTGTCTTCAAACCCATGTTTGAGCCTTTCTCATCGATTAAGTCTATTCATCTTCTTTCGATTTTTGTTTCTATTGAATTTTTGTTATAATTTTGTTCCTTTTGTTGTTTCTTTTGTTTCCTCTTGTCGGTTGTTCCGACTGCTAATTTTTCGTCCTCTCGAGGATCCAGGTTTGGTGTTTTTTGGAACCTCGGTTTATTACTATATCAAAAAATGTTTATGAGTTGTAAATTGATAAGAGGATATAATTTGAGAGCATGGACAAATCTCAAAAGGATCTTCTTAATGCAATGACAGGCATGTTGATGACCCATGTTGATGAGTGCCAAGCACCCATCGACAAGGGCATTCAAGGCCCGGTGACTAGGGCCCGAGCCCGAGCTATGGCCCAAGCCATCAATGGCCTAGTCCACCGAGCTATCACAAGTCCGAGCCAAGGCGAGCCTTCCGGTCTTGGGCCAAGATCACTATTGTGCCTCACCTCGGACTAGCCATGGCGCCGACGCCTCCATGCCACGACAATCAAGCCCCGTGGCTTCGACTCTAAGGCATCAAGGTGTGCGCCATCCCCCAAAGCCTATGGCTTCTATCCCCTTGTTAGTTGTTTAAGTTACATTTCCTTTTGAGGACGTGTGGACCCATTTGTGGAATGGCTCCTAGTCCACTTTTAGACCTAGACTATTTAAAGCTTGTAATGCCTTCATTTTCTAACTAGTGAAGAATATAGATGTGGCATAGCCTAAGGTTGAGTTTATCTCCCTCTAGGCCGCCACTTACTTCTATCACTCCAAGCTTCCAAATCTCTTGCATATTCTTTCTTCAATCTCATCCTCTGTTATTAAAATCGAGATCCGGATCGTAAAATCGTGAGATTTTACGATCCAGTAGGAGGGGTCTGATCCAGATCGGGCTATAAAATAAAAAAATAGTAAAATCGTATTAAAATCATGTAAAATCGTGTAAAATCGGCTTAAAATCGTAGGATCTTACGACCCTTATAAAATCTTAAGATCCTGTCTTTGTGGTTAAAATCGTGTAAAATCGTATTAAAATCGTGTAAAATCGGCTTAAGATCATGTCTTTATGGTTATAAAATCTTAAGATCCTGTCTATTATGTATGAATTCTGAACTTTTGGTCATGTAATGTTTCATTTTATATTAGGAAACTTCCATTTATCGTACCTAAATTCTTGAATTTTTTTTCATTTATAATATATTATTTTTAATAAGTTTATAAAATCTTACGATTTTACGATCCGATTTTACGATCCGATCCGCAGGGCCTTCCGTGATCCGATCCTAAAATCTCGATTTTAATAACCTTGATCTCATCTCCTCACAAAGTAAACTCACACTCACATCTTGGATCCAAATCCGACCAAGCCAAGGAACCTTTAGGAGAGGTTCCCTTGTCCGTGAACCCAAGGACCGCCGGCAACCCCTCGACCCATCATTGTTCCTCTCGGCCGTGGCCCTCTCTCAAGCTCCATTGAAGGTCTCACAAGCTTAGGAAGGAGAAGGAAGCAAACTTTGGACACGATCTAGCACCCCTAGAGAAGAAAGGTCCCATTGATGACCTTGATTCTCATCAATTGGTATCAAGAGCCATTGTCCAAGCTAAGTTTTCTTTCCCCCTTTCAAATTCAGTGTTTCATGATTATTTTCATAGCTTGCATGAGATTCCTTGTTGTTGCCATGATGAACATGTTCTAGGCTTAGGTTCTCTCTTGTTAGCTTGAAAATTTTCTTGTTCTTCATGTTATTGTGTGAGTTGCTCATGTTTAGTTTTTCTTTGTTCCATGCTTCTTTTGCTTGATATTTTCATATAGTTTAGTAGTTATTTTGCTTGCCTTGTTGGTCCCTCCCAAACCCACCCTCAAAACCACCAAAAAACGTTGTTTTCGCCGCCCACCACCGTCGCCGGCGACCGGACCACCGTGTCTGCCGCCGTACCACCACCCATCCCACCACCACACCCCCCTCCACTGCCGGCCCTAGCCCTTGCCCTTGCTTGTTTAATTTGAATCCCTTAGAGTGTGCATGTGACTTGGGTATATTTGGCAAATGACAAGAGTGTTTTCCTTCTTGGCATTTTGGTTGTCTTAGGTTGTTTGAGTAAGTGCCAAAATTGACTATTGGCTGATTTATGTGGGTTAGAGTGCTTGGAAGCTTCCTTTTTGTGGGCTTCAAGAAGAAGGGGATCTTAGTGGCAAGTTTACAAACTCCTTTCCCTCTTCTCCTCTTTGTCCCACACACCAAAACGGGACATTATCTTCCAACACCCTTGGTGCCGGCCCTATGTGTTCTTCAAAGGCCTTCGTGTGGCCCCACTTCCTCTCTACTCACATGACTTCTAGTTGGACCTTGTTCTTCCATTGATTAGAAAAATACCTTATTCAAAACAAGAGGCCAAGAAAAGGCAAAGGCCCAACAATACAAAAAAAAAAAAAAAGAAAGTCGGAATTCAAAAAAACAAAAAAACAAAACAAAATCAAGACAAGGTCCACTCAAACCTTTCCTTGTTCGGTTGGGCCACATTCTTTGGTGGGCTCTCTCACCCTCACTAGGCACCATGGGCCACTAAGTCTATCTCTCCATTTTCCTCTATGTTACTTGTCACCACATTCCACCTCTCCTTGGGCCCATAGGGTAGCCGAATTGGGCTCTTTCCTAGACTTGTCTTCCATAGTCTTTTTCGGCATTCACTCATCTAGCCTAAGTCATACCATTGGGCTTTGCTTGGAAGTGCTTTGGTCCGCCCCTTGTACTCAAGTCACACGACCTTAGCATCCCATTACCCTTGCTTGAGCCTACTTTGTGATACTTGTGATTGCCTTGGCCTTAGTCCTTGTCTTCCTTACTTGTTTGACTTTAATTAGTGCTTGGGAACTTGTTACTTGGTTTACCTTGTGTCCTTGTAAGTGACATCCCTATGGAAGACCAATTGGAGGCCGGCACCCGGAGCCCTCGAAGCTCCTACCCCACCATCTCCCCCGGCTCCTTTGAGGCTCGGCTAGCCGAGGAGATGCTCTTAGCGGAGGCTGCCGCCCGACGTGCCCAAAAAAGTGACGCCGCCAACCATGCCTTCGTGGCCGAGTTGGCTCACGTTCTCCAAGACAATGAGCGCCTCACAGCCGCGCATGCCTCCGTCACGCAACAAATGGCAAGCCTCTCCATGACCTTTCCCACAGCGGCGCCGCCTCTCGCACCGCCGTTTCCCACACCCATCATCACCGGTGCGCCCTCCCACAGCCCCGTGGATGTGAACCGTGAGGCCTCGGCACGTGACCGGGGCAAGGACCCCATGTACCCGTCCCCGACATCCGTGGCCCGCGCCTTGGCCGCAAGTTTGGGTCCACCTCGGAGCCCTCCTACTATGATCACCCTCTGGCGCACCATGAAGTCGGCGGCCACCACGATGCTCGGCCGCTACCGGGCCGGCATCGGCACTGCCCCACTGCCCACTTGGGCGGTGCCGCCTCCTCGCGCCCCGTCCAGGCCACCGTCACCGGCGATGAGGCTCCTAATCCTCGCTATGGCTATGGAAGCCTCGAGGATTTTGATGAGGATGACGATGCCTATGGAGATCGTGAGGTGTATGATGATCTTGAGGAGGTCTTCCATGAACATGTGGAGGAGGACCCTTTGGCCGATTTCCACACGCCGGAGCCGGACCGTGTCCGAGACCGCCGAGGCCGCCCCCTTGATCGGCGAGATCCACATTGGTTGCCTACACCGCAGTCGGCCCGTTGTTGGCAGGCCACCCCACCCGCCAACACTTTGAGAGGCGTGGCCCCATCGAGGCTCCACAACACTATGGCCAACGACGGGCGATCAAGGTCAAGATTGAGCCCTTTGAAGGAGAATATGATGCGGCCAAATTTCTTGATTGGAACCAATCAATGGAGTATGCCCTCAACCATTGTCATTATGAGGACTATGAGAGGGTTGAAATCGCCACTATGCAATTCACCGGCCTTGCCCGTGCATGGTGGTTCCGGTTCACCACCGAGAGGGAGAGGCACGGCTTGCCTCCACTTGAGTCTTGGAATCAACTTGTTCATGTCATGACCAAGCGGTATGTCCCGGAGGATTACCTTGAGCACATGCGCCTTCAAATTTCCCTTGCCCGTCAAGGCTGCCGCATACCACTTGAGTTCTTTGCCGAGCTTGAAGAGCTCATCCACAAGGCCGGCATGTCTACCACCCCCGCTTCTCTCCGGGCCATGTTCCTCCGTGGCCTTGACATTGAGATCCGGGAGCCTTTGATCCTGCTCCCCATCCGGGACATCAATACTCTTACCCATACCGCCATGGAGATCCACACACAACTCCAAAGGAAGAGGCGAGCCGCATGGGCACACACCCAAGTGCCTAGGGTCCCATTCTCTCCTAGCTCATCAAGTAGCCCTCCGCCGGCCGCCCGTCCAGCCGCGCCGCCCCGTGCCAGCCCCGCCACGGCGACTGTCGCCCTAGCCGGCACCGCGCGCCTAGCCGTCCCATCTCGTGTTCCCAATGCAGTCGCGTGCCCCCTAGGCCCCTCCACCGAGCGCTCAAGTGACCGGGCTTGTTTCAAGTGCGGTGGTCGTGGACATCTTCAACGGGATTGCCCGAACAACAAGCACATCTTGTTCACTTCCCAAGGAGGATACGAGTCCTTCGAGGAAGATGATAAGGGCCCAGAGGAGGAAGACATTGTGGCCACCGAGGAGGCTCTCTACGAAGAATTTGATTGTGCACCTTTGGAGCATGGCGTCGGGACACCACTTGGCCTCGTGGCATGCCGAGTTCTTTCGGCAAGGGAGGTTGAAATCCGACATCAAAGGGAGAACCTCTTCCATACGAGGTGTCTCATGGGCTCCGCCTCCTTGAGCGTGATCATTGATGGAGGCTCTTATGCCAACATTGTCAACGAGAGAGTGGTCAAGCACTTCAATCTCACCACCACTCCCCACCCTCAACCATATAGCCTTCAATGGCTTTCCGAAGGTAAAGGTGATGTGGTATCAAGGCAATGCCACATCACTTTCTCTATTGGGCACTATGTTGATAAAATTCTTTGTGATGTTATTTCTATGGATGCCACTCACCTTTTGCTAGGTAGGCCTTGTCAATTTGACCGAAGGGTGATCCATGATGGCTTCCTCAACACCTTCATGTTCGTCCATGGTGGGAAGCGCATCACTCTCTTGCCCATGACCCCCCGGGAGATTCTTGAAGACCAAGTTGAGCGCAACCGCCTCAAGGCCATGGAAGCATCCAAGGGCCCGACACTGCAGGCCGTGCCCGTTGCCCATGCCCGCGCCTCCACAAGCGCGGCACCCCGATCGCCGGCCCCTCTAGACCCTTCCGCCTCGGTGCCTCAATGCCCGGGCAATGGTGAGCGTCCCGCCGCCGGCGCGTTCATCACCGGCACGGCCTCTGCCACCCCCAATGGGGCGCCCGTGTCGGCGGCACAACCCTCGGCCAAGCTCGGAAGCCCGGCCACCCTCCAGGGGCGGTGTGAGCAACGTCTCCTTTTGGCTCGACACCGCCACCTCGCGAGCCATGGCTATCTCCATTTGCATTTGATTCCTATAGTCTGGAGGCACATATTTCTTGGTCATCACGTACACCAATTGATGCCACTTGGTGACCCTTGTCCTGTGGCGACGCACACAGTCATCTTCAAATCTATGCCACCAAACGCGAACGGCTCCTCGGAAGTTAAGTGTCGTGGCGTCGACATGCTCCTCGGGGGGCACTCGACAAGATCGAAGTGTGTACTCCGTAGCCTGCACCCATTCAACAAAAATAGAGGGGTTGTATTCACCATAAAAATGCTCGATTTTTACCTTGACTTGGTGCCATTAGAATCGAGGCTGGGCAGGTTCTTGGTTGAACGCGTTGTTTGGAGCGGCATCGTAGAGAGGGTTCTCAAAGGCGCGCACTCCATGTGGTCTATCGCGTCCAACCTGGTATCTATCGCGGTCTTGGCGATCTTCGCGGACGTACTCATCCCTTGGCGCGTAGGCGTCATCGCGTTGACGTCTTCACGGCTGGGCATCGTTTTTGTCACGTCGAATGTCTCTGGGCATAACATCGCGGCGCTCGCCGCCAATGTCACAAACGCGTTCGCCTTGGGGCTGGAGACGCGGTGGAGGTATCCAATCTGAAGGGTGATCCTGCAATTCAAGTGGATCTCCAAGAGGGGGGTGAAAAAAATTAGGGTTGACCATACCTGAGTCCTCGATCTCTTCATCGTCATACTCGTCGAAGTCGTCGTGGACATTGGGTGTGATCGACGCATAGCCATCAGATCTATAACGCGGCGTTCGAACACTCTGGTGTCGAAGGTGATCGCGTACATCATGGCTCCGTGGCTGGGTAGTTGGTGTCCTCAAATTGGTCTCATCGCGTCGCGTATGCCCACTTGGTCGGCGACTGGGTCTCCTTGGCGTCGCGTCGGCTGGCTCGGCTTGGCGAGGGCGGCCTTTGTGTGGCACGGAGTCCGGTATGCGTCGCTGGGTTCTCCTAGAGGCATAGCGATCATCAAAGTTGTATGGTTCAGAATACTCACCTTGAGTGTCCACGACATCGCGGTCGTAATCGGAGCCATTGTCGAAGCCAGCAGGTGTGGCTCTAGGGACGTAGCAGTCCACGTGCGAAGCGAAGCCTTGGCGACTCTCGATGACACTCTGCATACGATTGAGTTGCAGTTGGTGATGAGACATCGACGGCATGATTCTTTTGCCTTTTGATCAGTGCTATTTTGTAGTGCATATCTGGGGGTTATTACCAAGTTTGAGGCGCCATTTGGATGGATTTAGAGCACAATCATGGATTATGGAATTAGAGTGGAGAAGTGAAGAGATCATGGGATTTATAGAGGTTTGAAGTGTATTGAAGAGTAGAAGAACAATGTGCTGAATTCTAATGGTTCGTTCTCTCTACTAAGATGTCCAAATGAAGTGATTCCAACTCGAGGAGTTAGATCTTGAAGTCTACTTCAAGTACTCAAAATATGAGCGCAATCCGAGTTGGGAATCAGAAGTTATGGCATTTTTACTAAAGTGTCGCAGAATCTAAAAAAGGCACCGCCGCCCCGCGGTGTAACTCACCGCCCCGCGGTGTAACTTGACGCCCCGCGCCAGAAGCCACCGCGACCCGGCGGTGGATCTCAGCGAAGGCAACTAGAAGACTGACGCCCCGCGGTGGATCTCACCGCCCCGCGGTGGGCACGTCATGCCTCGCGGCCAGCAGAAGACTTTATTTCCTTTATTGCATTTCGGACTTTCTTATTTTTATTATTTTATTTCCTTTGTTATTTCCATTCGGTTAGCTTATTTCCTAAGCCTATTTAAGACTTCTTTCTAGGTCTTGAGTGGGCAGTCACGAAGCCAGACATCAGACAATTATCATCGTTGTTTTCTTTCTCATTAGGGTTTCATTTGCATCTGAATGGAGCACTAATTTCCCTTGTTCTACTAGACGTTTGAAGCAATACAGTTGATGTGTTTGTGAGATTTCTATTCCTTGTTCCTATTCTTATATGTGTTGGTTTGATTCTCTTGGTTATATTGAATATTGATTCATTGTTATTCTTCATAGCCTGATCAACTAGGTTGAGTAATGTTTATCAATTGCTAGGGTTTGCATATAGTGGAATACGAGTGCATATCTAGTAGCAAACATAATTGTTGCATATAGTGGAATACGAGTGCACAATTGTGAGTGAGAATCATTTGCATGTTAAGTAGTAAGGTTTTCTTCTAATTGGATGTATCCTATATCCTTGTATGCATTGCTATTGCTTTATTAGTGGTAAGGTTTTCTTCCATTGATATTGTAGTAAGTACTATCAACAACTGTCTGAATTGGTAGTTAATCAAGATCAAGGTGGGAACAACTATAAGAATAGATAAAGAACTTGGATTTAATAGATTTCGATGATCAAATTATATCTCTGTATTGTGGATCTCGTTCTAGTGGAACTTCTTCCCCAATCATATTCTCAAGTCAACTAAACCTGTTCACTTTGCTCTGTTTGATAACCAACCCCCCCCCCTTCCTTGTTACTTGTGAATCATAATTGCATACTTCATCAGATCTTCCCTGTGGGTTCGACCCTTACTTGCTTACTATACATCTGTGTAGTAGGTTGTTATGACTTTTACTTTGACTAGGCCATTCAACGATATTTGCATTGCATATTTCGGCCACATCACCTTTGTCGACTCTTGTCTTTGATGGACCCGCGTCGGTGGCTCCAGGTTGAGCCGGCGCGTCCATGGCACTTAGAGGAGTTGGAGTTGGCATGATGGGTGCCACGCGTTGTTGTGCTCTTAAGGCTGCATTCTCTTGTCGAAGAGCTTGAATCAATTGTTTCTCCTCGGACAACTCAAGGAGTGGTTCGTGTTGTGGGGGGTCGAGAGGTGGTTGGTCTTGTTGCACCAACGGCGGTTGTTGGGGGTTGGTGTTGTCAACGTCGCGTTCGTCGTCACTGTGCCCAATCGGCATGGTACCTATAACAAGACGGCCAGACATGGGAGTAAAAACGAACCAAAAGACAACAAAGAACAACAACCAAGCAAATCACTAGTCAAGTCACAAAGTTCACGTAGGTAGGGCTAGTTTGGGCTTGCCATGAGGGCGGCTTGGCTTGACAAGAGATGGTGTATCAAGCAAGTTGCAATCAAACAAACAAGAACAAATTGAAACCCTAAAATAAACGTAAACAAAGCAACCTAATAAGCAAGAAAGTACCTTCTAGGAAGCTTGACCTAGACGGTGGAGAGGTTGAGAAGATGAGCTTAGACCGAGAGTGGGTTAGGGTTGCCTTATTTTGGCTTTCCCTAACTTTGGAAACTTTTTTTTTTGAATGTCTTTTGGATTTTATTTTATTTTTTATATCCGAGATCTTATCTTTTGATCTTTTCGGATTAGCAAAAGAAAACAAAAAGAAAATCGGTCTAAGTAACAAGAATATGACAAGTGTGATCTTAGAGATAGGAGAGAGAAGATAAGATTTTATATGATATCTTATATAAGGAAATTCGGCTAACAACCTAAGAAGTAGAATCCAGCAAACAAGGAAACTCTATCCACGCATGAAATAAGGAAACAAAATATTCTAGCATGCAAGATAACAAATTACCTAACACACCAAAACTTGGGGAACAAGAAAAAAAAATCGGCCAAGATAGGATCTTGTAGAAACCGAAGGTGTTGCAAAGATGGAATTTTTTGGTTTTTCTCTTCTTTTCTCGCGATATCTTATGAAAGCAAACGATGGGGGTCAAGAAATATTGTGAACAAAATGCAAACTTGAGTTCGTGACTTACAAGACTGTTGGGCTCTAATACCAGTTGATGTGTTCTTGCCTCCGATGACAAGCCAATTGTTAAAAGGTGGCGCCTTGGATCTAGTCTTGGTTGGGAAGTCACTCGGCACTGCCAATCTGCCATGGAACGTGGTGTTGATGATGGTTCGCGAGCGGGAGATCGCGATGGTTGTTGTGCTGGAAATGGTGGAAGTGATGAATGGGATGAATAGATAGCGGTGGTGGAAGCGATGTGATGAGGGATATATGACTTGAAAGACAAGTCTTTGGTGTCGTAGCGTCGACTGCGGAGGAAGGGAGATGCGAATGAAGACTTGGCTTGAAGAATCAAGCGGTTGCTATAGCGTCGGCGGCGGAGGGAATGGGGATGCGAAGATAGAGGGTTTTGACGTCCGATCAAGGGAAGGAGGATAAACACTCGACTTGAAACCTTGAATTAAATTGAAAGTAAGAAATAACAATAACAAGGAAGGATTTAAATAGCCAATGTATCTCGGCCAAGACCTAATGGGCTTGGGCCGAAACGAGCCTAAGGGCTAGCCCATGCAAGCATGCAAAAGGCACAAACCCTAAAAGATAGAAAGACTATAAAAGGAAACTAGCTAAAACACGCAGGAAATACTAAATATAGAAAATGTCTCGAAACTATGAAAACGACGCGTTGAATGAGTACAAACACCGTGAGGAACAGCGACTAAGGGTCGATGGCCTCGCAAGTGGGTGCACGCGATGGTGTCTCTAAAGAATGCGTTGTTTCAATGCCGATGGTGGAGAGGACGACGAGTCTTGGGTTTTCGTCTGGGCTTCCTTGGCCAGCGACGACGCGTGCGACAAGTGATGCGACGGCGGCGGCAATGGCTTTGGACCTAGACCTTGTGACTGGGCCCTCTGAGCGATGGCTCATGGCTTCTTCCTCGTCTTGGGCCGTCATGGGAGGCAGGGTCACATCACACGTCCCACAACCGCAACCATGGTGAGATCATTCCTTGGTCTTGTTGGGTTCTATAGGCGTTTTGTTCGTGACTTTAGTACCATCGCAGCCCCATTGCATGAGTTTACCAAGAAGGGTGTCGAGGTTGATTGGCAAGACAAGCATGAAGCCGCCTTCAACTTGCTCAAGGATCGATTGTGCCATGCTCTGCTTCTCCAACTTCCCGACTTCTCCAAAGTCTTTGAGGTGGAATGTGATGCCTCCAACATTGGCATCAGAGGAGTGCTTCTCCAAGACCGCCGCCCCATCGCTTACTTTAGTGAGAAACTTTCGGGGGCGGCCCTCAACTACCCCACATACGACAAGGAACTCTACGCCTTGATTCGGGTGCTCAAGACTTGGCAACATTATTTATGGCCAAAGGAATTCATCATCCACTCGGATCATGAGGCTCTTGCTTACTTGAAGAGCCAAGCTCACCTTGGTTGGAGGCATGTTAGATGGGTGGAGTTCATGGAGACTTTTCCCTATGTGGTGAAGCACAAGAAGGGCCAAGACAATGTGGTGGCCGATGCTCTCTCCCGAAGGTACCTTCTTCTTGCTCATCTTGATGCTAAAGTTTTGGGTTTTTCTATGCTTAAATCATTATATGCTCAAGACCCTTTCTTTAGCCACAATGTTGATGAATGTTCCCGTCGGGGAGAGTTATTTCTTGGATGATGGCTACCTATACCGAGCCGGAAAGTTATGCATCCATAGTTCTTCAATTAGGCAACTTTTGATTAAGGAAGCCCACGAGGGTCGTGGTCACTTTGGTGTGGCCAAGACACTCGCAGCCCTTAGAGAGCACTTCTTTTGGCCCAAAATGGCCCATCATGTCTCCATGTTTTGCAAGGCTTGCATTACTTGCTATCATGCCAACTCTAGGACCCAACCCCATGGCCTTTACACTCCATTACCCATACCCTCGGCCCCTTGGGAGGATATTTCCATAGACTTCATAACCGGGTTGCTAACTTCTAAGAAGGGGAGGGATTCCATATTGTGGTGGTTGATAGGTTCTCCAAGATGGCACACTTTATCTCTTGCAAAACCATCAACAATGCTTCGGAAATTGCTTCCCTCTTCTTTGATCATGTGATTAAGTTGCATGGAATCCCTAGAACCATAGTGTCGGATCGGGACCCTAAGTTTATGGGACATTTTTGGAGGACCTTGTGGGGCAAACTAGGTACCAACCTCTTATTCTCTACTAGTTGCCACCCCCAAACAGATGGGCAAACCGAGGTCACCAACCGCACCTTGGGTTCCTTGCTTAGAGCCGTCCTTAGGGCCAACCCACGCAAGTGGGAGGACTTACTTTCGTATGTTGAGTTTGTGTATAAGAGGTCCATGCATACGTGATGCGTCCCTATCTCCGAATGCCGGCACGAGTGTCGTGGTGGCAAGGATCCAGATCTTGATATGAGTCGCTCGCTGGGCTTCGAAGGTCGGCCGTGGAAACCTTGGCTTTGGCCTTGTTGAATTGCACGAATGGCTTCGAAGTGTCGGCGTGAACAGTGCCTTTTGAGGTTTACTGACACGAGAGAAACTGGGGACGACGGTGAGGGTGAACCCGGTGACACTGGAAGTAGGTTCGATGGCGACGGCGGCGAGAGCGATGGCACTTGCGATGGTGTAGCGGCAGCGATGGAAGTGGGTGTGCTAGGGTGAATGATTGCGATGGAGATGATGATGGTAGACCTTGGACGCGACCTCGAGACTAGGCACGTCGAATGAATTGGGTGGCTCGATGGGTCGAGCAAGGGCCGTAGCGTCGACAACAGGGTTGGATAGACTCGATGGGCTCGAGTGTGGGTGTCGTAGCGTCGGCGGTGGAGGATAAACTCGAATGGGTTCGAGTGGTGGCCGTAGCGTCGGCGGCGAAGGAAGGGGGTGAGAAGAGAGACTTTGGGTGATGTCGGTCTAAGGTTGGAGGCAAAGGCTCTCGACAAAAGCTTAGATTAAAATTGACGTAACCAAGTACAAGGAGCCGATCTTGGCTTATATAGGGACGCGACACTCGGATGGGCCGAGACGCGTCCAATGGGCTAGCCCACTATGCAATAGTGGACACACACCCAAAAATAGAAATACTAAAACTAGCCTTACTAAAAATAGAAACTACTAAATAAAGTAAGTGTTCAAAATGGAAAGACAAATACATCAAATAAACCTCTAAAGCCATAAATAGGCTAAGCTAGCACTTGGGCCTTTGTGAGGCTTCGGCGACGGCGACAGACGCGGCGACGAAGGCACTAGGGCGGCGCGCTAGGGCGCGAGTACGGCGCTGGCCTGGCTTAGGCTTCTAAGGGGCCCTCTAATGATGTGCTCGAGCCAGACATGGAAGTGCCCGGCTGGATGTCCTATGGGCCTTGTATGGTGGCGAGGAGCCTTAGGGCAGGCGCGGACTCGAGCGCGCCTTGGCTGGCCACTAGGCGCGTGACCAGGGATTGGGTGGCCTTGGTAATGGCCTTGGCACGAGCCCTAGTCACGGGCCCATCACTCTTCATGCTCATGGCTTCCTCCTCTTTAGTGGCGCTCATGGTAGGTAGGGTCGCATCAATACGTCAACCAAGCTCATACCGTTTGAAGTAGTCTATGGCCGGAATCCCATCACACCGCTTGACATAGTGCCCCATCCGTTGGGCATTGCCGAGCACTCGCAAGGAGCCAAGCGCGCCGACTTCATCTACGAGCTCCACGAGCGCACCCGGGTACAACCTGAACACCGCATAGCCCAATATGAGGCCCACAACAACAAAGGCCGGCGCCGTGTTGTCTTTGCCCCAGGCGACCTCGTGTGGGTCCATTTGCACAAGGAGAGGTTCAAAGCCCACCGCCAATCCAAACTCAACCCTCGGGGTGATGGTCTTTTCCGCATCCTTCGTCGCTTCGGAGACAATGCTTATGAAGTTGACCTTCCCGAGAAGTATGGTGCCCATCCCACCTTCAACGTGGCTGATTTAACCCCCTATGTGCCACCGGAGTATGATGAAGAATTGGGGACAATTCTCCATCAAGAAGGGGAGAGTGATGAGTGCCAAGCACCCATCGACAAGGGCATTCAAGGCCCGATGACTAGGGCCCGAGCCTGAGCTATGGCCCAAGCCATCAATGGCCTAGTCCACCGAGCCATCACAAGTCCGAGCCAAGGCGAGCCTTCCGGTCTTGCGCCATGATCACTATTGTGCCTCACCTCGGACTAGCCATGGCGCCGACGCCTCCATGCCACAACAATCAAGCCACGTGGCTTCGACTCCAAGGCATCAAGGCGCGCACCATCCCCCAAAGCCTATGGCTTCTATCCCCTTGTTAGTTATTTAAGTTGCATTTCCTTTTGAGGACGTGTGGACCCATTTGTGGAATGGCTCCTAGTCCACTTTTACACCTAGATTATTTAAAGCTTGTAATGCCTTCATTTTCTAACTAGTGAAGAATATAGAAGTGGCATAGCCTAAGGTTGAGTTTATCTCCCTCTAGGCCCCACTTACTTCTATCACTCCAAGCTTCCAAATCTCTTGCATCTTCTTACTTCAATCTCACCTCCTCACAAAGTAAACTCACACTCACATCTTGGATCCAAATCCGACCAAGCCAAGGAACCTCTAGGAGAGGTTCCCTTGGCCGTGAACCCAAGGACTGCCGACAACCCCTTGACCCATCTTTGTTCCTCTCGGCCGTGGCCCTCTCTCAAGCTCCATTGAAGGTCTCACAAGCTTAGGAAGGAGAAGGAAGCAAGCTTTGGACACGATCTAGCACCCCTAGAGAAGAAAGGTCCCATTGGTGACCTTGATTCTCATCACATATGGCCACGCCCGATGATGACTACGAGGGACGTCGAGGACATGATTCTAGTGTCCACACAAGGTCCAATCACAAGGGCTCGGGCCAAGAAGATCAAGGAGGTGAAAACTGGACTCATCCGATGCTTGATCGCCACCATAGATGAGCCCCAGAAACCACGACTAGTCACGTTGTTGACCCTAGAAGAGTCTATGATTCGTGCAACAAACGCATGACCCGCATGAGCGATACTGTAAAAGAATCACCATGTGCACGGCCCGTGCAATGACTGCAGGGACCGTGCGTAATGCTTTATAAAGAGCATGGCCGTGCACGGAGTTTTGTGGTAGTCCATGCGGTCCCTATGCACAGTTCGTGCACATGGTTCTATAAGGATCTGCATAGTCTGTGCGTACGTGACACGGAACGAGAGAACATACCTTGTTACCGTGCGGCTCTTAGACCACTCGACCTCCTTCGAGTTTCTAAGTAAAGCCTCCTTCGACCTCCTTCAAAGATAGTGGATGCAAAGCGTAGCGGAAGCAACAAGAAGATGACTAGAACACTAGAGGAAATGTGGGAAAGGGTTGCTTGGAGTAAAAGGGCTTACAAATAGAGAGTGATTATAAGGCTATGATGCTTGATTGCTTCGAATTTGTTGGATGGATGCAAATGGAGGGGAGAGCTTGCTATTTATAGGCAAGGCCCCTCCTTACAAAGAAAATTCTAGAGAACCCTAGGCCTAGAAAAAGGTAAGGGAAAAATCTAGAAAAGCCAAGGCATTGGCTTGTAGGGAAAGCCAAGACAATGGCTTCTAAGGGAAGTCGGAGGAGAATTATGGAGTGGCACTCCGGTGCGCTCCAGAGTGCTCCAGAATCGGGACTGGCACTCTGGGGCGCTCCGCACCCTTCCGTGTCGCGCTATATCCCTCTGGGGTGCGCTGTATGACTTCGGAAAGCTCCGGAGTCATCTAGGACCGTCTCGAAGCTGAATGTTTGGGTTCGGGGACGTGGTCCGTGTCATCCTCCCCTACTGATTCTCGCAACGCCCTCGTTGCGCTGGAGTCAAATGCCTCGATCTTGTCCTTAAACTTCCATAGTGCCTCGGCTGGTTCCCATGTCATCTCGGCATCGGGCAGGCCCTTCCATCGAACCAAGTACTCCAATCTTGGTGTCCAATATCTCTGTCTCACCACTCGGTCGGCAACGATCTCGTCAACCTCTTTGTCGTAAGAGGCCTTGATTCCCATGGGTGCCCGCTGGTGATCTCTTCGGGACAGGTCATCCTTGTCTTCGTGGTATGGCTTGAGCATGCTCACGTGGAAGACAAGATGAATCTTGAACTAGGACAACAGCTCCAGCTTGTAAGTGGTCTTACCTATCCTCTTAAGAACTCTGAAAGGTCCTTCGTACCGCCGGATCAATGCCTTGTGTAGCCCCGTGTGCCGCATGATGAAATGTAACTTGACCATGACTAAGTCCCCAATTTGGTTTTCAACATCTCTCCGGTGTTGATCCGCCCACTTCTTGATCCATTTGCTGGCTTTGAGTAGGCAGGCATGGGTAAAGTCCAATTCTTCTTGCCATCCCTTGGCGAATTTATATGTTGCAGGCCTCGATCCTTTATAGACCGAGACAATGGTGTTTCGGGTGCTCGGCTGGAATCCCATGACTATCTCGAATGGACTATTGCATGTGGACTCGTTCTTTTGTAGGTTGAATGAGAACTGGGCCACATCTAGGAGCTTGGGCCAATCCTTTTGTGATGCACTCACATAATGCCTTAGATACACATCCAGGAAGCAGTTGGCCCTCTCGGTTTGACACGGAATGGAACGAGAGAACGTACCTTGTTACCGTGCGGGTATTAGACCACTCGACCTCCTTCGAGTTGCTAAGTCAAGCCTCCTTCGACCTCCTTCGAAGATAGTGGATGCAAAGCGTAGCGGAAGCAACAAGAAGATAAATAGAACACCAGAGGAAATGTGGGAAAGGAGAATTTTATTGCTGGGAGTAAAAGAGCTTACAAAGAGAGAGTGATTATAAGGCTATGATGCTCGATTGTTTCAAATTTGTTGGATGGATGCAAATGTAGGGGAGGACTTGCCCCTCCTTACAAAGAAAATTCTAGAGAACCCTAGGCCTAGAAAAGGTAAGGGAAAAATCTAGAAAAGCCAAGGCATTGGCTTGTAGGGGAAGCCAAGACCATGGCTTCTAAGGGAAGCCGGAGGAGAATTCTGGAGTGGCACTCCGGTGCGCTCCGGAGTGCTCCAAAATCTGGAGTGGCACTCCGGGGTGCTCCGGAGTGTTCCAGGGTGCTCCGCACCCTTCCGTGTCGCGCCATATGCCTTTGGGGTGCGCCGTATGACCCAGGAAAGCTTTGGAGTCATCTAGGACCGTCTCGAAGCTGAATTTTTTGGTTCGGGGATTCGGTCAGTGTCATACGCGCGTTCATGTTTTTTCCGAGTTTTGTTCCAGGTTTGATTTAAGAGGATAATTTACACTTTAGCATTTAGGGCTTTTATTCTAAAATCCTATTATTATTTGAGTACGCTCCTTTTTTCTTTAGCAGGCAGATTCGAAGACATAAGCATCTGGCTAGGTGCTTGTGTGTTTCTTATCCCCAAATGCTTTGTGATTCCTATTCGTTCGTTATTCGCAATTGAGTTCTTGTGTTCTTCATTCAATCAAGTTTTTATTTCCTTAAATCAAGTTTTGGTTGAGTTACGAAAGGTGAAGGAAACTCAGATCTTGTCTCCAAGACGGGACCAAATATTAGTCGTGGTGAAATAATTTGCCACGTATCAAGTGACATCAGATTTCTAGCATTTAGAGGCAAGATTTCCTCTACTTTAAAAGTTTCTATTTGTTACTTTTCAGCATTTAAGATATAAGTTAGTTTGTTCTTCATTCAAACCTTAGAAATACCCATCCACTAGCACCGATTTCCACAGCTGCCCACCACACACACCATCCCAAATCCTACGTCATCGCTAACACCCTACCGAATACCGCTAACCAATTGCCCCTCCCTTACATCATCCCTACGTCACTTCACCCACAAATTGAAATTTGAAATTCCACTATTGTCCGACTCCACCGCCATGTTCCCACACCTTTACCCTATTTCCAACATTTCCCTCCTATTTTAGGTCACCCTAAATTTATCCTTATTTTCTAGAATTGCATGTTAATTTAAATTTATGTTTTTATTCATTCTTCTTTTTAATTTGTTCAATTGATTTTGCACTATTTGCTTGAATTATTCTAGTTGTTAGTTGCACTTGCTTTCTTTGCATCTCTAGTAACCAAAAAAAATGAGTCAGCTACAAAGTGAGCCAGGACTTCCACTACGGAAAAAAAGAAGTCAGCTACAAAGTGAGCCAAGACTTTCGAATTAAAAAAATATATCCAATCGTGGTATAGATTGTTATTTCTCCAACTCTTGCGCTTGTTGCATTTAGTTGTGCTAACTTCCATGCTAGTTATATTTCTTGTGTTTAGTTGTTGAAGTTAATTGCGCTTTTCAATTTGAAGGATTAACATTTGCATGCTCTTGTGCTACTTACAATTTAATGTCCATTTACTAGCTTTTAGGATTCCCCTTAGAGCCTTCTTATTTGTTGAATTGTAAATTTGTGCTTGCTTTGCAAGGTCTACCCTTTTTCGTTGGTTTCTTGTTCCATTGTTGCGTACTGCTTCTTTTCCTTGTTTGGTGTCTAGGTACCATGTCTAAGGACAATTCAATTGTGAAGGATAATTTAGGCCTTGGTGACGAACTCAAGGCTTACATTCAAGGGGGCATTGTTGATAGCATGAAGTTTGAGAGATAGTTGTTCTTAGCTGAACTCAACAAGCTAGTCAACCAACTTGGGGACAGTTTGCACCAAGAGGGCACAATGAACCATAAGCCCAACTTCTTGTTCCTCAGCACCACACAGCAGGCACCAGCGCCACATGCAATGTTCAACCACCTCCCCCACCGGTTCTGCTCGTGTAGCCCCGCACCCCACTTCCCCAGACTGTCGCTCCCCAGTTGAAAGCCTTTAATGATTTGTCTTGCCATGAACCCCATTCCACATGGCATTCGGACTTCGACAACTTCTATGGTGATCTAACACCTGGTGATGAGCTTGCTGGCCTTGATAACCCACTTCCCTGAGGTCGCCAAGGTAATACCCCTCACCGTTATATTAAACTTAAACTTGAGCCTTTTGTAGGTTTGAGGGACTCGGCGGCATAAATTGAATGGGAGTACAACACTGGGTATGTGTTGGATCATTTCAACTACCCTAAGCATGAGAGGATTCAAGTCATCACTATCCATTTCACCACTTATGCTCGTGCGTAGTGGCAGTGCACTTGTGAAGAGCGTGCCTGCCAGTATCAACCCCTTGTGGAGACCTGGTTCCAACTCAAGTATCTCATGAGGAAGCGATACGTTCCTCCTAATTACAAGTAGCTCATGCAAAATAGAGTGGCTACTTGCCGCTAGAGCACCCGCTCTCGTATTGAGTTCTTCAATGAACTCGAGAACCTAATATACAAGGCCATAATCTACTCCAGCCTTGAAGCCCTACAAGGTGCATTTCTAGGGGGGCTCAATTTGGATATCCATGACATTTTTGAGGTCCTAGACATTGGGGATGTCCCCATCATGGTGCACAAGGCAAAGTTGATTCACAATCAGCTACAACAAAAAAAGGCTTATGATAATCAAAGGAGATATCCCTCCAACTCTTCTCCTTCTTATTCCTTTTCTCCTAACCCTTCCTTGCAAGGCACACCATGGACTGAGAAGGGTACTACACCCACCACTCATGCCCCTCCCCCAGCAGGCACCCCAGGCCGCCACCCTGTTGGTACCTCAAATACAGACAGAGTCTGTGATACTCCATGCTACAAGTGTCAAGGGCGTGGGCACAATGCTCGTGATTGCCCCAACCAGAAGAAGGTTCTCCTCACACATTATGACACTTGGGAGTATGAGGATGAAGACGAGAAGGTCCATACCACTTCACTTCTATTGAGGTTGCTCATGAGGACCCTATTGATATGGGCCTCTATGTTCTAGACCTTGGTGAGCGTCTCCTCAATCTGGTCACACGACGTGTGCTCACGGTCTAGGAGGATCCTTTTCATACACAACGAGAGGCATTATTCCATACTCACTGTAAAATTTAGGATGCTAACTATAACGTCATAATTGACAGAACATCATTGATGAAAAGGTGGTTAATCACCTTAAGTTGAAGATGAAGCCTCACCCGTAGCCTTACCAACTATACTGGTTAAGTGAAGGTCGAGGTAACACTTGGGTTAATAAGCAAGTTAAAGTAGAGTTTAATATTGTCTTTATCATGATATTGTTACTTGTGATGTTACTTCTATGGAAGCTTGTCATATTCTTCCAAGTAGACCTTGGCAGTATGATCGTAGTGTCATACATGAAAGTTTTACTAATTGTTGTTCTTTCATTTATCAAGGTAATAGTGTTACACTTGTTCCTATGACCCCTCAACAAGTCTTGCATGAATAAATTGAGAGTGCCCAAGCTAGGGCCTTGGAAGACCGCAACCCTGTCAACCGTTCATCGACGCCACCGACGTCCACCTCTAGGCAGTCAGTCATCCCTCTTCAGGGGAAGTGTGAGAACTGGGTCCTTCTTGCATGCAGTCGTGACATTACTCAAGCTATTCAGGGAGGACACTCTTGTTACTTCTTGTTAATAAAGAATATTATTTAGCCATGAGCGATGTTACGCCGTTACCCCGCGCTATTGAATCCCTTTTATAGGACTTTGTTGATGTTCTACCCAAGGAACTTCTAGATGGACCTGCGAGGGATCGAGCATCAGATTGATTTCTTTCCAAGCGCTTCCCTCCTGAACCGCGCAACTTATAGAGCCAACCCGAATGAGACCAAGGAGCTTCAACGGCAAGTCCAAGAGCTGATGGAAAAAGGCTATGTTTGTGAGAGCCTTAGCCCCTTGCATCATTCCGGTCATTGTGGTGCCTAAGAAGAAAGGTATGTGAAGAATGTATGTTGATTGCATGGCGATCAACCAAATCACAATTAAGTATCGTCACCCTATTCCTACACTTGATGATATGTTGGATGAATTGCATGGTGCTACCATATTTTCTAAGATAAATTTAAAGAGTGGTTACCATCAAATTCGCATGAAAGAGGGTGATGAATGGAAAACATCATTTAACACTAAGCACGGCCTTTAGGAGTGCTTAGTGATGCCTTTTGGTCTTACCAATGCCCCTAGCACCTTTATGAGACGCATGAATCATGTTCTTAAGGCCTACTTAGGGAAATTCTTTATTGTCTATTTTGATGATATTCTTGTCTATAGCAAAACTTTGTAGATCATCTTAGGGTTGTTTTGGAATGTCTCCGCAAGGAGAAACTCTATGCTAACCTTAAGAAGTGTACTTTTTGTTTGAAATGTACTATTTTCCTTGGTTTTGTTGTTTGCAAGGATGGTCTCTAGGTTGATGAACAGAAGCTCAAGGCCATACAAGAATGGCCTGTACCTGCTACCCCCGCAATGGTGCGCTCTTTCCTCGGTCTAGTTGGGTTCTATCGGCGTATTGTACGCAACTTTAGTTCCATTGCAGCCCCATTGACCGTGCTTACCAAGAAAACAACTCCTTTTGTTTGGAAGCAATGACATTTTTCATGCCCTCAAGGATCGCCTCTGCCACACCCCGTTGCTTCAACTTTCGAACTTCACTAATTAAGACCTTTGAGGTGGAGTGCGACGCTTCTGGGATTGGGATTGGAGGTGTCCTCATCCAAGAGGGGCGCCCCATTTCTTACTTCAGCGAGAAGCTTAGTGGCGCCGAGTTGAACTACCCAACTTATGATAAAGAGTTCTATGCTCTTATTCGGGTATTACACACTTGACAACACTAACTTTGGCCCAAAGAGTTCGTCATTCATAGCAACCATGAGACGTTGAAATACTTGAAGGGACAAAGTAAGCTTAGCATGTGACATGCCAGATGGGTAGAGTTCATGGAGATGTTTCCCTAAGTCGTTAAACATAAGAAGGGAAAGGAGAATGTGGTCGTTGATGCTCTTCTCGCAGGTATGTACTCCTAAACCAATTGGATTTTAGGTTACTTGGTTTTACTTTGATTAAGGAACTTTATGTGCTTGATGTGTCCTTTAAGGATATTTATAATTATTGCTTAACTAAGGGAGCCTCGAACAACTTTTATATAGATGATGGCTACTTGTTTATATCTGGAAAATGGTGTATTCCTAGCTATCTCATCTATACGTAGGTTGTTAGTGCAGGAGGCCCATGAGGGAGGCCTTGGAGGCCATTTTGGGGGTTACTAAGTCTTTGCATGCTATACAAAAGCATTTTTTTTGCCTAACATGAGTCACTATGTGTTGCATTTTTTGTAATTCTTGTGTGCCTTGTTTGAAAGCTAAATCTAGGATGAGCACCCATGGATTGTATACTCCTCTTCCTATTCCAACGGCTTCATGGGAGGACATTTCGATGGACATTTTTGTGGGATTGCCACAGACTAAGAAGGTGAAGGATTCAATCTTTGTTGTTGGTGATAGGTTTTCTAAGATGGCTCATTTCATAGCATGTCATAAGATCAATGACACAATGCATGTAGCTGACCTTTTATTTAGTGAGATAGTTAGGTTGCATGGTGTCCCTTGCACTATTTTTTCTGATTGTGATGCTGACTTTCTGAGTTGTTTTTGGAAGACTTTGTGGTCTAAGTTGGAGACTAAGTTGATATTCTCTACTTTATGTCATCCTCAAATTGACGGCCAAACGGGGTTAACTAATCGGACTTTGGGTACTTTACTTCGTACTATGCATATGTCTAACCTCCAAAAGTAGGAGGATTTGTTATCCTTTGTGGAGTTCGCTTATAACAGCTCAGTTCACTCTGCAACAAAGATGACTACTTTGAAGTTGTCTATGGCCACAATCCTCACACCATGATGGATCTCACATCCTTGCCCATGTAGGAGAAGGAACACTTTGATGCATCTAAGCATGCTGAATTTGTAAGAGCACTTCATGAGCATACTCGGGTGCAACTTGAGAGGCACGTTGAGCAATACAAGCGCCAAGCTGACAAGGGCAAAAAGAAGCTGATTTTTAAAGTTGTAGACTTGGTGTGGTTGCACTTTAGGAATGAACGGTTCCCCAACAAGTGGATGTCCAAGATGGATTCTCGAGGTGATGGACCATTCCGGGTCCTCCACTGTATTGGTCTCGTCGATTATGACGTGCATTCCCCATTCAATGTCGCTGACCTTTCTCTCTACATTGCCGATGACTTCTCCGATGATGAATCAAGGACGGTTCAAGTTCAAAAAGGAGAGAATGATGACCCACACCCGATGATGACTACGAGGGATGTTGAGGACATGATTCGAGTGCCCACAGAAGGTCCAATCACAAGGGCTCGGGCCAAGAATATCAAAGAGGCGACGACCGAACTCATCCGATGCTTGGCCACCACCATAGACGAGCCTCGAGAGCTACGACTAGTCACGTTGTTGACCCAAGGAGAGTACACGGACCGTGCAACAAATGCACAACCCATGTGATCGATGTTGTAAATAATCGCCATGTGCACGGTCCGTGTAGTCCATAGCGCTCTGTAAAGAGCCTGGCCATGCACAGAGTTCTGTGGTAGTGCGTGCGGTCCTTGTGCATGGACCATGAACAAGATTCTGTAAGGATCTACATGGTCTGTGCGTTTTTCCGCACGGTCTGTGTGTTCGATGATTTTTCCGAAATTTGTTCAAGGTTTGTTTTAAGAAGATAATTTACTTATTTAGCCTTTAGGGCTTTTATGTGAGAACCCTACTATTATTAAAGTACACTCCTTTTATTTTAGCAGGCAGATTTGAAGACATAAGTATCTAGCTAGGTGCTTGTGTGTTTCTGTTAGGAAACGGAACTTAGGAACCTCAGTTCCTATGAGAGTTCCTTTCCTCAGTTTCTGTACTTTTGAAGATGACAAATACTTTGATACTAATTTTTTATCTCAAAGATGTGTTTAGAGGAACCACATGACAATTACTGAAACAATGGAAGCCAAACAAGATAAAGAAACCAAGCAGGCAAGCCAAAGGAACCCAGGTGTGCCCAGAAATGCAACATGTGACTTTGCGTTTCCCGAGAAATCTGGGAACACCAAACCTCGGACAAAAGGAGGTGAAAGCGACTTGAGAGAAGATTCCAAAAGCCTGCCACCATCCAAGAGCAAGACTCCAAGATGCCTAGAACAATGAACCTCGGACAGAGAAAGGTGAAAGCGACATGACATGGAACCTGTCGCTGTCCAGAAGACAGTTCCCAAGTGCCCAGATTGTTGAACCTCGAAAGAAGAAAGCTGGAGAATGACTTGGCTGAAGTAGTTGACTAACCTAGAAGGATTCTGAGCTGCCTAGGTTGTTTGCATATGTCAAAGACAACGTGGACCAAGGAGAACCACACATCCTAGGGCAAGCTCGATTTGTGGGAACCAAGAGAAGTTTAAGCTGCGAAGAATCCTCTATAAAAGGAAGACTAACTCAAGGGTTATCTTCAAACATTCACAATAGAATCAAACTCCATAGCAAACATCAAAGTGTGAAGCTTCAAACAAGATCATCAACGCAAACTGAGATCAAGAGGAACCAGTCAAGGAATCAAAGAGCTGGGTGCTAGTTCTTGTGACTGTAAGTGAGATAGTTCCTAGGTGCTAAGGTCTGTTTCTTGGATTGATTATTGATTGTGTTAAGTTATCTAGGATTACCTAACTGTGTGTAAGGTAAAGAAACTGTGTGTTTGTTCCTAGGATAAGCTGTAACCAAAAGAGATAAGAAATCAAGAAGTAGACCTTGAAATCCTTTCGAAAGAAAGGTAGTGGTTTTTATCCTAGATTGCTAGTTGGCAATCAAAGGTTTCCACTATAAGGAACTTGTCATTTGTTTGATTGTTTATTTCCGCTGCGAAGGGAACTTAGAATCGATATTCTGAGTTCCTTAAGTTATTATCTAACAATCACGATCCTACAATTGGTATCAGAGCAGGAAAAGCTCTAGATCTTTGTTAAGTTTGCAGATCATGTCTCAACCAAGCAAGTTTGAGCTCAGAATCTCCACCAACAAGCCACATCTCCGAAAGAAAGGAGAAGAAACATGGTGGGAAAAGTGCATGGAAAGCCACATCAAGACCAACAACTACCAATGCTGGAGGATAGTCGAAAATGGAGATGGCCATGTCGATCTCACCATGAAGGAAGAAGACTGGAAACCAGAACACTATGTCATCATGGAGAAGAATGCCAAGGCTAGGCAGTTCATCCTCAATGGATTTGACAGAGAGGACATGGACAAGGTCATAGGCATCAAGACGGCCAAGGAGATGTGGAAAGCTCTCAAGGAGATGCATGAAGGAAGTGAGGAACTAAAGCAAAGTAGAAAGTTTGCTTTGGAAGGAGAATATCACACCTTCAAAATGATGGAAACTGAGACCATCTCAGAGTACTACTCCCGCTTCAACATATTGATTGGAAAGTTGACAGCGGCGGGAGTCGATCTGGATGAAGTTTTCAAGTCCCTAGTGGTAATCAATGGACTCAACTCCAAGTTCACCCTTCTCAAGGGAATCATGAAGAACACTCCAGGCATCCAATCCCTTCCCTTGACCCAAGTCATAGGGAAACTGGAGGTTGAAGAAGGAGAGCACACCAAGGCCAATGCCGACAAGAAACTGGAGAAAAGAATCGCCCTTAAGATCTCCAAAGCCTTCTCCAGGCTCGAGATGGAGCAAGAGAACTCAGATCTGGAAGAAGAAGAGGACGAGCTAACAGCCCTCTTCTCAAAGAATATCAAAAAATTCTTTGTGAAGGGAAAGTTCCAAAAGGGCAGTTCCTCCCACAATGGACCCAGAAGGGATCTCAAAGAAGTCTCTTGTTACGAGTGCAAAGAAAAGGGACACTATGCTAAGAACTGTCCCAACAAGGAAGACTCCAAGGAAGAAGAGAGACCTCAGAAAAAGAAGGCTCTCGTAGCCTCATGGGGAGAAGACTTAGATGAGGAACTGGATCTGAGTGGCTTCTCTGGAGGAAGATGTCTCATGGCAAAAGGAGACTCAAGCGACTCAGAAGACCTTGAGGTAACTTCTGACGATCTCTTAAAATCCCTAGCTGATTGTGATAAGAAACAACTTCTTAAGATCATAAAGAAACTTGGAAAGGAAACCAGTTCTCTTCAACAGAAACTTGATGATTGTGAAGATGAAATTGCTTGCTTGACTGTTGAGAATTATGTTTGGAGTAAGAAACTTGATGAAACTGAGAAAGACCTAGCTGAAACTCACTCCAAACTCATTGATATTAGGAATGTGCATGCTAGTCACCTTAAAACTTGCAAATCTTGTGATGAAACTAGCATAGATTCTGTCAAAGTTCCCTTGCATGCTAACTTACCTGGAAATGACATGCTTCAATCCATAATTGATAGATTGGACATTCTCACTGATTCTATTAATGAAAAAATGATAAATCAAACTATTTTTGTGAGACAACGTCATGGAATAGGATATGTCAACAACAAATGGAACAATGATGCTGAAAATGAAAAGGCTAGACGAGAACTTGTTGAGATGAATGAGAACCTCAGTACTGCTCTTGCCACTTCTCGTGATAGGAATCAATTCCTATCAGAGAAGATCATGGTTCTTGAGAACAAGGCTGAGGTTGCCAAACGTCTAAATGAAAGTTCTCAAAGTCCTAAGAAGGAACCTAAGGGAAAAGAAAAGATGGTTCCTGAAAACCAATGGTTCACCAATTCCTTTGCTCACAAAAGATATATTGACATGGCCCATAGCAAGATTAGAAACAATGTTGATTTTAACAAAAGGAAAATTGAAAAAGCTTTTAGGCCAGGAAAAGGAAAATATGGACATGTTGTTTACAATCGTTTGTGTACCTACTGTGATAAAGAATGGTCATTACAACACTGATTGTGCTAAGAAAATGAACTTTGAAAAGGAGAAAAGTACTCATTACCATGAAAGGAACCAGTTCCCTGGTTATTCACAGACTCGCAATGCTAATCCCCCCAGTAAAGCCAAGCTTCGCTGGGTTCAGAAATCTTAGTTCCCTTATGTGCAGAAAGAAGAGATGCAACCTCAACTATGGTACATCGACAGTGGTTGCTCATGCCATATGATTGGAAGAAGAAATCAAATGACCTCTCTTCAACCTCTCCAAGGAGGGAACATATCCTTTAGAGACAAAAGCAAAGGGAAAATCTGTGGAATAGGAACTGTGAAACTCAACGATCACATTCAGGTAAACAAAGTTCACCTTGTTGATAATCTTGGTTTTGACCTAATAAGTGTGTCACAACTGTGTGATCAAGGAGACGATGAAGTTAGATTCAAATCAAACGAATGTTCAGTCCTTGACTCCTCGGGACAAATCATCCTAAAAGGGAAAAGATTCAACAATGTCTACATAATTGATCCATCCTTTGTTCCCAAGGAGAAACTTTGTCTCTCAACTGTGAATGACCAAGCTGATTTGTGGCATCAACGCCTCGGTCATGCTAGCACCAAGCTGAATCAAAAGCTACACTCAAAGGAGCTAGTCAGAGGGCTGCCAAAGCTAAGTGGCACATCTAAGGAACTGTGCTCTGACTGTGTAAAAGGGAAATAGGCTCGTAGTTCCTTCAAGTCCAAAAACATGGTAAGCACCTCAAGGCCTCTTGAACTCATCCACATGGATCTGTGTGGACCCATGAGAGTTCAGAGCCTAGGAGAGAACAGGTATATCTTTGTTCTTGTCGATGACTTCTCTCGCTTTACTTGGACCATCTTTATTAAATCTAAGAGTGAAGTTATTGACCGCTTTAAAGATCTAGTTCCCTTGTTAGAAAAATATCTTGATTGTTTACTCAATGCTATTCGGTCGGACCATGGTACCGAATTTGAGAATGGAGAATTTCTAACCTTTTGCAGTGAGCATGGCATTGATCACAATTTCTCTGCACCATACACTCCTCAACAGAATGGAATAGTGGAAAGGAAGAACAGAACTTTGGAAGACATGGCCCAGACTATGCTGATCTCAAGTGGACTCTCTCAATCATTTTGGGCTGAGGCGATCAACACAGCCTGCTACATCATCAATCGAGCCATGCTTCGCCCAATCACAGAGAAGACACCCTATGAACTCCTAAGAGGAAGAGTTCCCAACATCTCACATCTAAGGGTATTCGGATGCAAGTGCTTTGTGCACAACAATGGGAAGGATAATCTTGGCAAGTTCAACCCAAGAAGTGATGAAGGAATCTTCATTGGATACGCCTCGGGCAACAAGGCATACAAAATCTTCAACAAAAGGACTAAAAAGGTAGAAGAGAGTGTTCATGTTATTTTTAATGAAAAATCACTTGGAAAGATTGTGCAGAACACTATCACTCCCTTTGAAGACCCGTTTCCTAAGGCATCTCAAGAAGATCCAGATGAAGATGTCACTCCACCCAGTTCCCAATCCGCTGCACATAATCCTCCACTAGTTCCTCCACCAGTTCCCATGGATAATGAACAATAATCCACTTCTGGGAACCATGAGCATGACGACAACATCTGTGGAGACTTCAATGATTCATCCTCCCACATGATCTTCAATGGAGAAGGTGATCCCAACCAGGAAGCTGAATGCTCAACTCAAAATGTCTCCACATCAAATGCTCTAGCTCCTAACAGAGAAAGAAGAGTCATTAAGCCTCCAGTTAGGTTTGAACATCTAACCTTCTTTGCTTTCAATGCTTTTCTGTCTATTGTGGAACCAAAGAACATAGGTGAGGCACTGAAGGATGCGGACTGGATCCAAGCTATGCAAGAAGAGCTCCATCAGTTTGAAAGGAACAAAGTATGGCATCTAGTTCCCCGTCCCAAGGATAAATACATCATAGGAACTAGATGGGTTTTCAGAAACAAGCTAGATGATACAGGAGCTGTGATAAGGAACAAAGCAAGACTCGTTGCTCAAGGATACAATCAACAAGAAGGCATCGACTATGATGAAACCTATGCTCCAGTGGCAAGGATTGAGGCAATAAGATTGTTGATTGCCTTTGCATCACACAAAGGGTTCAAGTTGTTCCAAATGGATGTAAAGACGGCCTTCCTCAATGGAATTCTTCAAGAAGAAGTCTATGTCAAGCAACCACCTGGTTTTGAAGACGACGATCATCCAGACCATGTCTACTTTCTAGACAAGGCACTATATGGCCTCAACCAAGCTCCCAGAGCTTGGTATGATCGACTTGCTCAGTTCCTACTCTCAAATGGATATAGGCGTGGAGTTATTGACAAGACTCTCTTCATCCTAGAAGAAGAAGGTAACATCTTGGTGGTTCAAATTTATGTCGATGATATTATTTTTGTTCCACTAATCTGTCCCTTGTAGACAAGTTCAAAAACTTGATGAGCAGTGAGTTTGAAATGAGCCTAATTGGAGAACTCACCTTCTTCCTCGGATTACAAATCACTCAAAAAGAAGATGGTATTCAAATCCATCAACAGAAGTATGTCAGGGAACTACTGAAGAAGTTCAAAATGGACTCATGCAAGCCTCTTTCCACTCCCATATCCACCATTGCCCATTTGGATAAGGATCATTCGAGTCCTCTAGTGGAGGAGAAGCTCTATAGAGGTATGATAGGATCACTTATGTACCTAAGCGCTAGTCGACCAGACATTGTTTTTGTTTTTGGTTTGTGTGCTAGGTTCCAATCTTGTCCAAGAGAAACCCACTTGGCTGGTGTGAAGAAAATACTTAGATATCTCAAAGGAACTAGCTCTCTCTGCATTTGGTACCCCAAAGAGTGTCCCTTTGAGCTAATGGGCTTCACTGATGCAGATTATGCTGGATACTTGGTGGATAGGAAGAGCACTTCTGGAATGGCACAGTTCCTAGGCCCTTGCCTTGTGTCATGGGGTTCAAAGAAACAAGTCTCAGTCTCTCTCTCCACCACAGAATCCGAGTACATAGTTGCTGCCTCATGCTGTTCCCAACTTCTCTGGCTAAAGCAACAACTTACGGACTTTGGTATGTCTTATGGTCCCCTCTCTATTCTTTGTGATAACACGAGTGCTATAAACATTTCAAAGAATCCTGTGCATCATACTAGAACCAAGCATATAGACATAAGACATCATTTCCTTAGAGATCATATTGAGAAAGGAAACATCATTATGGAATTTTGTAGAACTGAAGATCAAATTGCATATATATTCACCAAAGCCTTGAATAGAGTTCCCTTCGAGAACCTTAGATTAGAACTGGGAATGATTCCTATAAACTAGCAGTTCCTTTAGTTTAAAGTTTCTCTCCAGTTCCCTTGATTGACTAGTTCAGAACTCTTTACTTGTCTTTGTTTTGGAATCTGTGTCATTTCTCTTGCGTTAGACCCTCATATTCATAATGGTTTCTCAAAAGGCTTTGACAAATTTTTTCTAGTTCTTCTCCTTGGTTGTTAATCTCTTATTAAAATTCAATCATTGTCCAAGTCTCTTTGTTGGCCCAAAAGTCATAATCTGATCATCTTTCTAACCCAACAATACAAGCCGAAATGATGATTGTGTACTATGACCCTCCCTTGCCTCATTACACAATCTATTTCCCTATGATCATCTTCTTAACCCTCTTTGGGAACTAGTGTGTAATGCGATAAATGGCCTTCCCCGATTTCTTTAATGGGAACGTACTTTCTGGTCCTATGTTTTAAAACCCACATCAAAGGTTCCCATATATCCCTCTAGCACACTGAAAATATCGCTAGAAAGGAACTAGGATGGGCTACCCCTTAAACGGCTAGTAAGAGAATTGCTCCTCCTAAGACAGTATTTATGGCAAATCTCACAGCGTCAGAGACGTCTTCTCAGCCTTGAACAGTTGCCATTTTGAGCATCTAATCTTTGAATTTGTGATCGTTGCAAAGGCGCAAAAGCTTCAAGAAAATTAGCCATTTCAACTCTTCAGATTTCCCAGAAATATCTCCAACGGCTTGATTCTCAACGGCTCCAAAATTGCTCAAGGGTTATTTAAGGTTTCCTGTTTGATTGAGCCGAGCACTCTGTTCTCTCACGCCTTCTCTCAAATCTCATGTTCACCCGTCTCTCTCAAAACACAAAGCTCCTCAAATGGCCAAGAAAAACTTCAATCTTAACCTTGCTTGGAGGTAATTAGGCTGATAAGATAACAATAGGCCAAGATGAAGGAACTGCAGAAAAGAAGGAAACTGAAGAGGAGGCCACTACGCTTCCATAGGAATGTCTCTCCTAGTTCCCAGTGCTATAACATCACAGTGTGCTAGTAGTTCCCCTAGGATCCTACTCCCTCTTCTACCCTTCCTGTCGTTTTCCTTAAAGGTTACTTATGTTGTTGTCTTTGTAGGTTGTTTTGTGATGTTTTGTGGTTTGTCTTACCCTGCTCCTGAACAATGTTAAGGTTTTATTAAGTTTAATGACTACTTTTGGCTACGTTTCTATGAACGATTTGTCTTTGCCTCAAGTTTCTATTATGGTTTCTGTTATGGGTTTGACGCAATTGTTTATTTCACATTGATATCCTATACTTGATAAGTAACTTGATCTTTTCGATGATGTCAAAAGGGGGAAGAATGGATAGGAACCTTGAACTCTTGGAACTACATGACTTATAGGAAATCTGAACCCGTTCTCTTTCTGAGGGGGAACTCGAATAACTTAGTTCATTTGCTTAGGGGGAATTTACAACTATTGAATGTTCTCTCATTATGTTATAAAGTTGTAAATCTCTTAGCTCAACTGTTCTCATGCATTTCATGTCCTTATTATGTTGCCAGGTTCCTTATATTTGTCATCATCAAAAAGGGGGAAATTAATAGGAAACGGAACTCAGGAACCTCAGTTCCTATGAGAGTTCCTTTCCTCAGTTTCTCTACTTTTGAAGATGACAAATACTTTGATACTAATGTTTTATCTCAAAGATGTGTTTAGAGGAACCACAGGACAGTTACTGAAACTATGGAAGCCAAACAAGATAAAGAAACCAAGCAGGCAAGCCAAAGGAACCCAGGTGTGCCCAGAAATGCAACATGTGACTTTGCGTTTCCCGAGAAATCTGGGAACACCAAACCTCGGACAAAAAGAGGTGAAAACGACTTGAGAGAAGCTTCCAAAAGCCTGCCACCATCCAAGAGCAAGACTCCAAGATGCCTAGAACAATGAACCTCGGACAGAGAAAGGTGAAAGCGACAGGACATGGAACCTGTCGCTGTCCAGAAGACAGTTCCCAAGTGCCCAGATTGTTGAACCTCGGAAGAAAGAAGCTGGAGAATGACTTGGCTGAAGTAGTTGACTAACCTAGAAGGATTCTGAGCTGCCTAGGTTGTTTGCATATGTCAAAGACAACGTGGACCAAGGAGAACCACACATCCTAGGTCAAGCTCGATCTGTGGGAACCAAGAGAAGTTTAAGATGCGAAGAATCCTCTATAAAAGGAAGACTAACTCAAGGGTTATCTTCAAGCATTCACAATAGAATCACACTCCATAGCAAACATCAAAGTGTGAAGCTTCAAACAAGATCATCAACGCAAACTGAGATCAAGACGAACCAGTCAAGGAATCGAAGAGCTGAGTGCTAGTTCTGAGATAGTTCCTAGGTGCTAAGGTCTGTTTCTTGGATTGATTATTGATTGTGTTAAGTTATCTAGGATTACCTAACTGTGTGTAAGGTAACGAAACTGTGTGTTTGTTCCTAGGATAAGCTGTAACCAAAAGAGATAAGAAATCAAGAAGTAGACCTTGAAATCCTTTCGAAAGAAAGGTAGTGGTTTTTATCCTGGATTGCTAGTTGGCAATCAAAGGTTTCCACTATAAGGAATTTGTCATTTGTTTGATTGTTTATTTCCGCTGCGAAGGGAACTTAAAATCGATATTATGAGTTCCTTAAGTTATTATCTAACAATCACGATCCTACAGTTTCTCATCCCCAAACGTTTTGTGATTCCTATTCGTTCGTTATTCACAATTGAGTTTGTTGGAACGATGATGTTCCCTCTAGTTTTGATGATGATAAACTCAATGGCATTTGATGGTTTTTAGTGTGACTATGAGTTTCAAGAAACAAATTATTCAAAAGAACGATGAAAACCAAGTGAAGAATCAAAACAGAGAATGCAAGGAACAGAGAAGTCAACAATGAGAAACAACACGCTGGAACAAAAGAGAAAGAGAGACGCGCGTTGTTGATCAGAAAAGGAAAGGGAACAGTGCCAAGGAACGCATGACGCGCGCTGTGAACCCTTGCGCCTGCCGAATCTTTCTTGTATGGAAACAAAGATTGAAGGAGCAACTTGGGCCTCAAGATAAAATCTCGTTGGAGATATTATGGTTAAGATAGATTAAAAAAGATTGTATATGATTATTTTATCTTATTTTCCTTAAGTAAAACTAGGGTAAATTAAGTAGAATACCTAGACTATAAGATAGAAAGTTGCAAACTTCATTTAGACAAGTGATTCACAGCATTTTCCACAGAGAAGAGCATTCGGAAGAAGAAAGAACTTACAAGGACGAGACTTTGGTGAGTTGAGTACTTGTTAGGGTTTTGATTGTTTGAAGTGTTGTTAGGAATGTTGCAATCAGAGGTCTAGATATCTAAGAGTAAACTAGATTGAGATAAGACTTGCTTGTTTGTAATTCCAAGATTAATAACACAAGTAGACTTTCGAAATCATACTAGGGAAACCTAGAGGTAGAGGTTTTTCTTAGTCAACTAGTTGGTTGATTAAGTTTTTCTCTCTAAGGAACTTTGTCTGTTACTCTGTTATTTTGTTACGATATTCCGCTGCCCAAGGAACAGTTATACCGTTCCTTGTACTAACACACTCGATTCTACAATTGGTATCAGAGCAGGTTTGTTCTAGATTGTGTGTTACTTACAGATTTTCAGGTAACGATGTCTCCTACCACTGTCGAAGTTGGTTTGAACTCTTCAAGGCCTCTTCTCTTGCTCGCTAGCCAATACCAACATTGGAAGGCTATCTTCATCAAGTGGGTGCAAAGCAATGATTACCAATGCTGGTTGGTCATCTCCCTTGGAGATCTTGAGATTGTTGATCTTGAGAAGAAGAAAAAACTGAAGAAATGGGATCAAGAGGATCTCCAAATCATGGAGAAGAATTGCAAGGCTGCCATGCTCATCAACAATGCTCTTAATCAACAAGATGTGCAACAGCTTCAATCTTGTGAATCCGCCAATGCTAAGTGGCTTGCCCTGGAATAGATGTACATGGGAAGCAAGGACCTTCGTGAGATTGATCGTTTCACTACTAAGAAAGATTTCTACAATTTCAAAATGGAAGAGAAAGAAGAAGTGAGCTCTTACCAAGCCAGGTTTGAGAAAATCACTGCAAACTTGACTGCTCACTCGATCTCGGATAAAGAAATCCTCCCTGACGAGAAGATCCTCATTATCATTGATGGGCTTCCTCATCGTCATGCGATGACCAAGGCCATTCTAAAAGAGAATCCTAACACTGTCAAACTGACGTTCCATGAGGTCTTTAGCAAGATCCAGAAGTATGACAATGAAGAGAAGGCTGGAAGAAACAAGGATTCCAAGGAAAAAGGAATCGCTTTGATGGTTGGAAAGGCTGTTGATAGGATTGAAAATGACCTCGACGACAATGATGGCTCCGATGATCCTGAGGTGGTGTTGCTAACTAAAGTCATGCGTTCCCTCTACAACAAAGGGACAAACAATAGAGGTGGGAACGGTGAGACTCGTGACATCAATGATATCACTTGTTACAACTGCAATGAAAAGGGTCACTACTCTAGTTCATGCCCTAAGCCCAAGAAACCAAGCAAACCTTCTGGGAACGATGAGAAGAAAGCTTTCGTTGTTGTGTGGGGCAATGAGGATGACTCAGATGGTGAAGACCCTGAAGCCTGGAGTGGTAAGATGTGTGCAATGGCCATCAACGACTCTTCTGAGGATCTCGAGGTAAACCCTGAAATATTTTTGAAATCTCTTGTGAATTATGATAAGAAATCTTTGATTGCTCTCATAAGGGAAATGTATTTGATCGACACTATTTTGTAGTGCATTTCTAGGGATTGTTACCAGGTTTGAGGTGCCATTTGGATGGATTTAGTGCACAACTATGGATTATGGAGTTACCCAAGAAGTGTGGATTTGGTGGTCTGGAGAAGCAAATTGAAGATATCCAGAGGAGGAAGAGTTGACTACTGAGGAGACGAAGAAGAACCAAGGAGAGAGTCCACACGAGAGTAGAAGAACAATGTGCTGAATTCAATTGGTTCGTTCTCTCTACTCAGATGTCCAAATGGAGTGATTCCAATTCGAGGAGTTAGATCTTGAAGTCTACTACAAGTCCTCCAAATATGAGCGCAATCCGAGTTGAGAATCAAATGTTATGGCGTTTTTACGGAAGTGTCGCAGGAGCTGAACCGAAGAAATCTGGCGGCGACCGCCGCCAGGCTTACGGCGACCGCCGCCGCCGTCAGAAGTGACCCGGGCTTTTATTTCCTGATTTTGTTATTTTATTATTATTAAGTATTTTTATTATTTCGTTTTAATTTATCTTTAGAGATCTTATTATCTTTAGTATTTAAGGGTAGAGGGAAGGCTTGTTTCCGATCGAACCCTACTTTCATCGTTTTTCCTTTCTACGTACTTTGCTATGAAGAACTAAGCCTCCCTGGCTTAGTCAGACGACTGAAGCTTTCGTTTTGATAAAGTTGTGAGATTTTCGTTCCTTATCTATCGCATGGATTTTATCTATTCTCTTGCTTGAATTGCTTATGATTAATATTGACAGTTTCTAGCCTGCGCAACTAGGTATTGTCTCTATTGATTGATTGCTAGATTTAGATTGTTACTGGTTGAGCATATCTTCATCTTATTAGCAACTGCATCGTACTAGTAACTGGTTGTGCTAGTCTTATGTAGAAGAGAACTGATTTACATTCTAGTATAAAAGCTGGTTGTTTTATGCTAGATTGTATCCTATCTATATTCCTATCCTTAATGTTGCTGTTAAACTGAATCTTGATGGTTTCATGGTTGCTTAATTAGTTAGTGCTATAAGTATCTGGTTGTGCTTGTAGTTACTTTAGAAAAGGAATAGGAATTTCCATTGCATGAGATATTGAATGATTATCTATGATCAACTTATCATACGAATAGTGGATGTTTGTTTGGATGAGTTATTTCCCCAATTAACTGAATTCATCATCTTTCGTTTGTTTGCTTTTGCATGCTTTGTGATTCTAAAAGATACAAAACCCCCCTCTGTTTACTTTAAGATTGACATAGAAATTATACATAAAGATAGAATTTGTCTCCCTGTGGACTCGACCCTTACTTACTTAGGACTACGGTTTAAGGTTTGTTTGGATTACTTGCATAGCAGTAATTAGCACGACAAATTGTTGTTATCAGTATTCTGAAAATTTGAAAACACAAGAGGAACTTGCTAATTCTGAAGATGAGTGCAGTAGTTTAAAAGAAAATCTGTCTAACACTGCTAGTAGCTCAACTGTTCCTTGTTCTTCATGTGATGCTAATCATGAGGAACTTCAGAGGTTAAGAAATGAAAAAGTCTCTTTGCTTATGAATGAAGTCTCTAACAATACTAATGCAAGTAGTATAGCTGGATCAACTAAGCTTGAGAAACAGATTTCTGAGATGAAGGCTTATGTTCACAAGATTCACTCTGTGCTAATGGAACATAAAGCTGAAACTGAAAATATTCAGTTTGTCGAAGCAAGGTATGGCATTGGTTATACAGGTTCCAAGCAAAAGGAAGATGATCCATCTATTCTGGAACTCCGTGAAGCAAGAGATAGGAAACTCCAAGATGCTAGAGAGAAGAATCGCAATCTTGAGGAACGTGTCAAGGTCCTTGAGAGTGGACTGGATGAAAATCAGTCGTGGTACACTGGACAACCTGCCCACAAGATCTTTCTCAAGCAGTCTCAAGGGAAGCAATCCAACGTTCCCTGTCCAGAACGTGCGAAGCAACGCAAGAGTGTTGTTCCCAACAGAAAGTATGTTCAGATGGATCAGTTCAAGCTGTGTTGGTATTGTGGGGACAACAGACATTTGCAGAGAGATTGTGAAAAGAAAAAGAAGTTCTCTGAGGAGCACACAAAGAGAAGGAACATTAGGAGCAACAATGTGAACTTGAATGACTTCTATGATGATTCACATATGCACAATCATAATCATGCTAAGTCTAGGAAGAAAACTGTCATTGTTGATAGAACTATTTCTAGGGAACAATTGCATTATGTATCTCGACCAGGTAAGGCTAAGCTTGCATGGGTCGCCAAATCTTAACTTTTTCTATGCAGGTTGAAGTGTAGGGGAACGAGAAGTGGTACATTGACAGCGCTTGTTCGTGCCACATGACCAGAAAAGAAGATCAACTCACCTCACTTCACAAACACTCAAGAGGGAGTGTTGCTCTTGGAGACAAGAGATGTAGAGAAATCATTGGAATAGGTGAAACAAAACAAAACTCCAGTATCACGGTAAAAGAAGTTAGTTTAGTTCATGAACTTGGTTTTAGTTTGTTGAGTGTTGCACAGCTTTGCGACCAAGGGAACAACAAGACGGTCTTTACTTCACAAGAATGCTACGTCAAGGATCGCGAAACCAAGAACATTATTCTGAGAGGAGTCAGATTCAAGGACGTGTACATTGTGGACAAGAATTTCAAGCCAAAGGAAATCCTATGCTTTGCATCTATGGTCGATGAGACGGAACTGTGACATAGAAGGCTTGGACATGCAAATCTTTGACGCATTCACAAGTTGTATACAAAGGAACATGTTCGTGGTCTGCCAAATGTTCGATCAGAGTTCCATGGTGTTTGTGATGCTTGTGTGAAAGGGAAACAAACCCGTTCCTCATTCAAGATTAAACCTAATGTAACAACCTCTCATCCTCTGGAACTGATTCATATGGATCTCTGTGGTCCCATGAGGATACGAAGTCATGGAGGGAACAAGTATGTTTTTGGAATTGTCGATGATTATTCTAGATTCACTTGGACAATTTTTCTATCTTCGAAGGATGAAGTCTTCTCTGAGTTCGAGGCGTTCATCAAGAAGGTGGAAACAAGTTTGGGAAAAAGGCTGAAGGCTATAAGGTCTGACCATGGAACGGAGTTTGAGAACTCTATGTTCTTCAATTTCTGCGAGGAACATGGTGTGTCACACGACTTCTCCGCACCTAGGACACCACAACAGAATGGGGTTGTGGAACGGAAGAACATGACTCTGGAAGACATGGCTAGAACCCTCCTTATTGCAAACAATCTTCCAAGAATCGTGCCATGCTTCGCCCCTTATTAAATAAAACTGCTTATGAACTAATAAGGGATCGCAAGCCCAATATTTCCCACTTGCGTGCTTTTGGATGCAGGTGCTACATTCACAACAATGGGAAGGATAAATAAGGGAAGTTTGACCCATGAAGTGATGAAGGGATTTTCTTGGGATATGCAAAGGTGAGCAAGGCTTACAGAGTATACAATAAAAGGCTTCGCAAAATTGAAGAAAGCATCCATGTTGTCTTTGATGAGAACTCAAAAGGTTCCAATGGCGAGTTAGAGGCAACGTTCCCTGAGGAAGGCTATCCAAGAATGCAACGAGAAGATTCTGATGATGAAGACAACGGCCCTTCCTCTCGACCTAGCTCAGGTCGTGGGAACGGTCCTTCTAATGTTGCTAATGTCTCTCCATCCTCTCCAGACTCTTCTAGTCCTGATGACTCTTACAAGGAGGATACCTCAAGTGATTTTGCACAAGATGCAGACGTTCCATCCTCGTCTACTGCTGATTCAACAATCATGCCCCCAACTAATGCAGAAACCACTATCACTGTTCCATCTGGAACTTCTGGTGATATTATTATTGTTGATTCTCAAAGCGATGACGACGGAATAAACCAATTTGAAGATGCCCAATTACATCCATCTTCAACAGACGACTCTGAGATACAACCTGATGACCCATCATTACTCATGTCAAAGAGTGTTCAAATTCAAAAGGCTCACCCTACTCATAATTTGGTCACACCTTTTGGTGAATGAGGTTTGCGTTCTAAATTAAATATGTTTTGTGCTTTCCATGCCTTCATCTCTCTTGTAGAACCCAAGACCATCAAGGAAGCATTGAAGGAACCTGACTGGATCGTAGCTATGCAAGAGGAGCTACATCAATTTGAGAGGAACAAAGTCTGGTGGCTCGTTCCCTTGCCTCGCAACAAACATGTTATTGGCACTCGCTGGGTGTATAGGAACAAGCTCGATGACTCTGGGGTGGTCACAAGGAACAAAGCAAGGTTGGTTGCTCAAGGTTCCAATCAACAAGAGGGGATTGACTATGATGAGACGTATGCTCCAGTGGCTTGTATTGAAGCTATTCATCTTCTCATTGTTTATGCCGCTCACAAGGGATTCACATTATACCAAATGGATGATTAAGACTGCATTCTGAATGGATATCTCCAAGAAGAAGTATATGTGAAGCAGCCCCCTGGTTTTGAAGATGTCAATTTTCCCTCGCATGTGTATGCTTTGGACAAGGCACTGTATGGTCTTAAGCAAGCACCCCGTGCTTGGTATGATAGACTCGCACAGTTCCTTCTCTCCAACGGCTATCGTCGAGGAACGATTGACAAAACTTTGTTCCTTTTGGAACAAGAAGGTAAGATTCTAGTGGTCCAAGTATATATTGATGATATTATTTTTGGTTCCACTAACCCTGCTCTTGTAGAAAAGTTCAAAAATCTTATGAGTAGTGAGTTTGAGATGAGCATGATTGGGGAATTATCCTTTTTCCTCGGATTACAAGTTACTCAAACTAAGGAACGAAGATCCATCAACAAAAGTATATCAAGGAGTTGTTGAAGAAGTATGGTATGGATTCTGCAAAACCTATCGTTACCCCTATTTCTCCTAACACTCGATTGGATGCAGATTTAAATGGAACAAATGTTGATCCCACCATGTATAGAGGAATGATTGGCTCTCTCCTCTATCTCATGGCCAGTCGGTTAGATATTTTGTTTAGTGTGTGTCTCTGTGCTAGATTTCAGGCCAATCCAAAGGACTCACACTTGAAGGAAGTAAAGCGAATCTTTCGATACCTCAAAGGAATGGACCATCTATGTCTATGGTATCCCAAGAACTGTGACTTCAATCTAGTTGGATTCACATACGCTGACTTTGCTGGGCACGTTGTCGATCGCAAAAGCACCTCTGGAACGGCACAGTTCATTGGTCCATGTCTTGTCTCATGGGGTTCCAAGAAGCAAAACTCTGTGGCCCTCTCCACTACAGAAGTTGAATACATCGCCACGGCAAGTTGTTGTGCTCAGGTATTGTGGCTCAAACAACAACTGGAAGATTTTGGTATGTCCCTTGGCACCGTTCCCATTATGTGTGATAATACTAGTGCCATTAACATCTCGAAAAATCCAGTTCATCATTCACGTACTAAGCACATTGACATTCGTCATCATTTTCTACGTGATAATGTTGACATGGGATTTATTAGAATGGAACATTGCAGGACTGAAAATCAAGTAGCAGCCATCTTCACCAAAGCACTAGACAAAGGTCCATTCGAGTATCTTCAATTACTCATTGGTATGATCTCTCTGAATTGAGGACCTTCACACCCATTCTTCCCTCAATGCTTGGCTAACTTGTTTCACAGATATCATAAAGTTCCTTGCTTACATCGCTTTTTATGACATTGCTATTTCATGATTTCTGTATGCTCGAATTACCTTGTCTTAGGGTCTAACTTCTTTGTCTTTTGATTTGTGTTGAATTACTTGATTGCATGCTAACATCTTATTTGAGACCCAAAACAACCAATTTGATGAATTGAACCCTCATTATAAGCCCACATGATAATTGGTTCTACAGCCTACCATAGCCTCGATTCAGGTAAACGTTCCCTATGATCCCTCTTTGATAACCTATTTTACTGGGAATAATTATATGAGTTGTCTTTCTCCCTACCATCTGTTTGGATATACTATATTTTTTGTGAACCCAACATTGAAATATCCAGACAAGCCTCGCAAACACTCTTGGTCTCAGGGGGAACGACGATTGTTGCTCAGATTGAGGGGGAACAGATGTGTATGGAACGTGGAATTTGAATCAGTGGCTGGTATTTATTGGGATGCAGGTGAACCTTGGAACGACTCTCTGCGAGATTTGACTGCTTTGTGGCAGGAACAGTGATGCGGTAAACGAAGTGAAAGTGGTCGTTAGAGGAAGAGAGAGAAACGCCTAATGATGGAAATTTTTGAATGCCGGTTGAGATTTTTGAAAAGATTTTGTCTTGCAAAAGATTTTATCTCTCCTATAAATATTTGATATCCCTTTGAAGACTCTCCACCGCCAATCTTCACTCTCTGCTCTCTCTCAGAATCCTCAATCTCTTGCAATCTTAAAGATCTCTGTTTTTCCATGGATTCTCCAAGCAAGAAAATCTCCACCGACCAGATGTCCGAGGCAGAGATGGATGCCTACATACTCCAACTCCAACAAGCCCGGGCCGCCCGTGCTACACCAACCCCCACCGGTGTGCCTGCATCTGTGGTAGCGATTGCTCATGCCGCCGTCCAACAAACGGTGGATCCATCGGCGTCTACATCGACACCTACTCCGATGCCGTCCCCTTCTGCTCCGTCCCCGCTGAAAGCCCAAGACGTCAATCCTGTGCTTGCCGATGTGCCTATGGAGGAACCCCCACGTCCCCAACATGTCGAAGAAGAGGAAGTCTCTTCTCCCTCCAAGGACAGAGGAGATGAGGAGGAACAGTCAATGCAGTCTCTGGAGAAGGAACTGTGTGTCATGTCTGCACCTTTGGCGCCGCCTCCACCTCGCAAGCGCAAGCTCGCAGTTCTTGCTGTGACTGCTCAAGAAGAGGAGAAAGAAGAGGAAGTTGAGATCTTGGAACATCGAATGTCTCCTACAGCCCAGTCGACACCATCCAAATTCGGCGGCGATGAAACTGCTCCTCGCCCTCTGAAGGCACGGCTGCGTTCCGCTGTGAAGCCAAAATTGAAAAGAGCAAAATCTGTTGGCAAGGCAAAGTTGGATCTCTCCATCTCCACCACCACTGTTCCTGACTTCTCTGAAGGTAAAAAGATCCTTCCACCTCTTCTGATTCGTGAAAGTTTCTACTATGAGCACAATGTGGAGGAGATCTTGGAACTTCTGCGTTTCCAAGGATGGGAACGTCTCTGTTCCAACAGGGCTACAGTCAATGAAGTTCAGATGCGAGAGTTCTACCACTACTTTCACCTATCCAAGGCTGATGTTCTGTGTGGGTCGACCAAGATCAGTGGCGAAGACTTGTCTTTTACGCCTAAGGTGATCTCCTCACTTCTCTCCGTTCCTTTGGGTGGATTTTATGAGGTTCCTGCGAGCGAGATAAATGATGAAAAGCTTGCCTGTATGGAACGGTTGTTTGGCTCAACTACTGTGGAGTTACACATTGATAGGCTTACATTGGCTCAGCGAATTGCCTTCCACATCATTTCTAGAGCTGTGGGGCCTCGCTAAGAGAAGCGCAACACCATCACCTTGTGCGACTTGTTTTTGCTTGACCGATTTCTGAGAAGGGAAAAAATTGATCTCCCTCGAGTAATCTTGTGCCATATGGATCGGTGCAAGGCCAAGTCCCACTCTTTAGCCTATCCAGGCTTGGTGAAGATGTTGTTGCTTCGAGATGAATCATATATTGAGGAGAATGAGGTGTCTCTGGGAAGTGAGTTGGATTATGCAGTTGTGGAGAAAATGAAGTTCAAAGGTGATGCGAAGGGAACGGGTACTGTGACGGCTAAGAAAGCTATTGGTGAAGGAACGTCAAAGGGAAGCTCAATCCAGCATCAGATTTTGGCTGAGCTTAAGCAGTTGAACACCACGATGACCCTGCTCCTAGATCACTTTCTGAGCAAAGTGAGGACGTTGCTGAAGACCCTGAGATCTGAGTGTTCCCCGTTACCTCCCTGCCCGTCTAATCTTCTGTTTTTGATTTTCTATGTTTTTATGTCTTTTGTGTGATTGTTCCCTATCTTTTGATAATAGTTGTCTAGGTTCCTTTACTTTGTACTTCACCTTGCATAATGAATGAAATGTTTTGCTTATGATTTGCATGCGAGTCAAGTCTTTGTGATTTCTGTGATCTTTTGATGATGCCAAAAGGGGGATGGAAAATTTGAAACCCAAGGAAGGGTTGATAACAGAAGCTAGTGCTAAGGAGAACGACAATGTTGCTTGAAGGTAAATCCTTCTATGAACTTTCTGAGGGGGAACAATGTCAATATTTTGAACATAGTATTTGTGTGATTACATGTGAATTTGACTTCTTACTTGTCTGTTTTGAATGTGCACATTTTGAAGGAGTTTGTCATCACCAAAAAGAGGAAATTGTTGGAACGATGATATTCCCTCCAGTTTTGATGATGATAAACTCAATGGCATTTGATGGTTTTTAGTGTGACTATGAGTTTCAGGAAACAAATGATTCAAAGGAACGATGAAAACCAAGTTGTTGGATCGTTAGAGTTACGTCTGAGGGAACAAAGGCTTTGTTCCCACAGAAGGCACAGCGGATTAAAAACAGCAAGAAAGAAAACGAACGAACTCACGATGTATAGTGGAAACCCTGATTAGCAAAACTAGCTTCTCAAGGAAAAACCACTACCTTCAAGCTTCCGCTTGAGAGGATTTTGAAGCGTGTACTTGTCTTATTGATTTCTTGTTCGATTACACTTGTATCCTGGACTTCGAACTCTAAACAACCACCTAGACTCGAAGCCTCTTCTACAACGATGAATCTGAACTCAACCCTCAAAGACTCACACACACTTCACTCTCTTTGTTTTTTCTTCTTCTCCTTTTTTTCGTTCTTCGTCGTAGTTAGAAATGAATCCCGATTTCACCTAAATACAACTTCGGCTAAACCCTAATCAAACAAGATAAGATTATTCTAAAAACGGATTACTAGAAGATAGGATTTTTTATGTGAAGAGTAATATCCTCACCGATCATATTGATTAAAGAAGGAATTCCTTAATTAATCTAATCGGAAAGGATTTTAAACTTCTCTCTCCAATTTCTTATCTAAGGAAAGATTCTTAGGATAACATAAATCGGGCTTTTCTCTCTCCGTATCTTCTCAATCCGGCTTGATCCTTGGAGCCGAAGTTTTCAATCTTTTACCGCGTGTGCTTCTTGATTTGTTTCCATAATCAACACGCTGGATTTCTTCTTTCCATTCGCAGCTTCGATTTCGTTCGTCACTTCAGTTCCTTGAGAGGTAACAAAGCACATGAACAGAGCTTTGTTCCCTCTGCGATCCTTCGCTGCAATGGTTCCCTGAGATAACTATCTTTGTTCCTGAAACACTTAGTACCCATATCAGTTGAATGTTTGTTACCATCAAAACCTAAGGAATTTAACAAATTTCCCCTTTTTGATGGTGACAAACACCCTTGACAATAAAGCATATACATACAAGAGAAAGACAGTTATGAAGAGAAAGGTTTCCCACTAAGATACTGTTAGTTCCCCCTCAACTCAGTAGCATGTGAAGCCTGTTCTGTTCCCCCTCAACCAAAGCTACCTGTCATTTTCCCCCTTTTGGCATCATCAAAAACATAAGTAGAGAGATAGAGAGAAATAGTCAAGGCAAGATAAGCAAAATACCCCTTGTTCATTAATTGAAAAAAAACTTAAACAACATGCAAAGACAACCAAAACATGCAAAATAGCTAAACACAGTCATTAAGCCACATAGGGCACACAAGTCAGAGAGAAATAAAAACAACTAAGAAGGATAGATGAGCAAGGGAACAAAATAGTGGGTGGATGGCAGGTAAACGGTTAGGCATCACTATGACCAGCCGATGGAGCTGATGCGTGATGGGAGATAAGCGCGCGTACGTCTGCCAAGAGAAGCGTCTGCTGAGCAGCCAAATCCTGCACTGCCTGGCAAAGACTTCTCAGATCCTTCCCCAGAGTTGATTTCTCATTCAGTTCCCCCTCAGAACTGTCCGCCTCAGAATCTCCCAGAGTCTCAGAAACAGCCGGAACACTGTCCATTTTCACCCAGCCTTCGTCACCTTGAAGAACAAACTTCATCTTGTGCAGATTACTAACATCGAAGGGGCGGGAGAAGACACTTGATTCCGCCGAAGAGTTGTAGAATTTATGGTACTCAAGAATCTTTTTGACAACTCGAGGGAACGGAAGAGCGTGCTGGTCTGTGTTCCTGGCATGGGACATGTGCTGCATCATAATCCTGGGAAGGCAAATGGGTTCCTTCTTCAATAGCGTAGATAGGAGGACAATATCCAAAATCAGCAGTTGGTTCCTTTTCTGTCCCCTGGGCGTTATGTTACTGATCAAGAAGTGGTATAGTACTTTGTTGACAGCAGACATCTCAGATATGTCAAGATCACCACTTCCCAGAGCATTCTCAATACCGGCCACTGCCCACACTGCTTCAGAATATGGAAAATCCTTAGGCCACCTTCCTTTTGGGTACTCGCCATACCCCTCATGTGGGACTCCCAAAGCTACTCCCAACTCAATACTTGAAAATAGATGTACCTTTCCTCCAAGCTTGTAGCTCCCCAGAACGGCGTGGGGTCTGACTTCCATCACATAAGATGAATAGAACTCCCTCAATAAATCCTCATCCACTCCTTCCTCTTCCACGAACAGCTGACTCCACTTCTGAGCGTCCAGTACTGCATACACCTCCTCCAGACAATTCTCCTTAAGGAACTCCGGGTCCACCAACAATTCTTTTACCACAGACTTATGGCTCATGATTTTAACTTCATCAGCCCCCACCTTCCCTTTGGCTTTGGCGGGCTGACGACGTAGACTTTTGCGGAGAGGACCGGCAGAGACCTTGGCTTTCTTCACTTTGTTCCCAAAGAGGGGTTCTGACTCCTCGTCAGAACTTACAGTGATTGCCTTCACGGACTGTTTCTGAGAGCGTGTCTTCCTCTTGGAGGAGCATGCGGTCTTTACCCTTCCAGACGACTTTGGAACCTTAGGTGGCTCCTCCTCATCATCTCCCTCAACCAATTCCTTGGCGAGACTCCTCACAACACCCTGAATCTTCTCCTTCACAGCCACGTGCTCCTCTGTGGTGGCTGGGGTGGTCTCTCTAGGTAATTCCTCTAGCACTTCTTCGATGGGGTCAGGATGGGTTGGAGAGGAATAAACCTCCTCTCTTTCAGTAGAGGAGATGGCGGAGGGAACGGCTGGGGAGATTTTAGGGTTAGGGTTTTGTGGAGTGGGTTCTGTGTTTGGGGACATTGGGGCTACGTAGGGGACCATGATGAGTTGGTCCTGGTTAGGTGATGGTGGAGGGGTAACAGTGGTGGTTGCCAGAGAGGTGGAGGTGGAAGGTAGGGATTGGGTTATGGCAGCGAGGAGAGCGGGGTCGGTTCCCATTGATGAGAGTTTGGAGATGAGGGCTTGGAGGTCTTGGGCGATGGTGGTGGGAAGGTTTGAGTTGGAGGCCATTTCTGTGAGAGGGAGAGTTCTGGGAAGACGAGAGACAGAGGGGAAATGAGAGATTGCTTGAGGAAGATAAGGAAACAGTGAGGAGAAGACTTACCCGGAGACCCAATTTATAATCTTCACCGAATCTTCTAGTGTTTCCAAAGATAAATTCAAATCTTTTCAGTTTCCGACGGATAATAATTACAATCTTCCAACTTCTCAAAATAAAATCAGAATCTCGTCCAAATCCGACTTAGCCAGCCGAATTATCTTTCCCAACTCCTTTCTATCAAAACAGCCCTAAATGCTCAACGCGGTCCAACACAGACTTCCATCATTACACCCTGCAAACACACGTCACCTCAACCTGCAAGTCACATAAGCCGAATTGTTTTCCCGCCAAACCAAAAAGTAGTAGGGTGTGATGCTGGGGGTTAGTTACCAGAGAGGGTACAAAAGACCATCACACCAAAATATATGATATTTGCGATTGATTTTTACATCATGCCTGAGGGGTCTCCAGTTGTGGATGATTAGATGGGCTCATAGGAGACATCAAGCATGGCGATTACGGGTGAGCTGTAGAATCAACTATCATTTGGGCTTATGATGAGGGAACAAATCATCAAGTTGATTCTTTTTGGGTCGAAAGAAAGCTGATTCTTGTGTAACATGGTGACATAGATGATCATGCAAGACATTCAACATATCGAGGAAGTGAAAGCACATATTCAAGCCAAATGTTCAATTAATAACCAAAGAAGAGAATGCATATCAAGACCTGAAAATTCAACTTTCACAATTTACCATGTAATCTAGCCAATCATCGAGGGAACACAACATGTAGACAATTAATTAGGGAGACAAACCAGGCTTTGTATGGAACTGAATGTAGAGTTCCCCGACAAGTGTCCTGATGAGAGTATTGGCAGTTTGACTCTTTGTTCCACGACTTTCTTAGTATGCCAATCTTTCTCCTCACAGAGATGTCTTCTTCTAGATGTACATGGTACCTAAGCACAAATACCAGGGAATAATTTAGTCATTATGTTCTTATCCACATACGTATTTCCCTTACCTCTGTCACCAAGCACTTGAGTCTCGAACATTCCTGCAGAAGTGAGGTGAGACTCGCTTCGTTTCCTGTCATGTAACTGACCTTTGTACGAATGAAATACCGGGAACTTTCCTCACTTTATTCTGCACAGAAAGACTTAGTTCTTGCGAACCCACACAAGCTTATGCTTTCTGGGCACATGAGCAACATATCTAATTTTAGGAGGTTCATCATTCATTTGCTCTCTAGTAGTGCGAGCAATCTCCTCATTGTGTTGCTTCAGAAGGCATTCTTGTTTGTAGTGACCAGAGTGTCCACAATACCAACAAACCCTTTGACACTTTAGGTCAACATACTTGCTCTTTCCAGGCCAAATTGTTTTATTAGCAATCCTTGAATGAAAATCAATATTATTGGACTTACTGCTTTGAGATTTCTTCAACCAGATGGCATGAGCCTTCTGTCCATGGTACCAAGCCTTACCCTCCTCAGTCGAGTTTGAACAGTTTTTGCCTTTGTTCCCTTCGGAGGAACTTTCCCCTTTTTCTTTTACAGACTGCTTTCCTTCGACTTTAGAGCCTTTTTTCTTGGTGCCATCAACAGGAAGTTTTGGTTGATAGCCAATCCCAAAGCGAGGTACTTCCTTTGACTCAGTCTTCTTTTTATTCTTGGCTGCAACAAAGACAATACCTTTTGGCTTGTCTTTCTGTTCCTTACTGAGTTTGGTTAGATCACTAGAAAGTTTTGCATTTCCTAGTTTCAGCATTAATGACTCATCCTCTAGTGAGGAAACAGAGGACTCCAGAGCCATAATCTTTTCAGTGAGTTTGGGACATTCAGAGCAAGAGTTTGAAGAGGAGGATGAACCTTTCTCAAGCTTGAGCACTTTGTCTGCCCATCCCTGATTTTCTTCGATCAAACTTGAGATCTGTAGAATCGAGTGTGTTAGATCAAGGAACGGTAAGTTCGTTCCTTGGGCAGCGGAAAATAGTAACAGAAAAACAGAGTAACGAACTCAGTTCCTTAGAGAGGAAAACTTAATCAACCAACTAGTTGACTAAGAAAAACCTCTACCTCTAGGTTTCCCTAGTAGGATTTCGAATGTCTACTTATGTTATTAATCCTGGAATTAAAAACAAGCAAGTCTTCTCTCAATCTAGTTTACTCCTAGATATCTAGACCTCTTAAATGTAAGGTTCCTAACAACACACTAGACAGACGAAACCCTAACAAATACTTAACTCACCAAAGTCTCGTACTTGTAAGTGTTCTTCTTCTTCCTTCGAATACTCTTCTCTTCTTTCAAATGCTCTTCTCTTGTTTCGAATGCTCTACTCACTGAGGATGCTCTCTGTTCCGTGTTCTATCTCTCTTATTGAATGAAGTTCGCAACTTTCTAATATATAGTCTAGGAAATTCTCATATTTTACCCTAGTTTTACTTAAGGAAAATAAGATAATAAAATCTCATACAATCTTTTCTAAAATCATTGTAACCACAATATCTCTCTACCGAGATCTTCCTTGAGGCCCAAGTTGCAACTTCATAATCTGTTTCCATAAACAGATATTCGGCAGCCTCTAGGGTTTCAGCGCGCGTCTTCCGTTCCTTGCGTTGTTCCCTTGTTCTGTTCAACATCACGCGTCCCTTCTTTTCTTCTGTTCCAGCGTGTTGTTTTGTCATTGTTGGCTTCTCTGTTCCTTTGCTTCTCTGTTTTGACTATTCACTGATTTTCATCGTTCCTTTTCATCGTTTCCTGAAACTCATAGTCACACTAAAAACCATCAAAAGCATTTGAGTTTATCATCATCAAAACTAGAGGGAACGTCGTCGTTCCAACAAGATCGATTCATCTTTTTCTTCAATTTGCTCACGGAAAAGACTATTCTCAAGAACAAGTTTATTAATAAGAGATATCAAGCTTTCTTTAGATTTACTTTTTAAGCTTGATATGAGATCAGATTAGGTTACCTCATCGTTGAGTAGATCTCCTTTTGATTCATTTGGGTCTTCAATGGCCATCAAACAGACATCCCTGGAATATGACGAGTCTTCGTCGTCTGAGTCTGAGTCTCCCCAGGTGGCAACCATTGCCTGCTTCCCTTCATTTGCTGGAGACATTCCTGCCTTTTTCTTGAAGCAGTTTCTGGCCATATGTCCCTTGTTTTGACAATGGTAGCACACCATATTCTTTAGGTCTCTGTTCCCTTCGGAGGAACTCGACGAATCCTTGTTCCGAGACCAAATCTTCCTCATGGCTCTTGTGATGAGCGCAACATCTTCATCTTCATCTTCGACTTGGGACAAGTCAAATGCCCTTTCCACCTTTAAGGCAATGCTCTTCGCCTTCTCCTCTCCCTTCTTGTTCAGCTTGTGATTATAGACGGAGGCGTTGCTTTCCAGCTTAGCAACAACTTCTTCCATGGTAAGAGTCTTGACATCTGTCTGAGAGTAGAGAGCAAGAGCAATGGCATCCCACTGAGAGTTGCGGCCTTGCATGAAGTGGTGAGTCAGTTTCCAGTCTGGCATTGCTTCACCAAGGAACTGAAGCTGACCAATTAGCCCCTGGAATCTGGAGTAGTACTCTTGAATGTGTTCATCTTTTCCCTGAGAGACTTGGTCGTACTCCTTTATCAGAGAGAGAATTATGTTCTTCTTGGCATCTTCATTTCCTTGATGAAGGCGTTTCAAGGCATCCCAGATCTCCTTGGCAGTCTTATAGCTCATGATTTTCTTGAGATCCGAGGGAAGAAGAGTCATGTGAAGGATCTTCTTAGCCCTATTGTTCTTCTCCAACTTCTTCCAGTCATCATCGGTATAGTCGACCTTTGGTTTTGGCTTAGTAGCATCTGTCTCATTTTTAATAGCCAAAGGTCCAACTTCGATGACTCGCCAGATCTGTCCATCAAGGGAACAGATGTGGGACTCAATTTGTTCCACCCACCAGTCATATTCTCCTGTCTTCAGAATCGGTGGCTTCCAGAACGAATCTCCGATTGCATTGCTTGACGACGACATCTTTCCTGCAAATTCTGTAACGAAAGCAATCTAGAGCACCAGGCTCTGATACCAATTGTTGGATCGTTAGAGTTACGTCTGAGGGAACAAAGGCTTTGTTCCCACAGAAGGCACAGCGGATTAAAAACAGCAAGAAAGATAACGAACGAACTCACGATGTATAGTGGAAACCCTGATTAGCAAAACTAGCTTCTCAAGGAAAAACCACTACCTTCAAGCTTTCGCTTGAGAGGATTTTGAAGCGTGTACTTGTCTTATTGATTTCTTGTTCGATTACACTTGTATCCTGGACTTTGACCTCTAAACAACCAGCTAGACTCGAAGCCTCTTCTACAACGATGAATCCGAACTCAACCCTCAAAGACTCACACACACTTCACTCTCTTTGTTTTTTCTTCTTCTCCTTTTTTTCGTTCTTCGTCGTAGTTAGAAATGAATCCCCATTTCACCTAAATACAACTTCGGCTAAACCCTAATCAAACAAGATAAGATTATTCTAAAAACGGATTACTAGAAGATAGGATTTTTTATGTGAAGAGTAATATCCTAACCGATCATATTGATTAAGGAAGGAATTCCTTAATTAATCTAATCGGAAAGGATATTAAACTTCTCTCTCCAATTTCTTATCTAAGGAAAGATTCCTAGGATAACATAAATCGGGCTTTTCTCTCTCCGTATCTTCTCAATCCGGCTTGATCCTTGGAGCCGAAGTCTTCAATCTTTTACCGCGTGTGCTTCTTGATTTGTTTCCATAATCAACACGCTGGATTTCTTCTTTCCATTCGCAGCTTCGATTTCGTTCGTCACTTCAGTTCCTTGAGAGGTAACAAAGCACATGAACAGAGCTTTGTTCCCTCTGTGATCCTTCGCTGCAATGGTTCCCTGAGATAACTATCTGTGTTCCTGAAACACTTAGTACCCATATCAGTTGAATGTTTGTTACCATCAAAACCTAAAGAATTCAACACAAGTGAAGAATCAAAACAAGGAATGCAAGGAACAGAGAAGTCAACAATGAGAAACAACACGCTGGAACGAAAAAGAAAGAGAGACGCGCGTTGTTGATCAGAAAAGGAAAGGGAACAGCGCCAAGGAACGCATGACGCGCGCTGTGAACCCTTGCGTCTGCCGAATCTTTCGTTTATGGAAACAAAGATTGAAGGAGCAACTTGGGCCTCAAGATAAAATCTCGTTGGAGATATTATGGTTAAGATAGATTAAAAATGATTGTATAGGATTATTTTATCTTATTTTCCTTAAGTAAAACTAGGGTAAATTAAGTAGAATACCTAGACTATAAGATAGCAAGTTGCAAACTTCATTTAGACAAGTGATTCACGGCATTTTCCACAGAGAAGAGCATTCGGAAGAAGAAAGAACTTACAAGGACAACACTTTGGTGAGTTGAGTATTTGTTAGGTTTTTGATTGTCTTAAGTGTTGTTAGGAACGTTACAATCAGACGTCTAGATATCTAGGAGTAAACTAGATTGAGATAAGACTTGCTTGTTTGTAATTTCAGGATTAATAACACAAGTAGACTTTCGAAATCCTACTAGGGAAACCTAGAGGTAGAGGTTTTTCTTAGTCAACTAGTTGGTTGATTAAGTTTTCTTCTCTAAGGAACTTTGTCTGTTACTCTGTTATTCTGTTACGATATTCCGCTGCCCAAGGAACAGTTATACCGTTCCTTGTACTAACACACTCGATTCTACAGAGTTCTTGTGTTCTTCATTCAATCAAGTTCTTGTTTCTTTGAAACAAGTTTTAGTTGAGTTACGAAAGGCGAAGGAAACTCAGATCTTGTCTCTAAGACGAGACCAAACATCAATCGTGGTGAAGGAGTTTGCCACATATCACGCGTTGCATAAGAAATCTTGCTTTGAAGGTGGGCATTGTCATCTCTGTCCGCAGAGTAGATAATGTTCTTATGTTTATACCGTGTGTGCATAAATGTTGTCATTTGAGCTCTGAAGCACGGACACGGCTACACAGAGCTCGTTCCCGTGTCGGACACCGGGAAGCGTCAGGACACGGCTCGGAAGCACCAGGACACGGTCAACATTTCAGACACGTCTTGGACACGGTCAAGACACACGGTCGACATTTCGGACACGGTCAAGACACACTAGGACATCAAAACGCGTTTTGATAAGTGAAAAACAAAAATAAAAACTCATCTTTTTAGATTTAACCCTAGCTAACAGCAGCCAGCCGCTCTTCTCTTCAATCTTTACTCCCTTCGCTCCTCACCATCCACCAGTAGTCGCTCCTCACCACCACCAATCGTCTCTCCTCACCGATGCCACCGCCGTCCAGCCTGCACCCACCTCTTTATTGTTAAACAACTATGTATGGGGGCTGAGAAACGGAGACAGGTGTGGAATTTGGACTTTGAACAGCAAACGAGAATGGCAAAAGAGATTAACTATCTCTGACCTAACTCAATGGTAATCCGACTTTCACATTATATTACTAGTCTGCATCACAAATAGTTGAGATAATTAGCGCTTTCAAACTATAATATTGTATGAAGGTCCACCAGAACAGTGACAAGGAAAAAAACTAGGGTGATAAGTATTTACTCTAAAGCAAAAACAACCATGCGACGTTACGGAGTTAGAGTAGGACAAGTTCGCAAGCATGTGGCACTACAAATCTAACCAAATCCAGCAAAGATGGGCTTTGATGAGTAAGAGCTTGATACCTAGTTATAACTGGGTCGATGTAGTTTGCTCCACGGCCACAAACTGCAGAAATCCACGAATACATTGACGTCGATATTCCAGCAAGTTTGAGACTGATAAACATAGTGTTAGTGAGCAGCATCAATTAATACTACTAACACCTGTAACAAGAGATAAATACAAGAACATCATATGGCATCCATAATATTTTGACCCCAAGACACCAACGAAGTAAAGAACTAGCCGATCAATTATTGAACTAAAAAGGGTTTGTATAGTATCTGTGCATTTAGCCAAATATAATAATATACTGGTAGAAAAGAACAAAAAAACATATAGGACTCTGGGACGTAGAAGACAGGGTCCAACCATTACAAGTCCATTTCACCCACTATCTCCCTAAAGGAAAAGAATTGCACAAACAATTATAATCTCCTTAGCAAGTCTAGTGCAGTTCCTCCATTGACTCTAGATGGTACGAGGCACGTATTCTTGAAAGGAATAGACAAGAAACCATCATAGCAAAGAAAGCTCCGACTACGTTTGTTCACCCTGAGTGATCATCTTCAAGTTTCCCGGTAACCACTTGAACAACCAACTCCACTGAGATACGAGGTTGAACAACATCTAATTGACAACTTCTATGGATGAGACTTTATTTGTTATGTCTAACCCTCTGAAGCCAAAATTTGAAATGGAGCCAAAGCTGCCAGAGAAGTAGCTTGGTTTGCCCCTTCCAAATCTTTGTTATGGATTAGCTGATCCGCGCGTACATCAGGAAACACTTCAGATTGCAAAGATGGTGCGATGTTAATTAATTGTGGCCATGTCATTTCCCACAAGCTGTTTCCGCCAGAGGCACTTGACTGTACAAGTAGCCCCCCAGACTTCATTACGAGCAATGAATTTTTGAGGAGCTCAGGCACTAGCTCTTGAAGCTTCTCGCTCCTCCTCCCATTGATTTTCACCTTAATGTATTTTTCCATTCGAGTCAGAACACCTACCCAAAGTTCGCTGAAAGTTTTTAACTGCAGGAGCTCATCAATTGACAATAGAAACACCTTTGATAAGAGCTTTATGGCAAGCACGAGCGTATGTTCCATGTTTTGATAGTTTTTGTGGGACTGTAGAGTGGCAAGTTCAAGTAGGTCATCTATTACAGTAAAAATCACAGTGTTAAAACACTCTAACCACAGTGTGCAAGGAAGATGGATTTCATGCACTCCGACTAAGCACTTTCGCATTGATAGCATTGCACAATCTCTAACCTCTTCTCTGTTATCTAAACAAGTTCTCCTCAAACTTCGCACAAGTCTCAGCCACATCTCCCCGATATCCCAAGACATTTTAGCGGCATCTTCATCTGTTACAGATTCTCTCGTCTCGTGAGCCCAACGCACTAAGAAGCTTACAGAACCGCTCATCAGATCCAGTGCATGCACACACCGCTCTGCTTGACCAAGTCGAGATTCAGCAAAATGCCGTGCAGCATCCACACAAAGAGAAAAATTTGAAGGCAGCAAGTATGCTCCTTCATTCATTATGAACAACAGAGCATCAAACCCAGCTTCAGAAGCCTCTGGATGTCTTGCTGTGATAGCAAGTAGGGACAGTACTGTCCGCCATCCTGTCTGTGATCGTATACGAGTGGCATTTGCTTTTAGAAGAGGACCAACCTCCTGTGTGATACGCTCAAAGTACACATCAGCCACACGAGCATCAAGTTTCAGAACCAACTGCAGTGATTTTAGAAGGTCATCCACCAGGTTCTCTTTATAAGGCAGTAATCGTTGGCAGATACTAAGCAATCCAAATATTGCTTTCTCCACTAGAACACAAGGCATTACTGTTGACTGAACAATGTCAGATATATGCTCATAAACACCCTCCCAGAGAAGGGAAATCCTGTCGCGGTTGTTCAATGTGATTCCAATTAATAGCTCAAGACAGAAAACTGCACCTGCTTCATCAGAAGAAGAACCGGTTCCTTTCAGAGTCTGGCCAGCTGCCATGACTGCTCGAGAAAGCTGCAGCAATGAATCAGCTTGCAAGAATATGCTATCAAGAAAAATGTTATTAATTTGACATTGCTGGACAATCTCAGAAGTGCATTGTCGAGCAGCAATTTCTTCCTCTGTAGTTTGTGTTACTGAGTCTTCTGAGTCAAATGTTAGTAACTGACTGAAGCGGCCTATCAATCCTGAGGACCTTTTGGGTAAACTCATAGCTGATGAATTTTTAAGAAGATTTCCATTCACATGCTTAGCAGAAAGAATGTTATCCTCAGCAGCATCACTGGCCATACTTGCATAAAGAAGTCCAAACTGATGCAAGCGCAAGATGCAGTCCACGATGTTTCGCCAACTGCTACGAATGCAATCACCATATCTATTTGCAATGGTGAAAACTGCTAAGGTCGCCATCCTCGCTTTTGAATCTTCAGCAAAGGATAGAAGAAACTCTTCAGGACAAGCATGATTGCAGAGGGTGGTAAACTTACAAAGAGATATCACCAGATCGTCAAGTACAGTATCAACATGGTAAAAAGATGCGATCTTGGCAACAGCTAAGAATCCGTCAATACATGTCTGGTAAACATCATCATCCTCTGCATGATCAAAACCAACTGATATGGCAGCAACGGCTGGACCTGCAACTATGCCAAACATATCCTGATCAAGAAGAGGCTTATTATCCGGCACAATATATGCAGCAGCATTCTTAGACTGGTTCATTAAGGCAATCCAATGGATTGATGTCATATCAGGAAAGCCAGCACCTTGTTCTGGAATCATACGAATCTCGTCTTTGCAAATAGAATGATACAACTCTGACAGGAATTCTCGAGGGAGGTCTTTTCCTCCATTTATACAGCGATTGTTCCTTATAAAATCCTCCTCACTCATCTTCTTTTTCACCTGGGAATTGTGTTGGTCTGTATTCAGCAGTATAAGTGAATAAGATAGCACAAGGGCAGCATCCTTGTTTGCTAAGATCTGAGGTGACTGCTCATAGTATCTCTCTGAAAACGCTTCCAGTACTCTCTGTATCTTTTGTGACTCGCCAGGCAATTTGAAGGTTTCCAAGAATATCCGCAGAGCGGCATCTAGACTCATGTCTTGAAAATTAAAGGTCTGTGCAAATTCATGGAGAACTTGAATGTAAAATTGATCATGATTTCCCAGAAAATCCCCAATGAGGTTCTTTTCTAGCCCAGTGGTGTATCTAAAAAAAGAAGCCACACTTTCAGCATTAAGTTCCTTGGGCAATAAATTTGCTGCTTGAAGAAACTCCAAACCCTTCTTTGGACCATGGTTGAAGTGATCAGCACCAATCATCAAACTTCTCTTAATATTTCTCATTTGGCGGATAAATGGAACCCAGCAAGTAGGATCAGAATAATCATTACACTTGGTCGTCCAGAACGGTGCATACTCCACAAGGTCGGGAACGCAATTTAAGCCAAGGGGTCCATCTCCAGTTCTCACAGCCATTTTCTGAACCACTGCAACTAGGCCATCCATAGCAAGAATATGCATAGTAGAGAGAGGACTGTTCACCGGAAATGCACTTTTTGACAACAAATTAACAAGTTCTTCAAACACATTAGCACAACTTATGTCACAATCAAAGTTAGCGAACATCTCCATCATGAAGGTCTTCTGCCTGCAGAAGTCTACAAGGGCCTCCATTGCAACCTCCTGCTGCTGGTAGGAAGCCCCATATCTGCTCTGTGCAAGCCTTAATATGACAGAGGAAAAGAAGATCTCTATCTGTAGTTTCAGCTGAGTACGCATATGATAATATAGGTTTAGGACGATGCTGCAAACCATGGATAGAATAAGTGGGCTCAAAGATAGACCAAACTGCATTATATGGAGAAATATATCGTCTTGTATCAAGCTCAGCAGTCTAGGGTGCCTGCAAAATGCAGATCCGCCCAGTTCAATGGCAGAATTGATCAGACCTAAGGCGAAAAGAGGCACATCTTCATCAAAAGCTATTGTGTTTGGTTTAGGACCCATTTCAACATGCTCTCCCACATTCAATAAAGAACATAAAAAGTGAAGTATCTCAATCACACAGGGAACTCCATATGGCAGCCTCATGAGATATGAATCATCTGTCTCAGCCTGCCTTTCTTTTCCAGTCCCACCCACAAGCTTATCTTCTGCCTTGGCACCCACATCAGCAGAAGCAATGGAAACGAAATTTGAAGGATATGTTTCAGTACTAAATCCGGCACTAACATTGTCATTAACAGATTCTCTAGACCTGTCAATCTGCACAAGAAGAAGCATACTCATCATGTTTAATATAGAGAAAGCAAAGCTATAAACCAAAGAGCCACGGCAGTTGATGACAAGTGAAAACTACCAAAAAGGAATAAAATACTAGTAAAGCAAAGGGCAAAAAGAGCAAAATCCGTTTAGTCTATAGTGATATAGCATCCTTCAATAGTTCAATCCTCATTTTTCACAAAAGTTACAAAGGGAAAGCAATGAAACTTTGAAATATACAATGATGCAGAGATATATCGTGTGGGTGTTTCTTCTGTTAGCAAAAAAATACTTTATAATGGCATACAAAATAATAAAATGACAAAAGAAAAAAAAGATGAACACAAAGGGAAATATAGAGTACCTCCTGGTTGATAAGATTTTCTCCATTAATCAAGTCTTTGTCTGAGGTTTCCATGTCTGGAAGACGTGAAAAAACACACCTAATAAGCTCATGCAGTGTGTGGCGAGCTATACGTTGTAAGAGCTCACTTTTTGTTCCTGCTTGATGAACAACCCGAAAGCAAGTATCCACTATAGTACAAACATGCTGATTGCTCAGGAGATTAGATACTTTACTTTTCATACAAGCTACAAGAACTTGCAGGATCTTCATGAGAACCACCTCTTCTGATGCTGGATCAGTCACCTCAAAACGACAACTTGTAACAGCTTCGACTATAGAATGAATAGCATCCTTGATACTGATAGTGTTTAGATCAAACACATCAAGGGTTAAGATCTTGTATACAGATGACAAAGAAACACATGTGATTGGTGATCCAGTTTCATCTGATTGAACTACATCAAGAAATGGTTGCAAGTATAGGATGGGACTGATGTTTTGCCACTGATCCTGCCATGTGAATATTTGCTTGCGCAAAGCCTTCAATGATTGGATTAATGAATGCTCTAACTGCTCATCCCCGGATATAAAACGACTTTCCCATCTGACATTTCTTCTCATGACTGCCAAAACAGTACCAATCTCTGTACTAATGGTACATGCTAAAGCATCCTTTTGGGATGGCATATCCATTAGTTCCTTGCGCCCATCTTGTATTGAATAAATTTCCAATTTCCTTTCCACATGGCCCATAGTTGCACCTAATTCTTCATGTTTGAAAAAACACATTATAAGAGATAAGCTGAGAGACAGTCTTAATGATTTAAAGGTGCGGGAAAATCTCATAATTTATATGCATAAGGTTACACAATCTAGCATACAATCAGAAGCAACAAAATGTAACTAAAGTAGTAGGTGCTACCAAAAGAATGGTAAGTTGGCAAATTCCATTGACCTATCAACTGTAATGAGAGTTGATTGGCTACTACATATGCTAGGCCAAAAGCACACGGAATAATAAAAGCAGCAAATGCGTTCAAGATAGTAAGCTCAACACCCCAAAGGAAAACTCAATCCTAAATACCAAATTGCTAATCCCACAAAGTTCTGCAGATGCGAATCAGACCACACTTCTGGCCGCAAAACATCCAATTAAGTGTTTTGCATCCAAAAGTAATACAATTTTACAGGTTTTGACTCCATCTGAAAGTGAAACAATTTTATACGACTATCATGTCCATAGCATTATCTTAGGTGAAGCTTAATACATTATAGAATTCTGCAGTACACTAGATAGGCACTACAAAAGTCAAGGTACAGCTTACCCACACCGAGTCATTTTTTATATTTTTTGCTAGATAACATCATATGATCGTTATTACCTGCAAAAAAGGAACCCTCCTTTAAACAATTCACAAGTTTACCTATCTAATCTGTTGTTGAACTTATCAACGATTTTACTACTATCAAGTATCTTCTCATCAAAAAAGGAGAATTCCAGAAACTACAAAACTCTAAGAAATCTTCACATCAAATCTGGAAAAACCGCTCAATATGGCCGCGTGACACAACAGAAACCTTGAAAGCAGGAAGAAGAGGTAAACAAGTTACTCAGGCATCTACGTGACACTGCTTGAATTCTGAAAAAACAACTTGCTAAGAATGAAATCAAAATGGAGAAGGAAAATGGAGGGAGGGACTAAGTACCAAGTTGAGCTTGGAGCAGATTGGAATCGATTTAGAGATGGAGCGATGCAATTCATAAAGAGTGGAAACGAAGAGCAGATCCCCATCAAGAGATTAAAGGATCTGCGCTAGAATTTAGAAGCAAGGGAGATTAGAAAGTAGTGCTGCCCGAAACTCAACCGAAATCAAATCCTGAACCGTTCCGGCCCTTTTGTTGACCGGCGGTTCGCCGGTTCAAGGCTTTAAATTTAAGCCTCCATCTTTGACTCTAAACTTCTTCAAAGTTACAAGCCATATGTAATTTTGTTTTTCAGTGCATAGGCTCGCGCGTAACGTGTGACTAGGCTTTCCACGTTACGCGTGGGAGCAGACCCTTTCAAGCTCCACACGTTACGTGGGAAGACACTCCACACGTAACGTGTGGGACAGCTCCACACGTAACGTGTGGGGTGAATCTGGATTTAAAAGCCAGATTTCTCTCATTCGAAGCAATTACCCTAAAACGCAGCCAGAGCTCCCTTCTTTCCTTCCCGCATAATGCGTCTCGTGGATCTCCTCGTTACGAAGCAACGAACTCCGCACGTTACGTTGAATCAAGATCTTTGAAAGGTTAGTTAGTAGAAATTGTTGTTTGGTTATTTTTTGTTAATTTTGAAGTTTTTTGTTAGATATTGTAGATCCATATTGTAGATCTATGTTGTGTAGATATTTTTGATGGTAGATCTATGTTGTATAGATGTTTTTGATGTTGTTGTTGATTTTTTGTTTAATTTTGAAGTATTTTTTTGTATGAAATGGTGAAAATTGGTTAGATTTGAATAAAATGGTATTGAGGATTTAGGTTGAATTTTTGTGAAAATATGCAAATGGAAGTGATAGTTGACGTGGCCTAAGGTCGTTATGTCAAATCAAAGTAAACCTCAACTTTCAAACTAGTATAGTAAGCAAGCAAGGGTCGAAATCCCAAGAGAATCACAAGCGTCTATTTTCTTATCACAAATCGAATACCAATCGAATAGCAGTAACAATGGGGGGTTTGTGAGGTTTAAATCAACTAAGAAATAAAACAGAATAAATAATATGCAATCAAATGTGAGAAAACACTTAGCCAGTCAATTTCCACTTAAGTTTTGGTTGGTTGATCCTAGATTACTTCCAATTCCTTCCTATGATTATTCCTGTCCCGATCTTGTGTAGATTCAGAGGGAAACCTTCCACAAAGAACCCTTACCAATGAATAACCCTAGTACCACTAAAGGTTCAACCCAAAGGCAACAATACAAATAAGAATTAACCAGGATACACAGAATGCTCGCTCAGATGCATTTACCATGTAATTATCTCTCCCTACAATAGAACAATTTCAACCAGAGCATGTAAATTGTAGTTGCTACAGCGGAATAGGACGTTAGCCCAACAGTTTCCTAATCCTAGCAATATGAAAATCACCAACAACAACTAGTTGCGCGGGCTAGTGCAATCAATGAAATCCAATGGAATAAGCTTAGAAGAGATAATATAATCCAATAGGAATTAAGAAAGGGAACATAACCTCACAACTAATAATCAAAACTTAAGCTTCCATTGCCAGACTAAGCCAAGGAGGCTTAGCTCCTCATAGTCATGGTGAAACTTCAAAGGAAAAGTAAACAACGATGAAAATTGCAACTAAAGTGGAATAAGAGTGTGGACTCCTAAACCTAATGCTAAAAGAAAGTATTTATAGGGCTCTAACAAATGACCTAGCCCATTAAGAAAATAACTAAATTAGAAATAAGAAAAAGGGAAAATAAAACTAAAAAGATAATTCGGAATAAGTCCGAGCTCCTGCCGTGTCAGACCCGCGATCGCGGGTGGTGGACCTTGATCGTGGCCCATGTGGCTCCGCGCCCTTCAATCTCTCCGCGCCCGCAGAAAACTCTCGACATGCTCCGAGGCCCGCGATCGCGGCACCCATGCCCGCGATCGCGGTTAATGCTCGGTATTCTTGTCCTTTGCCTTGCATCAACCCGTCTCCTCTTCACTCCTTGGCGTCTTCTCTTGATGGCTTCCTTCCTCAGTGTCTTCATGATATCCAAAGTAGCTCAAACACCTCCAAAAACACCAACTTCGCCTCCAAACGCCATACACAAGAATGTGTCTAAATCTACCCGAATGGCACCAATAAAACCTCTAGTAACTCTAGTTAAGCCCTACAAAGTAGTGCTTATCAAACTCCCCCATGCTTAGACCTTTTCTCGTCCTCGAGTAAACTAAAAGAAAGTCTACTCCTCCAATGCAGAACCCAAGGTCTCATGAAGCATATCCTCCAACTAAGAGTTACCTAACCCATGCCAAAGCTCCTGGCACCAATCTCATCTACAACACATCCACAACTCAATAAACTTGAGGGCAAGCAGAGTACTTCCTCCAAGCTCAACCCGGACATCCAATAGTGTAAAGTGACCTCTAATCCTAGCCTCCATCTATGACTCCTTATGCCTCCCAGAGTGACCTACCCAACAATCCTTCTTTGGCTCCTCTTCTTATATCGCCCCTCCAGGTAAAATGAGATCCTAAAATCACTCCTCTTCTTTTCACTCATTTTGCCTAGGAGCCCTTTCGGGTTTTCATCCTAGCCACTCATATTTTTTTCATAGATGTACTCACATAAGCTCACGTCACTCAGACACCTTTTTACCTCAACCTAGCGTTGGTCCGGGCCACTTGCTTATTACCCAAGCCGCCCTTTCGGGTTTTTGACTTGTCCCAGGATTTTCATGTATGTCTTTTTTGATTTTTGACTTTTTCAATTTTTTTTATTTTTTTTATTTTTAAACGAAATGCTGAAATTCAAAGTGCAATGCTGGAAAAAGAATATGTACAAGATAGATAGTGAATACTTCTACTCCCCCATGCTTAAATCATGCATTGTCCTCAATGTATGGAAGACAAAGAAAAAAGTAAGGGGAAGAAAGAAAGAACTCACTGAGCGTACGCCTTGGTGGTAGTCTTCGTCAATAGGAAGGTACTCAGGGATGTAGGGATCCCCATGAACTTCATCACCACTTCAACAGTCGAACTTCCCAAAAGATGGATCATGGAATGCTGGAACTCCGAACTCAGTATGCACAGGTGAAGACGTACCGCAGGGAACAACAACAATGGATGGATCAAGGGTACACCGGTTGTTACTCGCGAACATGATGAAGAAAGACCGCCTCAGAACCGCCATGAATGAACCGCCGTGGAAATAACCGCCATAAGGGAAAGAACCGTCGTGGAAGAATCGCCATGGAAGGAACACCGTGGAGGAACCGCGATCGCGGGTAACGTACGATTTTTTATTTATTTTTTAATTTATTTTTTCATTGAACAGTAACCCAGTGATCGCGGGTACTATTCACCCGCGATCGCGTTTTTTTTCTTTCTCCCGAACTAAACCCTAATTCGCGGCGTGCCATGGGCCCGCGATCGCGGGTTTTGTCCCGCGATCGCGGTTTTTGCTCGACTTTCTCCGGCCGCGATCGTGGGTGTTATGCCGCGGTCGTGGTTTCTTCTCGGCTTTCCTGCGTGGTTTAGTCGAAAAAAATAGAACAAAAACTTCAAAAACAAGGAAAAAAAAAACAAAACTAAGTCTTACCTCGGGTTGCCTACCGAGCAGCTCCTTGGTTACTGTCGTGGCTCGACATGGTGCTCTCTATTCATCCCGGGTTGCTTACAGCGACCACCCTTCTTGGTTCCAAATCTGGGGGGTGCCTCTTCAGGTACGACTGTACCCCCTTCCTTCTGCCTTTCATTGTGAGTGGATCACCCTTCGTATCCATGACCGCAGTTGTCATCTTTAAGAACTCTCTTCCAAGCATTGTAGAGGTTGTACGCCTATCCTGCCCCGTATCTAGTATGAGGCAATCCGACATCTGGCCTGCAACCTCACTCTTATGCTTCACCTTCGGCTTCTTTCCTATCTTCCGCCTCACCTTCACAGAATCTGCACAACGAGGGATGCTGTTGGCCAGTGTGACCAAAGAAGCTTCTGGCTTGCTTCCATTGAGAGCCTCAGGGGGAGGTGCGATGGGAATCTGGGACTCCAGCAGGGGACATTCATGTTGAGTGTAGTTTTGAGGCTCATAGTCCCTGTCCTCGTCCATCTCCTCTTCAATTTCAGGCAAACGTACCACATCAGGTAGCATACTATTCTTGAAGCTTTGGATTTCCTCTTCAAGGTCCTCCTCAACCTCATCATCAAATTCAGCACAATGCCTTGTTTCGATCAGCATACCGGGGTTGCAGCACTCCTCCCGTGGTCGCGACTTCTCTTTTGCGGGGAGCTCTCCAAATTCTGCCTTCTCCGTGAGATAACCGTGATCGCGGTTTTCGACCCGCGATCGCGGTTCTTCGCTGCGGTCTTCTCTTATCGGCGCTTCATTCCTTTCCTCAAGATAGGGGTCATTCAGCCTTTCCCCACTTCGCAACTTGATTGCATTGGCCTCAAGCTGGCCTTCACAGTACTTGTTTGGGGACTCCGTTATTGCAGGTGTACTAGGCATCAACTGTCCCAGTGATGCACCCAATTTTAATATAGATTGCTGAGAGGCCTGGTGCAAAGTGTAATTTTGCTGGGTGAGCTGAGTGAGCTGAGAGAATCCCTCTTTTATTGCTAGTGCATTGTTTGCACCAGCTTGAATCACTGCTTGTGTATTGGTTGCACTTGCTTGAATCACCGCTTGTGTTAACGCTTGCAGTGCCTAGGTGAGTGCCTGCAGCGTGCTCTCTTGCGCCATAGCTAGAGTTCTCCAACAGAATTATCTACTCTGAATCATACTTCGTCAATGAAAAGTTAGTAATGTTAGAGGGAACCGTAAGATAGGTTCCCTAGAAAGATCAATATTCGATTTATACACAAGAAAACAGACAATGATTCCTCGGCAACGGCGCCAAATTTGATGTGGCCTAAGGTCGTTATGCCAAATCAAAGTAAACCTCAACTTTCAAACTAGTATAGTAAGCAAGCAAGGGTCGAAATCCCAAGAGAATCACAAGCGTCTATTTTCTTATCACAAATCGAATACCAATCGAATAGCAGTAACAAGAGGGGTTTGTGAGGTTTAAATCAAGTAAGAAATAAAACAGAATAAATAATATGCAATCAAATGTGAGAAAACACTTAGCCAGGCAATTTCCACTTAAGTTTTGGTTGGTTGATCCTAGATCACTTCCAATTCCTTCCTATGATTATTCCTGTCCCGATCTTGTGTAGATTCATAGGGAAACCTTTCACAAAGAACCCTTACCAATGAATAACCCTAGTACCACTAAAGGTTCAACCCAAAGGCAGCAATACAAATAAGAATTAACCAGGATACACAGAACGCTCGCTCAGATGCATTTACCATGTAATTATCTCTCCCTACAATAGAACAATTTCAACAAGAGCATGTAAATTGTAGTTGCTACAGCGGAATAGGACGTTATCCCAACAGTTTCCTAATCCTAGCAATATGAAAATCACCAACAACAACTAGTTGCGCGGGCTAGTGCAATCAATGAAATCCAATGGAATAAGCTTAGAAGAGATAATATAATCCAATAGGAATTAAGAAAGGGAACATAACCTCACAACCAATAATCAAAACTTAAGCTTCCATTGCCAGACTAAGCCAAGGAGGCTTAGCTCATCATAGTCATGGTGAAACTTCAAAGGAAAAGTAAACAACGATGAAAATTGCAACTAAAGTGGAATAAGAGTGTGGACTCCTAAACCTAATGCTAAAAGAAAGTATTTATAGGGCTCTAACAAATGACCTAGCCCATTAAGAAAATAACTAAATTAGAAATAAGAAAAAGGGAAAATAAAACTAAAAAGATAATTCGGAATAAGTCCGAGCTCCTGCCGTGTTAGACCCGCGATCGCGGGTGGTGGACCTTGATCGCGGCCCATGTGGCTCCGCGCCCTTCAATCTCTCCGCGCCCGCAGAAAACTCTCGACATGCTCCGAGGCCCGCGATCGCGGCACCCATGCCCGCGATCGCGGTTAATGCTCGGCATTCTTGTCCTTTGCCTTGCATCAACCCGTCTCCTCTTCACTCTTTGGCGTCTTCTCTTGATGGCTTCCTTCCTCAGTGTCTTCATGATATCCAAAGTAGCTCAAACACCTCCAAAAACACCAACTTCGCCTCCAAATGCCATACACAAGAATGTATCTAAATCTACCCGAATGGCACCAATAAAACCTCTAATAACTCTTAGTTATGCCCTACAAAGTAGTGCTTATCAATATATTGGTAGATTTGTTAAAATAGTGTGATTTTTGTTGAATTTATTGTATTATTTGATGAAAATATTTTTCGCCGGAATCTGGAAATTGCACCGGAGAAGACGACGGAATGTCGTCGGAGTGTCGCCGTCGGCAGTTGGAAACTGCAAATTCACACGTTACGTGTGAAACGTTTCCACACGTAACGTGTGGAGCCATATCACACGTAACGTGTGAATTTGCTGTTTTGTTCTGGCTTGCCTTCGTTTCCGACGACATTCCGGCGACTCTCCGGCGTAGTATTTATCCAGAATACTGAATATATTATTTTGATTAAAATGTGTGGATATTGTTGGGCCTCGCTTCACTTGGATCGAATCGGCCCACGAAGCAGACATCGGATGCGGCCCAAAGTCGTTAGCGAAGAGGATTCGACCGTTGACGCACCAGACTAACCAAGATCCGCAACGGCTGAGAGCGACAATCATGGAACGAAGATTATGCCATTAAGTGGTTACGAGATTCTCTCGATCAGGCATTAATTTCTCTTATTTTAAATAGATTGTAAATCACCAGATTGTGTATCGATCTTCTCATTATGAAAGCAATACCCAGAGACTCCCAAACATTCTAAAAGCTCTCATTATAAGTCGGTGCTCAATCTCTCTAAGAAAAGAAGTCATTCGACCATTGTGTATGCTCATTCGACACTAGTCGATCTCGTTCGATCCAATACGGACACAATCAAGATTGTTAGTTCTCTCGATTACATCATCAATTCTTGCTTATTCGTCTGCGAATTCGAGTTATCTTTGCTTTATCAAAGCGTTCGACGTTTGATATCTCACGCGACCAACCTATAGTCCGAAGGAGATAAGCTTTATATTCGTCTATTTATCTTTACTTCGTCTAGCTCATTGAACTGATTTGGATCTATTAGATATATATTGTCTAACTATTGTCTAGTTGCCCTTCCTAAGGCGATTTTGATCGATTAGATCTTTTCGCCCCAAAACAATTTGGCGCCCACCGTGGGGCATCTAGCCAATCAACGATCCGATTCATACCCAGCAATGGACGGTTCCGGTAATCCCGTGATTATCTCCGAAGAGCAAACCCAAGTCGACCCCATGGTCGCGACTCAAGCAGGGAACACCGATGCTCAACCAATCGCGAACCCGTAAATCCAAGAGCTTGCGAAAGCCATAAGCACCGTCCAGGAAGAACTAGCTCTGCAGCGCACCAGGACCGAAAAGCTAAGTACCCAATCCGAAACTGAAATTACTCGACTAACCTGTGAGAACGAATTGTTGAAAGCTCAGGTACACTCGGTCGCATCAAACCCCGGAGGCTCAAGACGCGTAGTCAACACCGAGGGACTACCCATCCGACTCGATATGGATGGAGCAGACACGACTCCTGCCGCACCAACTTAGGCCTTCTTGCCTTCTGGTATGTTCCAAACACCCCAAGTTACTCTCAATACGACTAATGCACCCAATCTCGTAGCCGGGCTCCCAGAAGCTCGAGCAACCATTCCACAGGCACCGGCTCCAACCGACATTCAAACTCTCATTCAACAAGCCATCAGTGAGCATATCAAAGCTCTAGACGATCGCATTGCACGAATCCCAAGAGTCCCCCAACCGATCGAAAAAGAAGCTATCGACGGATATGAAGACTCACCCTTCACGGAAGCGATCGCGCGCATCGAAATTCCTAAAAAGTTCCATGTCCCCAACATGCCCAACTATGATGGGACTGGGGACCCAGACGACCATGTTTCAATTTATAAGCAAAAGTTGATGACTATTTCGATTCCTAGAGGGAACCGTGAGGCCGTCATGTGCAAAAGTTTTGGCATGACCCTCATGGGACCTATACTAACCTGGCTTATGCACTTACCGCAGGGATCCATCGCCTCCTTTGCCGACTTGATCAATTCATTCAAAGTCCAGTTCGCCAGCAATCGAAGGCTGGAAAAACAATCAAGCAACATGTATCGAATCGTGCAAAGGTATGGCAAACCTTTAAGAGATTATCTTAACAGGTACAACAAAGAAAAGGTCGCAATCCCACATTGTGACATCCCAACGTCGATCGAAGCATTCCGTCGGGGCTTGGTCAGGGGTAGTGAACTATACCGTGAACTGACCAAGTATCCCTGTTGAAGCTTTGAAGACATCCAAGCCAAGGCCATGGCACAAGTCAGACTCGAAGAAGATGAAGAACCCTTCAAAGCAAACAAAAGTCCTAATCGAGTCGACCGAAAAACACCTTCGGATCACCGACGCGATCGACGACATCAACCATATCCCAAAGGACGAAGCGATCCCGGTCAGGTAAACAATTCTTATGACAGGAACCAGGACTGGCGAAACAACCCCGCTCTCCCTCCGAAACTCCACTCTTACAACTTCAACATATCCGTGTCGAAACTTGTGAAGAGTTCGACAGATACGGAAAAGAAGTAAGGTGGCCTCGGAAGAGCGACAAGCCAGACGCCAGGAAGGACATGAGTCAATGGTGCGAGTTCCACAGGGACCACGGACACTCGACGGACGAGTGCATAGCCCTTCGCAAAGAAGTCGCCAGACTCCTTGCACAGGGGCTATTGCGTGACGTGATCTCAGACAAAGCCAAAGCAACCCTCGATCGAAAGGACCAGGTATCATCGGATAAACCATCCTCTCCGGTTCCCACTAAAATCGTTAACACCATTTCAGGAGGGTCAAACGTGTGTGGAAACACATACTCCGTGGCCAAAAGGCATGCCCGAGAAAGTCGAGGCGATAGACCCATTCCGACAGAGATAAGACGACCACGGGTTACCGACACTCCAGCCATTATCTTCGACGACTCGGAAGCTCAAGAACTGGGCGACCATCACGACGGTTTGGTAATCTCATTTTCAATTAGTAATTGTCTTATCCGTCGTGTATTAATCGATACAGGCAGCTCCACCAACTTGTTAACACTCGACGCCTTAAAAGGTATGGGTTTAAGCGAGGACGATTTAACCCGAAACTCCACCCCTTTAGTCGGGTTTAGTGGAGAGGTTAAGTATACCCTGGGCGAAGTCGTGTTAACAACATATGCAGGGGGAATCAACCAACAGGTGAAATTCTTGATCCTCGACTGCCCGTCCTCATACAACGCGATCCTTGGCAGACCGTGGATCCACGCCATGAAAGTTGTACCCTCCACCTACCATCAGACGATAAAATTCCCTACCAAGTGGGGGGTACAGGAAATCAAAGGAGACCAACGGGCCGCCAAGGAATGCTACGTCACTTCGATGAAAGGGGCAGTCGACAGGTCCACAGCATAACAATCACAGCACGTCGAAGGAACCATCCGATACGTCGAACCAGAAATGGAGCAACTCGACGAGATCGTGTTAGATCCTTCAAAGCCAACACAAACGGTAAGGGTCGGGTCGGACCTGAATGACTCGACCAGAGCAGATTTAATCTCTTTTTTACGATCTCACTCTAACTGTTTCGCTTGGTCACACGAAGATATGGTAGGAATATTGTAATGCCCCTCATTTTTAGTAAGGGTATTTGGGTAATTTTACCAACCCTCGTACAGTAGTCGGATCATTTTCAGAGAAGTTCGGAAATTTTGTATCATGTTTGAGCTCTGTAATATTTTCCTGAGTGGAATAAAATACATTCGATGTATTTTCGGGGCTTAGAATACTCGTTTGGGTACGAATATATTTAACCCGGGATTTAAACCCGTACCCATACCTTTTCCCGGGAAAATAGACGCGGAAAGGCTTTTTCCGCGACCGCGGAAGCATTTCCGCGATCGCGGAAAAAAGGTAATCATTATAGCTGGCAGATGGGTTTTGCCGCGACCGCGGTGCAGGTTCCGCAATCGCGGAAAACTCAAACACGCAAGCTTCACTTCGTCGTCAAAGCCTCGCCGTTCGCGCCGCCGTTGATCTTCTGGCTGGCCGTTGATCTGGGCAGGGTGAGCTCCTTCCTTTGGCTATAAAAGGGGGTCGGATTGAGGGTTGAAAGGCACACCGAAATCACTCTCTCCCTCTCAGATTCTCTCTCGTTTTCGTGCTCACCGGAGGTGGAAGCTTTCGCCGGAGCTCTCGTTAGAGGCGGTGGTGCTCTCAAGGTGGTGCATTGAAGGTGCAAGGTGCCCAGGAGTCGAGCCCCATCCGAATCGAGCCCCGTCGCATCACCCCGGTGAGATTTCTCCCTTTCGAGTCGTCGGAGTTCATGTCCGCGATCGCAGATATGAACTACCACGACCACGGCCGTGACATAGGCGACCGCGTTGGCGGCCACTGTCATCTGTGCTCACGGACACTCGTCCTTGACGACCGCGACCGCGGCAGTGACCACCGCGATCACGGATTGCCTGGGCAATTGCGATCGTGGCTTTGGGCTTGTCGGTCTTTGTCGGGGCCTTCGTTTCTTTCGATTTGGTTCGTTCCTTCTTCGATTCGTATCATTTTAAATGTCGAATCTAACCTAGGGTTTCGTTATGGGTTGTTCCGTAGGAATCTATAATCTGAGTTCTGTTCCCGTTCCGGACCCAGAAACCCGTCTTCGTCAATCGTTCGTCTAATCTAAGGCAAGTGGCGGTTCGCTCTTGCTTATCATTCCATATTTCTATTAATTATCAATTGTTTTAATTGTTAATTAAATGGGATGAATATTGTTTTCGTTGGGAACAGTTTTGATAAACGTATTTGATACGATTAAAAGAGATATTATAATAGGTTGTATATACTGCTAGAAATAACGCTATTATAGATATATATATATATATATATATATATATATATATATATATATATACTGTTGCCATGGCATTGATGTGGATTATTATGTGGTTTTAACTGTTTAGTTAGAACGAGTATTTGTAGGAACGCTGTGTACCTTGTGTTTTGGGGCGAAAAGATCGGACGACCTAAATCGCATTAGACGGGGTAACTAGTCGATTGGGTGATAGAAAACAATCCAAACCAAATAGATAATAGACAAGCAAAGAGCAAATGCAGAATAGTGAAATGACTTTATTAGATAATATATTGATCGGATTGAATCGAGATATAACTTATCGTAATAAGGCAGAGTGATCTTATTGGATTCGACCGGTAATTCTTAGGTTGCGACCGGTGGCGAATAAGCGGGGGTGATTGCTGGAGAGCTAGACGGGCAGTGAAAGTGTTGTTCTGTTTTGTTTCTGAACGAGAATGCTTGAGTGTGTAACGTGCTTGTATCCGTCCCCCTCTTATCTTCCTCTTCGTCCATATATGGTAAGTTCTTCGTGCCTCTGACCATTATATTTCGATCCCATCCTTATCTTCAACGCCGGGATTTAATTACGGAGATTCTGTCACTAATTGATGCTATTATGGTGTTGTGTAAATGTTGTGGCCGTTGATCAATCCTGGCATTTAATGCTTGGCGGGATCTTCACGATCTTGTCGGAGGACGTTCGACTGGAGAAGCCTCGTCGCCTTCTTTGGGTTTCTCTTTTGTTCTTCCAATCCGTCGTGGGGCCTGGGCTTGTCTTGCTCGATCCACCTTCCCAGGGGACGTCAGGCCCAACAATAGCCCCAAGTTGCCTTGGGCTTGCGGTTTAGGCAAGTAAGCGGAATCCGAGGCAACTTCTCCATACACGATCTTCACCATCCTTTTTTGACGCAGTTGCCCAGGGCTACGTGGTGCAAGATCGGAGCACGATGCGACTACTCTACAGACCATCATTTCCCTCCATAAATTCGGAGCAGATGGGAGCGATTAGACTTCACTTCATCTTCTCTCGCAAGCTTCTTTGGTAAGTCTTCCAGCCTCTTTAGCCATAGCTTTTCGATTTCCTTCTTTTTCCATTCTTGAAATGGTTTCTAGTGAAGCTTCCGAGTCGTCGAAGACTCTCTCTGATTCGCGCGAGGGCGAAGCTCCTCCCCTCTTCATTCTGAAAGAATCGGACGCTCTGACAAGCACCATGTCCCAGGCGGAGTTGGAGCAAATTCTTCAAGTTGGAGGCTTTCCGCCGGAGGCGGTCGCCAGGCTGCCTCACCCGGACGAGAGGGCCGATGCTTGATATGAAGGATGGGTTTGTTTCTATGCATATCCATTTCGGATAGGACATAAGTTTCCTTTCTCTCCCCTCGTTAGGGATTTCTTGGCTGCTCTGGCATTGGCGCCGTGTCAGGTGATGCCACAAGTGTGGAGGGTTCTCAGGGTCTTGGACCTTATGAACATCCGATCTGGGACTGGTTTTGATTTTGATGCTTTGTGGTACAACTATTTCTTAGGGTCGAAGAGTTCCTCTCGTGTTCAGTTACGTATCCGACATGGTCGGAAGCCTTTGGTGTAGAATCTTGATGTCAACGACCGCGGATGGGGGTCGAAGTTCTTCTTTGTCGAACGTTCTTCTCTGGAGAAAGGGGCAGAATGTTCGTTCCTGTTGACGGAGTGGCGAGTTGAGAGTACGTATTTGTCTTCTTTTTTGTTTGTTTATGTGTCTTAACTCTTTGCTTTAACTTTTCTTTTTCGTAGTTCCTGAGCCAGAAGATTTGGAGGTAAGCGCTCGATTGGAAGGTCTGTCCAAGATTGTCCTGGGTGTTCCAGCGTCGGAGAGGAGTCTTACCAACGTCAACCTGTTGTCAGCACCTCCTTCTGGTCAAGAAGTCATGTCGACTGTCTCATCATCTCGTGCCAAGGGTGAGCTCTCGACCTTGAGAATTCTTTCTGTTCTTTTTCACTTTGTCGTGTGTTTTAAGATTTTTGCTTCATCTTGTCGTTCCAGCTTCCCCTGGTGGTCGAGCGAGTGCTCGTTTAAAGGGAGCGTCTGGGAAAGGTTTGATTGAGCAAAGGAAGGCGGCGGCCAAAGCCGCGTCGAGTAAGTCTGTTCCGGAGGACTCGGCGCTTCCAGCCAAAGTTGGTTCTAAGAGGAAGGCAGATGTTTAGTCTGATGATGTCAAAGTGGAGGAGATCCCTAGGAAGAAGGAAGCGACTGCCGAGGGGATCGGCAAGATTGGCACAGTCGGTAAAATCGATTGCCGATCTCTTCCGCACTCAGGATCCGACTTTGAAATCGGAAGTCAATGATGTTTCCCCTTTGGACTGCATTGGTGAAGCGGGATGCTCCGCGTAGAGATTTTCTAGCTACCTTGGCGTTAGCGCCGTGTCAAGTGATGCCTCAAGCTTGGAGAGTCCTTAGGGTTTTAGACTTAGTGAATGAGCAAACTGGTGCTGGTTTTGATTTCGACGCCTTGTGGTATAATTACTTCATCGGGTCGAAGAGTTCTTCCCGTGTGCAACTGCGTGCCCGACGAGGTCGGAAGCCTTTGGTGCAAACTCCCGATGTGAATGACCGTGGATGGGGGTCGAAATACTTTTTTGTCAAACGATCTTCTCTGGAGAAGGAAGGAGAATGTCCTTTTCTGTTGTCGGAGTGGCGGATCGACAGTATGTACTTTTTTTTCTCTTTCACGCGTTTATGCGTTTTTAACACTCTGTTTTTAACTTTCCCTTTTTATAGTCCCTGAACCGGAAGAATTGGAAGTTAGCAGCCGATCGGAGGCTTTCTCAAAGATTGTGCTTGAAGTTCCCGCGTCTGAGAGGAAATTCGTCAACGTCAATTTGCTGGCGCCAACTCCTCCCCCACAGGAAGATATGTCGAATGTTTCCTCATCTCGTGCGAAAGGTAGACTTTCGGCTTTAGGAATCTTTTTGTTGTTTTTCACTTTGTCGTGTATTTTAGGATTTCTCCCTTTTTGATGCTCTATCGTGTCAGGTTCCCCTGGTGGTCGGTCGAGTGCTCGACTGAGAGTGGCGTCTTGAAAAGGTTTGATCGAGCAAAGGAAAGCTGCAGCTAAGGCGGCGTCGAGTAAGCCGGTCCTGACTGACCTGTCGACTGCGACGAAAGCTGGCTCTAAAAGAAAAGTGAGCGCTCGTTCCGACGATGCTAAGGTGGAGGACATCCCTAAGAAGAAAGGCGTGACTGCCGAGGGGGTTGACAAGATTGGTGTCGCTGGGCCATCGATCGTTGATCTCTTCCGTGCTCAAGATCCGACTTTGAAGTCGGAGGTTAAGGATGTTTCTCCCCTGGACTGCATTGGCGAAGCAGGCAGTTCCGCGTGGAGGATACGTTAGCCCTTGTCTTATGCGTTTTTGTATTTCTTTTGTTTCGACTTCGCTTTCTGAGTTGTCGTATGCCTTTTTGTCAGGCTTTTCAGTATTTCTTGGGAGCTTATTCCGGTGTCCAAGCAATGCTTGCTAAGGCTGAGGACAGGGCTGCTAGGTCAGAGTCCGACCTCGCCTCTTTAAGGACTAAGCTGGAGGGAGCTGATAGTCGCTGTCGAGAGACAGAGCGTCGTCTCACCAGGGAGCTGAAGAGCTGCCAAGGGGAGCTGTCCGCATGTTAGAGGGAGTTTGAGGAGTGCAGGGCAAGCATTGAGGAGGAAGTGAAGCGAGCTAGGATTGTCGACGGTCAGATTGCTGGCGATGTGGGGGCCTTCTATGATGTAAAGTCGCGCATTGAGATGATTGAAGAATTCAATGATGGCAAGCATGAGCTCTGGGACCTGAAGGCGGAGAGGGAGACTTTGGACTCCATGTTCCCAAAAGGCGACCCTGGTCAAGAGTTGTTCTGCTTAGCCGGCGTCGGAGAGGAGGCGGTGGATGAAGGTGTCGATGAGGACGAAGCTCATTCTGACGATGCCAAGCCGGCCGACAAGACAACCCCATTGGAGCCAGCCCCCGTCGAAGATAATGTTGGTGTGTCTGATGCTTGACTTATTTGTCCCCTTTGTGTTGGGTTTTTAGACATTTGGTGTCTGTATGTTTTGGCGACCCGTCCACCATCGCGGGTCACAAGATGTTTCTGTTTGATGAAGTCCTACAGATGTGTAGGCAGACAATTATGGTTTGGCGACCCGTCCATCATCGCGGGTCGCGTATTTATAGAAAATGCTTCTTATTTCGATGCAAAAATGTGTTTTTACACGTAGAATTGTATACTAGCGTGTTTCGTACATGTTTGCGATAGATAGCAAGTTGTCGATGGCGTTTAGTATGTCGTGTATGTCGGTTTCGCCCGTGTGCTCCGTCGAGTGGGGTTTCACCGTATGTATGTATGTAGAGCAGGCCTGCGATGTGTTTGTGTATGTGTTAGTCATGACGTTATGCCGGGGAGGTAAGCAATATATAATAAGGTGTTTGTTCCTTATGTTTAATTGCGTGAATGTAATAAGGTGTTGTTCCGTGTGCTCCGTCGAGTGGGGTTTCACCGTATGTATGTATGTATGTAGAGCAGGCCTGCGATGTGTTTGTGTATGTGTTAGTCATGACGTTATGCCGGGGAGGTAAGCAATATATAATAAGGTGTTTGTTCCTTATGTTTAATTCCGGTGTCCAAGCAATGCTTGCTAAGGCTGAGGACAGGGCTGCTAGGTCAGAGTCCGACCTCGCCTCTTTAAGGACTAAGCTGGAGGGAGCTGATAGTCGCTGTCGAGAGACAGAGCGTCGTCTCACCAGGGAGCTGAAGAGCTGCCAAGGGGAGTTGTCCGCATGTCAGAGGGAGTTTGAGGAGTACAGGGCAAGCATTGAGGAGGAAGTGAAGCGAGCTAGGATTGTCGACGGTCAGATTGCTGGCGATGTGGGGGCCTTCTATGATGTGAAGTCGCGCATTGAGATGATTGAAGAATTCAATGAGGGCAAGCATGAGCTCTGGGACCTGAAGGCGGAGAGGGAGACTTTGGACTCCATGTTCCCAAAAGGCGACCCTGGTCAAGAGTTGTTCTGCTTAGCCGGCGTCGGAGAGGAGGCGGTGGATGAAGGTGTCGATGAGGACGAAGCTCATTCTGACGATGCCAAGCCGGCCGACAAGACAGCCCCATTGGAGCCAGCCCCCGTCGAAGATAATGTTGGTGTGTCTGATGCTTGACTTATTTGTCCCCTTTGTGTTGGGTTTTTAGACATTTGGTGTCTGTATGTTTTGGCGACCCGTCCACCATCGCGGGTCGTAAGATGTTTCTGTTTGATGAAGTCCTACAGATGTGTAGGCAGACAATTATGGTTTGGCGACCCGTCCATCATCGCGGGTCGCGTATTTATAGAAAATGCTTCTTATTTCGATGCAAAAATGTGTTTTTACACGTAGAATTGTATACTAGCGTGTTTCGTACATGTTTGCGATAGATAGCAAGTTGTCGATGGCGTTTAGTATGTCGTGTATGTCGGTTTCGCCCGTGTGCTCCGTCGAGTGGGGTTTCACCGTATGTATGTATGTAGAGCAGGCCTGCGATGTGTTTGTGTATGTGTTAGTCATGACGTTATGCCGGGGAGGTAAGCAATATATAATAAGGTGTTTGTTCCTTATGTTTAATTGCGTGAATGTAATAAGGTGTTGTTCCGTGTGCTCCGTCGAGTGGGGTTTCACCGTATGTATGTATGTAGAGCAGGCCTGCGATGTGTTTGTGTATGTGTTAGTCATGACGTTATGCCGGGGAGGTAAGCAATATATAATAAGGTGTTTGTTCCTTATGTTTAATTCCGGTGTCCAAGCAATGCTTGCTAAGGCTGAGGACAGGGCTGCTAGGTCAGAGTCCGACCTCGCCTCTTTAAGGACTAAGCTAGAGGGAGCTGATAGTCGCTGTCGAGAGACAGAGCGTCGTCTCACCAGGGAGCTGAAGAGCTGCCAAGGGGAGCTGTCCGCATGTCAGAGGGAGTTTGAGGAGTGCAGGGCAAGCATTGAGGAGGAAGTGAAGCGAGCTAGGATTGTCGACGGTCAGATTGCTGGCGATGTGGGGGCCTTCTATGATGTGAAGTCGCGCATTGAGATGATTGAAGAATTCAATGAGGGCAAGCATGAGCTCTGGGACCTGAAGGCGGAGAGGGAGACTTTGGACTCCATGTTCCCAAAAGGCGACCCTGGTCAAGAGTTGTTCTGCTTAGCCGGCGTCGGAGAGGAGGCGGTGGATGAAGGTGTCGATGAGGACGAAGCTCATTCTGACGATGCCAAGCCGGCCGACAAGACAGCCCCATTGGAGCCAGCCCCCGTCGAAGATAATGTTGGTGTGTCTGATGCTTGACTTATTTGTCCCCTTTGTGTTGGGTTTTTAGACATTTGGTGTCTGTATGTTTTGGCGACCCGTCCACCATCGCGGGTCGCAAGATGTTTCTGTTTGATGAAGTCCTATAGATGTGTAGGCAGACAATTATGGTTTGGCGACCCGTCCATCATCGCGGGTCGCGTATTTATAGAAAATGCTTCTTATTTCGATGCAAAAATGTGTTTTTACACGTAGAATTGTATACTAGCGTGTTTCGTACATGTTTGCGATAGATAGCAAGTTGTCGATGGCGTTTAGTATGTCGTGTATGTCGGTTTCGCCCGTGTGCTCCGTCAAGTGGGGTTTCACCGTATGTATGTATGTAGAGCAGGCATGCGATGTGTTTGTGTATGTGTTAGTCATGATGTTATGCCGGGGAGGTAAGCAATATATAATAAGGTGTTTGTTCCTTATGTTTAATTGCGTGAATGTAATAAGGTGTTGTACCTTATGTTTTGTATAAGGCAGGCGGTATGCCGACGTGCCTGTGTTGTCATCTCCCCGTAATCCGATCGATTGTGTAATGTAAGCGCTATATGCGGATGACAGGATCCATTTGCGGACGACTGGGTCCAATGTAAATGCTGTTCTTCATTTGTATTTTTGTAAGGAGGAAGTCATCGCTTGGTGTCAAGGCGATGATATATAAAGGAAAGTGGCGATGTATATGCGATAGCATGCGATACATATGCGATAGATGGCAAAGTACATACGATAACATGCGATATGTATGCGACAGATGGCAATGTACATGCGATAACATGCGATATGTATGCGACAGGTGGCAATGTACATGCGATATGTATGCGACAGGTGGCAATGTACATGCGATAACATGCGATATGTATGCGACAGGTGGCAATGTACATGCGATAACATGTGATATGTATGCGATGCATAGAGTTTTGTGTGATGTTTTTACCTTATTGGTTCAGAAATGGTATAGCTTAAGATGTGCTGCGTTCCAACTCCTCGGGATTGGTTGTCCGTCTTTGTCTTCTAGTTGATATGCTCCTTGTCCGACCACTTCGGTGATCAAGTAAGGTCCTTCCCATTGTGGTGCTAGCTTTCTGTCAGATGGGTTCTTGGTGTTCTGGAATGTCTTCCTTAGGACCTAGTCTCCGACCTTGAATGCCTTGATCCGGACGTTCTTGTTGTAGCTCCTCGCGACTTGTTGTTGGAACTTGACCATTCTGATTCGAGCTTTCTCCCTGATTTCGTCCACAGTGTCGAGATTATGTGCTAGTTCGATGTCATTTTGTTCGTTTGTTTGGAGGTTGCAGCGAGCGGTCGGAACCAATAGCTCAACCGGGATGACTGCTTCGCTCCCGTAGATGAGAGAGAAAGGTGATTGCCCAGTCGCATTCTTTGGAGTGGTCCTGTCGGACTAGAGAATGAGTGGGAGCTCGTCTGCCCATTTGCCTTTAGCCCCTGTGAGGCGTTTCTTGAGGTTGTTGATAATGATCTTGTTGCTGGATTCGGCCTGTCCGTTGGATTGCGGATACCGAGGTGTAGATGTAACCAATTTGATGTTCCATTGGTCGCAAAAGGTTCGAGTCTTATGACTGATAAATTGGGAGCCGTTGTCGCACACGATTTCGGATGGGACGCCAAATCTGCACAAGATGTTGCGTTTTATTAATGAAATGACGTGTTGATCTTTTACCTCTCTATAGGCTTCGGCTTCGATCTATTTAGAGAAGTAGTCTGTCATAGCGAGGAAGAAGACTCTTTGACCCGACGCGGGAGGGAGCTTTCCGACGATGTCCATTCCCCATCTCATAAAGGGCCATGGAGCTAGGGTCGGATGGAGGAGCTCCGATGGTTGATGACGTACGGGTGCGTGCCGCTGACAGGCGTCGCACCTCTTGGTGTATTCCATGGCGTCTTTGTTCATCGTTGGCTAATAGTACCCGTTTCGTAGGGACTTTCCCGAGAGGCTTCGTCCGCCGGTGTGGTTGCCACACTCTCCTTCGTGTAATGATTGTAAGATACGTCCAACTTCTGGAGTCTTAAGGCATCTTAGGAGTAGCCCTGTAATAGATCTTTTGTACAAGATGTTGTCAATAATATCGTAAGAGAGTGCTTGTACCTTAAGCCTTTTTGCTTCTGTCTTGTCGTCTGGTAAAATACCATCTTTTAGCCACTTGATGTAAGGTAGCATCCAGTCGTCATTGGTGTCGACGATGTCTTCTTCTGGTCGATCGCCTATCTCCATGGCGACGAGTTCTTCAAGTGGTGTTGTCAACTCGACGGATGTCTTTGGGACGGCCGGCGTCATAACGTGGGCCACTGGTATGTGTGGAAATTCTTTTGGGTCTAGGACGGATCCCAGATTGGCGAGCGCGTCGGCTTGGGAGTTAAGATCCCTGGGCACCTGTCGGATGTTGAATGTTTGGAATTGTTCGATCAGTTTCTTGGCTACCTCCAGGTAGGCTATCATTCTGGTGTCTTTGGCATTGTACGATCCCTGTATTTGGTTTACGACCAGTAAGGAGTCACAAACGACTTCGATCTCTTGGACTCCCAGATCGCGAGCCAAGATGAGTCCGAATATGAGTGCTTCGTACTCAACCTCGTTGTTAGTCGTATCCCACTCACATCTGACAGCCTGGGCTATCTTGTCCCCCTGTGGCGATTTCAGTACGACCCCAAGCCCCGATCCTCTGGCGTTCGATGCCCCATCTGTGTGGAGTTCCCATGTACCTATCTCGTCTGTCGCGAGTAGTTGATTTGCTTCTTTTGCGGCCTCTTGCTCTAGGGTCGGACTGAAATCGGCCACAAAGTCGGCTAATGCTTGCGACTTGATCGCTATCCTCGGCTCGTACTCGATGTCGTAACCACTGAGGTGTATGGCCCATTTTGTCATTCTTCCTGTGAACTCGGGTTTCCTCATGATAGCCCTCATGGGATGATTAGTGCGCACAGTGATAGTATGGGATTCAAAGTATGGTTTGAGCTTGTTCGAAGCCATTACTAATGATAATACGAGTTTTTCAAGTGACGAATACCTCGTTTCGGCTGATAATAGCGTCCGACTGACATAGTATATTGGCGACTGTTTTCCATCTTCTTCTCTGACCAGTACACCGCTTACGGCCGATTCCGACACTGCAAGATAAAGAAATAAGGGCTTGTCGCCTTTAGGTTTGGTTAGTAACATAGGACTGGCTAGATAGTCCTTGAGGTTCTGAAATGCTGCTTCATGTTCCTCCGTCCATTGAAAGGACTTATTTTTCTTGAGCGCGTCATGGAATGGTTTGCACTTGTCGGATGATTTGGAGATGAACCTGTTCAGAGTTGTTATCCGACCTGTGAGCTTCTGTACGTCTTTGATGCATCGGGGGGATCAGAGGTTGATGAGAGCCTTGATTTGTTTCGGGCTGGCCTCTATTCCTCTTTGTGTCACCATATATCCTAAGAACTTCCCTGACGATACTCCGAAGGAGCACTTAGTAGGGTTTAGTTTCATATTGTACCTTTTGAGTACCTCGAAGCTGTCGCGTAGGTGGTCGATGTGATCTTCTTTCTTTTTGGACTCGACCAACATGTCGTCGATATAGACTTCCATTGTGTCTCCGATTTGGTCTTTGAACATTTTGTTGACCAATCGTTGGTATGTAGCCCCTGCATTTTTCAGACCAAAGGGCATTACTTTGTAGCAATAGATACCTTGCCTGGTGATGAACGCTGTTTTTTCTTGATCGTCGGGATCCATAAGGATTTGATTGTAGCCACTGAAGGCGTCCATGAAGGTGAGCATTTCGTGCCCTGTTGTGGCGTCGACTATAGCGTCGATGTGAGGTAGAGGAAATGAATCTTTGGGACAAGCCTTGTTGAGGTCTGTGAAGTCGATGCATACTCTCCATTTGTCGTCCTTCTTCTGGACCACGACCACGTTGGCCAGCCATTCAGGGTAGTGGACTTCCCTGATTTTTCCGGTTTCCAATAAGCTTTTGACTTCGTTGTCGATTATTTTGTTCCGCTCGGGGGCGAATTTCCTGCATTTTTGCTTGACAGGGGGATGAGATGGATCCACATTTAATTTATGAGTAATAACGTTGGGAGATATCCCGACCATATCCTCATGTGACCATGCAAAACAGTCGACATTGGTCCTGAGAAAGTCGAGAAGCTGTTGTCTGGTCGAGTCGTCCAGGTCCGACCCGACCCTTACCGTTTGGTTTGGCTTTGAAGGGTCTAGTGCGATCTCGTTGAGTTTCTCCATTTATGGTTCAACGTATCGACTAGGTCCTTCGCCAATCTGTGGTTGCTATGCGATCTTGTGTTCGACCGCGTTCTTCATGGAAGCGACATAGCATTCCTTTGCGGTCCTTTGATCTCCTTTGATTTCTTGGACTCCCCACTCGGTGGGGAATTTGATGACTTGATGATATGTTGAAGGTACTGCCTTCATAGCGTGTATCCACGGCCTGCCAAGAATACAATTATAGGGAGATGGACAGTCTAGGACTAAGAATTTAACCTGTCGGTTGATTCCTCCAGCGTATGTGGTCAGAATGATTTCGCCAGTCGTGTGCTTAACCTCACCGCTGAACCCGACTAGTGGGGTCGATTTCTTGATTAGGTCGTTCTCAGTCAGACCCATTTCTTTGAGAGCGTCGAGGGTCAAGAGGTTTGTCGAACTTCCTGTATCGATTAGTACTCTCCGGATTAAGCAATTACCAATGGACAAAGAGATTACCAGACTGTCATGGTGACTATCCGACCCGTCGGAGTCGGATTCGTCGAATGTGACCGTCGGAAGGTTAGATGCCCTCCTTGGTTTGAATTCCGATGCTTCGGGCTTGTCGCCTTTTCTTTCCTTGGCGTGTCGCTTAGCCGCGGAGTACGTGTTCCCGCATATGTCGGATCCACCTGAAATGGTATTGACAACTTTCGTATGGATAAGAGATGGGGGTTTGTTCTGTTTTACCTGATCTCGGCGTTCCATGGTGGCTTTTGCCCGTTCTGAGATGACGTCGCGTAACAACCCCTGTGATAGCTGCCTAGCGACCTCCTTTCGTAGGGCGATGCACTCATCGGTCGAATGACCATGGTCGTCGTGGAATTCACACCATCGACTCATGTCCTTCTTGACGTCCAGTCGGTCGCTCTTTCGGGGCCATCTTACGTCTTTTCCATACTTGTAGAAACTCTTGACGAGCTCCGACACGGAAACGTTGAAGTTATAAGACTGGACCCTAGGAGGCAACACAGAACCGTCTCTCCATTCTTGTGACCTGTCTTGGAAAGAATTTACCTGTTTTGCTTCGTTTCGATTATGAGAATAGGGATGTGGACGTCTGTCCCGAAGATTGTCGGAGGAATGTTTGCGATCGGATGGATCGGGTCCGCGCGAGGCTTTACGCGACTCACGGTCCTCTTCCAGCCTTACCTCGGCCATAGTTTTGGCCTGAACATCTTCGAAACTTTTGCAGGGATACTTGGTAATCTCGTCGTAGAGATTGCTGTCTTTGACCAGGCCTTGTCGGAATGCTTCGATAGACGTTGTGACGTCACAGTGGGGGATTCCCACTTTCTCTTTGTTGTACATGTTAAGATAATTTCGGAGAGGTTCATTGTACCTTTGTGTGACTCGGTAGAGGTCACTCGATTGTTTCTCATGCTTCCGACTGCTGGCGAACTGGCTCTTAAAAGAGTTGACCAGATCTGCAAATGATGTGATCGTTCCCTGAGGCAAACGCATAAACCAAGTTAGTGCGGGACCCGCGAGGGTTGTGCCAAAGCTTTTGCACATGAAGGCCTCGCGGCTCTCCTTTGAAACAGATGCAGCCATTAGTTTTTGTTTATAGAGAGAGATATGGTCATCTGGATCGGTGGTGCCGCCGAACGTCGCCATGTTGGGGAGATGGAACTTCTTGGGGATCTCGACCCTTGTGATTTCTTCGACGAACGGGGATTCTTCGAATCCGTCAGACGCTTCTCTTTCGATCGGTTGCGGGACTCCTGGGAGCCTGTTGAAGCGATCGTCGATCGTCTTCATATGTCGGTCGAGCGTCTGCTGGAAAAGAGCCATGATATCTGGCGGATTGGCAACCTGTGGTTCGTCGATTCGGGGCCCAACAGACCCGATCGGTGTGGAAAAGGTGACATGGTTAGTCGAAAATGGACTAGCGAAAGGAGTTTGAGACGTACCCTCAGTGTGTCCAGGACATCGTACGCTCAGAGGCGTTGGCTCGATGTTGTCCATGTCGAGGCGTGTTCGGACGTTGCCGTGGACGAGCGCGTTCCTAGATCCTGAAGCCCCTGATTGTACCTACGACTTAAGAGACTCATTTTCACGAGTTAGTTGCGCGATCTCGACTTCGGATTGGGTTGACAAAACGGCTAGGGCTTCAGTTTTTTGACATTGTTGGGCTAGTTCCTCTTGAAGGGCGGCCATTTTTTGAGAGAGTTCTTGGAACTGGGTTGGAGTAGGATTTTCGGTTGGGTTTTCTGTAGTTTGGGTTTCGTCTTCGAGACGTGGTTCTTGATTGTCAGTAGAAGGATCGATAGTCATGGTTGGAAAGTTTCAGAAGGATGATCGACAAGTTGCCCCACGGTGGGCGCCAAATTGTTTTGGGGCGAAAAGATCAAACGACCTAAATCGCCTTAGACGGGGTAACTAGTCGATCGGACGATGGGAAATAATCCAAACCAAGCAAATAATAGGTAAACAAGAAATAAATATATAATAGCAAGATGATTTTATTAGATATCGTGTGAATCGGATTAGATCGCAATACAACTTATCGTAATAAAATCAGAGATCGAGTGGGACTCGACCGGTGACTTGTGAGTGGCGACCGGCAGGGGTCAGGCGTAGGTAGCCATTTGGAGAGCTAGATGGAGAGCGATAGTGCTATTCTGGTGAGTTTGCTAAGTGAGAATGCGTGTCCTCTGCGTAGTTGTGAGTTCCCTGATCTTATCTTCTTCGTCGTTCCAAATATGGTAAGTCCCTTTACTCATGTGGCCGTTGCACCGTTTTTATGTTTTTATCTTCAATACCGAGTGTAATGGCAAGGATTTCGCCGTTGAATTACTGGCAATTAAGGTGTTTGAACATTGCATATGTTGCATGATCTGAGCATTAAATGCGTGGCGAGATCTCCGCGATCTTGTCGGATGACTCTTAACTGGAGAGGTTTTGTCGGGTGTCGCTCGACCAGAGAAGCCTTGTCGACTCTTCTGAACTCGTCTGCCATTCTCCCAATTTGCAGTGGGCTTGGGCTCGGTCCTCTCGATCTGTCTTCTCTGGAGAATCCAGGCCCAACAACAACCGACCCAGGTTCAGACCAGTGGAGGCTCCTAGTCCTTCGACACAGACAACTGCGCAGAACAAGGGGAAAGCCCCAACTGCTTCAGGAGGTCAAGGTCAGCGACTCTACGAGATGCGTGAGGCTGATGGACCCAATGCTCCAATTGCTCAAGGTACTCTATACCTTCATTCTACTCCTGTGTGTATATTGTTTGATTCGGGTGCTACCCATTCTTTTGTTTCGGAGAGTTGTGTCAGTAAGCTAGAATTAGTATGCAATGAAGCTTGTGAGCCTTTCGTAGTCAATCTTCCCAATGGTGAACAATTGGTTGGAACCAAGCGTCTGTCAGAATTTCCGATTACCATCCAGGGTAAGAAGTTCGAAGCAGATTTGATCTGTATAGCCATGTCCCCATACGACATTATTCTCGGTATGGATTGGCTGACACGTCATGGGGCGGTGATCGATTTTAGCTCTAGGACCGTGACGGTGTCATCTGGGGGCCAGTTCGTATGCAAATTCAAGGGTCGTAACAACGTTGATAACGACAAGCTCATCAATGCGATGACTGTGTTTAAGCTACTTCGACAAGGATGTGTTAGGTACCTGTGCTACCTGGACGAGCCCAAGAAAGATGAGCCTTCAATTCTAGATATTCCGGTCATTTGTGAGTTTCCGGATGTCTTTTCGGAGGAGATTCCTGGTTTACCCCCGAGTCGTGACGTGGAGTTTACAATCGATCTCGAGCCTGGTATCGTGCCAATCTCCAAGGCACCGTACCGGATGGCTCCAGCAGAGATGCAAGAGTTGAAGAAGTAACTTGAGGACCTTCTTGACAAAGGTTATATAAGACCGAGTGCATCGCCTTGGGGCGCTCCTGTATTGTTCGTCAAGAAGAAGGACGGATCGTTCCGACTTTGTATCGACTATCGAGAGTTGAAGAAAGTCACGATCAAGAATAAGTATCCGTTGCCAAGGATTGATGATCTGTTGGATCAATTGCAAGGAGCAAAAGTCTTTTTCAAGATCGATCTGAGATCTTGTTACCATCAGCTCAGGATTCGTGAGGAAGATATTCCGAGGACTGCTTTCCGGACGAGGTATGGCCACTACGAGTTCGTAGTCATGCCATTTGGACTTACTAATGCTCCAACAGTCTTCATGGATCTGATGCATCGATGTTTCCACCAATATCTGGATAAGTTCGTGGTGGTCTTCATCGACGATATTTTGATCTATTCCCCGAGCAAGGAAGCTCACGAGGAACATCTTCGAATCACCTTGTCAGTCCTTAGACAGAATAGGATGTATGCAAAGTTGTCTAAGTGTGACTTCTGAATCAAAGAAGTGGCTTTCTTAGGCCATGTGATCAATGAGAGTGGGGTTATGGTTGATCCCTAGAAGATTGAAGCGGTAGCCGACTGGAAGCGGCCTCAGAATGTGAAGGAGGTGCGCAGTTTCTTAGGACTCACTGGATATTACAGACGGTTCATGGAGGGATTTTCTAAGATCGCTCTACCTATGACTGGTTTGCTCCACAGGGTCCACAAGAAGTTTGTCTGGGATGACAAGTGCGAGGCCAGTTTTCAAAAATTGAAGCAGTGTTTGACCTCCACACCGGTTTTGGCGCTACCGGAAGGTAATGATGGTTATGTGGTCTATAGTGATGCTTCAAAGAATGGGTTAGGGTGCGTACTGATGCAGAAAGGAAAAGTTATTGCGTACGCATCGCGACAATTGAAAACCTATGAGGCAAACTATCCGACGCATGATCTGGAGTTAGCAGTTGTAGTATTTGCGTTGAAGATTTGGAGGCACTATCACTATGGTATAAGGTGCCAAGTCTTCACCGATCACAAGAGTCTCAAGTACGTTTTCACTCAGAAGGAGTTGAATATGAGACAACGTCGCTGGTTAGAGCTACTCAAAGACTACGACATCGAGTTACTGTATCATCCGGGCAAGGCTAATGTAATAGCCGATGCATTGAGCCGAAAGACACTGCACGAGACTATAGTGGCTCTACTCACTGCTCAGACCAAGCTGAACCAAGGGTTGTGCAAGATTGAAGTCTTGTACGATCAACGTCGAGGATACCTGAGTATGCTTGAGATTCAGGCTACACTACTTGATCAAATCAGGGAGAAACAGGTTGACGATGTAGTCATGGTGAAGCTAAGCAGTGAAGTGATGGACAGGAAAGCTCCCGGTTTCGTGATTTAGGAGGATAGATCACTCTGGTTTCAGGACCAGATCTGTGTGCCTGACGTTGATGGTCTTCGCCAGTTGGTGATGAGGGAAGCCCATTCGTTAGCTTATTCTGTACATCCATGCTCTAGCAAGATGTACAAAGACCTCAGGAAGAAGTTCTGGTGGCCCAACATGAAGTGGGATGTAGCGGAGTTTGTGGCGAAATGCTTGACTTGTCAGAAAGTCAAGATAGAACACCGTAGACCAGGTGGTGAATTACTACCTCTTCCAGTGCCAGAATGGAAATGGGAGGATATCGCTATGGATTTCGTCACAGGGTTGCCAAAGACTCAGACTCAAAATGATGCTATATGGGTAATCATTGACAGGCTCACGAAGAGTGCTCACTTCGTGGCTATCAAGTTACACGGGGAACCCAGAAGCTATCGGAAGTGTTCCTACACGAAATTGTCCGTTTGCATGGTACTCCAAAGACCATTTTATCGGATCGTGATGGCCGATTCATGTCGAGATTCTGGAACGAACTTCACAAGGCCATGGGAACCGAGTTGAGATTCAGTACTGCATTTCATCTTCAAACGGATGGACAGTCTGAGAGGACCATCCAGACCTTGGAAGATATGCTGAGAGCTTGTGTACTTGATCGTCCGACTAGCTGGGAGAACAGCCTAAGTCTAATTGAGTTCACGTACAACAATAGCTGGCATGCTACCATTAAGATGGCTACATTCGAAGCTTTGTATGGTCGAAAGTGTAGATCTCCAATTTGTTGGGATGAGAATGCCGACAAGATTCTGCTCGGACCAGAGCTAGTCGAAAGGACTGCCTCGGACATTGCGTTGATTAGATAGAGGATGTTGACAGCTCAAAGTTGACAGAAGTCTTACGCAGATTTAAAGCGCAGGAATGTCGAATTCAAGGTTGGTGGCAAGGTGTTTGTCAGGGTGTCGCCATCCAAGGGTGTGTTCAGGTTCGACAAGCGTGGGAAGCTTAACCCTCGCTACGTGGGACCGTTTGAGATCCTTGATAGGGTGGGGTCTCTAGCGTATCGTTTGGCATTGTCGCCATCGGCACATCCGGTGCATAACGTGTTCCACGTGTCCTTGTTGAGAAAGTATGTACCAGATGTGTCTCATGTGCTGAGCTATTGTTGGGCCTGACGTCCCCTGGGAAGGTGGATCGAGCAAGACAAGCCCAGGCCCACGACGGATCGGAAGAACAGAAATAAAACCCAGAGAAAGCGACGAGGCTTCTCCAGTCGAACGTCCTCCGACAAGATCACGAAGATCCCGCCAAGCATTAAATGCCAGGATTGATCAACGGCCACAGCATTTACACAACACCATAATAGCAGCAATTAGTGACAAAATCTCCGTAATTAAATCCCGGCGTTGAAGATAAGGATGGGATTGAAATATAACGGTCAGAGGCACGAAGAACTTACCATATATGGACGAAGAGGGGGACGGATACAAGCACATTACACACTCAAGCATTCTCGTTCAGAAACAAAATAGAACAACACTTTCACTGCCCGTCTAGCTCTCCAGCAATCACCCCCGCTTATTCGCCACCGGTCGCAACCTAAGAATTACCGGTCGAATCCAATAAGATCACTCTGCCTTATTACGATAAGTTGTATCTCGATTCAATCCGATCAATATATTATCTAATAAAGTCATTTCGTTATTCTGCATTTGCTCTTTGCTTGTCTATTATCTATTTGGTTTGGATTGTTTTCTATCACCCGATCGACTAGTTACCCCATCTAAGGCGATTTAGGTCGTCCGATCTTTTCGCCCCAAAACAATTTGGCGCCCACCGTGGGGCCACTTGCCGATCATCCTTCTGAAACGTTCCAACCATGACTATCTACCCATCTACCAACACCGAAGAACCACGTCTCGAAGACGGAACCCAAACTCCAGGGGACCCAATCGAAAACCCTACTCCAACCCAGTTCCAAGAAGTTTCTCAAAAAATGGCCGCCCTCCAAGAGGAACTAGCCCAGCAGCGCCAAAAAACCGAATCTCTCGCCGCCTTGTCAACCCAATCCGAAGCCGAGATCGCACAACTAACCCGTGAAAATGAGTCTCTTAAGTCGCAGGTACAATCAATGGCTTCGGGATCTAGGAGTATGCCCATCCACAGCAACGTCCGAACACGCCTCGACATGGACAACGTCGAGCCAACGCCCCCGAGCGTGCGACGATCCGGATACGCAGAGGGTATATCTCGAACTCCTATTACCAATTCGTTTTCGACTAACCATGTCACTTTTTCCACACCGATCGGGTCGGCAGGGGCCCGAATCGACGAACCACAGGTTACCAATCCACCAGACGTCCTGGCTCTCTTCCAGCAGACGCTCGACCAACACATGAAGATGATCGACGATCGCTTCAACAGGCTTCCAGGAGTCCCATAGCCAATCGAGAGGGAAGCGACCGGCGGATTCGAAGAATCCCCGTTCATTGAAGAAATCGCCAGGGTCGAGATCCCCAAGAAGTTTCATCTTCCCAGCATGGCGACATTCGACGGCACCAATGACCCAGATGACCATATTCCTATATATAAACAAAAGTTAATGGCTGCATCTGTTTCAAGGGAGAACCGCGAGGCCGTCATATGCAAAAGCATTGGCACGACCCTCGCAGGTTCCGTACTAACTTGGTTTATGCGTTTGCCTCAAGGAACGATTGCATCGTTTGCGGATCTGGTCAACTCCTTCAAAAGTCAATTTGCCAGTAGTTGGAGGCTCGAAAAGCAGTCGAGTGACCTCTATCGAGTCACACAAAGGTATAACGAACCTCTCAGGAATTATCTCAACAGGTACAATAAGGAGAAAATGGCGATCCCCCACTGCGACGTCACAACCTCCATCGAAGCCTTCAGACAAGGTCTGATCAAAGACATCAACCTTTACGTTGAGATTACCAAGTACCCATGTAAAAGCTTCGAAGACGTCCAGGCCAAGACCATGGCCGAGGTAAGATTGGAAGAGGACCGTGAGTCGCGAAAAGCCTCACGTGGGCCCGATCCGTCTGATCATAAAAATCTCTCCGACAACAGTAGAGACAGACGTCCACATCCCTACTCTCATAATCGAAACGAGTTGAGTCAGGTAAACTCTTTCCAAGACAGGTCCTAGGACTGGAGAGACATTCTGGCGTTGCTTCCCAAGATCCAATCTTACAAGTTCAACGTTTCTGTGTCGGAGCTCGTCAAGAGTTTCGACAAATATGGAAAGGAAGTAAGATGGCCCCGAAAGAGCGACCGACCGGACGTCAAGAAAGACATGAGCCGATGGTGCGAATTCCATGGCGATCATGGTCATTCGACTGACGAATGCATCGCCCTGTAAAAGGAAGTCGCAAGACTGCTCGCACAGGGGCTCCTGCGCGACGTAATCTCAGAGCGGGCAAAAACCACCATGGAACGACGAGACCAGGTAAAACAAAACAAACCTCCATCCCCCGTCCATACAAAAGTTGTCAATACTATTTCAGGTGGATCGGACGTATGTGGGAACACATACTCCGCGGCTAAGCAACACGCAAAGGAAAGCAAGGGCAACAAGCCCGAGGTGTCAGAATTAAGGCCAATGAAGATCTCCAACCTTCCGACAGTCACGTTCGACGAGTTCGATTCTGACGGATCGGACGGTCACCACGATGGTCTGGTAATCTCTTTGTCTATTGGTAATTGCTTAATACGAAGGGTACTAATCGATACAGGGAGTTCAACCAATCTTTTGACCCTCGACGCTCTTAAAGAAATGGGTCTAGTTGAAAACGACCTAATCAAAAAGTCGACCCCACTGGTCGGGTTCAGCGGTGAGGTTAAACATACGACTGGTGAAATCATTCTAACTACATACGCTGGAGGAATCAACCAACAGGTGAAATTCTTGATCCTAGATTGTCCATCTCCCTACAATTGTATTCTTGGCAGGCCATGGATACACGCTATGAGAGCGGTACCCTCGACGTATCATCAAGTCATCAAGTTTCCCACTGAATGGGGAGTACAAGAAATCCGAGGAGACCAAAGGACCGCTAAAGAGTGCTACATCGCTTCCATGAAGAACGCAGTCAAACATCAGACCGCATAGCAATCACAGAGCGGCGAAGGATCCAGTCGGTACATCGAACCAGAAATGGAAAAACTCGACGAGATCGTACTTGACCCTTCAAAGCCAAACCAAACGGTAAGGGTCGGGTCGGACTTGGACGACTCGACCAGATAACAACTTCTTGATTTTCTTAGGATCAATGCCGATTGCTTCGCATGGTCGCATGAGGATATGGTCTGGAATATCTCCAAACATTATTATGCATAAATTGAATGTAGATCCATCTCATCCCCCTGTTAAGCAAAAACGCAGAAAGTTTGCCCCTGAGCGGAACAAGATAATTGACGACGAAGTCAAGAGCTTATTAGAAACAGGAAAAATAAGAGAAGTCCATTATCCTGAGTGGCTAGCCAACGTGGTCGTAGTCCAGAAAAAGAACGGCAAGTGGAGAGTCTACATCGACTTCACAGATCTCAACAAGGCTTGTCCCAAAGACTCGTTCCCACTACCCCACATCGACGCCATGGTCGACGCCACAGCAAGGCACGAAATGCTTACCTTCATGGACACTTTCAGCGGCTACAATCAAATCCTCATGGAACCCGACGATCAGGAAAAAACAGCATTCGTCACTAGCCAAGGTATCTACTGTTACAAAGTAATGCCCTTTGGCCTAAAAAATGCAGGGGCTACCTATCAGCGACTAGTCAATAAGATGTTCAAAGATCAGATCGGAGACACGATGGAAGTCTACATAGACGACATGTTGATCAAGTCCAAAAAGAAAGAAGATCACATAGACCACCTATGCGACAACTTCGAGGTGCTCAAAAGGTACAATATGAAACTAAACCCTACTAAATGTTCCTTCGTAGTGTAATCAGGAAAGTTCTTGGGGTACATGGTGACACAAAGAGGAATAGAAGCTAGCCCAAAACAGATCAAGGCTCTCGTCAATCTTCGATCCCCCCGATGCATCAAAGACGTACAAAAGCTCACGGGTCGGATAGTAGCTCTGAATAGATTCATCTCCAAATCATCCGACAAGTGCAAACCCTTCCACGACGCTCTCAGGAAAAACAAGTCCTTTCAATGGACGGAAGAACACGAAGCAGCGTTCCAGAACTTGAAAGAGTACTTGGCCAGTCCTATCGTTGGTAATGGCCTCGAACAAACTCAAATCCTATTTTGAATCACATACTATTATTGTCCGCACTAATCATCCCATGAGAGCAATTATGAGGAAACCCCAGTTTACAGGACAAATGACCAAATGGGCTATACACCTCAGTGGTTACGACATCGAGTATGAGCCCAGGACAACGATCAAGTCGCAAGCCTTAGCCGATTTTGTAGCCGATTTTAGTCTGACCCTAGAGAAAGAAGCCACAAGAGAAGAAACACAACTGCTCGCGACGGAAGAAACAGGTACATGGGAGCTCCACACAGATGGAGCGTCGAACTCCAGAGGATCGGTGCTAGGGGTCGTGCTGAAATCGCCACAAGGGGACAAGATAGCTCAGGCCGTCAGATGCGAGTGGGATGCGACTAACAACAAAGCTGAATACGAAGCACTCATATTCGGACTCATCTTGGCTCGCGACCTAGGGGTCCGAGAGATCGAAGTCGTTTGCGACTCCTTGCTGGTCGTAAACAAAATACAAGGATCGTACAGTACTAAAGACGTCAGGATGATAGCCTACCTGGAGGTAGCCAAGAAGCTGATCGGACAATTCCAAGCATTCAACATCAGACAGGTACCCAGAGATTTTAACTCCCAAGCTGACGCACTTGCCAATCTAGGATCCATCCTAGACCCGGAGGAATTTCCGCACATACCATTAGCCCACATCATGACGCCAGCCGTCCCCAGGACGTCCGTCGAGTCAACGACACCGCTTGAAGAACTCGTCGCCATGGAAGTCGGCGGCCGACCAGAAGAAGACATCATCGACAACAATGACGATTGGATGCTACCTTACATCAGATGGTTGAAAGACGGCATTCTGCCCGACGACAAAACAGAAGCAAAGCGGCTCAAGGTACAAGCACTATCTTTCGATATCATAGATAACATCTTGTACAAAAGATCTGTCATAGGGCTACTCCTACGATGCCTCAAGACCTCCGAGGTCGGACGCATCCTACAATCGCTACACGAAGGAGAGTGTGGGAATCATACTGGAGGACGAAGCCTCTCAGGAAAAGCCCTACGAAATAGGTACTACTGGCCGACGATGAACAAGGACGCTATGGACTATACCAAACAGTGCGACGCCTGTCAGCGACATGCACCCGTCCATCACCAACCTTCAGAGCTCCTCCATCCGACTCTGGCTCCATGGCCCTTTATGAGATGGGGGATGGACATCGTCGGGAAGCTCCCTCCCGCGTCGGGTCAAAGAGTCTTCTTCCTCGCCATGACGGACTACTTCTCTAAGTGGATCGAAGCCGAAGCCTATAGAGAGGTAAAAGATCAACACGTCATTTCATTCATAAAACGCAATATCTTGTGCAGATTTGGCATCCCATCAGAAATCGTGTGCGACAACGGTTCCCAATTCATCAGTCATAAGACTCGAGCCTTCTGCGACCAATGGAACATCAAGTTGGTCATGTCCACACCTCGGTATCCGCAATCCAACGGACAGGCCGAGTCTAGCAACAAAATCATTATCAGCAATCTCAAGAAACGCCTCACTAGGGCTAAGGGCAAATGGGCCGACGAACTCCCATACATTCTCTGGTCCGACAGAACTACTCCAAAAAATGCGACCGGACAATCGCCTTTTTCCCTCGTCTACGGGAGTGAGGCAGTCATTCCGGCCGAGTTACTGGTTCCGACCGCCCGTTGCAACCTCCAAACGAGCAAGCAAAACGATATTGAATTGGCTCATAACCTAGACACAGTGGACGAGATCAGAGAAAAAGCTCGAATCAGGATGGTCAGATTTCAACAACAGGTCGCAAGGAGCTACAACAAGAACGTCAGGATCAAGGCATTCACAGTCGGAGATTGGGTCCTTAGGAAAACCTTCTTGAACACCAAGAATCCATCCGACGGAAAACTCGCACCACAATGGGAAGGACCCTACTTGATCACCAAAGTGGTCAGACAGGGAGCGTATCAATTAGAAGACAAAGACGGACAACCAATTCCAAGAAGTTGGAACGCGGCACGTCTAAAGCTATACCATTTCTGAACTGACAAGGTAAGACACTATAAAAACTCGCACATTGCTTATTATTGCATGCACATCTCTCTCTTCCTTTACAAACTATCATTTGACACTAAGTAAGGACCTCATCCTTACAAAAACACGAATGCAGAACTGCATTGACACATACATTGGATCCAGTCATCCGCAAAAAGCGCTTATATTACACGATCGATCGGAGCACGGGGAGATGAACAACACATGCACGTCGGCACACCGCCTGCCTTATACAAAACATAAGGTACGACACCTTATTACATTCACGCAATAGAAACATATTGCTTACCTCCCCGGCATAAAGTCATGACTAACACATACACAAACATTTACAGGCCTATTTTACACACATACATACGGGGAGCCCCACTCGACGGAGCACACGGGCGAAACTGACACACCAAACACAAAACGTTATCGACAATCCCCTTGGATGTCTGACATGTACGAAACAAGCAAACGTACGATCTTATATGTAAAGACAAATTGCATTGAATAAAAACACAAGCATTTTTATACAAAATACGCGGCCCGCGATGGTGGACGGGTCGCCAAAACATATTGTCTGCCTACACATCTGTAGGACTTCATCAAGCATTCACTTAAAAACATTCTGCGACCCGCGATGGTGGACGGGTCGCCAAAAATACCAAATGTCTAAACCCACGCACAAGTGGGACAACGAGTCAAACTACGCAAGAAAAACAAATCAGGCATCGGGGACAACGACCTTACCTTCGACAGGGGCTGGCTCCAGAGAGGCTACACCATCAGTCGGCTCGATGTCGCCAGAATGGGCCTCGTCCTCGCCAGCGTCCCCATCCATGGCCTCCTCTCCGACACCAGTGATCGGGGGGGATAGTCGTCATACCCCTAATCAAAAGTAAATCCTAAAATCCTCACTAAACAAAGTATAGTAAGTAAGTCAGGGTCGATCCCACAGAGAAGGAATGAACCAATGGTGGTAGCATGCAATGTCACAAAGGGGGGTTTATGATTGGTTGGTTGCAAACAAAACAAACAAAACAAAGTAGAATGGATGAAATATCAAGAGAGAAAAACACTTAGCCAAGTAATGTCCACATAAGTCATTCAAAGGTTGTTCATTGATTAAATCCTATCTTCCTTTTCGGTTATTCCTGTCCCGATCTTATGTAAATTCAGAGGGAAACCTTCCACAAAGAACCCTTACCAATGAATAACCCTAGTACCACTAAAGGTTCAACCCAAAGGCAGCAATGCATATAAGAATTAACCAGGATACACAGAACGCTCGCTCAGATGCATTTACCATGTAATCAATTCCCACATAGATATAATCCACAGATGCAGATAACAATCAATGCTTGCTACTTATACTAGAGCGTTAGCCCAACAGTTCCCTAGTATTAGCAATAAGAATGAAAGCAATAAACCTAGGTGATCAGTCTAGATAAACCAACAAACATTCAAATATGAATTTGCTCAGAGAAAAGATATAACTCAATAGCATAGATAGATAGGAACAAAACCTCACAACCAGATGAACGAACTCATGCTTCCATTACCGGACTAAGCCAAAGAGGCTTAGCTCCTCATAGTCATGGTTGAAACTTCAAACGAAATAAACAACGATGAATGAAAATTGCAACTAAAGTGTGATAAGAGTCCTTCTAACCCTAATGCATAAAGAGAGTATTTATAGGGCCCTAACAAATGACCTAGCCCATTAAGAAAAATAACTGAAATAGAAATAAGAAAAAGGGAAAAGAAAACTAAAAAGATAATTCGGAATAAGTCCGAGCCTCTGTCGTGTCAGACCCGCGATCGTGGGTGGTGGACCTTGATCGCGGCCCATGTGGCTCCGCGCCCTTCAATTTCTCTGCGCCCGCAGAAAACTCTCGACATGCTCCGAGGCCCGCGATCGCTGCACCCATGCCCGCGATCGCGGTTAATGCTCGGCATTCTTGTCCTTTGCCTTGCACCAACTCGTCTTCTCTTCACTCCTTGGCGTCTTCTCTTGATGGCTTCCTTCCTCAGTGTCTTCATGATCTCCAAAGTAGCTCAAACACCTCCAAAAACACCAACTTCGCCTCCAAACACCATACACAAGAATGTGTCTAAATCTACCCGAATGTCACCAATAAAACCTCTAATAACTCTTAGTTAAGCCCTACAAAGTAGTGCTTATCAGCCAGCCAAGCGAAACAGCTCCTGACCAGGATTTCCCTTCGGAAACATGGAGTCCAGAGTCTCCTTTTCTGTCTTCAAGTCCCAGAGCTCATGCTTGCCTTCATCGAACTCTTCGATCATCTCAACACGCGACTTCAGTGCATAAAAAGCACCGACATCGCCTGCGTTCTGACCAGCAGCAATCCGAGCCTGCTTCACCTCTTCCTCAACGCCTGATCGGCTCTCCTCAAACTCTTTCTGACTCGCAACTAGCTCCTCTTGGCAACTCTTTAACTCCCTTGTAAGGCGACGCTCAGTCTCACGACAACGGCTCTCCGCTCTCTCTAGTTTGGTCCTCAAGGACGCAAGGTCGGACTCTGTCCTAGCAGCCCTTTCCTCAGCCTTGGCGACCATTGTCTTGACACCAGAATAGGCCCCCAAGAGATACTGGAAAGTCTAAAATCTCACACGACAATGCAACACATAGTCAGAAGACATGGCCAAACGAAAGAAAAAGAGAAAAAGCACAAACAGAGGGCAACTCACCCTCCACGTGGAGCATCTCGCTTCACCAATGTAGTCCAAAGGGGAAACATCATCGACTTCCGATTTCAAAGTCGGATCCTGAGCGCGGAAGAGATCGGCAATCGATTGACCGACTGCGCCAATCTTGCCGCTCCCCTCGGCAGTCGCCTCCTTCTTCCTAGGGATCTCCTCCACTTTGACATCATCAGACTGAACATCCGCCTTCCTCTTAGAACCAACTTTGGTTGGAAGCGCCGAGTCCGCCGGAACAGACTTACTCGACACGGCTTTGGCTGCCGCCTTCCTTTTCTCAATCAAACCTTTCCCAGACGCTCCCTTTAAACGAGCACTCGCTCGACCACCAGGGGAAGCTGGCACGACAAGACGAAACAAAAATCTTAAAACACACGACAAAGTGAAAAAGAACAGAAATAATTCTCAGGGTTGAGAGCTCACCCTTGGCACGAGATGATGACACAGTCGACATGACTTCTTGACCAGAAGGAGGTGCTGACAATAGGTTGACGTTGGTAAAACTCCTCTCCGACGCTGGAACACCCAGGACAATCTTGGACAGACCTTCCGACCGAGCGCTCACCTCCAAATCTTCTGGATCAGGAACTACAAAAAAGAAAAGTTAAAGCAAAGAGTTAAGACACATAAACAAACAAAAAAGAAGACAAATACGTACTCTCAACTCGCCACTCCGTAAACAGGAACGAACATTCTCCCCCCTTCTCCAGAGAAGAACGTTCGACAAAGAAGAACTTCGACTCCCATCCGCGGTCGTTGACATCAAGATTCTGCACCAAAGGCTTCCGACCATGTCGGATACGTAACTGAACACGAGAGGAACTCTTCGACCCTAAGAAATAGTTGTACCACAAAGCATCAAAATCAAAACCAGCCCCAGATCGGATGTTCACAAGGTCCAAGACCCTGAGAACCCTCCACACTTGTGGCATCACTTGACACGGCGCCAACGCCAGAGCAGCCAAGAAATCCCTAATGAGGGGAGAGAAAGGAAACTTATGTCCTATCCGAAATGGATATGCATAGAAACAAACCCATCCTTCATATCGAGCATCGGCCCTCTCGTCCGGGTGAGGCAACCTGGCGACCGCCTCCGGCGGAAAGCCTCCAACTTGAAGAATTTGCTCCAACTCCGCCTGGGACATGGTGCTTGTCAGAGCGTCCGATTCTTTCAGAATGAAGAGGGGAGGAGCTTCGCCCTCGCGCAAATTAGAGAGAGTCTTCGATGACTCGGAAGCTTCGCTAGAAACCATTTCAAGAACGGAAAAAGAAGGAAATCGAAAAGCTATGGCTAAAGAGGCTGGAAGACTTACCAAAGAAGCTTGCGAGAGAAGATGAAGTGAAGTCTAATCGCTCCCCTCTGCTCCAAATTTATGGAGGGAAATGATGGTCTGCAGAGGAGTCGCATCGTGCTCCGATCTTGCGCCACATAGCCCTGGGCAACTGCGTCAAAAAAGGATGGTGAAGATCGTGTATGGAGAAGTTGCCCGGATTCCGCTTACTTGCCTAAACCGCAAGCCCAAGGCAACTTGGGGCTATTGTTGGGCCTAACGTCCCCTGGGAAGGTGGATCGAGCAAGACAAGCCCAGGCCCACGACGGATCGGAAGAACAGAAGAGAAACCCAGAGAAAGCGACGAGGCTTCTCCAGTCGAACGTCCTCCGACAAGATCGCGAAGATCCCGCCAAGCATTAAATGCCAGGATTGATCAACGGCCACAGCATTTACACAACACCATAATAGCAGCAATTAGTGACAGAATCTCCGTAATTAAATCTCGGCGTTGAAGATAAGGATGGGATCGAAATATAACGGTCAGAGGCACGAAGAACTTACCATATATGGACGAAGAGGAAGATAAGAGGGGGACGGATACAAGCACGTTACACACTCAAGCATTCTCGTTCAGAAACAAAACAGAACAACACTTTCACTGCCCGTCTAGCTCTCCAGCAATCACCCCCGCTTATTCACCACCGGTCGCAACCTAAGAATTACCGGTCGAATCCAATAAGATCACTCTGCCTTATTACGATAAGTTGTATCTCGATTCAATCCGATCAATATATTATCTAATAAAGTCATTTCGCTATTCTGCATTTGCTCTTTGCTTGTCTATTATCTATTTGGTTTGGATTGTTTTCTATCACCCGATCGACTAGTTACCCCATCTAAGGCGATTTAGGTCGTCCGATCTTTTCGCCCCAAAACACAAGGTACACAGCGTTTCTACGAATACTCGTTCTAACTAAACAGTTAAAACCACATAATAATCCACATCAATGCCATCATGGCAACAGTATATATATATATATATATATAATAGCGTTGTTTCTAGCAGTATATACAACCTATTTTAATATCTCTTTTAATCGTATCAAATACGTTTATCAAAACTGTTCCCAATGAAAACAATATTCATCCCATTTAATTAACAATTAAAACAATTGATAATTAATAGAAATATGGAATGATAAGCAAGAGCGAACCGCCACTTGCCTTAGATTAGACGAACGATTGACGAAGACGGGTTTCTGGGTCCGGAACGGGAACAGAACTCGGATTACAGATTCCTATGGAATGACCCATAACGAAACCCTAGGTTAGATTCGACATTTAAAATGATACGAATCGAAGAAGGAATGAACCAAATCGAAAGAAACGAAGGCCCCGACCGAGACCGACAAGCCCAAAGCCACGATCGCGATTGCCCAGGCAATCCGCGATCGCGGTGGGAACTGCCGCGGTCGCGTTCATCGATGACGAGTGTCCACGAGCACAGATGACAGTGGCCGCCAACGCGGTCGCCTATGTCACGGCTGCGGTCGCAGTAGTTCATGTCCGCGATCGCGGACATGAACTCCGATGACTCGAAAGGGAGAAATCTCACCGGGGTGATGCGACGGGGCTCGATTCGGATGAAGCTCGACTCTTGGGCACCTTGCACCTTCAATGCACCACCTTGAGAGCACCACCGCCTCCAACGAGAGCTCCGGCGAAAGCTTCAACCTCCGGCGAGCACGAAAACGAGAGAGAATCTGAGAGGGAGAGAGTCATTTCGGTGTGCCTTTCAACCCTCAATCCGACCCCCCTTTTATAGCCAAAGGAAGGAGCTCACCTTGCCCAGATCAACGGCCAGCTAGAAGATCGACGGCGGCGCGAACGGCGAGGCTCTGACGACGAAGTGAAGCTTGCGTGTTCAAGTTTTCCGCGATCGCGGAACCTGCACCGCGGTCACGGCAAAACCCACCTGCCAGCTATAATGATTACCCTTTTTCCGCGATCGCGGAAATGCTTCCGCGGTCGCGGAAAAAGCCTTTCCGCGTCTATTTGCCCGGGAAAAGGTATGGGTACGGGTTTAAACCCCGGGTTAAATATATTTGTACCCGAACGAGCATTCTAAGCCCCCAAAATACGTCGAATGTATTTTATTCCACTCAGGAAAATATTACAGAGCTCAAACATGATACAGAATTTCCGAACTTCTCTGAAAATGATCCGACTACTGTACGGGGGTTGGTAAAATTACCCAAATACCCTTACTAAAAATGAGGGCATTACAATATTCCTACCATATCTTCGTGTGACCAAGCGAAACAGTTAGAGTGAGATCATAAAAAATAGATTAAATCTGCTCTGGTCGAGTCGTTCAGGTCTGACCCGACCCTTACCGTTTGTATTGGCTTTGAAGGATCTAACACGATCTCGTCGAGTTGCTCCATTTCTGGTTCGACGTATCGGATGGTTCCTTCGTCGTGCTGTGATTGCTATGCTGTGGACCTGTCGACTGCCCCTTTCATCGAAGTGACGTAGCATTCCTTGGCAGCCCGTTGGTCGCCTTTGATTTCCTGTACCCCCCACTTGGTAGGGAATTTGATTGTCTGATGGTAGGTGGAGGGTACAACTTTCATTGCGTGGATCCACGGTCTGCCAAGGATCGCGTTGTATGGGGACGGGCAGTCGAGGATCAAGAATTTCACCTGTTGGTTGATTCCCCCTGCATATGTTGTTAACACGACTTCGCCCAGGGTATACTTAACCTCTCCACTGAACCCGACTAAAGGGGTGGAGTTTCGGGTTAAATCGTCCTCGCTTAAACCCATACCTTTTAAGGCGTCGAGTGTCAACAAGTTGGTGGAGCTTCCTGTCTCGATTAATACATGATGGATAAGACAATTACTAATTGACAATGACATTACCAAACCGTCGTGATGGTCGCCCAGTTCTTGAGCTTCTGAGTCGTCGAAGGTAATGGTTGGAGTGTTGGTAACCCGTGGTCGTCTTATCTCTGTCGGAATGGGTCTATCGCCTCGACTTTCTCGGGCATGCCTTTTGGCCACGGAGTATGTGTTTCCACACACGTTTGACCCTCCTAAAATGGTGTTAACGATTTTAGTGGGAACCGGAGAGGATGGTTTATCCGATGATACCTGGTCCTTTCGATCGAGGGTTGCTTTGGCTTTGTCTGAGATCACGTCGCGCAATAGCCCCTGTAGGAACGCTGTGTACCTTGCGAGGTACATAGCGTGGAATATTATGTGGTTTTAACTGTTTAGTTAGAACGAGTATTCGTAGGAACGTTGTGTACCTTGCGAGGTCTAGTTGTTTCTTTATAACTGGTATTAGGAGGATTTTTCCCTAATACTCTCTCTGGTCATGACCTTGCCCTTACTCAGGGTAGGTGCACACAGCTGGTGCTGATTCTCGGGATTTATTCCCTTCAATATCTCTCGCGATGAGATGATATATAAAAGCTTATAACGTGAATGTACGCTTTGTCACTAAATTAAGATAAGGGCCGCTATGCACATCATTAATGAACCTTGGGCGAGAAGTACAACTTGGAAACTCGTCTGGACTTCGACTAAAGTAAGTCCTCCTTCCAAATTTGAATTCGCATTACGCGGTGAGGTTGGTCGTGGACCCAAATGGGCAAGTCTTTTTAAACGCTTGTGTGAAACTTTAATGTTCCCGAACACTTGTCATACGTTCTGATAAGACTCAATCTCTTGGAGTCTTCTCTTCATATGTTTCCTTTAGACTCGATCTTTAGGAGTCTTCTCTTGATCATTCTACTTTGAATCATTCTGTAGAGGTATTGAGGTTTACTATCGTCATCGGCTTTCATTTGAGAAGCGATGGATCTAACCTAATACACCTACCTTAGAACCTTTCTGTTTTACCCTTGCATAGTCTTTCATTAGACTAACCAACCGGGTTTTATTCCTTGCATGGTTGGCTGGTGTCATCCATCTCATACAACACATCAGGTAGACTCCCGTCCCGTGAAGGCTAGAAACGACGATGAAGGCAGATGGAGTTTTTAAGAGTTTTATCAAGGTTGAGATCTTAGGCGGGTGATCGCTCCGATCAAGACATTTTTGTTATTTATTTAAAAGACTTCCGCTGTATTGAAACATATTATGTATTTTGGTTGTATTTGGAATTGTAGATGTAATTCCGAGACTTTGATTTAATCAAATATTATGATATTTCGTATTAAAGGTTGTTTTATGATTTGTATAAATTGGTTAAGCCTTGGGTGGCTTCGGATGTGGAATATGAGGTCACTGACGGTAATACTTTCAAGGTTATATATTTGTGGGTGTTACAAATATCCCCAGATATCATTACTCATAAGCTGAATGTAGATCCTTCACATCCTTCCGTCAAGCAAAAAAGGAGAAAGTTTGCGCCAAAACGCAACAAAATTGTAGACGACGAGGTAAAAAACTTGCTTGAAACAGGTAAAATCAAGGAAGTCAAGTACCCAGATTGGTTGGCAAACGTCGTGGTAGTACAAAAGAAGAACATGAAATGGAGAGTATGTATCGACTTCACAGACCTGAACAAGGCTTGTCCGAAAGACTCCTTCCCCTTACCACATATCGACGCCATGGTTGACGCGACCGCGGGGCATGAGATGCTGACATTCATGGACGCATTCAAAGGTTACAATCAAATCCTCATGGATCCAAACGACCAAGAGAAGACAACTTTTATAACAAGCCAAGGTACGTATTGTTACAAAGTGATGCCATTTGGACTAAAAAATGCAGGGGCCACATATCAAAGGTTAGTGAACAAGATGTTCAAAGACCAAATAGGTGACACGATGGAAGTCTATATCGATGACATGCTCGTCAAATCCAAGAAAGCGACCGACCACATCGAGCACCTAAAAGAAGCCTTCGAAGTGCTTGAAAGGTATAACATGAAATTAAATCCGACTAAATGTTCTTTTGGAGTGTCTTAAGGAAAGTTTCTAGGCTACATGGTCACTCAAAGGGGGATCGAAGCCAGTCCCGATCAAATCAAAGCCATTGTCGATCTCAGATCCTCCTGATGCGTCAAGGAAGTCCAAAAATTGACAGGTCGAATAGCTGCACTAAACAGATTCATATCCAAATCATCAGACAAGTGCAAACTCTTTTACGAGGCCTTGAAGAAAAATAAGTCATTCGATTGGACCGCCACGCATGAGCAAGCCTTCTAAGACCTAAAGGCTTACTTGACAAGTCCACTCCTTCTGGCTAAACCAAAGGATGATGAACCATTGCCACTATATCTAGCGGTGTCAGAATCATCCGTTAGTGAGGTCCTCACAAGAGAAGAGGACGGCAAACAATTGCCCGTCTACTATGTAAGCCGATCTATACTCCTAGCCGAGACAAGGTACACATCGCTTGAGAAATTAGTCTTAGCACTGGTTATGGCCTCTAATAAATTGCGACCTTACTTTGAATCGCATACTATCATTGTGAGAACTAACCATCCCATGAAAGTTGTCATGAGGAAACCAGAATTTACATGATGAATGGCCAAATGGGCCATACACCTCAGTGGATTCGACATCGAATACGAACCCATAACATCGATCAAGTCTCAGGCTTTAGCCGACTTTGTGGCCGATTTCAGCCCGACACTAGAGCAAGAGGCTGTAAAAGAGGCAAAACGATTGAAAACAGAAGACGACCGAGGCACATGGCAACTCCACACAGATGGAGCCGCGAACATAAGAGGAGTCGGCTTAGGTGTCATGCTAAAATCACCACAAGGGGACCGTATAGCCCAAGCCGTGAGATGCAAATCGGACGCAACCAACAATGAAGCGGAATATGAAGCCCTTGTGTTCGGACTTACCTTGGCATACGACCTCAGAATTCTGAACATAGAGGTAACATGCGATTCCCTCTTAATCGTCAACCAAGTGCAGGGATCATATGCTGCCAAAGACGACAGAATGATGGCGTACCTAGACGTCGTCAAAAAACTAGCAGAAAAATTCCAGAACTTCACCATCCGACAGGTTCCACGCGACCTCAACACACAAGCATACGCTTTAGCAAATCTTGGATCAACCCTACACCCTGACGACTTCCGCAGCATCCCTCTAGCGCATATCACCACCCCAGCCGTGCCCAGAGTTCTCGAAGTATCCAATCCAGACGACATCCGAGCCACAAGCGACCCGACCTCAAGCGAAGCCACCACAATAGGGGCAAACATTCACCAGATAGACGACTGGACCATTCCCTACATCAAGTGGCTTAAAGATGGAATACTCCCTTCAGACAAAACGGAAGTAAAAAAACTTAAGGTACAAGCGACAACCTTCGATCTAAAAGATAACGTATTGTTCAAACGATCTGTCACAGGTCTACTATTGCGTTGTCTCGAAACGACGGAGATACCCCGTATTCTACAATCCTTACACGACGGGGAGTGTGGGAACCATACCGGAGGACACAGCCTATCCGGCAAAGCTCACAGAGCGGGCTACTACTGGCCCACAATGAACAAAGACGCAACAGATTATGTCAGGAAATGCAACGCCTGCCAGCGACATGCACCTGTCCCACATCAACCGTCCGAGATGCTCCATCCGACCCTAGCTCCTTGGCCCTTTATGCGATGGGGAATGGACATCGTTGGAAAACTGCCACCTGCATCAGGGCAACGCGTCTTCTTCTTAGCCATGACCGATTACTTCTCTAAATGGATAGAAGCCGATGCATATCGTGAGGTAAAAGAAAAACACGTCATATCATTTATAAAACGTAACATCCTATGCAGGTTTGGCATCCCCTCAGAGATCGTATGCGACAATGGCTCTCAGTTCATCGGTAGCAAGACGTGTTCTTTTTGCAAACAGTGGAATATCACATTAATCACTTCCACACCAAGATATCCACAATCCAACGGCCAAGCAGAATCCAGCAACAAGATCATCATCAACAATCTCAAGAGACGTCTAACTGTGGCAAAAGGAAAATGGGCCGACGAGCTTCCCTTGATATTATGGTCCGACATGACGACACCTAAAAATGCCATAGGTCAAAGCCCTTTCTCACTGGTATATGGGTGTGAAGCAGTCATCCCCGCTGAACTACTCGTCCCAACAGCCCGATATGGACTCCAAACTCTAGAGCAAAACGACGTCGAGCTGGCTCACAACCTAGACACCATCGACGAAACAAGAGAACGAGCCTGGATTCGAACGACCCATTATCAACAACAAGTTGCAAGGAGTTACAATAAAAACGTACGCGTCCGAGTTTTCAAAAAGGGTGATTGGGTGTTAAGAAAGCCCTTTCAAAACACGAAAGACCCTAGGGATGGTAAGCTGGCCCCACAATGGGAAGGACCCTACCTAATCACAGAAGTCGTCGGACAATGAGCTTACAGACTGCGAGACAAGGAAGGACGCGACGTCCCAAGAAGCTGGAATGCGACATACCTAAAGCAGTATCACTTCTAGATACTTTTTGCTATTGTCAGGTTGTCTATTACACTCTTTTCCCATTAAACTGCCTAGATAAATCTATTGAATTATAATATTTGAGGGTCACTGGGTTCATCGCCCATAACCGTCTTTAAAATAGAAACTCGTTTCGTCTCATCTTAGCACAGGTGTAACAAGTTCAAGCAAAAGCAGTGGATCCACTCAAGACACTTAAGAGCGCTTACACAACATACACAAACACGATCGATCGACACACAGAGAGATGAACAACAAAGGCACTTCGGCACACCGCCTACCTTATTACAAAATAAGGTACACACAACCTTATAAACACAACGCAAGAAACACTTGCTTACCTCCCTAAACTACAATACACAATTGTCATGACTAACACTCGATACAAATACGCAGGCCTTCTCTTGGAGAACGCGACCATACAAGCACGTATTAACACAAGCATCGGAAATCAAAGGCATCTATTGAAAAGGGCGAAAAATGCCAAATATTAATGCCTTACACACATGTGACCCGCGATGGTGGACGGGTCGCCAAAACACAAAGAGTCTGCCCACGCGACGAAGGGACCTCCAAAACAACCAATCCAAATATTCAAAGAAAAGTTTACAAATCCAGGGGCAAAGGAGTCAAGGTTCAGCATCCTTACCTTGGGCGGCATCAGCAGGGGCGTCGAGAGTAGAATCAAGAGCAAGGTCGGGTGCCGTCTCTGTTCGACCAGAGCTCACCTCAGTGCCTTCTTCCGCTATGACTCCGACGGTCCCACATGCTTGAAGGAAGTCAACACCAGGACAACCATTGGGGAACTGCTCATCCAGGTAGGCATGTTCCTTCTCCAAGTCCCATGTCTCTTGACGTCCGGCCTTGAGATCCTCCATCATCTCGATTCTGGACTTGAGCGTCAGATAAGACCCGACATCGGTAGCAACCTCGCCACCCTCCTTCTTCGCATTCTCCAGCCGCACCTCCAAATCACCGACACACTGCTCAGAAGCCTTCAGATCAGTCTCAATGATTCGACGCATATTCTCCGATGTCTTCAAAGACGCTTCCGCCTCTTATGCCCTCTTCATGGCCAAGGAGATCTTCGACTGGGCATCGTCCCACATCTGCTTCATCTTCAGATGACTCAACCTGAGGTGTTGGAACACCTGCCCACACAAACAGCAGATTAGCAAGCGCAACACAAAAACAAAAGAAAAAAAAAGTTCGAATTCATACCGTCCAAGAGCCCGAAGCAGCCATCTCTAGGTTCACCAAAGCTAGGAGGTTTTCAATGTCGTCAGGAACTGACCGAGTAAGTAGTTCAGCAAAGTCAATGCTCTTCTTCGCTGATTTGCCCTTCGACGCGTCGTTTGGGGCGCGAGTAGGTTTCCTCTTCTGGCCAGACGACTTAGGGGGAAGTGATTTGGAAGGACCGCTTTTAGGAAGGGCCTTGGAATGCATCCTGTGTTCCAAAAGATCCTTGGCCGAAAGATGAGCACTGGACCTTTCACTCCAAGACAAAGTTGTATTCGACGAAAAGGATTAGAAGCAATAGTCGAAAGGAGTACAAAAGAATAGATTCGACAAAGACTCACGCTTGGAAGTAGATGACATTGGGGAAGCGACTTCGACTAAGGGAGTTTGAGCGGTCGCAAAGACGTTCACGTTCACAAAAGACCTATCGACCTGGGTAAGCTTCAGAATTGACTCCGTCTTCGACTCCAGAGCAGGATCTTCTTCAGGATCTTCGACCTCAGGATCTGCAAAAAATCGCATGTAAGCCAGAGTTAAAAGTCATGCGACTGACTCTCAACATAGGAAGGAATACAAACCTTTCCACATCCATTCGGTCAACAAGAACGGACAATCGCCCCCCAAACCTAGCGACGCGATGTTCACAAAAAAGAACCGTTTTTTCCACCCACGGTCGTTCACATTCAACCTCAAGGCAAAGGGCTGACGGTCAGAGCGGCTTCGGAGATTATATTGGTACGATCGTTTGGACCCTAGGCAATAGTTGTAATCTAGAACCCTAAAATCTATACCGGCAGAAAAATCCTTGTTTAGACGGTCCAAGACCTTGAGCAGACGCCAAGCATGGGGCATGATTTGACAAGGAGCTAAGGAGAAAGAGGAAAGCACAGATTGCACTAGTTCAGAAAAAGGGAAGGTGTGACCTATTTTGAAGGGGTACTCATAAAAGCATACCCAACTAGAGCATCTTGAATCGGCTCTTTCGTCTGGATAAGGAAGGCGAGACACGGTACCCTCAGGGAAGCCTCCGACTTGCAAAACCCTATCAAGCTCGGGCTGGGTCATGACATTCACTACGCTCTCTTGTTCGCTGAGAAGGAAGAGAGGGGGGCGATCCTCAGAACTTGACTCCGAATTGGACGCGGCCATGGAAGAGACGAGAGAAAAAATTCAAACTTGGAAGAGGAAGAGTTACCCAGAAGAGAAGAAGTTACAGACGGTAAAGATGGGAAGTCACAGAGAAGGTCAAATCAATTTATGGAAAGAAGATGAGGCTCGATTCCGCGATAGAGGCATCCGATCCGTCGCACGTGTCAGCGATCCATGAAGTAAAGGAAACCTCCCAAGCCCAGAGTAATCGCTCGGTCGGATCCCTTTAGGGCAATTGTTGGGCCTCGCTTCACTTGGATCGAATCGGCCCATGAAGCAGACATCGGATGCGGCCCAAAGTCGCTGGCGAAGAGGATTTGACCGTTGGCGCACCAGACTAACCAAGATCCGCAACGGCTGAGAGTGACAATCATGGAACGAAGATTACGCCATTAAATGGTTACGAGATTCTCTCGATCAGGCATTAATTTCTCTTATTTTAAATAGATTGTAAATCACCAGATTGTGTATCGATCTTCTCATTACGAAAGCAATACCCAAAGACTCCCAAACATTCTAAAAGCTCTCATTGTAACTCGGTGCTCAATCTCTCTAAGAAAAGAAGTCATTCGACCATTGTGTACGCTCATTCGACACTAGTCGATCTGGTTCGATCCAATACGGACACAATCAAGATTGTTAGTTCTCTCGATTACATCATCAATTCTTGCTTATTCGTCTGCGAATTCGAGTTATCTTTGCTTTATCAAAGCGTTCGACGTCTGATATCTCACGCGACCAACCTATAGTCCGAAGGAGATAAGCTTTATATTCGTCTATTTATCTTTACTTCGTCTAGCTCATTGAACTGATTTGGTTCTATTAGATATATATTGTCTAACTATTGTCTAGTTGCCCTTCCTAAGGCGATTTTGATCGATTAGATCTTTTCGCCCCAAAACAGATATATAACCGCAAATGGAGCCTGATGAAAGAACCGCACGTAGGAGGCGCCGCAACCTTGTCCGCGAATAGTCGTTTAGGACTGAAGAAGAGGTGAACAGGACGGAGAGAAGGCAACGGAGGAATGATGAGACTAGCGCCTATCAGACGGGAGCCGGTAGCAGTATTGGGGTTGCGGGCATGATTTCCGCTCAGAGCTTAATGGCGGTGCCTTCGTTTCCTAGAGATAGGGCAGATTCTGAGCCTCAGTTCTACCCGGACTACCGAGCGAGCCCGTTGTGTGGTTATTCTGATACAATATATCAGAATAACTACTACGGGCCGACTTTTAGTCCGCCGATACTACCGCCGCATGTGAGCCCTCATCACAGCCCTTCGTATTATCAAGGGGCTGAGGATCAGCACAACCCTTGGGAGAACCCGATAATGTACCCAAACGCTCCCTATCATCAGCCTATGGTAAGTACATTTAGTATAACATGAATTTGTTTAAAAATTGTAATTACTTCTGATTTATTTAATAAATGTAGGACCAGGACAATACATGGGGGACTCAGGACCAGGCCAGCAATGCATGGATGCCAAGAGATGACACTTCGGACGTGGACGAGGAGCCTTAGGAAGCCTCTTCTTCACGGGCAAAACCGCCCTGATCAAAGAAGAAGGTGAGATATGACCCTGAATTGCGGGTGAGCGTTCTTGGAGGTCCGGAGAGCCCTGAACACCTCAAGAGTTTTGTCAACCACGTGGCGTACCTCCTGTACCAGCGCATTGTAAGTTGCATGAAACTTTATTTCTTGTAATTGTTAATCTTATTACAAATAAGTCCAATGGATTGCTTAAATATGTTCATATGTTGTTATATAAATATATACAGCCGGTGCCACCGTTGAGGTTCCAACAGCGAGGCAAGCAGTTACGTTCATGGCGTATCAAACCGAATGCCGAGTGGGGTAACATGGCGTCTGTGTCCGGGCTATGTCATCTATCGGACATCATGCACGAGCATGTGGATGAGACGCTGATTGGTGCCTTCGTCGAGCGTTGGCAACCAGAGACCAACTCATTCCACATGGCATGGGGAGAGATGACTATAACTCTCCATGATGTGCGGATGATCCTTCTGCTGAACATACAAGGGCAAGACATGGGTCCCCCACAGAAATGGCACGAGCAGTTGGGCCCCAATGATTTGAAGAAGGCGTTGGTGGAGCAGGCGCAAGAGTTTTTTGAGCTACAGGGTGGTGATGTCGTCGCCGGTATCGTGACAACGAGAGATTTTAAGGCTCATTGCCAGGATTTGACTGACAAGATGCATGCGGTTGGGTTCTTGCTGTACTTGGTGGGGTCTTGTCTCTTTCCTGACAAGTCTCAACATAAATTGTCTGTTTATTACACTCCGTTCGTGGCTGATCCCTCGTCAACCAAGAACTATGCCTGGGGTACTGGTGTTCTTGCCCAAGTGTACCGCAGCTTGGGCGAGTGTACAAGGAAAGAGGCGCGGCTCATGTCCACATGTTTCACTCTGATCCAGGTATAAATTTTCGTGTATGAAAACATATGTAGTTTTGTTATAGATGTATATTTGTTATTTAGGGAATTGACTTACATGTAATTGTTTTATAGGCATGGATATATCAATACTTCCCCATGTTTAGACCTACACAGAGTGTACACTGGGACCCCCAACAGCCGATCCCATACGCCCGTCGATGGGACATATCACAGCCACCCAACCAGATCAGAAATTATAGGGAGGAGCTGGATGGGATGCATGCTGAGAGTGTAAGTGCATATACGGTTCTTATCTAGTATGTTAAAATATGAAATTATAGGCATGATTAGTTGTTTAAAATTCAATTATGTTTAGGTTAAGTGGATGCCATACGGCCCGATTGACTTCAACAACGGGATGTTTGATTCATCGCGATTCCATGGAGTCATATCCTGTTTTTGGGTCACCGAGCCTTACATGCCGGATCGAGCAACTAGGTAGTTTGGGCGTGCACAACAGTGTCCAAGACCACCGATTGTGCCAATTAGGGTATGGAGGGGCACAAATATTAGCAGCTACACGGTGGAATACGATAGAGCCCAATTTGCATGGGATGCCCGCAATCAACATTCCATTAGCCTACAAGCTATGGGCCCTCCAGTCTTTCAACCCCACCAGTGTAGCGGTGATTACATGCAGTGGTACCTCCAACATACACATCCATTCATCATCCCTACAGAGGGTGATCACGCTCAGCAGCAGGTAAGAAATTGAATAATTATATCTTGTTTAATTTCGTGTACAAACTATTTATTAATCGTATCCACTTATCTTGTGTGTAGTGCATCGAGGGTTTCTACGGACGTCTGAATCCATATCGCGATCACCAACATGAAGATGACCAATGTGAAGACGTAGCCGAGGCGTTACGGCAATCATTGGAGCAAATGTATCCCTTCCTTCCGAACAATTGAACTTTGCATTAGGGAAATAATGAATGTTATGACTTCTATTTGGTTGTTTGTGATGACTTATTTGGATTATGGTAACAATGAATGTTATAACTTTGGATTAAGATGTCTTCATTTTGTATTGTGTATGAGACCGTATTTTATGACGTAATTATGCGTAAACCGTCATCACGATAAACAATAGATCATACAGATAGGTTCAATTTTTCTTATTTTCCACAAGTTTCAATTTTATAGAAGACAAAGAAACCGACACAAATCACATTCTTGTGAAGTGAACGGTTTGCTGAAAATCGTGCGGTGTTGCATGCAAACCGTGCACCAGCAATATTTTTGGCGGTTTCTGTGCCTTCTGTAAAATTGAAACTTGTGGAAATTAAGAAAATTTGAACCTATATGTATGATCTACTAAGGGATGAGGGAAACATGTGTCTTGGTATTTCACCAACAGCTCATAAATACAACGAACATGTGTCGATCTACATCAAAGTCATTGCATTATACATATCAGTCATTACATAAATCGATCGTTTCAACTTTCTTCTTTCCTCTTGGCCTCTTTGGGGCGGCTACTTGGTACTCCATCAATCGATCATAGATTTGATCTACCAAATCACCTGCAGACGGGTCATGATTTCTCACCCACGGCCCGTAAAGATGCGGCAAGGGCGAGGTTTCGACAAGGCCAATCTACATCAAAGTCAATGCATCATACATATGTTTTAACATAAGATAGTTTCAACTTATTTGATTGTATTAACGTACCGCAATGAAATGTTGCTCATCCTCGACATGGAAAATGCATATCGTCTTCAGCTTCTCGCCGACCGCTTGGTTTGGCTTCGCCCTCATAGGCATGTATGTCGTTCCCACACCAGCACCGACGGAGACGAACACACAGTTGAATGCAGTTGCCACCAAACATCCCATATCCGGGAGGTCCAACCATGTCTCACATGGGGCAGGCCTGTTGGGCGAAGGAAACCATGCAAGCTTCGCCTCCATTGCCTCAAGTGTCATCGTAGACATCCAATTTGGCGCGAATAGCTCATACTCTTGTTTCAACGTATCGATCATGGTACGTCAAACAAAAGCCCACTTCTCCTGCCCTAAACCCAGACCATGCGCAATTGCTCTGTACCCGCAGTTTCCATCACCCACTATTTCCCACCATCCTCCCACGTGTGATTTCATACACTTGGGAAACTGGGTAATATATCGCTTAGGATTCTTGATCACTGATGTGTGACCCGAAGGCATAGTTGAAGCCTTCTTTGGTGGTCTTCCTTTTTGCTTCTTCGGAGGTGTTCCCTCCATCTGTGGGTCAGTGTACTCCCATGATGACGGTTGTCTTTTGGTGGGAATATTTAGAGCTCCTTGAGGCCAACCCTTATACCTAACTTTAGGTGGCTCTTGCAGAGTAGTCCGCTCTGAATGTGCTACACTTGTTAGTATAGAGACAGCTTTTTGTTGATCATGCACTGACAATGTGGGGAAGACGCTTGCAACATGATAGGTGTCATTTCATGCACCTTAACTAGTGATTATTGACACAATTTAGATGAAGTTTCGGTGTAGAATTAGGCTAAGTCTGTAACTCAGGGAAAGAGTTGAAGCAGTACAAATTTGAAGGTTTTACAGCTTAGTGAAGAGGAAAGAAGATGAAGGAGAAGATCTGCCCAGAACTAATGAAGAAAGCTACCTCACTTGGTAGTACAGGAGAGCAGACACAAGGATGAAGAAGCTGGCCAATATCGCCCCGCGCCTGAAGCCACCGCCTCGCGGTGGGATATTACCGCCTCGCGGTGGAAGAGAAGGGTGCGCGGCCAGCGTGTCATTTGTTTCCATTTTAGTATATTTGGATTTTATGTCTTATTATATTTTATTTCCTTATTTTATCTGCTAGGTTAACTTTCTACGAACCTATTTAAGATCTTTTTCGTTAATTTTGAGAGGAGTTCGGTCCTCTCTCTTTTGATCGTTCAACTTCTAGGTTTTTGAACAATGGATAGCTAAACACTTTTGTTTCGCTAGACAATTGAAGCACTATAATGAATTGGTTGTGAGATTTCTATTCCGTGTTCTATATCTTATTAAGTTGGATTAATTCTCTTGATTAAACTGTCTATTGATTTATGTTGATTCTTCTGGCGTAGCTAACTAGGTTTTTCGACATCTATCATATTGCTAGGATTGCATATAGGGGTTCCGAGTGCATATCTAGTGGTAAACACAATTGTGCGTGTAGGGGTTCCGAGCGTACAATTGTGAGTGAGAATCAGTTGCATGTGAGTAAGGGAGTGAGTACTTGTACGTCTTTCTACTTGCATGTATCCTATATCCCTATGTGCATTGCTATTGTTGTGTTGGTGCTAAGGTACGCTGACAACTGTGAGAATCAGTGGTATTTTATCATTGGCATAGTAATAAGTCTATCGACAACTGTGAGAATCGATAGTACTTAAGATCAGGGTGGGAACAATTATAAGATAGTAAAAGAACTTGGAAATATAATTTTCAGTGATCAACCTATTGCAACTGTGGTGTGGATATTTGTCTGGTGGAATACTTTCTCTCATCATATTTCTTCTTCTGTTATTACTTGCACTTTTGTTAATCCTGCGATTATTCCAAAACCCCCCTCGTTACTTGTTAGTCACACGTTATTGCATGCAGATAAACGACTCCCTGTGGGATCGACCCTGACTTACTTGCTATACTCTTTAGTAGGTGAATTAGGATTTCTTTGACAGGAAAACGACACCGGTTTCCGGACCTGTCAAATTTGGCGCCGTTGCCGGGGAGTCAAACATTCTGTTTGTGATTATTTGTGATTGACTGTGGTGTGGATCTATCTTACGATCCAGACCTTTGCTACTGATTCACTACTTGTTGAAGTTCATACAGAGACAGGTACGAATGGCTCAGACACTCCGACAATTGACTGCACCAGATCTGATACCGCAGCCGTTGGCTGTAAGTATTCCACCACTTGCTGATGGTGTAACATTTGAGCTCAGAACAGGAGTGATACGATTACTCCCGCGATATTATGGACGAAGTGGCGAGGACCCCATTCTTCATTTGAATAAATTCCACAACGTCATTATGAGCATCAAACCAGCCAACGTCACTGAGGATCAGATTAAAATGAGAGCCTTCGGGTTCACTCTTAAAGACGATGCTGAAGACTGGTATTATCATCTGCCTAGCGGAAGCATAGATTCATGGGCTAAGCTGCATAAGGTTTTTCTCGCACGCTACTTTCCAACCAAAATGGCAAATGCCTTGATAAGGGAAATTACCAGCATTGAACAAGGTGAGGAGGAGACCCTCTATGACTATTGTGAATGGTTCGAGCGACTCTGCTCTAGTTGCCCGTTCCATGGCTTTGATAAGAAATCACCGGTGCTCTATGTTTACAACGGGCTGATGGATGATGAAAGAAGAATTATTGATGCTACATGTGGTGGTAGTATCCTGAATATGACCCCCGACGCAGCCATGACCACACTTCATGATATGGCTGAGGGTACTAGGGATTTTGATGAACCCCCAAGGACCAGATTTGTTGGTGCTGTCATCGCCTACGAGTCACATGTATCGCAAGAAATTGCTTCTTTGAAGGAGGTCATTGTGGGGATGGGCAAGCAAGAAGAGCCTCAACAGCACGCTGGCTATGGAGTTTGCGCTGGTCCATTTCACAACACCAACGCCTGCCCCCAACTACAGGATACCACTATTGCTGAAGTGTACGAAGCTGAAGGTCACGGGCCTGTTACACCTCAATATGATCAACCGCCACCGCAACAACCACGCTCTGTTGACCCACCAACGACTGGCAGCCCCTCTTCAACCGAAGAAATGCTCAAGGTCCTAACAATGCACTTCACAACGCATGTGCAATCTACTGAGGCCAACATAAAGAGCATAAAGGAGGCCGTGTTCCAATTATCCGATGAGTTTGCTGGGTGGAGAAAAGAGGGCATTAAAGAGGTTTCAAACGCAGTAACCCTCCGAAGTGGCAAGGAATTACAAGTCGCCTCTACAGCTAAAACGGACGACAATGCTGAAATCGAAATTGATGATGAGCAAATTCCACCGCCCCGCGGTGATTCCCACCGCGACCCGGCGACAGCCCCCAGTAATCCCACGCCATTGCCACCGCCCCGCGGTGATCCATACCGCCCCGCGGTGAGTCCACCGCCTCGCGGTGAAAGCCCAGAGCTCGTAGATTTACCTGAGGATGAAGAGGATCCCTACGTACGTCCCAACTTCCCTCCCCTTGGATCTGAGAAGCCACCTTACCCATTCCCCGAGGCACTAAAGGAAAGGAGAGTAATTGATGACAAGGATCTCTTTGACACTTTCAGTAAGTGTGAGGTAAATATCCCACTCCTCAAGCTTGTCAAGAGTGTACCAAGGTACGCTAAGTTTCTAAAGGAGCTGTGCACTATAAAAAGAAACCAGAAGCTGAAGGGCAAGGAAAAAGTCAAGGTTAGCGAACGCGTATCTGCTGTATTCCAGAGGCGTATGCCAAAGAAGTGCGGAGACCCATGTATGTGGAGCATTCCTTGTATTATTGGAGACACTAAGTTTGAAAAAGCTATACTTGATCTTGGTGCCTCTATTAATGTGTTACCCTATGCTCTCTATGAATCTCTTGGACTTGGACCTCTGCAGGAAACAGGAATTGTAATTCAATTGGCTGATAGGTCTAGTGTCTACCCTAGGGGAGTAATAGAGGATGTCCTTGTTATGGTTGATAAATTGATATTTCCTGCTGATTTTTATGTCTTAGATATGGAAACAAATACGAAGGCAACTCATATACTGTTAGGTAGGCCGTTTTTAAAAACTGCTAAGACTAAACTTGATTTGCAAAGTGGGACACTTTCGATGGAATTTGACGGGGAGAAGGTGGAATATAACATTTATGAAGCCATGAAACACCCCGCTGAAGACCATTCTCTATGCTCCATTGATGTGATCGATTCTATTGCACAGGATGTCTTTGATATTTCTGGTCCTGATGAGTTGATGACCATTGTTGAAAATAATTTGGACTTGTCCTATGAGGAATACTCTTTACCCTCTAACATGCAGGAAGCCATCGCTCAGCTGGATGCCCATGGTAAGTACTCTGCAGATCCTTTGGGTGTTGGCCCCATTCTACTAAACCCGAGCGAAAGGCTCGTTCCTTCTGTTGAACAGGCTCCTGAGATCGAATTGAAGCCGCTGCCAGACCATCTCAAGTTCGCTTTTCTTGGAGCCAACGACACCCTGCCGGTCATTGTGTCTAACAAGCTGACTGCGGACCAGGAAATGAAGCTATTAGGCGTGCTCGGGGAGCATAAAACCGCGATTGGATGGACCATTGCAGACATAAAAGGGATAAGTCCCTCGACTTGTATGCATTGGATTCTCCTTGAAGACGGAGCTAGACCATCCAGGCAGCCACAGAGAAGTCTCAATCCTCCGATGATGGAAGTGGTGAAGAAAGAAGTGCTAAAACTCCTCAAGGCTGATATGATCTTCCCTATTTCGAATAGCCAATGGGTAAGTCCAACCCAGGTGGTCCCTAAGAAAGGAGGTATTACTATAGTGGAGAACCAACAAGGAGAGTTAATTCCCACCAGGACCACCACAGGATGGAGAGTGTGCATCGATTACCGTAAGCTGAATGCGGTAACTCGGAAAGACCATTTCCCCCTGCCCTTTATTGATCAAATGCTAGAACGCCTTGCTGGGCGATCCTACTACTGTTTCCTCGATGGATATTCAGGATATTTCCAGGTGGCCATTGCACCAGAAGACCAAGAGAAAACCACTTTTACATGTCCCTTTGGCACCTTTGCATACCGCAGAATGCCATTCGGATTGTGTAACACACCCGATACATTTCAACGATGTATGGTTAGTATCTTCTCTGAATATGTTGAGAAATTCATTGAAGTATTTATGGATGACTTTACAGTGCATGAGACTAGCTTTGATTCATGTTTAACCCATTTGGCCCTCGTACTAAAGCGATGTGTTGATACCAATTTGGTTTTAAATTATGAAAAGTGTCATTTTATGGTAGAACAGGGAATAGTACTGGGTCATATTGTCTCTGCTAGAGGTATTGAGGTCGATAAGGCGAAGATTGATGTAATTCAGTCTTTGCCTTATCCCACTAATGTGCATGAAGTGCGCTCCTTTTTAGGACATACAGGTTTCTACCGAAGATTTATCAAGGACTTCTCAAAAATCTCATCACCCCTATGCGAGCTACTAAAGAAGGAAGTGACCTACGCATTCACTGATGAGTGCAAGAAAGCGTTTGATTGCCTGAGAGAACGCCTGACAAGTGCACCTATCATTCAGGCACCTGACTGGTCTCGCCCATTTGAGATCATGTGTGACGCCAGCGATTATGCAGTTGGAGCAGTTCTAGGACAGAAAGTGGGACGGGCATCCCATGTGATTCATTATGCCTCCATGACTCTGAATGGAGCCCAGAGGAACTACCCCACTACTGAGAAGGAAATGCTGGCGGTTGTCTTTGCCTTGGAAAAGTTTAGGCAATATCTTTTGGGAGTCAAGGTGATTATCTACACAGATCACGCTGCTCTTCATTACCTGATGACGAAGAAAGAAGCAAAGCCAAGACTAATCCGATGGGTTCTCCTTCTCACTGAATTTGATGTGGAGATCCGTGATAAGAAGGGAGCAGAGAACCTAGTCGCAGATCACCTAAGTAGGCTCGTTCATGAGGAAGATAAGCCCGGAGAACAGAGCCCCATTCACGGCACCTTTCCGGATGACACACTTTTTATAATAGAAGGAAGTTCAGAAAACAAGCACCGCCCCGCGTTGCCCACCACCGTGACCCGGCGGTAGATTTGTTTGACAACCAGGAGAGCTCACCGCGACCCGCAGCGATAGTACCGCCCCGCGGTCACATCTCTGGAGTCACACTGTGCTCTGGAGATACTTCTGCCCCTCCCTCTCACATAGCCATGGACGTCTTCGGAATCCGTTCTTTCAGACCTTGGTACGCAGATATCGTCAACTATCTGGTTCGAGAGGAAATACCCCCGGATTACACCAGAGCTCAAAAGGAGAAGATACGGAGAGAAGCTCGCCACTATGTGTGGGATGATCCTTACCTGTGGAAGCATTGTGTCGATCAGGTAGTGTGCCGATGCCTCCCAGACAATGAGGTACAATCTGTCCTTAACTTTTGTCACTCTGAGGCTTGTGGGGGTCATTTTGGAGCGAATAGGACTGCTAGGAAAGTATTGGAGGCAGGATTTTATTGGCCACACATCTTTAGGGATGCTTACGCCTTCTGCAAATCCTACGATCGATGCCAACGGGTTGGAAACATCACCAGAAGGAATGAAATGCCGCAATCATCATTAATCTTTTGTGAGGTCTTTGATGTTTGGGGCATGGATTTTATGGGACCCTTTCCTAGCTCTCATGGGAATCTATATATATTGCTTGCGGTGGACTACGTTTCCAAGTGGGTGGAAGCAAAGGCCACTAGGACCGATGATTCTAAGGTTGTGGCAGGTTTTCTCAAGGAAAATATTTTCTCAAGATTTGGAATACCCAAAGCTTTAATTAGTGACAGGGGGACCCATTTCTGCAACAAGACAGTAACGGCCCTGCTGAAGAAGTATCACGTCACCCAGAGAATCTCTACAGCCTACCATCCTCAAACTAATGGGCAGGTCGAGAACTCCAACAGAGTGATTAAATCTATACTGGAGAAGACAGTAGCAGCTCATCGGAGGGATTGGAGCACCAAGCTCAATGATGCGCTGTGGGCATACCGTACAGCTTTCAAGACTCTGATAGGAATGTCCCCTTTCCGGCTGGTTTTTGGAAAAGCTTGCCACCTCCCCATAGAGCTTGAGCAAAAAGCGTGGTGGGCAATAAAGAAATGCAATATGCAACTGGATGAAGTGGGGGAATTCCGTAAGCTGCAGCTGCAAGAACTGGAGGAACTACGCCTTGAAGCCTATGAGAACTCAGTCAACTACAAAGCGAAGACCAAGCAATGGCATGACAAGCATATTCTGCGGAAAGATTTTAAGCCAGGAGATAAGGTCCTCCTATTTCAATCCCGGCTCAAGCTCTTTGCTGGGAAACTGAGGTCCAAATGGACGGGTCCTTATGAAGTTGTTGAAATTCACCCCCATGGTGCCATTGGACTGATAAACCCCAAGACATGCAACATCTTCACAGTCAATGGCCACAGGCTGAAACCCTATTATGAAGGCTTTGATCCAACCCATATTGATGCAATAAGTTTCGAAAGCCCTGAGGCTGAAACAGGGTGAGCCATAGCCTACGTCGAGCCAACGACGTTAACCAAGGCGCTGTCCGGGAGGCAACCCGGGTTAGTTATTTGATATTTCCCTTTCATTAGATTATTTTCATAGTTTATTTTTGCTTTGTTTCGTCCGCCTGTTACTCATATTTCAGGTACGAAAGTAAATCCGAGACGAGACATGTACCCAGCTCGCGTCCACCGCCTCGCGTTGTAACCCCACCGCCCCGCGGTGGATCTCATCGCCCCGCGGTGGAGGTCTGGTATGATTTCTCAACTAAAAAAAAATATAGAAGAAATAAAGGGCCCCGAAAAAACCTTAAACGGGGAGTAATATTTTTGTTTTTGAGTTTGATACGAAGGATTTGACGGTGTCAGTTGGATCGCCCCGCGATCCGGTATTTACTTGTACATTCATCACCCCATAAACACTCCCGCCAAACCCTAATCCCCTTTTCTTTCTCTTCCCCGTCTCTCTCTCCGCCGTAACCCCATTCCAAGTCTAACCCTTACCTCCAAGCTTTCCCTGCCCCAATCACCCTTGTTCCTAGCCTTAGTAGTGGCAACCTTTCACCCCACTTTGATCCCCTTTACCCAGACCTTCCTTTGCAACGATTTCCAAACGTCCCCGTGGTGGTTCGTAGTTGTAGAGGGTGATATTTTGCTTTGGTGGTGTGATCGGCACAATCTGGGTGATCCTCCGATTGATCGGTGGTGTTGGAGAAGGATTCGCACAGTGACCGCCTCGCGTTGCAGTCCCACCGCCTCGCGCAAGTCGGATTTTGAATTTGGAGAAGAAGGTGAATAGTCGCCGCCCCGCGCCCACTTCACCGCGACCCGGCTACTACGCTCAGTAATCACCACCGCCCCGCGGTGACTCGTGGTCATTCTTCAGTGGGTTGTAAGTCTTCCTTGCCTCGTTCTTTCACTTCGAGCACTTACTTCATTATACAATGTCGAGAGCTAGGAAGGTTGGGATGACCGAGGAGGAGTGTCGAATGTATGATGTGGTGTCAGCAAGACATGTCCAGCCGACTCGCTTCTTTGATAGGGGATCACTAGCTGAGTTGGGTTTGTTGGAGATGACTCAACAATGTCTGGACAAGATGGGATTGGGGGGATTCCTAGACAAATGCGCGCCCACATTCCCTGAACTATGCTACCAGTTTATAGCCACTGTTTCTCGAAGCCACACGCGACGCATCATCGATGGTAGGGAGTAGAAGTTCATCGCTGGGATCACCTTCAAATATGAGGGTCGGAGTTATGGTATCCCTATTGAGGAAATTAGGGAGCTGCTGGGTGTGTCAAAGCCAGCTATTGAGAAGTGGAGGCAGGGTCCCGACAAGGCGGACCTTAAGGAATTCTAGACCACCGCAACGGGCATGGCTGAATATCAAAAGCGGTTGGAGAATAGTAGCAAACTTGTCCACCCCTGCTTCCGCTTAGTCTACACAGTGGTGCTTCGGACATTTTGTGGGTGTATGGAGGAAAGAAAGGTTTCTCTGAGGCGCCTTGGTCTCTTCTCCCCGATGATCGATCCTTTAGATGAGGAGACCCCTGCATGGATTGTCATATGGCTGCATGAGCTGTAGCAGATTCGCGAGGGCGCCGCGCGAGATATTGTTCAGGGTGGGATGATCACCTTGGTTGTTGCGGCCAGGATTTCGATGAACACCATTCCTCAGCCACTCATGCCTATTCGCTATGACATTCCATATCTGCAACGGTGTGGTATGCTGACCATATCTCAGGGGCAGTTTCTGTGGTGCTCATACGGAGGTCACCTTTTGCGCCTCCCCCGTCCCCTGGCCTACCCGCGAGTCTTCACAGGCTGGTACATTCTGTCTGATGCTGAGATTATTCCTTCCGATGATGAGGCTGATCTGCCGGCTGTCATTCCCATGCTTATGGATTTCGATCCCCCTGCTTCTGACTTTGCCGCCCCATCTGCTTCGCCTTCTGAGTTCTCTTGGGACGAGTTGTTCATATGTTTTGATGCCTTCACGCTGCGTCAGGAGACTGCGAATGAGGCAACGCTAGCTCGGCTATGGAACATACAGGCTGACACTACACGCGATATTACGGACCAGCTGTGCAGCTGAGGCCTTCATGCAGGAGCAGTACTTTGGGCGGCATCCACCTCCATCGAGCTTTCCATCGTATCCACCTTTCCAGTGAGTCTTTGTTCTTTTCTCCCTATTTTGCTTTGTTTTCGTCTTTACATTGAGGACAATGTGTGTTTTAAGTGTGGGGGTATTGGGATTTAGACTCACTGCTTATCATAGCTAGTGTACAGATTTTATTCTTGCATTTCGTATTTCTATTCAAAAAAAAAAAACAGGTAAAAAGGCAACCAAAATCCTGGGATAGACTGAAAACCCGAAAGGGCGGTCCAGGTAAAAAGCAGGTAGTCTGGCTGGTATAGACCAGGGCAAAATTGGACTGGAGTGATGCGAGTATATGTGAGATATCTAGCAAAATGAAATGAGTGGCTAGGTGAAAACCCGAAAGGGCGCCTAGGCAAGATGAGCATAAAAGAAGAAGAGTGATTCTAGGATTTCTCTATATTTCTTGGCGAGGCGTCATAAGAAGGGGAGCCATAAGGAGGACTCGGGTAGGCCACTTTGGAGCAATAAGAAGCTAGACAGGAGTTAGGAATAGATTCATCGTGCATCATGTGTTTTGGTTGTCTGGGGCTGATTGTTGAGCTGTTGTAGTCATTGGTATCATCTGTTGTCACACTTCCTGAGGCCTTGATATTTGATGAGTGGAGTATGGTTGATTTAATTTACTCGGGATGAGTAAAGGTCTAAGTGTGGGGATATTTGATAGGTGTCATTTCATACACCTTAACTAGTGATTATTGACACAATTTAGATGATGTTTCGGTGTAGAATTAGGCTAAGTCTGTAACCCAGGGAAAGAGTTGAAGCATTACAAATTTGAAGGTTTTACAGCTTAGTGAAGAGGAAAGAAGATGAAGGAGAAGATCTGCCCAGAACTAATGAAGAAAGCTACCTCGCTTGGTAGTACAAGAGAGCAGACACAAGGATGAAGAAGCTGGCCAATACCGCCCCGCGCCTGAAGCCACCGCCTCGCGGTGGGATATTACCGCCTCGCGGTGGAAGAGAAGGGTGCGCGGACAGCGTGTCATTTGTTTCCATTTTAGTATATTTGGATTTTATGTCTTATTATATTTTATTTTCTTATTTTATCTGCTAGGTTAACTTTCTATGAACCTATTTAAGATCTTTTTCGTTAATTTTGAGAGGAGTTCGGTCCTCTCTCTTTTGATCGTTCAACTTCTAGGTTTTTGAACAATGGATAGCTAAACACTTTTGTTTCGCTAGACAATTGAAGCACTATAATGAATTGGTTGTGAGATTTCTATTCCGTGTTCTATATCTTATTAAGTTGGATTGATTCTCTTGATTAAACTGTCTATTGATTTATGTTGATTCTTCTGGCATAGCTAACTAGGTTTTTCGACATCTATCATATTGCTAGGATTGCATATAGGGGTTCCGAGTGCATATCTAGTGGTAAACACAATTGTGTGTATAGGGGTTCCGAGCGTACAATTGTGAGTGAGAATCAGTTGCATCTGAGTAGGGGAATGAGTACTTGTATGTCTTTCTACTTGCATGTATCCTATATCCCTGTGTGCATTGCTATTGCTGTGTTGGTGCTAAAGTACGCTGACAACTGTGAGAATCAGTGGTATTTTATCATTGGCATAGTAATAAGTCTATCGACAACTGTGAGAATCGATAGTACTTAAGATCAGGGTGGGAACAATTATAAGATAGTAAAAGAACTTGGAAATATAGTTTTCAGTGATCAACCTATTGCAACTGTGGTGTGGATATTTGTCTGGTGGAATACTTTCTCTCATCATATTTCTTCTTCTGTTATTACTTGCACTTTTGTTAATCCTGCGATTATTCCAAAACCCCCCTCGTTACTTGTTAGTCACACGTTATTGCATGGAGATAACCGACTCCCTGTAGGATCGACCCTGACTTACTTGCTATACTCTTAGTAGGTGAATTAGGATTTCTTTGACAGGAAAACGACACCGGTTTCCGGCCCTGTCACAATAAATTCTTCAAGCAACGACCTATTCACTCTACGTTCTCTGGCTTCTCCTTCTTCTTCTGTCCGCACTTCTGACAAGGTCAATTGCCTCCAGAACGGATGCAATGAGCTAGGTTCAATTGGTTCCTGGTTCATCACATTCCGCGCCATGTCATGCACGCAAAGCAAGCCATCTCTGACCCGCATCTGGCATCTGCATATAGTGTTCCACAATGGAGCTTTGCCTTTCTTGTATTCCTCAATCAACCGAGCTAGTGCAATCGCAGAGACCTTGTAGTGCAGCTTACAGAAAAGATGTGCATTTATTATCAGTGTAAATCTCTTTTCTATGCTCTCATTCAGTGCCCCCCTTATCTCACCAATATGAGTGCACAACCGTGCATCATATTGATCGAATACAGTGCAAAGGTTGCCATCATTGCTAGTGACGAAGCTTTTAAGACTGGAATGAGCCCCTTCAACCCTATATTACAATCAAGAATCCGAAATCAGTATGTTGTTGTAAAAGTCTAAGTTCAAATAACCAGTTACATTTAAAAACATAATGCACAAACCTGTTAGTTGTGGTAGTTCCGAGAGTGAACACTGTATCTGTCCATACGGAGACGATTCTTTCCTTGTACGGGTCAAGCCAGTTTTTTTGTACGTATTGGAGACATTTTGGAGATTTCCTCCAATCATACTGAATCTTCTTCAGTGTTGCTTTATACCCTTCTATGGTCGTTTCCTTGAAGAGTTTCATGCAGTCGTTGGAAAACGTTGTGCCTCTAAACTTGTCCATGGCCTTCTTCCCGAAGTCTTCAATATTATTCCTCACATGCCGCCTACATAGAAGGAAATTTTCTTCTGGAAACTGCTTCTCTAAGGCGTTCATCAACGCCTTCTCCCGATCAGTGACCAAACATGTGGGTGCTCGTTGTACCTTGACAAACATTTTTGAAAGTTGTTCTATGGCCCACTTGTAACTCTCTTCGTCCTCATGCTCCAGAAACGCCCCGACAATATTGTAGTTTTTCCAAACAGATGTGATGCCGACAATTTCAAGGAAGGGCAAATTGTAACTACACACATAATGATATGTTATGGCATGCTAATGATCACATGAACAAGTGAAGAATATAATAGATATGTGTGTTACTAACCAGTTAGTTGCGTATGTAGAGTCCAGCAACACAATATACGGAAATGCCTTCAGCAGCGACAACTGGTCCGGGCTTGCGAAGAAGATATATGTTATCTTGTTGGTCTCCTTATTGAATCTATGCTCCACGAAGTATCCCTTCTCATTGCACTCATAGAAGAACTGTTGTACAACTGTTCTTCCTTCCATTTCCTTCTTTCGTATCTCATGCATGATGTTGTACACTTGCTTCATCTTGGTCAAGTTTCTTGGGGACGACCTGATTGTAGTATGAATCTTTTGAGGCTTGTAATGATTGACTGTCATCACCCTAATAATCTCCTTCTCTTCAGCGTTTGGTCGCCCAGCTAATGCATGACCATACAAATTCTCTTTTATCACATGATTGTGATTTCCATGTTGTACACTGATCTTCCATGATCCCTTCGTCCCTTCTTTCAGCCTCAACATGAAGGGACACCCATACTTCTTCGACCTTGTGATGTTTCTCACTTGGTCAGCTTGTTTAGGCACGTTTTGTCCATGCATGTCACACGGTAACCAAGTCCCCCCAAGGGCTGTATACGTGGAAGGTTTATTCCTCCACTTTTTGATGCAGAAGGTGTGACACCTAGCAGTCTCCCGCGCCCATATAAATGTTTCTTCTCTGGACTCCCAGATTTGATCAGTTGTGAAGAACTTTGAATAATTAGCAGAGACGAAAACATCCTCTTCTGGTGGTACACTAAACTGAGGCTGTGTGTGTAGGGATGGAAAGCAAAATTGTGGGGTAGCATGAGATAAAGATGCTTCTGGAGGCGGAACACTATACTCAAACGATCCAAGTGAGAAGGAAGGTATCTCATCTAGTGTTTTACACTCAAATGGTTTGTTCCATTCCGACGGCGGTTGATGAGGTGTTTCCCAAACAGAAAATGTTTTTTTGTGGGGTGCTCCAGTCATCGAGGGAAATATTGTTTAACCCCTCGTACAAATAATAGTTCGCCTGCATACACATGGAATCATCTCATCAAGTAGTGAACTAATTATCAACTGTGAAACCATAATTCCCTTTAAGAAAGCAGATTCTGCTAAATGGCACGGTTGGTGACAAACCGTGCACTAAACCGTGCCATTTTACAGAAGGGATAGCCAGATACTGGTTGTGGTTTCACACATTACGTGTAAATCAGCTCCACACGTTAAGTGTGAATCAGCTCTACACGTTAAGTGTGAAACATCCCCACACGTAACGTGTGAACCCTAAACCATCTGGAACATGTTCCACACGTTACGTGTGGAGATGTTTCACACTTAACGTGTGGAACATCCCCACACGTAACGTGTTAAACTGTTCTTCAATGTTCCGAACATCTCGTTTTCTTACACATGTATCCCTCAAAATGTAACATCTAAAACTTTGTTTCTAAACCCTAAACAACAAAAGTCAAGTTCAAAACTTACAAAATCTAGCATGTGAAACTTTGTTAAACCCTAAACAACAAATATTATGTTTAGTTTTCTAAAACCTAAACAACTAAAGCTCAAAACTTTGAACATGTCTAAAACAAAAAATGAGAACTTTAACTTTAAATAACGGAAATTACCTCATTCAAATATGGATCCTCTTCGACATTGTTGTTCCAATAATCATTGTTGTTCATGTTGTCCATTTTTTTTACAAAAAATGAGAGTGTAAAACACAATTTTTTTAGTGCTTGAAATGAAGTATTAAGCTCGAAATTGTGGTTAGCCGGTGAAAATGAAGAAGAGGGGTCCATTAATTCAGTTAGGTGGGGACAAGACGGGTAATTCAATGCGTTTTACAACAGACGAAACCACACATTACGTGTGGGCTTCTTCCAAACGTTACATGTGGGCCTCTCATACACATTACGTGTGGTGTATTGTCACACGTTACGTGTGACTTCTTTTCCTCTTTAGGGTTTAGGTTTATGGTTAGGGTTAGGGTTATGGGTCGGAGTTTACTATTTTGGATTTTAGAATTTAGGGTTTAGTATTTAGTATTTATGATTTAGGGTTTAGGGTTTATGGTTTAGGGTTTAGTATTTATGATTTAAGGTTTATGGTTTAGGGTTAAGGTTTAGGGTTTAGGGTTATGTGTGGTGTATTGTCACACGTTACGTGTAACTTATTTTCCTCTTAAGGGTTTAGGTTTAGGGTTAGGGTTATGGGTCGGAGTTTACTATTTTGGATTTTAGAATATAGGGTTTAGTATTTAGTATTTATGATTTAGGGTTTAGGGTTTAGTATTTATGATTTAAGGTTTAGGGTTTAGGGTTAGGATTTAGGGTTAGAGTTTAGGGTTTAGTATAAAAGACTAATGACTACAGCTGTATACAGCTATATACTACAGTTGGTTATTAGCTGTCAATCAGATTTCTTCTTTTTGAGGCTGATTATTAGCTGTCAAACACATTGTCTTTTCACTATATAAGAAACATTAGGGTTGTTTGTTCACTATAACAATTCCAACACAAGCTGCGCTTGAAGATATATTTTTGGGTAAGCATCTTCTTCCAGTTTCTATCGATTTATTAACCCTAATTTTTTATATTAATGGATTCATGATATTTGTAGGAAACCAAACACTACAACAAATAATGGCATCTTCATCCAAACCATCAACAAACGCAGATAGGCTATGCTATTGTAATTTGAAAGCTGTTGTCCGAACTTGGGAATTGAAGTGGAACTACGGAAGGAGGTATTGGGGATGTCCAGAACTGGGGTGTTGTTTCAGGGAGTGGATTGATCCAATGTACGAGGATAGGGCACACGCGGTTATTCGACAACAATGGCAGAAAAAACAAGATCTTGTTAAGGAGAATCAAGATTTTCTTAAAGATTTTGATAACATTCGTAGGTATAACCCCAAACTACTAAATGATATACATCGTAGGTGATTAATGTCGTATCTTTTGTGTAATGTTGTTCATGTACTATCAACCTTTGTAGGGAGCAAGCAAATGTAGCAAAGCAGAGATATCATATGAAGCAAACGTTTACCAGAGACTATCCTAATTTATTCAAACGCTAAAGTAACGAACCATATATGTTCTCTTATTTCTTCTAAGTTTATGATCAACTTGTATTCTTTCCTGTATTGTGTGCTCAATGTGGTTGTATAGTCAACCAGCGTAATGAACAATTTGTTTTATCTTCTAGGTTGATTATTTTGTATTGTTTTTTTATAAAGATTAGATAAAAGTTGGGCAACAAAATGGGGGTAACCCTCCCCTAATGCCTATTTAGAAACAATAGTATGATTCATATACAACATTATAATATGATTCATATACAACATTGAAACACAAATAAATACTAAAAATAAACAATAATATGATTCATACACAACATTATAATATACCAAAAACACCACATGTAACGTGTCAATCAGCTTCACACGTAACGTGTGAAGCATAACGACACGTTACGTGTGGATCCTAACCACACGTTACGTGCGGATCCTAACCACACATAACGTGTGGAGCCTATGCGCTGAAAGGCAATTTTGCCTATGCGCCGAAAAGTAACTGAGAAGTTATATGAGCGCCGTATTCATTTCATATTTAACTAGTTGAGTGTCCCTGCTAGGGGATGAGATTTAGTAATGTTTTAAATAATATGATATCAAAATACATAAAAATTGAATACATTTTATTATATTGAAATATTATCATTTTTTTATAAATTAATAGTCGTAAAAGTGTTATATTATGAAAAATACAACAATAATTGAAAAATGTCACCGTAGTTGCTTAAGCCAAAGTTAGATGTTAAATAGACATCATAATCAATTATGTTTTGGACACTGAATTTTTAACCTACTATTTCTTACATATTTGATTATCAAACTTAATAGATAAAGATACTATTAACACATTATCCATCAATGTATAACAAATCTAAAATAATCAGATAAATATAACAATTTCAAGTGCATATTCAAATAACAAAACTAACTAATTTAATAAATTAAACCCATAAATTTATATACAAACAAAAAAATATTAAAATAAAATAAGTAAATTGTATTTTCGTTATCAATAAACTGGAGTGTAAATTTATTAATTTTAAAAATAATGATATAGGTTGTAAAATAAAAGGGAGTTAATAAAATAAAGATAAAAATGCATGAAATAGTGGTATGTTAGAAATATAATTTTTATAACAAAGTAAACAATTAAAGTATATGTGGCCAAAATATTATAGTGAGAATGTTTGATTACAAGTAGAACTAATATAGATAAAAATAATTATTTTTTTATCTTTTAAAGATTAAATCTATAATTAAGGTGAGATCCTCTCTTTTAATATGATTAAAGACTTGATGATGCAACATCATCTAAAGGTCAATACGTAGTTCAAATAAATAAAAGATCAACACGTAAGCTGGAGACTTCATTGTTAGTATATATATAATTAATAAATGTAACTTTATACGTGATAGTAGAAATTTTTTATCATGCATCATCCCGAGACCCATATGTAGCCAAAAGAAAAAGAGTTGCATGTAGGCGAAAGACATCTTGTTCAGTATATATATAGACATTGATAATTAGTATAGTTTTATATGCAATAGTGAAATACCCCAAAGGTTATAAAAATGGCAAAAGGGTAAATAAAATTTTTGGATCTCTTAAAATCAGATTTGGGGAAGAAAAATCAGAAAAAGGGGGAAAGTGGATCTGGAAATGGGCAAATTAAAGGGAATAAAAACCCTTGTCTTCGTCTTCTGTGAGCAGCCAGCTGAGCCGCCTCTTCTCCTCCTCTGTTCGCGCGACCCACGACGAGCCAGCCCAGCCAAGCGTCGTCTCCGGTGAGCTCGACCGGACCACCGTTGTGCGTCGTCCTCTTCCTCCTCTGTTCTGGAGCTGTGCTGGTGGTCGTGGTGCTGCTGCTGGTCGCTGTTCGGTGCTGTTCGCTGAAGAGAGACGCCTCCTACCTTCCTCCCGTTGTTCCGCCGGTTCTCCCGTCGGCGAGCCCGACCTCTGCGACTGCCACCACCGCCCTTCCTTCCCTGGTTCGGATCGCGTCAGAGAGTGGTTGCTGCTGTGTCGCGTGTGGCTTCTGCGGTGTCGCGTGTTGCTGCTGTTGTCGCTGGAGTTGCTACTGCTGGTGGTTGCACTCGCCGGCGACGAGAAGCCAGATTCCAGCGGCGAAAGCACAGAGGTTGACAAGGTATTTTGGGTATTGCCTAAATCTGATTTTTTGGATGCCAGAGAAATATTTATACTGAATTTGTTGTTGACAGATTTGGTATGTTTGGGCAGATTTGGGTTTGGACAGTTTAGGTGTGAAATTGAGGAGAAGTGTGGGCAAATTTGGGTTGAAATTGAAGGTTGTATGAGCAACCAAAGAAATTCTTGATTTGACTAAGGTGTTGGTATGTGATTTTGGGTATGGTTTCGATTTTGGAAGTTTTAGGTTTGAATTTGGGGGTTTGTTAGTAATGGATTTGTATGAGTTAATTAATGCCAGGGATTTGCTTGGATTGATTTCGCAGGTTCGTTCGAGTTGGTTGGAGATCTCTGAGGTCGTGGTTGTCGAGTTTAAGGCAAGATAAATCTTGCTAACCCTTCGTATATTTTATAAAATTACTTTTGTCCCTATATTGATTCAGTAATTGATTTAGCCTTGTCTGAGTAAATTAATTGGATTATTAGTTGTGAAATTTCTTGGTTGAAAATGTGTGTTTGTTGACACTTGTGTGTGTGTGTTGGATTGTGTATGTCGACACCTGTGTGTGTTGGCGGTTGTGTGTTGGATTGTGTGCGTGCTAGTGGTTGTGTGTTGAGATTGCGTGTGTGTCTGTGTGAATGTGTGGGTGTGTTAGTAATTGTCTCGTGTTGTGTTTGATTGAATGAGATGTGGTAGTTGGTCGTAACTAAATGTGGTTTGATTGTTATGGATTGATTGTTGTGGATTGATTGGATCACTTGACTATAAAGTTGCTTGGTTGAAATGTGCGATTATGTGATATTGATTGTCGTTTGTGATTTTTGGATTGGTGTCGGTATGGTGATGGTTGGTTATGGATCCGGGGTGAGGGTGTGACCTCATCCGACCGCGTGAGGGTGTGACCTCCGTTGGTTAAGGCTAGGTTGGATGGTTGAAAGTCCCATCCGGTGGTGGGTGGTTGGTGGATTGGTGATGGTTGGTTATGGAGCCGGGGTGAGGGTGTGACCTCATCCGACCGCGTGAGGGTGTGACCTCCGTTGGTTAAGGCTAGGTTGGATGGTTGAAAGTCCCATCCGATGGTGGGTTGGATTGGAGGTAGGATCGGAGTTTGGATCGGGTGTTGGATTGTGTGTGTTGCCAATTGTGTATATTGGTTGTGTGCTCGGTTATGGATTGTGTGTTGATTATTGGTTGTGTGTGTATATTGGTTGTGTGTTGAATAGTGGTTGTGTACTTGATTATTGGTTGTGTGCTCGGTTATGGATTGTGTGTTGATTATTGGTTATGTGTGTATATTGGTTGTGTGTTGAATAGTGGTTGTGTACTTGATTATTGGTTGTGTGCTCGGTTATGGGTCGTGTGTTGATTATTGGTTGTGTGTGTATATTGGTTGTGTGTTGAATAGTGGTTGTGTACTTGATTATTGGTTGTGTGTGAATATTGGTTGTGTGTGTGATTATGGGTTGCGTGTTGATTATGGGTTGTGTTGGTGAATATTGGTTATATGCTTAATTAGTGGTTTTGTTTGCGGATATTGGTGGGGAGTTTGATTACTGGTTTTGTGTTAGACTTTGGTCGTCGGTTGGTTATAGTTAGTAGTTGTTGTTGATTGTTGTTAGTGGTGATTGTGAGCTTTTGTTGGCCAGTGGTAGTGGTTGTTGGATCTTGGGGTGAATTATTTGAGAAGGTTGGTTATGTTGATTGATTAGGAAGGTTGGTTTCCCATCTTGAGGGTGTGGGCCAACATGGTTTGAATTTGAATGTATGAGTTGCAGTTTATGTTAACGGACCGGCGGCACCGGAAGGGTGGCTGGCCTGGGTCGTTATTTTGTTATGTTTATATTATGTGATGATTGTCTTGTTTATGTTTAAGTGTTTGTTGATGCGAAAGTTGGAATGGATCGTTTTATTCATTTATACTTGTGATGAGATTGATGTCGGATGGAATGAAGTTAATATAGTGAAGAATTGAATAAGAATGAGTAATGAATGGTATGCGATGGTGTGTGTATATGTTTTGACATGTGTTTGGTATTGGTTGGTTGATATAATAATGTTATAAGTTATGATATTATATATATAAGTATATATATATATATGTTGTATGACATGTTGTTGTTTGGTATTGTTTGATTGTTGTGATAATTCTATGGTTTTGAAACTGTTTTGGCTTGAGGAGTCTTGCTAGTCTTTCAGTAGACTAACCAACCTCGGGTTATGATTCTGTGGTTGGCTGGTGTATCGGGTCCACCAGTCAACCAGGCTTTGCAGGTAGGCAGCAACAAGCGGATTCTGGATCGCAGATTGGTCTTCACAGTTAAAGATTTGTTTTTGCATCAGATTTGTAAATGTTGTATTCGCTTCCGTTGTTTTGGATTTAAATTGATGCATTAAACTGGACGACAGGTTTAAGTGTTGTTTTAAATCTTGAGCAGAGATTTTAATATTGATGATTTTATGTATTGGAAGAGTGTTGGGTTTTCATTCTTTTTAAAAACCGCCTTATAGTCCTTCGGGGCTACGGCACTGTAACACCTCTGGCCCGGGGTGTTACAAATAGTAGGAAAATTTGATGATGCGACATCATCCAGAGGCCATCACGTAGTCTAAATAAATAGGAGGACGATAATAGATGGAAGACTTCTTGTTCAGTACATATATAGATCTAGATAATAAATATAGTTTTATACTTGTTATATAGTAGGAAACTAGCATAGTGATCGTGCCATGCACGAATTAGGGTTATAAATTTTTTTTTTTTATTAATCATTAAATAAATTTTTTCCAGATGATATTAGTCTTAAATTTGAGCTTTTTAATAGAGTGTAAATAGAATAAATTATATTTAATTAAAAAAGTGAGCATATAGTTGAGGATATAATTAAACGAAGGTTGTAAATCCAATCTATATTAATAAGGTTATTATGGTTTAAGTGTATATATAGGAGAAAGGTCAACAATTATATAATTACAATTGTTACAGTTATAATTGATAATATTTTTTACCTTTATCAAAATTTCTCACTATTGATAAATTTATCAATTATATGGTGCCCTACTAAGTTTATATTCTTATAGAATATTTCATATTTTCTTGTGAAAAAAAGTTAGAATTGCTAATCGATTCAACATGATAAAATAAAAGTTCAAATATGTTATCAATATACTAACTTGTACTTATTATTTTATATTATTTGACTATCATCTTATACTATAATTTTAACTTTTAAATATAGGCTACAACCACAACCCATTTTTGTTTAATTATATTTTTTTTCTAAAAATTAATAACCTCGTTTAGATATAACTCTTATGTTCTAGAAATAATTTGGACTCTTTTGTTAAAAATATTTTTTTCTTTCTAAAAAGCTAATAAGATTAGGTGGAATCATTCCATTCAACTTGATTGCAATTTTACTTTTATAAGGACACTAATTTTGGTTTGATAACACTTTTTTAAAATTGGTCATTTAAACTTGAAATTATTTTTTTCACAACTTTTCTTCTTCCTTTTATAATCTTACCAAAAATATATGTGTCTAACGACCTATGATTTTATCAAATAGATCTTATTTTTTGTCTACAATTATTTCCTATTAATTGTTAACTATTTGGTTAACATATGCGTATGATGAAAAAAAAAACAGGCGTGTAAAAGATAAAATTGAGAAAGTTTTTAATATGATAAAATCTAATCATAATTAATAATTATCGAATCTATATCTATCAAAGTTATGAAATAGTTTTATTAATTTTGTAGAATTAGATATGTTCGATGAAGATATATGTAAATAGGAATATACATTTATTACATAAAAATCAATTAGTAATTTCAAATCTTATTAAGATTAATTACCATATTCAGATTTCATGCTAGTGTTTTTTATAAAATTTATTTAACTAAATAAAGCTAATATATAGTTAAACTGAACCAATGTTTTAATTTGTTTAAAAAGGCTGGATGATGTGGCATATGATAGTTGAATGATGATGACACGTAGGTAAATTGGACATAATAATGATAAATAAGATTTAAGTCTCTCCTATAATATGTAGATTCCACCTAATAGAAATATATGATAATATTATTAATTTCTTTTAATTGTTAACTATTTTGTTAACATATGGGGGTCAATTAGTCTAAAAGTATATTTGATAATGAGTAAGATAATTAAAATAAATTAGGCTTGTTAATTGATAAACAAAATAAAATAATTGCAAGACATATATGATAGTTTGTAAGATATATTTTAAAGATTGGGTTGTTAGTTAGATGTTATCTTTTCGTTTAAGCCTTTTTAAAAAAAAAAATAGACCTAATAAAAAAAATCAAGTTGTAGTATGTTCATGATATATGAGATATGATATTGTTTGCTAATCATAACTTTTTTTAAAAATTAATTAGTTCAATTAGCCTATGATCCCCTTCATAATTATCACTCGTATCAACATAAGTTAAAGACAATAAAAACCGAAATTAAGAGAAGAATATATCTATGATATACCAACTCGACTAAGAAAACCTAATACAAATTAATGGAAGAAGGGAAGACTTAAATTTATCTTAAGTGGAGATATTGGAGTATTTAATTTAATATACAATAATTAAGATTATTATGGTTCCATTGGTTTAGAAGATAGAATTTTTTTAAACTTAAATTTATCTTAAGTGGATATATTGGAATATTTAATATATAATAATTAAAAATTTACTATTATAATATTTTTTGGGTGGGTTGGATGATGTGGCGAATGATGTGGCATAGTTTAGAGATCGACATATGGCTAATTGAACATGGTAACGACACATAAGCGAATTGAATGTGAGGTCGACACGTAGGATTTAGGCCTCGCCTTTAGTATATATATAGATTTTGATGGGTTGAAATTGTGTTTTTTACTTTTTTTGAAAATATAGTGAGTTAAGAGATTGCGTAAAAAGAGATATTATGGTTAAATTTATAAATAATTGTTAAAAATATTATTATTATATACAAATTAATTTTAATATAGATAATAAAAATAATTTTAAATGTTGAGGGATCTTGGTAAAACACAGATTATAACCCTAAGAACAACTAACATTGATCAATGTTAAATATACATATTAAGCTATATCAGATAATTGCATATCTTAAAGACAACTCACACATAAAATCTAATATCTTAATTAACTCATTTGTAGATATCATAATTCTTTATTTTAGTATATATTTATTTAATTATGCGTTTTCTTTTTAAAAATCAATTATAACCAAATCTTGGATATATCATATACATTTGCTTACATAATGTAAGAAATGATAAATAAATATTAACTTATGAATAAGTTAAACATAACAAAATCCAAAATCAAGAGAATAATAAGATTCTCTACTAATAACTAAGAATGATGAAATAAACAACAGAAGGAAAGATCGTACGGGTTCATATCCCTATATTGATGAGAGGTAGAACAATCTAATTTCTATCTCTTGAAATGTGTTGAACCATTTTACAATCTAATTTGTTATTGGGCATTATTTTGACCATGACCATAGTTTTACTATCCTTTAAAAATTAAATAGATTTTATGGATAAAGAATTATTAAAATTCAAAATCAAGAGAAGTACTATCTAAAAATTGTTCTAAGTATTAGATTTTATATTTATTATAACTAATAATATGACATCATTCAGACTCGGTTACATAGGTAAAATAAATGGTGTGCCGAAATTTAGGCGAAAAAACTTATCCTTTAATATGTAGATTGATAATTGGCAATTGATATAATAGGAACATATATAGAGACTTGAATTTTTTTTTAATAAAAATAAGATAAAAATATAGTGTGTTATTGCAAAATATTGTATATTGCTTTATTAGCGGTCTTAATGATTTTTGTAATATACGAAATTATAACAAAAAAAAAGAGCTAGATAGGTATCAATTACAAATTAAAGAGCTAGACCAAATCAAACTAATTTATGGTTAAAAATAAATATGGTTAATAGATTGAAGTGGATTAATAACAAACCTAGTTTATATTAGATTTAAAATAATAAGTAGATATTAGAAAGCTACAAAATCGTAAAGGCGTATTGTTAAGATCTTTTGGTTTGAAAGTTTGTTAAATAAGGTTGAAGTTATTGATATAAAAATAATTATCTTTTATAATTTATGGTTAATTAAAGATTTGTTAGTTGTAAATTAAAAATTCACATAAATTTGAAAAAAATAGGTATATAGAATTAAGGAAAGTAATAATAATTTATTTTGTTATAGGTTGTTAAGATATTTTTTTATAATTAATTTTAAATTTGCTAAATTATTGATGCATCAAAATAAAGAATAAAAGAATAAAAGCAGTTCAAAATTTCCACAAAATGACACATAGGATTTGTCGGGCCGAAATCAATATGATGGCTCTAAATTCTTTTGTTTTAATATATAAATAGAGATTTTTTATTTTTTAAACAATTAAATTAGTAGATATTCTTGATATATTAGTGTAATTTATAGAATTTCTAAATCAAATATATCAACAAAACTTATAAGGTATTTCATTATACTTTACCAATTATGATGTTATTAATGTGAAATGAGATGAAATAAATTCACATCGTCAACCTTATATATGTGTTATTTCAAATATTAGTTATAGAGTTGCTTTCATAAAAACATAGTGTACTTTTATCATGCTCTTAGAATGTATTATTAAAATTAAAAAAATTCTTTTTGTTTATGATTAGATTGGTTGATCTTTTTGATATATTAGTGTAATTTCATAAAATATATATTATCATATCACAAAATTATTATATTTCATCTCATATTCAATTACTTGCTATCTATAACTTAGTAAAAATTCAATATTGTGGTGTTATTTCAAATATTATTTAAGACTTGTTTTAAAGAATCAATATCCGTACCTTTATTATGTTGTTAGGATTTATCTATTTTCATTCTTAGTTGACAAGTATGTAATATATATACTCAAAATTTTGCAAAATAGTTGATTATGAAAGAGTTGTTAATATTTTTGATATATTGTCAACAAAGAACAAATATGTGCGCATTATGACATCTGACATGTCAAATAATAGATTAATGTATATATACAATAACACCTTATTACAAGTGAGAATTACTTATTTATTTATGTTTATATTTTTATTCATGAACTTTAATTTTGATTAGTTATTTAAGAAGACTAACTTTACATTAACATTCAAAATCCTAAAAAATCAAATTATGAAAAAAATCTTGAATTTAAATAATTTTAATTTTTTTCATTTATTTATCGTTCAATTAATTAATTTTATAAAAATATTATATTTTAAAATAAAATTACAATATATTGAAATTATATTTGTTTAGTCTCTTCGTCTTTTAAATATAGTTACTTGCTTGGTAGTAAAAATATATATTTCTTCCAAAGTGATGCTTGATATTGAAAAATCAAATTTGCTTGATATTAAATGAAGTCATTTATTTTATACAAAAGGCTACCTTTTTATGTATTATTATTATAGATATAGATAATGATGTTAGGAAGATTCAAAATACTTCATCCGTTTCACAATATTCAGTCTTTTTTGCTATATTTTTTATTTATGATATTTGGTTTTTTTATATGTAATTAATCCTCTTTTTTTTTTTAAATACTTAGATCTAGTTTCAAAACACTTATTCTATAACTCCAACTATTCACATTCTTCAGTAATTACTCATTGAAAAACCCATTTTTTTCTATTTCTAACTTGTCTTAAAAGTGTGAAATGAGAAAAAGCCTAAATTTTGTGAAACAAAGGGATTATATGTTTGTATAGGATTTAATCTTATAATATGTAAATATTGGTTGATGTAAATATTCAAAATATATGTTTGAATAGCCCACTAAATTAAAGATAGTCTACCTTTCAAAAAAAACATCAATAGATATATTAGATAGCTGAAATATATGTTTGATTCGGTTTCATGTATAAGTTGTAACTTATATTAACGGCATTACAGTATAGATAAAGTATAATAAATGGTATAGAGCTCACTAGTGAGAGGTATGTGGATGGGAGGTAAAATGGTCATTTGGCTCTTATTTTTATTGATGAATTCCTTTATTACAATTAAAACATAAAGACATGTGTTGTGGCTATATGTCAACTTTTTATATTAGTATAGATTCTACCCTGTATGCCTTATAAAATCCTAAACGAAACCTCACTTATAAAAAAAATAAAATAAACTAGTCGTTTGAACCAGATCGAACTAAATCAGATAGTTCTCTAATTGTTTGAACTTGAACTAGCGGTTTAACCGATTAACTGTTTAAGCATACATGGCACATTTAAAAAAAAAAAACTTTTAAAAAATATCCTAAACTACCCCCAATTTCGTAGAAAAAATCCATCATAAATCTCTTTTTTAAGTTGATCTTCCATAATTGTAGTCCTTCTTTAATATTTTCTAGAAATATACTCTTTTTTCTAAAAGATAAAATTACCCTTAATATAACACCCTAATCAACACAAAATAAAAATCAACTCCCTCTCCCCATCTCTTAGCACACCATCATTCTCCAACCCTCCTTTTACAACAGTCTCCCCACCTCTGCCCACCGCCATGGGCAGTGTTCACCGTACGCCGTCGTGGTTTGTCGTAGCTAGTTGTCGTGTTCGTGTTACAATAAATCACTTTGTATTACAAGAAATGATTTTTTTTGCTTACAAGAATAAGTTCGTGTAAGCTAATATCTTGTTACAATAAATTAATTTGGTATAGATTAACTTTTTTTTACGCTATTTTTGTGTAACCTTGTTCACTTTACTTTTGTGTTATAATAAATTACTTTTGTGTCACATAATTTCTCATTACATGAAATAATTTTGTTTGCATTACAAGAATAATTTCGTGTTACAAAAATTACGTTCGTGTTGCGATAAATAGATTAAGAAAGAATAATTAATTTCATAATTATGGAGATTTGATTTACATATTTGATATCAAATGTCTACAAATATAAGTAAGGATAAAAACAAAAAAATTATATCCCAACTCCTAAGATAAATGCATAGGATTAGTAACTTTGAAATTTACACCCCCACAAGCTTGTGTCAAATAATATCATGCTACATAAATTACTTTCGTATTGCAATAAATTAGTTCGTATCAATCAAATTTGTGTGACATAAGATTATTTTCATGTAAACTAATATACCTAAGTTATGATTAGTAACTTTACAGATTACACCCACGCAAGCTCGTGTCACCTAATTTAGTGCTACATAAATTACTTTCGTGTTGCAATATATTAGTTATGTGTCAACCAAATATGTGTGACAATAATTTATTTTCATGTATGCTAATATCTTGTGACGTTAATTTATGTTACATTAATTTACTTCGTGTTACCTAGTTTCCCGCTTCAAGAAATTAATATCGTGTGATATTAAATTACTTTCTTATAACCTAATATCTTGTTATGTTAATTTATGTTACTTAAAATTACTTTGTGTCACCTGATTTTTTATTACACAAAAGAATCCATTATTCTTATTGTAAACACTGTAATTTGATTGGGAGAATCAGAATATGATTATTCTATTACTCATGTATGATTTCATATACAAATATGAGGAAATAACTAAATCACCTGATTGTGGAGATTTGATTTACACACTTGATATGAAATCTCTACAAATATAAGAAAGGATAAGAACAAAATATTAGAGTGGGGATTATATGAGTAGTCCTCTTATTATGTAAAGTGAGGAGAGATTTTAACAATTAGCTTAAGGATATCCTAATGCTAAGATTAATCCCGGTTTTTAAAAGGATAGGGGTATTTTTGGTATATTAGTTTCCTATTTTCTTTTGCTTCTATCTTTCTCGTTCCTCTCCTGATACATCGTTGTGTTGTCTCCATTGATGAACCTTCTTCTGTTGCTTCAATCCTTCGGTTTTTTCCAGTTTATTCGCATCAAATCACGATGGCGCGCTAGTGGTACGTTCCTTCACTCTCTTGTTCATTTCCCTTATCTTCTTCAAGTTTTTCGTTCAATTTTAATTTGTGCGTTGGGATTTCTCTTATTTCTACGTGCAATTCGTTTCGTCATTGCTTAATCTATATCGCTTATCTATATGTGATTGGATGAACGTTTTGTGAATTTGTTCTTTGCTTTTCTCCGTTTTGCTTCTTTTGAATTTTGTGGTTATTTTGCTCCACATATAACTTTTGAATGCAATTTCTTACTAATCTTATTTCAAAATTTGATTTTTGATTAACTATGAGTCGTACATTCCTGTTATATTCATTGATGTCTTCGATTGTTTGTTTGTTTTTTTTTATTTTTATGAATTTTCAGTTTTTAGCTAACCAATGTACGTTGATTCTGCTATGTTGTTGTTTGTGCACTTTATTTCTAAAATTATAATGCATTGTACTATTCTGTAGATGATGCTTTGTCTACTGTGGTCACTGTTGATGATTATGGTGTTCTCATATTGGATCATGAGTCCGACAATAGTGATAGTTATGTTGTTCAACTCTCCTAAAGTCAAACGACTTACTTTGTGCCTTAGTGTCCGGATGGTATGAAACCTAATGTTGGTTAGATTTTTTGTTTACTTGATGAAAGGATTCTACACGATTTATGCCATCAAATGCAGTTTCGATGTACATAATGGTTGTTGTCACAAGGACAAAAAGGATAATTGATAGGCGTTGTTGAGGCGCCTAAACAAAATAATTCTAAACAAACCTAAACTAGTAGAATAGGCATGTAAGGGTCGAATCCCACAGGGAGGAAGTAATCTTTCTAAGTGCACAATTGTATGTCAAAGGTAACAAGGGGGGTTTTGGTTGATTTGATTCAAAGTAAATAACAAAGTAAAGTAAAACAAAGCAAAGATGTAATCAATCTGGGAAAAGTACTTAGCCAGACAAATATCCACCATTCATGAGATTGGTTGATCCTAGATTCTCTCTAATTCCTTCCTATGAATGTTCCTATTCCTTTTCATAAGTTATAAACAGGACAAACAGACACTGAGAATACTAACTATTAAATAACTATGAAAACCTCACGCGTCAATTCAATAGCAGCAATGAGCACATGAATTTCGATAGATACATGCAAGAGTAGCAAACAGTCATACTATTGCATGCAATTAATTCTCCCTACAATAAACAAGTCTCAAACAGTTCTTAGAATATTGCAGTTGCTACACATGAATTAGGTAACTCAAATAGTAATTACCAAACCCTAGCAATAGACAATTACCAATAACAACTAGTTGCGTCCAACAAGCAAAATCAGTAATAATCAATGGGATGAAGCACAAGAGAATCCAATACATTCAAAGGAAAAGAAATAGAATTAGAATCTCACAACCATTATTCAAACGAAGACTTCAATTGTCGGACTAAGCAAAAGTTGCTTAGTTCTTCATAATCTCAAAGGGAAAATAATACTGAATGGAAAAATAACGACAAATACTGAATTGTAACGTGATAGGGAAACTAGGTTAAATAACCTAACCCTAAAAATAAAGTGAAAAAGATAACGAAGCAAATCCTAAAAGGAAATAAAATACTAAAATACGAAATACTAAAAGAAAATAAAGTCGGAAAAGTAAAAGAATAAAGAACTTCGGAAAATCCCGCGTGGCTTCGCTCCGTGTCATTCCGTGGTCGCGGAAAGAAATACGCGGTCGCGGAAAATAGAACTTTGCTCTCTACTTCGTGGACGCTGGGGAATTTTCCGCGGGCACAGCATATTTTCCGCGGTCGCGGATTTTCGCCTGTAGACCCGACTGGGTCTATGCTTCGACTTGGCCGCAATAAACTCTACCTCCGTCCGCGGTCGCGGCTCCCCTCTATTCTCCTTCCTGTGGCTTCTTCCTTCTATCTTCCTTGGTCTCCTCAAGTGGTCTACTCCTCGTCTTCAATAAATCTTCGTTTAAGCTTCTCCAGACCATTGAATCCACACTTCTACTCTCCAACTCCATACTCCACAGTTGTGCTCTAAACCCATACAAATGGCACCCAAAACACCGATAACAACTCCTAGATAAGCACTACAAAGTAGAGCTGATCAAACTCCCCCATGCTTAAACCTTGCTCGTCCTCGAGTAAGCTAGAATAAAACCTACTCCTCCAATCAAATCTCCAAGGTTTCAGGAAGCACAGAAAAATCATCTCCACCAAGAATTGTACCTAAACATTAAACTCCATGGCACCAACACAATATGTACAGCACAACACATAATACAACACATGACTCAACACCATCCAAGCTTAAAGGAAAGCAGAGTACTTCCCCTAAGCTTATCCCGAACACCATAGAGTGGATAAAAATCTAATCCTAGCCTCCATCTATCTTCTTATTGCTCCAGAGTGACCTACCCGAAACCTCCTTATATCACCTCTTCTTATGTCACCACGCCAAGTAAAATGATGATTCCTAATAATCACTCTTCTTCTTTTCACTCATTTTGCCAAGGCGCCCTTTCGGGTTTTCACCAAGCCACTCATTTCATTTTTCAATAGATGGGCTCACATATAATCACATAACTCCTGACCAATTATTACCCCAACCTAATGCTGGTCTAAGCCACCTGCTTATTACTTAAGCCGCCCTTTCGGGTTTTCGACTTATCCTAGGATTTCTATTTTTGCCTTTTTTCTATTTTGGCTTTTTTCTTTTTCTTTTCTCCTCAACGACATAGCAAGTATAGAACACTCCCCAATGCTTAAACATTTCATTGTCCTCAATGTAATGAAAGACAAAAAAGAATGAAGCACAGGGAAGGGGGAAAAAAAAACTCACAACCGTCGTTGAGTTGGCTTGGACACTGAAGTTGTTGCTGGCGGTAACTCAATAAAGCTCATGTCTCTGGTGTTGCACGGGCATCTTTAAACTCAAACACCACCGTGCAACCAAAAGGAATCCACTGGAAAATGTAGTGGCAGATCAAAGAATTCGGGGTTGTACGGCCTTCAATGAACACAAAAAATAGGCCCAGATGTAATCGTGTTGTGGGCCCTGGTGTTCCTTCTCCTCAGCTATCGATTGTAGGGCCATCATCGTTGCCAAATAAATATATGGGGCTAATGTCTCTTTCTTGGCAACATGATGCGCACCGTCTCTCCATGGGAACTCGGACAGCTGGGCTTCGGTAGAACTTTTTTTGTTTTTGTTTTTTTTTGTTTTTTTTTTCAAGTGCAGGGAGAAAGAGGACTTACATTGGTGATTCACACCGTCTTCCATTATGGTTCGGGCCTCCTTCCTACAGGTTAGTACAAATGCAAAAACAAAAACAACGCAAAACGAGACTAGGCAAAATAAAACAATGAAAACTAAAGATGTGGAATGAAAAGACAGAAAGAAATATATACCTCAGGTTGCCTCCCGGACAGCGCCTTAGTTATTGTCGTGGCTCAACATAGTGCTCTCCCACTCAACTTGGGTTGCGCACATCAACTGAACTCATGAGGTCTATATCAAGGGGATGCCTCTTTGTGTTCTCTACGTTGAGCTTGATCCTCATTCTCCTGCACTTCATGGTTGGTAGACCGTTGTTCACATCAATGATTGCACTAGCCATCTTAAAAAATGGCCTACCCAACATCTCAGGGGCTGCATGTTTGTCCTGCCCCATATCCAGCATGTAGAAATCCGCCACTTGAATCAATGCCTCCTTCTTGTGCTTCTCCTTTGGCCTCTTCTTGATTTTCCCCAACACCTTTAAAAATTCTACGCAGCGAGGGATGTTGTTTGCCAGTTTGAACAAAGGAATGTTTGCCTCGCAGTTACTAAAGGTATCAAATAGATCCTTGTCGTTCTCCACCTTTCTGGTGTCCTTCAGAGCCTCGGGAAAGGGTGCGAGAGGCTTCAATGAACTGAGTGAGGGAAAATTGGGGCGCACATATGCGTCATATGCAGCTTCGAGGGGGTCTTGGGCTCCAGGCGCGTTTCCGCGATCGCGGATTTGTGTCCGCGGTCGCGGAATATCTTCGATCAACTCCCCTGGTTCAGTTCTTTTTCCGCGATTGCGGAATTCTGTCTACGGTCGCGAAAAGGCATAGACTTTCGGCTCTACCTCAGCGAGAACCCCGTGGTCGTGGCCTTCTTCCTCATGGTCGCTGAATTCTTTCAGTTCCCAGGGCATATCTTCTTCGGAGAGCACCTCGTAGTCGTAGATATCGTCTGGAAGGCCTAGCTCCTTTAAAAGCAAACCGCGGTCGTGGTACACCTCCCGCGGTCTCGGGTTTTCTTCTTCCAACATCTCGTTGTACTCATCTCCCGTCTCCCGTCTGAAAGTCTCAACATGCTGCTGCTCAGTACTCTATAGGGTCATCGAGAAGACATTCTCCCTCTGATGCACTACTGGGTGAGAGAGTAGTTTCGCTGACTTCTCAGTCTCTATTTTGCTCGTTTGCTCCCTCAGATTCTTCAGGTTCTGGATGAGAAAATTCATTTCTTAAGATTGTTGGACTATCTTTGTAACGCTCTGAGTGAGAGATCGTAATGAATCCTCATAACTTGGATTGGACACCGGCGGTCTATGCTCATAGGTTGGATAACATTATTGCGGGGTGCCCTGCTGATAGAAATCATGTGACCCCGGGTAAGACTCCTGGTAGTCATGGCCATATGGAGGGTATTGATGGTCCCCATAACTCGAATTAGGGTGATCCCTCCACCCTGGGTTGTAGGTGTTTGAGTATGGGACATATCTCGGCCTCTGCGAATCAAAACCTCTTGCAGCGTTTACTGCAGCTATATGTTCATGAAGTCTTGGGCACTCGTCAGTGGGGTGCAGCGGATCATGACAGATTCTGCAGGGCTTAACTGGCCTTGCTGCACTTGAAGTTGGGTGATACCCCATCTCTGGAGTAAATGAGTAAGAGTATGGGTCATATCGCGGCTCCTGCCGGACTTGGGGAAATCTCTCCATCTCTGAATCAAGATAAAAAAAGAAAAAGAAACAAAATCAGTAGCACGGGTGTGGACCGTAAGATAGGTCCACACAAAAGTTGACACACAAACAAACACCAAGAAAAATTAAAACTTGCCTCCCCGGCAACGGCGCCAATTTGATAAGCGTTGTTGAGGCGCCTAAACAAAATAATCCTAAACAAACCTAAACTAGTAGAATAGGCAAGTAAGGGTCGAATCCCACAGGGAGGAAGTAATCTTACTAAGTACACAATTGTATGTCAAAGGTAACAAGGGGGGTTTTGGTTGATTGGTTGTCAAACAAGTAAACAAGGGAAACAAAAGCAAAGAGTTTGTAATCAAATAGGGAAAAACACTTAGCCAAACAAATATCCACCATTCATTTGATTGGTTGATCCTAGATTCTCTCTAATTCCTTCCTATGAATGTTCCTATTCCTTTTCATAAGTTATAAACAGGACAAACAGACCCTGAGAATACTAACTATTAAATAACTATGAAAACCTCACGCATCAATTCAATAGCAGCAATGAGCACAGGAATTTCGATAGATACATGCAAGAGTAGCAAACAGTCATACTATTGCATGCAATTAATTCTCCCTATAATAAACTAGTCCCAAACAGTTCTTAGAATATTGCAGTTGCTACACATGAATTAGGTAACTCAAACAGTAATTACCAAACCCTAGCAATAGACAATTACCAATAACAACTAGTTGCGTCCAACAAGCAAAATCAGTAATAATAAATGGGATGAAGCACAAGAGAACTCAATACATTCAAAGGAAAAGAAATAGAATTAGAATCTCACAACCGTATATCAAATGAAGGCTTCAATCGTCGGACTAAGCAAAGGGTGCTTAGCTCCTAATAGTTCTTGGAAACAAATAAACTTCAAAGGGAAAACTGATGAATGCTAAAACGTGATAATGAACAATGAAAGGGAAACTAGGTTAAATAACCTAACCCTAAAACTAAAGTGAAAAAGATAACGAAACAAATCCTAAAAGGAAATAAAATACTAAAATACGAAATACTAAAAGAAAATAAAGTCGGAAAAGTAAAAGAATAAAGAACTTCGGAAAATCCCGCGTGGCTTCGCTCCGTGTCATTCTGCGGTCGCGGAAAATAGAACTTTGCTCTCGACTTCATGGACGCTGAGGAATTTTCCGCGGGCGCGGCACATTTTCCGCGGTCGCGGATTTTCACCTGTAGACCCGACTGGGTCTATGCTTCGACTTGGCCGCGATCAACTCTACCTCCGTCCGCGGTCGCGGCTCCCCTCTATTCTCCTTCGTGTGGCTTCTTCCTTCTATCTTCCTTGGTCTCTTCAAGTGGTCTACTCCTCGTCTTCAATAAATCTTCGTTTAAGCTTCTCCAGACCACTGAATCCACACTTCTACTCTCCAACTTCATACTCCACAGTTGTGCTCTAAACCCATACAAATGGCACCCAAAACACCGGTAACAACTCCAAGATAAGCACTACAAAGTAGAGTTGATCAATAATGTTGTTATTTTGAAATATATAGTTTGTACAAGGCAAGGTTATAAGCTTGGACAAAGAAATTCCGACAAATGGTCAAGAGTTTCAAACAAGATGGGTTATATTGCAACATTATTTTCATATATGCTGAAAAATTTGGGTATGTAGTTAAATCATTTGAAGAGTGTCATACGCATAGGTTCGTCAACAACAACAACAACAACAACAACAAGTTTATGATAACATATAGGAATCTTGACATCGGTCATAAGATGTTTGCTTTGAATTGTTCTAAAGCCAATGTTGGCCATGTGAAGTGTCATAGATTGTATAAATAGATTGTTGGTGGATATGTACACATTGGTGCTTCTGCTATTGATTTCAAAATTTTCAAAAGAGATATGTTGGCATTTTTCTAATGGATCTGATGCTCACATGCTTAGTGATAGCTTGTTTGAAAAATAAAGAATTATGTAGTGCATTCTACTTTGATTATGATGTTGACTCTTCTTATCGCTTGACAAGGTTATTCTGGGCTGATCCTATTTTACAGAAGAATTTTGCATATTTTGGTAAAGTTGTATCTTTTGATGCAACATACCACACTAATAGGTAAATTTTCCATTTAAAATACGTATGCATGCACTTATAATCAATATAAATGCACTATTTGTTTTTACATATGCACTCTTGTGGTATCATACATGTACTATTATTCTAATTTTTATCTTCATTTTCCCACACCAATAACTTGGTTTTTGCACCATTTAAGGGCCTCAATCACCATAAAGATGCATTATATTTGGTGCAGTCTGGTGTTAAAGGAAGAAAAAGATTCATACGTATGGGTTTTACAAAATTTCAAGAGAGATATAGGCCATGATCCAAAGATTTTCGTCACAGATCAAGATTTGGTAATGAAGGGTGCAGTAGAACATGTATTTCATGACACACATCATCGTCTCTACATGTGGCATATAATGCAAAAAAAACTCCTAATAAGACTAAATCTGATGCAAAGGGTAATGATTTTAGGAAAAAGGCTAAATAGTTTTGTTTTGACTCATAAACTTAAACCAAGTGAGTTTGGGGAGAAATTGTTAAATTTGGTAAATGAGTATCAATTGAATAACAAAAAGTGGTTCTTTGATATGTTTGCAACTCACCAATTGTTGATCCCTGCATATTTTAAGGATGTGACGTTTGGAGGCTTGTTTTTTTTGGTTCATAGGAGGCACATATGCTATTACAACGGAGAAGGGGAGATTCAAACTCGTGACTTCATGGTCACGGGGTATCATGCTTGTCGGCTAAGTTGGAAAGACTTGACTGTTTAGAGGCTTGGTTAGGACAACATCTGTTTTAGAGGTTCAAAATAATTTTTTTGGATACTCTACAAATTGGTATTTTACGCTTATTGAGTAATGCATTATGAGCGTGTATTGAATGCTCAAAGGCACTCACAACTGAAGCTTAACTATAATTGTGAGACAATGCTTCCTGATTTGAAGATTGCGCTTAAATTTAAGAAGCATGCAACTGAAGTTTACACATTAGCTATTTTTATTGACATTCAAAAATACATCATGCTGCATGTTTTTCTTGTTGTATTATTGGAATGAATACAAAGAATGAGATTATGAATTACACTATCAAAGAAGGTATGATGCCTCCCGTTGAAGTTGTGTAACATTATGCAAACGATAATGTTGTTTGTAGTTGTAGAATGTTTCAACGCAATGGAGTTCCATGTCGTCATATGATTGTGGTGTTCAAGAACATGGAGAAAATTCCTATAAGGTTTGTCCTCTCGTTAGACAAAGTCAACAACATTAATCCCAATGTCTCAGTATAGATGGTACATTGGTTGAGCAATGTTTTGAAATGGAAGAACCACATGTTTTGATGAATTCAGACTTCTATTGTTGCATGGGTCTTGTAGAGGACAATCTAGATCGATTAAAGGATTGGTCACATCTTATTAAGGATCAGAAAGCTTCTCTTGTGGATTGCAGTGTGAGTAATCATAGCTCTGGATCAAGTAATGCAAAATTTACAAAGACAATTGTTGGCACTAAAGTACCCACCACAAATCCACAATAAGTTTACTTCCACCTGAAAAAGCAAAGTACAAGGGTAGCGAGAGGAGAATTATGAGTGCTAAGGAGATAGCAATTGAAGGCAGTAATATTGGTAAAAAGGCATTGTGTAATATGCAAGAAACTTACATCGCACAATTCTAGAACATGTAAGTAGTTGGAAAATTGATTTATGGATATTTAATATGAAACATGCACTTCTGGCACTCATCTATGCACCACAAGCACTTAGGTATGCACTTTTAGTGGCCGGACATGAAATGTAGCTTGCTATTTATCACTAGTGATGCAAGTGTTTTGTGTATATACAGGTAAAGAAATCATTGTGCCAAATCAAGCATTCAGCAAATAGGGAAATTCAAGTGTCATATATTTTTCCATGCATTTGATTAGGTTTGTTCCAATTATGTGTTGTGGATACAAGTAAAGTTTTATTTTTATATTCTAATGAGATTTGATGCTTGCTAATTTCTTTGTTTGCAGGTTGTAGTCAAATTTAAGAGCAACAAACGTAAAATATACTAGTGTAGGGTGGTCAACACTATAAGAATTTTTACTTAAAGTTTTTTGCAAGTTATAGTTTTGTAAGAATGCACATTACACTCGTTGATTTCTTCATATGTACATTTTAGTGGAATTTAATGTATCCCTTTTATTTTTTGTTTTCACAATACTCTTCCTATATTCAGCTTCAAAATATTGACATTACATGTATTGTAGCCCCAATCACATACGAGAAGAGCACTGCTTTTCTACAATAGCAATTTGGCAATTCAAAAAAAAAATCTAGAAATCAGTTTTACAAATTATACATGTACCCTAAGCACTTGTTTATGCACCATTATGCACCACGAAAGAGATGTAGTGAATATGAAGTAGTAAGCGGTTGTATTGTTCACAACCAACCCAAAACACACCAACAAATTCATCATCTAGAACTTATCCTATCATTAGAAACAATAATAACAAGTAATTCATTCATTCATTACACCCACATTGACCTAGCCTTAGACCAGTCATTAGTTTTTAGTTTTTCATACATGACCACAAAAGCATGTCTACCAGCCTTTACAAAATCACTAAAGTTAGAGAGGTCATACATTCTTTACAACTTTACCTTTTGAAATATTTGATATGTACCTCTTAACCATTTATAGTGCTTCATTCATGACTTCGTTATGTGGTGACATAAGCATAGAATGCATATATCTAATCCTCAAGATATTATACACTTCTCATTATCCTCAACAACTATCCATGTCTTCCATCCTTGCATGTTTGACCCCATGAAGGTCTCTATGTGTTTCAAAGCATAAATCTTGGAATTTGTTTTGCTCTCAAAATTGCCCCATGGGATGTCAAGTATAGTAATTTTCACTTCATCAGTTGACGTTGTATGTGTTTTCCTATGTAGTCTCTCCCACTTTAGATAATCAATTATCATTCACCTATGCAAATATGCATTATAGTATGAGCATTTTATAGCAGTAAATATGCACTTAAGCGTATAAATTGTGCACTAGCTTCTCTATCAATTACATGCACTCAAGCTCCAATAAGAATAAATATTAGAGATTTATCCACGAAACAAACCATTATGTTGTCATAAATTAGATAAACAAACTGCATTTTATGGTTTAAATGTTTAATACATCTATATCGATCAAAATTCATTTTCTGCAACAACTTAGAAGTACACTTTTTTTTGTGGGCGGATGTCCTTATCAATGTTGTTGGGATGTCTCCATAACGCTCTTACATAGTCCTATCAGTAGTTAAGTTGTCAAGAATGTCAATTCTAAGCATCTTTAAGTTGAAGCTCATCACAAATTAATGTTCATTATTCAAGAGCATTGGCTAGAAAACCTACAAGTATCTTTTTAATACCATTAGTTTCTATCATTGCAACATGCATATAAAAATGTACACTCATATCATTTTTTTTAATAATTATTACCATGTTGATCTCTTTCAGCTTCCTTTCATCCATCCGTAGAGCAGCATCCAAGAACTCCTTATTGTTTTGTGCATTTTGAAAATCATGTATAAAGTTAATTATAAACAAGCATTGTTTACAATATGTGAGAATATGAATTTAATAATATGATACTTATATCATCAAACATTCTAGCAAATAACCCGAATGGTTTTTTACTGCTTTTCATCTCCTCCTCATGATTGAGGTGGATAGTCCAAGTATTAATAAAATAACTATCCAAATCTGAGTCCATTCTCATGAAGTTCACTTTTTGAGCAATCCAATCTTTGTGTTGATACAAAGTATATCTGAAATTTATTAAGAATAAATAAGCATCAAAATTGAGAGCCATGCACTTCTAGTTTAAACATGCACTTTTATGCCCTTGTATATGCACTATTACTAATAATGCATGCAATATATAGCTATTTTTAGAGATGTACTCTTTTTTGAAAGACATGCTCAAATTTTATAACTTACACTTCATTGTCAGAGTTAGAGAATAAAGATTTCTAAAGTTGTTTCCGTTCTTCAATTAGCTTGTCAGAAATAATGAGTGTTCTACTATAGTATGGACTTCTCATTGATTCAGCGAAATGTGTTTTATTCATCCTTGCTTGAAAGGCTCCTGTTCTATATCCTTTGAGGATCGTATGGTCGCATTTGCCTTCTCTTTCCCATGTGTATTTTTGAAAGTTAACTTTAAAAACATTTTAAACTTTTCATATACTGCACTTTACCATATGAAAACATTTACATCAGATCTCAACATACACATCACATCACAACTTCTTGCTCTCCCCCTTCCTTCGGTCCAACTTCTTGCCCTTCTCCAATTTTTACGTCTTCTCCAAGTTCTTGGACATCTCCAACTTGTCTTGGCATCTCCAAGTTGTTCATCTTATTTTATTAATCTTTCATAACTTCTGGTTCTGCTCTAGAAAATAGTCCAACATCTTCAGGCATAAAGATGTTAAATGATGGTCATGTAAAATAACCTAGACACCTCAATTTCGCCTTCGATGAGGTTGCCCTTTCGATCTGTTCCAAGCACTTTAAGAGATCTGAATCATCCCAATAAGGGTGTTGTGATTGTTTGAAAACCTCTATCACTCTCTAGTCGGTTCAATGTCTTCTTCTTCTTTGTACGTAGTCACCCCAATAAGACGTCTCCAAGTCTCCTTCATTTGACATATCATCTCATCATGTTTAACTTCTGCTAGTATTTGATCATCAAGATCTGCCAGGTCTACAATGGTGGTTGCACATAGATTCATTTGTCTCATGACCCTTCATACCCATCCCTATATTTTATCAACATATAAAAATCAAAAATATCATATCGCAGAGCGATGCACCTTTTATGCACTCTTTTTAATTACACAAGTACCCTAAGCTAATGGTTGTGCACCACAAAGGGATAGCATAGTTGTATTTTTTATATCTTTTAAAAAAATACAATTTAAAAAATACAATTTATATGCACTCTTTTTAAACTCACATTTACAATTCATAAGTGAAGAGATAATATATTCAAATTACAGGGTATTAATTTTGCTCCTTTACAATTTATATGTGCACTCTATCTACTTAACTATGCACTTCTAATCTCAAAACATACTTTTATGCACTTCAGTCACTAAAATATGCACTCATATAAATTATATATGCACTTTAGCCAAATTTAATTTTCAACATGCACTTTTAATCACTACATACCATTAATGAATTGGATGTTGATGGTAATCTTGCTCATGTAGAATTTGTCTCACTCAAAGGTAGAGTTTGACATGGTTATTGTTGTTCCCACCACATGCCACGCCCAAAACCTCCTAATTTATACTTCTTGTTTTTTTTTTCCATTTAGGAATGTTCCATTCCAGTTTAGGAACATAAGGAAGCTGCTTGAAATTCATTTCTTTAAAATGGTGACCTTATAAAAATATAACTTTTTTAAATAAAAACAAAATTATGTAAGTAAATCATGTAATATTATTTCTATGTAAATTAAGCATGATAATGAAGTAGTAAAACTGATTTAGTGAAAAAAGCTTTACTTACAATCAAGAAGAGAATATAAGGGACCAAGCAGAAGGCGAACAACAAACACCAGCCACCCCCGGAACAAAAGTGCATTCCATATACACCTTATAACCCGCCAACAATCTGCTAAAATCGACCCCACACCCATATTAGTAGTAGAGTCATGTTGGAAGAGTTCCACAATTCTACAAGACCAAGCAATCCAAGCTAAAGATAAAAATTCAGCAATGCCATCCAAACCAAGACTTAAAAAAACACTTTCAATAGCCAATTCAAGATTCTGGAAATCAAAATTAAACAAAAACCGACCAACAGACGTTCTCTCCCAAATTAGCTTTGATTTGTGACATTGAAAAAGCACATGCCAAATGGATTCTGCCGCCCTATCACACCGATCACACATACTTGATGCAATCACCTTACACACTAGCCACCAAATTTGTTTTAACACTCAACGCATTAGAACACTCCCACCAAGCAAACACTAGAGCTTTTGGAGGAACATTCATTTGCCAAACTTCATGCCAAGTATCTAGGAGAAGAGGAGCACGTTACACCTTTGGTACAACCCATATACGGCCCAACCAATATGCGGATTTTACCTTGAAAATCCCATTTTTTGCAGGCCACCTAAACTTGACGTTCTTCCCAGGCACAAGATCAATGGGAACACCCACCCCTGTATGTGGACACAAACTGAATCCTCCTGAAGTACTTCTTTAATACCCGAATTAGCAAGCTATCCCCTTCCGCAATTAGACACTAACCTTGTTTAACCAATAATGCTTGATTGGATATTTTCAAATCCTACAAACCCATCCCAACTAACTTCATAGGCAAACACAAACACCTTCACCGTCTCCAATGGGTTTTACGAGACTAAGCATTGGAACCCCACCAAAATTTGGCCAACATCCCACGAATTTCATGAACAAATGTAATTGGAAAAAGAAACACACTCATCACATACATATGTATAGATTGCAATACCGATTTTATTAAAATTTCCCTCCCTGCTTGTGAGAGAAGCTTCTCCTTCCACCCATTCAATGTTTTCCACATCCGACCTTAATCCCAACATATACAACTTTCTTAGAATGTCCAATTATAGTTGGATGCCCCAAGTATTTAGAGTAGTGGTCCACCTCCTTAACACCCAAGTATGCAGTAATACCCTGCTTAGATTCCTCACTCACATTCTTGCTAAAACACACTTATGACTTCTCATATTTATCTTCTTCCCAAATGCTCTTTCATAAACAATGAAAATTTCAGTAAAAACCAAACATTCTTGTAAGTTTGCTCTAGCAAAGAATAAGCAGTCATCCACAAATAATAAATGCGAAACTTGCGGTCCACCCCTACAGACTTGAATGCCATGTAACTATCCTAGATTTAAGGCTCTGATCAGAAGAGAGGAAAGGGCTTCCGCACAAAGAATAAGGAGGTATGGCGACAAAGGATCGTCTTGTCGTAATCCTCGTGTCGATATTACATTTCCATTAACAACACCATTAGTTTTAAAGGCAAATAAAACCGACTTCAAACACCCCATAGCACGTGTTGTCCACCCATCCGAAAAACCCATCTTGGTCATTAGTATCCTCATAAACTCCCATTCAACCCGGTCATATGCCTTCATCATATCCAGTTTTAGAGCACAATAGCATCGTTCCCCCCACCCGTTTATTCTTCATATTATGAAATGCCTCGGATACAATAAGAGCATCATCAATGATATACCGGTCAGGAAAAAATGCACTTTGTGACTCACCGACAACCTTTGCAAGAAAGGGCCTTAGACGGTTATAGTCTTAGACATGATCTTGTAGAGAACTGAACAAAGACTAATAGGTCTAACTTCAAACATAAATAAGGGAGACTTCACCTTGGGAAGAAGAGTGACCAACTTTCTATTAAGCTCTTGCAAATCAGATCCACCCCGCCACCAATCCTAGATAAAAGTCACCACATCCAGACCAACAACACCCTAAAACTATTGAAAAAAATATGGCATACATACCATCATATCCTGGAGCCTTTGTAGGGTGCATTTGAAACAAAGCTCTCTTTATTTCCTCCACAATGAGCAACTCATCCAACACTTCATTAATCTAAATAGAAACCTTAACCCTTACTCTGATCAAAGCCTCTTCCCATCTATTCGACCCTTTAGACCAAAAACGATGATCATAGAACTGAACCACCATCAGTTCAATGTCTTCTTCACTATCTTTCCATTCCCCATTTTCATCCTAAAGCCCCTTAATACGATTTAAAAAATCTGTGATAATTTGCCTTTTGGTGAAAATACGCAGTATTCTTATCACCCTTTCGAATCTCATTCGATCTATACAGGATATGCCAATAAGCCTCTACCTCCCTATGAAGTCTTTCAAGCTCAACTTGTAAATCAACACAGCCTTGGAGAACGGAACCATCAGACAGTTTCCTTTGCAAAAAATTAAGTTTCTTTTCAATTCGTGCAATCCGTTGTTGGCGATTGTTAATCGAAATCCTTGCCCAATCGCCCAGCTTATTAGCACACACCTTAATTTTTAGGATAGGCATTTCGACCATACCATCACAAGCATCACGCACAATCTTAGCACACTCTTCATGATCCAGCCATGATGGTTCAAAACGACACTGCTTTTTTCCAACTCTAGCATTCCAAGCATGACCACTTGTATCAAAACACATAAGTGAATTATCCGAGAAAGTGAATTGGAACAAATGTATACTCGCTTGGGGAAACAAAGGACACCAAGCTTGCATACACAGGCAGATCCATACATTCTCTAATAACATGCCCTTCAGTGGAGTCCATTTGCCATGTGAATAGACCCCCAAAGCAACCCATATCAAGAAAAGAGAAATCATCCAACACATCCTGAAAAACCCCGAACATAGACTAATCAACCACAAGTCCTCTCTGTTTCTCCGAAGTAGTTAGAATTTGATAAAATCTCCCATAAAAAAGATGGGTAATGAGCACCATGACAACAGTCGTCGCAAGAGGTCCCATTTTTATGATTTTCCATCTTTCGAGGAAACCATATATGCCAAGGAACATCCGCTCACCAGCATTCTCCGTCTCCAACTTGATTTGAGCCATAATATGATTGCGAGAATAGCTTTCCAAAACCACCTCCACACCCCTCCACCACAAGTATAATCCATTTGCCTTCAATTTTGGATATGTCAGAAAGAATCCCATGTGCCACGTGACTACCAAAAATGAGAGCAAAGGCACGAGCCAATTTTGTGATAGCCTCATTTTATTGTCTCGACACTGTCGGCGTCGGGGCCTTCTTGACATCCAACACCATCACCGGGCAAAGCATCAAACTCTCCGACACTCCTGGGGTCCATTGACATATAGTGATGTAAAAATTAGGTGGGATAAGTTTGGCCTCATTTGGAGTTACTTGGCCTAGTGAGCGTCGTAGTCCCCTATCTTGGCCAACATCCGGAATCAATGGGGTTTTCTTGAATGAGTGCCATCACCGAGCCATTGAGCACTTGGCTCGGCACTCCATAGTTCATAAGTCCTATTTTGATGCCTTCTTGATGTATCCTGGCATGGGCCCTTATGATAACCCCTTTTTTCCTGGGAAGCGTCGAGGTGGCCTTGATTGACCTTAGCCAGCGCCCGGGCGCCCGATTTTGTGAGCGGTGCTGTAGGAGTTGGGTAGTATTGCTCTGACACTCTTGTGCTCCTTTGGACATGCCCCTCCAATGCCTCATCCTCCTACAAGATGACCTTTTTTGGTGACGAGTTTCCTAGAGTGCCTTCTTGCCCTAGTGTTGGCGTCGACGACATCGGTGTTGCCTCTTCCGTGACTTTGTCCTTGGCTTGAAGGTCTGGCTCATCCTTGGCACTTGATGGGGTGGTTGTACCTTGAAGTGAAGCAGCTTGATTCACATCATCCTCCCTTTCTTGAAGAGGATTCGACCTCGAATCTCCTTGCTCTTCCTCGTCTTCTTGATTGTCAACAAAAAAAGGCTTCAAATCTGCAACATTGAACACATCATGCACACCATAATCATTAGGCAAATCAAGTTGGTATGCATTATTGTTGATCCTTTTGACCACTTGGAATGGTCCATCTCCTCTTGGCTTGAGTTTAGAATTCCTAAATGTAGGAAATCTCTCTTTTCTTAGATGGATCCACACCAAGTCACCAGGTTCAGAGATGACTTCCTTTCTTCCTTTGTTAGCTTGCTTCATATATTGAGTATTGTGCTCCTCAAGCTTTTCCTTGGTTGTCTTATGCAACTCTTGCACAAACTTGGCATGGTCCTTGCCATTCTCATCTTCCTTGTCCTTAAGGGTGTAACGAACCATGTCAAGATGAGTAATTGGATTGCGTCAATAAATAACCTCAAAGGGAGTCTTCTTAGTGGCCGAGTGTACTGACCAATTGTAGGCAAATTCAATGAAATCCAAGCACACTTCCCACCTGCGCAGGTTAGTACTCAACAATGCACGTAATAAAGATCCTAGTCCTATTAACAACCTCAATTTGGCCATAATATTATGGAAGACTTGAAGTAGAAAAGAGAAGTTTAGTTCCTATTCTAGACCATAGTGTTTTCCAGAAATAGCTAAGAAATTTAGCATCTCTATCTGACACTATTGTCCTTGGAACACCATGTAGCCTTACTACCTCACAAAAGAACAAGTCAGCCACATATGATGCAATGTCGGTTTTATTACATGCTATGAAATGTTCCATTTTTGAAAACCGATCAACCACCACAAAGATTGAGTGTCTCTCTCTCTCTCTCTCTCTCTCTCTCTCTCTCTCTCTCTCTCTCTCTCTCTCTCTCTCTCTCTCTTAGTCCTAGGCAAACCCACAACAAAGTTCATAGAAATGTCCTCCCATGGTGCAGTAGGAATAGGAAGGGGAGTGTATAGGCCATGGGGATTTATCTTAGAATTGGCTCTCACACATGTAGTACGTGAAGCACAAAATTTCTCAACATCCTTAGCCATCCGTGACAAAAAGAAGTGATCCTTCAATGTGCCTAAGGTCTTAGCTATCCCAAAGTGTCTCATTAGCCTGCCCCCATGTGCTTCATGGATGAAGAGTCTACGTAGGGAACCACTAGGAACACAAAGTATGTCTCCTCTAAACAAGTAACCATCATGCAAATAGAATATGCCTTGGCTACCCTTACCCTCACAAGCTCGACTTTTCTCACAAAAATCAGGATCATTAAAGTACAAGGACTTCATACAAGCAAACCCTAGAACTCTAACATCTAAAGAAGTGAGAAGAGTGTACCTCCTTGATAGTGCATCAACAACTTTGTTGTCTTTTCCTTTCTTGTGCTTGGTCACATAGGGAAATGCCTATATAAATTCAACCCACTTAGCATGCCTTCTATTAAGCTTGCTTTGGCCCTTAAGGTACTTCAGAGCTTCATGGTTAGAATGTATGACAAACTCTTTAGGCATAAGGTAGTTTCCATGTCTTAAGGCACTCGGACGAGATAAAACAACTCCTTGTCATAGGTTGGATAGCTGAGCTCGACTTCACTCATTTTCTCACTGAAGTAAGCTATTGGCCGGCCACCTTGCTTCAACACTCCTCCAAGACCAATTTCTAAAGCATCACACTCAATCTCAAAGGTCCTTGTGAAATTCGGGAGTACAAGCAATGGAGCATTGGTGAGTTTGTCCTTTAGCATTTGAAATGCAGCCTCTTGATCCTCACCCCAATGGAACACTACACTATTTTTTGTGAGCTCAGTCAAGGGTGTTGCTATGGAGCTAAAGTCCTTCACAAATCTCTTAAAGAATCTAGCCAAGCCTAGAAAACTTCTCACATGAGTCATGGTGGTAGGCGTTGGTCATTCCCTTATGGCTTTTACCTTCTCTTCATCAACCTTCAATTTTGTTTTACTCACAAGAAAGCAAAGAAAGATAACATGATCCGAGCAAAAATGACATTTCTTGTTGATTGCATAGAGTTTTTCCTTCCTAAGGACATCTAGTACTTGTTTTATACGATGAGCATGCTCTTGTAAGTTCTTGTTATAAATCAATATGTCATCAAAATAAACAACTACAAATTTCCCTAAGAATGGCCTAAGCACATGATTCATGAATCTGATAAGAGTACTAGGAGCATTAGTGAGTCTGAAAGGCATTACCAACCATTCATACAAGCCATACTTTGTTTTGAAAGAAGTTTACCACTTATCTCCTTCTTTCATCCGGATTTGGTGGTATCCACTTTTGAGGTCTATCTTGGAGAAAACTTGTGAGCCATGCAACTCATCAAGTATGTCATCCAATCTGGGTATGGGATGTCTATACTTGATGGTGATGTTATTGATGGCTCGACAGTGAACACACATTCTCCAACTACCATCCTTTTTAGGCACAAGTATGACTGGTACGGCACAAGGGCTTAAACTTTCCCTTACATATCCCTTGTCAAGCAAGTCTTGGACTTGGTTCTACAACTCCTTAGTCTCTTCGGAATTGGTCCTATAAGCTACCCTATTTGGCAATGTGGCACTAGGCACATAGTCTATCCGATGCTCTATCCCTCGGATGGGTGGCAAGCCACTAGGAACCTCATCTTGGAACAAGTCCTCATATTCTTGCAAAAGATAAGCAATAGGCAATGGTAGGTCACTCAACTCTTGGGAATAAAACATATTAGTCATAGGGACTAAAAGATAACAAACTTTACTTCCCTGAATAGCTTTGTCAACTTCTTTGGCCAATAACATGTGGTTGCTAGCCCCGGAGCTAGTGCCTATGGCTAGCTTCTTATTGCCTCCTTTGTCTTGATTCTCGTGGCTTCTTCTTTGTTCATTGGCCACATAGTCGGCCATGATCTCATAAGAAGCCATAGGATGAAGAGTGATTTTCTTACCAACCATATGAAATGAATACTCATTGGTGACCCCTTGATGTATCACTCCTCGGTCATATTGCCAAGGTCTCTCAAGTAGCAAGTGGTAGGCCATCATGGGAAGAACATCACATAATACCTCATCCTTGTAAGATCCAATGGAAAACTGAATCAAGGCTTGTTTTTGCACCTTGAGGGGAGTTGATGAATTGAGCCAGTTGAGAGTGTATGGTTGATGGTGAGGTGTAGTCTTGAGGTTGAATCTTTTAACCACTTCTTGATCAATGATATTGCAGTAAGAGCCTCCATCAATAATCACACTACAAACCTTCCCTTGAATGTGACAACTAGTGTGGAAGGTTGTCTCACGTTGAGAAGGAAAAGGTGGCACATCACTAGAAACCAAGGTCCTCTTGACCACAAAACATTCTCCAGTGGCCGCCGTGACATAATCCTCTTTTTCATCATGTTGAGTGTCACTCTAATCTGGTGCTTCCTCTTCATCCTTAGAAACATAGCCTCCGTGCTAATTCAAGAGTAATTGCTTCCTTGTAGGGCAATCCCTTGCATAATGGCCTCGCCCTAAACACTTGTAGCACTTGACATCTCTAGTGCGAGAGTTGTCTTCTTTTTTGTACTCTTGGGTAGGAGGATGGTCTTCTCTTTTAGGTGCAGCTTTGGCTTGATCTGGCTTGGTCTTTTGGCGCCTAAGGGCAGTTGTAAAGGATTTGGTGCTTGACGCGGAGCCCCAAGGCCGAGAGCGTGAAGAACTCTTCCTTCTTTGCAAGTCCTAGTAGGCTTGAGTGGCATAGTGCAACACCTCCTCAATTTGCACATGAGCACCAAACCTTTGCATCTCCACCACTTAGCCAATGTCAGGGTTCAAGCCAGTGGTGAACTTGGTCACTGAATAGCCCTCTGGAAAGTGCACATTTGAGCGAAAGACCAAGTGTTTTAGCTCCTTATAAAACTCCTCCGGAGTCCGATTCCCTTGGTTCACCTTCTCCAACTTGACTTCAATTCTATACTTGAAGTCTTGGGCACAAATTTGAACCTCATAGCTCTTTAAGCTCTTCCCACGTGGTGATTGGTGAGTAGTTATGGTAGGCTCTCTCTTCTTTGTCTTCAAGCCACCAAGAGTAGGCAAAGTCAAAAAAGTGGATAGTGGCAATGACCAGTCTTTGCACATCGGTGTAGCCATGGTAATCAAAGATGGCTTCAGTTTTGGCCTCCTAATCAATGTAGGCCTCATGGTCAAATGTGCATGCATAGGCCTGGATGGAGAGCTTAATGCCATGATGTTGCTCCCTTTCTTGAGCGCTAGCTCTATCTCCCTAGCCAAAGGCAAAGTGCCTAGGCCCTTGCACCCTAGGTGGCACTCCCCTATCTCGAGCTCCTTCTTTGTGGTCTTGTTGCACAAAAGGCAAACGCCTTGGATGCAAGATGGGGCCAGCTGGTGGTTGATAGGGCCGGCTCATCATCCTCTCAAGCATAGGAGGATTAGCCGGGGCAGTTGGCCGAGTAGGTTCTTGATTGATGGCCTCAGAAGAGAAAGGATTCTCCATGTCGTCTAAGAGAGGGTTAGGACCCCTTAAAGTCCTCAACAAGTTGGTGCTTTCTCCAGCTTGGTGTGAGGCCCATCCTCCCTGAAGCTCTCTTGAAACTCCCTTGGCCTAGGGGAACTAGGTTGACTTGTAGTGTAGCTCCTCCTAGGACTACCAAGCCTTTGTTCAAGCTTCTCATCCATAGCTTGTAAGAGATCTAGCCAAGTTATTTCAAACAAGGCTTGAATATCTCTAAGTGTAAGAGGCTTGTCCTCACTAGCGGCATCCATGTGGTTCTTCCCTTTGTCTCCTTGTATAGACATAGCAAACACAAGGCAAATAATACACAAAGCTGTCTAAAAACGAATTCACAAGGTAAGTTATACTCCAAAACGTTTTCTTGAAATTTTTAGAAAAATTTGCTATAGTTTTGCCGAGTACACTTTTCTAGCCTTGTTTGCAATTATCGTCTTGATCTGAGCCATAATATGATTGCGAGAATAGCTTTCCAGAACCACCTCCACACCCATGCACCACAAATCTAGACCATCTGACTGACCCAAACTATCTAAATACATTCCATAATCAAAACCACATCGCTTCATAACCGCTTCTTGATCCACCTTTGAAATCATCGATTCCATCACAAAAACGATAGATGGGTGATCTCTCCAAGCCCAACTACAGAGAGTATTTGATTGTTTGGGAATTGCCCAGTCCCCGACAATTCTAACTAAATATCTTCATGGCTCTTCACGAGTATGGCTATCCACCATACTCACTACTTGAAAGTCTTCATTCTCTAGAACTCCATGCACTTGAGTTCTAGATCTCTTAGTAACATGTTTTTTGTTGACTACTACCCCCATCAACATCATTCTAACCCTTAGAGTTAGCCTTCCTCTTACATCCCCTAATGTGTTACCATTAGGCCCTTGTTTCCCCCTAAGCCTCTTGAATTTCATATGAACACGCATATCCGTAGAATTCCCCCATCACTCCTAGAAGAAAACGGTTCCACTTGCATGACCTCGACCTCCTTTTCGGACCATAAATCCACCACCTCCTCAACCTGATTACCAGCCACCTTGTCCTCCAGCCCCACAACATTCTCGATCTCTAGGGTACTAGTAACAACCCCCTAAGCACTTTTGTCCAACACTTCTTGGACAACCACCTCATCCACCCTTGGTTTGTTTGGTAGTGATATTTATAAAGACTTTTTTTATATACAAGGACTTTTTTTATTGATAAGTATGTTTGGGAAGAAAAGTATTTTTTCTAGATATGTGTGTGTTCGTTGTTAGAAGTATGTGTAGTGAAAATAAAAAATAAAATTATTTTATTGCATGTTTATTGAAACTCATAAAAGTAATTTTTTTAAATAAAGTATTTATAAGTAAAAACTACATTGTATCAAACACAGTCCCTATCATTGAAAGTTGAACGAATATCCACCCCTACAACACTATCCTTCCTAGTTGTGCTCTCGTGCATCCCATCCTTCCTCTCCTACAACTTAGTAGTAGATTCGGATGCACCCCTAACAGGCCGGTCCTTTGCACGCCACGAATTAAACCAACACATCTCCCACTCAGTCTCTTCCTGAGTAAGTCTAATCCTTCCACGATTTGAAGCCACGTGAAGCCAAGGACCAAACTCATGGACACCCTCCTTCTCATTCCCCTTAAGCATCCTTGGACGATGCTTATGCATATGACTATAACACCCCAGATTTGTTATCCTTTATATCGGTTAAAAGTGATACCCATGTCAACAAGAGTTCTTCCTTTTCATGATTGCAGTGAGAACAAAGAACTCTGAAGTTAAGTGTGCTAAGGCGGGAGTAGTACCAAGATGGGTGACCTCCTATGAAGTCCTTGAGTTGCCATGTGATGACGCTTCTAAGGCACCGAGTCTTACAATGACCCATACGAGCTCATGGCCAAATCCAAACCATCAACACCCATCCTCCCTTGCTAGGTTGTGTTATGTCAACCAACACTTTCAACCTCAACTCTCATCTCAATTGGAGGAAATTAATTTCATTACCTAGAGATGTCCAATATGGTTGCCAATACCCCTAGGAATATAAATTACTCGAAGGCAAAGGGGCAGATCACGAACAACCACCCATAAAGAACAAAAGGTAAACGTTAATCGAGAAGGTCTCACCGAACCATCAATTTCTTGGAGAATCAGCAAGCAGTCATCAAAGCACCAAGGACCCCCCCCCCCCCCCCCCCCCCCCGCAAGGACATGCTAGCGATCTTTTGCAAAAAAACTAAAACACAAATATATTTTCCCCAATATCACGGACTGCCAAACCTTGCACCGGGTTCCAGACCTGTTGAAATGTATTTTTTAGGCCAACCACACTAAATCTTCTAGAGGTTAGAAGTTTCCTTGCAAGACATAACTCAAATCGTTCTTGTTAGCACTCGTCTGCAACCAAACCCTAAGCCGTCACCACCCGATCCTCCTCCTCCATCAAACTAAACTGTTGCCAGTCTTTCGCAAGTTGGTCCATTAGTACAACAAATGTTTGGAGAACCCGAAAACCCCTTGTCCAAGAAAACACTATACTTCAAGCCAAATATTTAACTACATCTACCCTAAATAATTAAAGCTGAAGGAATCTATTCACAAAAGAATTTGCCACTTGACAACCTCTATATTTGACATTTGGCTAAACCTGGTGCTAACACCTATCCCTAAATTTGAAACTGCTCTACTTCCCACCAGCCCATTATCCAATCTTCACCATGGCCACATTCTCCATCCGTTTGTTTGGCTTAAATGGCCACGTTCCCCATCTGTTTGTTTTGCTTCAACTGCAATACTCTCTGCCACTTATAAATATTTGTTGTTCCCTAAATTTAGAATGTTTTAGAGCTTTATGATTTAGAGCTTTCTGAAATTTGGATTGATCCCTAATCATGGTACTATGTTTTCTATATCATTGAATTGCCAATTAGGATATTAGGATATTGAGACCATCATATGTCCCCTACTCTGGTACTAGCATTATATCATGTTTATATGTCCCCTACATCATTAAATTGACAATTGTTATTGCAGCTGATATTCCCCTACTCTAGTATTGTGTTTTCTACATCATTGAATTACCAATTAGGATATTAAGACCATCATACGTCCCCTACTTAGGTACTAGCATTATATCACGTTTTCTACTGTGGTGCATAGACTATGGTAAGAGGTAACAATTTCAGTCTTAACAATGGTAGCAACACATTTTTTTTTCACCAAACTTATATTTCGATCAATATGATATTTGTTCACGAGTTTGATACTTAGTGCAACTGTTTTTGGTTTATTAATACTACTAGGTAGATCGAAGTACTTGTTTTTGTGAGTGCTTCTATGTGATATCAGTAAAGGACCGGTTTATTAATACTACTACTAGGTAGATCAAAGTACCTGTTTCTATGAGTGCTTCTGTGTGATATCAGTAAAGGACATGTTTTTTGTGAGTGCTTCTAATCGTTGCCACATTCCTCTGTTTTGGTTTATTAATACTACTACTAGGTAGATCGAAGTACTTGTTTTAATACTACTACTAGGTAGATCGAAGTACCTATTTTTGTAAGCATTCGTTGCCTTATCAGTTTTTGTGAGTCCTAACAGATAGTACAAATTCACGCACGGATAATACATGCAAAGAAAATAGATTGAAGAGAATGCAAAAATTACAAGAAAAACAACAAGCTCCAAAAAAAGGTTAGTACATTACAATTGTTTACAACTTTCAATATAATAATGTTAATGTTTATATCAATGTTCTAAAAATCCCCGCCTATGGCCGCCTAGGCCTCACTTGGGCGCTAGGCGGTCATCCCCCGCCTAGGCGAGAAAAAACTTCCGATGTTGTGAAAGCATTAACATCTTAGGAGATGGCTGATACATTAAGCATAGTTTTGGGTTATACTTTGTAAAATAAGGCCCATAATAAAATATCAACCCTATCCTAACATAGTTTTATAAACATTAATGGATTTGAGAGAATATAGTAAAATAATCATATGAATCATGCATTTATTTTTAATCCGCCTAGGCACTCGCCTAGCCGCCTAGGCGCTAGGCCCCCCCTCACCGCCCAGCTCCCGCCTAGCGACTTTTAGAACATTGGTTTATATTGAAACCATATCAATGTTATTATAACGTTCTATATAATATACTATTCATATTTTGATACTATGTTGTAGCAAACTTTGTTGTTCACATTATATGTTTAATTGAACCATTTTAAATTAAAGTACTTTAAAGGCTATAGATATTGCATAATTACATGGTAAGCGACGAAACATGGCATCTGCACAACAAGGTTAGTTGTTTCGTACTATATAAGGTTTTAATTTTTTGTTTGTCACACATGTACTTAAAAGAGTTTGGATCATATGGGGAGGAGTTATGGGGTATAAAATGGGGAGCATCCACAACCGTTGGATATAGTTCATCAAAGGGCTGAAAATACTCCATGTGTTAAACAAAGGGCGGTGGCATACTTGTAAATACCACCACTTTTTATTTCTTGTTCCAATTTTATCCCTTTTTGCTCCAACCTTCTCCTCTGCGTCTCTTTCGAGTCGTCTCTCTCAATTTCTCCATTGTTGTTGCTTCATTTGCTTTGTTACTTCATTCTCGGCGTGATGGATCAAGGTATTCCTTCGTTCTTTTGATTCCTTCCTTTAATTCGTTTCTTTTGATTCGTCTGGTTATTTTTTTTTTTCTCCTTGCCGAGTTCGTTTTGTTGGTTCGTGAATCGTGATTTAGGGTTGTATGTGAGTTAGGTTTTTTTTGTTCAATATGTGTTTTCTAGCGTAATTATTGCACTTATTGTGTCTTCCTACTTCGTGAATTCAATTTGGATCCCTTGCACAAAACTTTCACAATCAGATTATTGCTTTTGGTAGGTTTATTTTTAGCGTATGCACTTCAGATTTGGGTTTTTACTTTTGTTTGGTTATGCATGTACCAATTGGGCCTTATTTGTGCACTTTTACCCATTGTACATATTTCAGTTGTAGCTTCTTCTTCCTCTGTCATATTTGTGCATTCCTTGGAAAAGTTGTTATTCTTGCACAAATTTTACCTAAGGGAGAAGGAAAGATTGAATGTCAGAATGAGACTGAGCAGGAAGTTGGAGACGTGGACGAGATTGTAGAGGCTGAGTATTTGGCTGAGAGGGGTGGGGATGATGAGGATGAAGGGTTGGACATGGAACCGTTGGATGAGCAGTTGGAGGGTAGTGATTTGCAAAATGATGCTGATGAGAATACCAGTAGGTTAGAGAGAAACTAGAGAAGATGATGATTCAACGAGGCTGAAGAAGGATGCCCGAAAATACTAATGTGAAGTATAATGTGTGTTCAAGATTTATTATGGCTAGCTGAAGACTTTCAATTATATCAGGTCATCAGAAACATAACAATGAGTCAAAGAGAAAGCTCAATCAAGCGCATAATTCTAAGTTATCATCTTACTGGATGAGATTATCAGACACTAGTGTGTGAGTCTATAGCAGATTAAAGGGATAGTTGATGTACAATATACTGTTATAGAAAGTATAAATTTTGATAATAGATCCACTTGATCATTGAAGTTCAACAAATTTCCATGTACATTACTCTATAGGTTTTAATTTGATTAATTTGGTACTTATACTGATTTGATCATGACGTTGCTGATTCTGTTAAAATTGTTGAATCGTTGTGGCTTTTAAGCTTCACAATTTGATGAATGGTGCATTAATCCACAAATTAAGATTTTGTATTATCAAAATGCGTGGAAATTTTTTTGACAAATGAGTTTGCCCATTAAAATTCAAGGCATGTAAACTTTAACGTTTTGTGATCCATATAATTGAAGTATTTAATTACACATGAAACAACATACTCGGCAAAGTTGCATTGAGTTGCACTAAAGTGTTAAGATCTTATTGTGCACTTTTAGGTAATTAGTTATGCACTATTGTATACAAGATATGCACTTTAGTTATCACAAGCATGAATTATAGCCTATGAGGGATTCGAACCCACATCCATGTGTACCAACACACTGCTGTATCATTTGAGCTAATAGGCTATGACAAAATCAAATAGTTGGACATACACCATTTTATAGAAAGTACATTCAAACATGCATGAATATAAACAATTTATTGATGCACTTTTTATATTTTTAAGGACGCTCTTTTACTAATAAGATGTGCACTATTAGGCATTATCTATGCACTTTTTACTAATAAAACATGCACTTTCTTATTACCTGACTTATTCCGTTTGAATGAGAAAGATACGCACTAAAAGCACTTAGTTATTCATTTTACTAACAAGACATACACTTTAACCCGTTTAGTAATGCACTTTAAACACTTAGTGATGCACTTTTACTAATAAGACGTGCATTATTGGGCACTTAGCTATACACTTTATTAAACAAGACATGTATTTTTTATTGAGTGACTTATGCACTTTGAATGAATAAGATATGCACCAAAAGTACTTAGTTATGCACTTTTACTAACAAAACATGCACTTTAAGGCACTTAGTTATGCACTTACTTTCTATGAGGTTTGTTGAATGCGGGTAAAAATATTAAGAGGAGAAAAATATTCAAAAGGACAAGAAAATGAATTGATACAAAATACACAAATTTACAATAAAAATGCAAGAAGAAGGCAACGATTTGGATCTCACATTCCTTACAAATTCTTTGCAAAAGGAAAGTTAGCTAAAGAGATGGATCATAAAAGTTCAGCTAGCAAGCAAAAATTGAAGAGATGAGCATGTCAAATAATTCAACACAATCATCATAATCTTCACAATCTCAAAATTTGTCGACAGACAACTCAAGATCACATCAAGGCATGAAAACCATGTTCAAGCAATATTCCAAGGGCTTCTTAATAGACATCACCAAATCACCAAAACAGTAGGCAACAACAATACAATTTATTCACGACCAAAAGGAGGCAAAGGTCCTCAAGAAAGTTAAGAAAAAGCTCAACATACTAGCATCAGTAAACCAAGACAACAATAACTAGAAGATAGCAGCAATTTAAACCAAAATGACAATAGAAGAACAATAAGAAATTCACCAAAAGTTCAGCACACCAGCATCAGTAGACTAAGATAACAACAACAATCGAGCGAAACATCCAAGAAAATAACAAGGATTAATGCACATCAATCATAATCAGCACCACCATCGCAAACAAAGTTGCAAGAGCATTATAAAATGATCACAACCAGCTAGAGAATATATCAATGAACATCAACATAAAGCTTCAAAGTTGTTACTTATCAAACTTACATATGTACTTGTAAGAAATACTCATTTATAATTTAAGAGTATAGATGCACAAATTATAGTTCGGTATGCACTTTAAAAACTAAACTATGCACCTCAAGTTTGCACTACTCAGTGTAGATTATTTTCCAAGAGGCAAACACTGAATTTAGTTTCTATTCGTTTACTTCTATGTGTTTTCAGCGTATGAACCCTACAAATCTACATTCACAAAAACTAAAGCATCACGATGGATAAACCCTAATTCTGAACACATTAACCTTAAATTTGAGCACATGAAACCTAAATCTGAACACATGAACCCTAATCGCATCATTGAACCACAATAATCTAAAATTTAGGATTGAAGTAGAGATTTTTTACCTTTTGAAGCTTTTGCTTTCCCTTTCAAAGCTTTTTCATCGTTCGCCATGTTTGTGTGGTCAAAGACTTTGCTTTTGAAGCTATTGTTGATAGGAAGGATGGAAGTAATGGAGATAGATGATGATTTTGAAGCAAATTTCAATGATTTCAGATGAGATTTAGACGAAAGAGATTTGGAGACGATTTGAGTTTTGGAAGGGATGAAAAGCAGAGCTGAAAACTGGAGCGTTTCTTGTTTAGTCGGGTTTGGGAGGGTAGCATCTTTGTCAATATTTACAAACGGTGCCACTATAAATGAATTTGGATGAAGCACGTGTAATTTGCTGAGATTGTGAGTGTCATGACGCGTCATAATTATAGTCATCAATTCACCTCATCCAACGGTTCCAAAAATTACTCATTTTACACATGCCATTATATATGCACCAGAACCGCACTCTATATTTAAATGATAAGCTAATAATTATCAAAATATAATTACGAGATGTTAAATTATAGATTGTTTATTTCGTAGTTCATTATCAACGGAATACACTTCCAGATAATTCAAATAGTAAGTACAGACTTCTCACCCAATTAATGATTCTTTTTGCAAGTTCATAAGTATTCTAATTTAGTAATTGTTTTCTTAATTCTTACACATAGCGCTCACTTGGTTATGGAATCAAACCACATACATTCTGGTATACCAGTTGTGTTATACTTGCTCTATTTTTTTTTACGTAATATAGGTGTTGTTGTTAATTATTTTATTCAGTGACATTATACTTAATTTTGCATCGTTACATTTTATGTTGATTATTAGAGTGTTCAATCACCACGCACGGATAATATTAAGAAAAAAATAGATTGAAGAGGATGCATCAACTACAAGAAAAACGTCATCATAAATCAACTCTTGAAAAAGGTTAGTATATAGTACGGTTATATTAAGTTAATTTGATTAGTTAAATTCAATAAATTATTTTTGTTTTCGTAATAGGGTGTAGCATTATTTGTTGTTCGCCCAATATGCTTAATTGAAGAATTTAATTTTACTTGAAGTTTTAAAACGTGTATAGATGTTACGTAATCAAGTGCTTATTCTATTTGTTTTTCCTCATTGGACCATTCAACACATGCTCCAACACTACCAGTGTCAAACAATGTCAATGTTGAGAATACCTAATTTAGAGGTGCAATGCACTGCATACCCACTTCTTCAACATTAACAGGTGAGTTTTAATTTCGTTTTTATTCATAATTATATTTACAATATGTGAATGTAATTCTTATATATTCATTTTATGTATAGATAATTTGGATACTCAAGCATCTTTTTTTTATGGACTCAAGCATCTTTGATACAAGAGGATCGTATGGAAATGATTTACGAAGGTATCCCATATGGATGTTACACTCCTATGTCCCTATCTATGATTTGTTTATATTAACGTCCAATTTACTATAAATGATAAGTCATACTCTGTTTTTGTAGGTTATGATGGAGAAGGAGAGCCATCAACTAATATCACCAATGGTATATCCTTTTAACCATCAATGGCTATTCTATGAGCGTATCTAATCTTCTATAAATAACTTACATGTTCGTTTTAGGCTACTATGAAGATGTTGGGGACCCATTGTACACTTGTGTTTCATGTGGTGCAATGATGTGGTACGAGGAAAGAGCTGTAAAGAGTGAAAAGCTGGTAGTTCCGCTTTTTAATTTGTGTTGTCAGAAAGGGAAGGTTGAGTTGTCACTTCTTCAATCACCACCTAAAATCCTTTCAGATCTTATCTCCAAGAAGTAAGCAATTTTGTAAATACATTCATGCTTACAATATGATGTTCTCATTCACATCATTGGGGGGAAAGATTGAAGATATTAAAGATGGGAGAGCTCCTCCTTCATTTAGATTGGTTGGAAAGAATTATCACAAGATTGGAAGCTTATTACCTCCTGATTTAGATCAAGCAAAATTTTTGCAACTCTATATTGTTGATACAGAAAATGAGGAGATGAATTGGGTTAATGTATTCAGGTAAACTAAATATCATTTTTTACGTTTTAATCATAATTTTAAATTTTGTGTGTAATCTAATTATATAAATATTTGTTAATGTGTGTTGTATAGGTCGAAAGAAAAGAAGTTCTTTGATGAATCAATAGTCAGGGATTTGAAAACCATGATTGATCAACACAATCCTTCGGCTCAAGTTTATCGGATGGCTAGAGATCGTTTTGCAGAATGTCCATCTGTTAATGTAAAGGTCAAACTTCTCAATCAAATAAATACAGATGCCTGTAGATATTATCTCCCTTCTACATCAGAAATCACTGCTTTGATCATTGATGACGTAGGGGGTGATAACGCAAAGAGGGATATAGTGCTTGAAACAAAATCTCGGGTTTTGACCCAAATCAGTTAGATACATCCCTCATACCTTGCTCTTTAGTATCCTCTATTATTTCCATATGGAGAGGATAACTGTAGAATTGATATTCAGTTTGTTGACATAGACCTAAACACCGCACGAAAGAGGGATAAAGTAAGTATGAGGGAATTCATTGCGTTCAGGATTCAAGAGAGGGAACAAGAAGGTGGAATTATTGTGTCTTCAATGAAATTGTTTCAACATTTTTTTGTAGATGCTTATTCTATGATCGAATCCACTCGGCTTTCATACATACGAGCAAATCAAAAGAATTTTAGGGCAGAGACTTTCCAGAATTTATCCAATGCTGCTTCTAATGGGAATACAACACCTTCTTTCAATAGGAAAGCGTGTTAAATTCCCTTCTTCTTTTACTGGTGGAAAGAGATACATGGTTCAGAATTACCATGATGCTATGGCCATTTGTAAGAAATTTGGCAGTACAGATTTAATTATTACCTTCACGTGCAACCCAAAATGGCCTGAAATCAAAGCACATGTAAAAGCTAGGGGTGTTACGTCTCAAGATCGTGCAGATATTGTGGCTCAAATGTTTAAGATTAAGCTTGAAGAAATTATTGCTGATTTCAGAAAGCGGAAAATCTTTGGAGAAGTCAAAGCAGGTACGAATCTCTGGTTTCTTTAATATTAATTTATAACACATGATCTAGCTAAAATATCCGTCATTATTTATATTCATTATGTTGCTTCTACTTATTTGCATCATATCCGTCATTATTTATATCAATTATGTTGCTTCTTCTTATTTGCATCATACTGCTATTTCTAAGGTGATGTAATTTATTATTCTACGTTATCTTTCACATTTTATACAATAACTTATGTGTTTAATTTTTTTTTATGAGTGATATACACAATTGAGTTCTAGAAACGTGGATTACCGCATGCCCACGTTGTTCTTTTTCTGGACAAGGATAAAAAAAAATTAGGCCGCCTTCTGATAGTGATAAATTAATTTCTGCTAAATTGCTTGATCCATCATTTGACCCAGAGCTGTATAGAGTAGTCACAAAATTAATGATGCATGGACCGTGCAGTTCATCGAACCCAAAATCCCCATGCATGAAGAATGGAAAATGCATTAAATTCTACCCAAAAAGTTATAACGAGTCAACATACATTGACTCCGAAAACTTTCCTATCTACAAGAGAAGCAATAGTGGTGTCGAGGTGAAAAAAATGGATCAACTCTTGATAATAGGCATGTTGCCCCCTACAACTGTGAGCTTTTGTTAAGATATAATGCACACATCAATGTTGAGGCATGCAATCAGTCAAGGCTGGTCAAATATCTATTCAAGTATATTAACAAGGGTCACGATCGTACAAGTGCATCATTGTCTGTATATTCTGACAAGCCTGAGGAAATTAAAAATTACTATGATTGTAGGTATTTATCTCCATGTGAGGCTGCATGGAGACTTTTTGCCTTTGATATTCATTTCAAAAAACCTTTTGTTCAAAGGCTAACCTGTTACCTCCCAAACGAACACAGTATTATTTTTTAGGATGATGATCCCATAGATGATGTAGTAAACAAAAACGGGATTGGAGGTACATGCAAGACCTTTATATGGAGATCTTTGTCGGTTGGGATTCGTTCTAAGGGTGAAATTGTTATTACAGTGGCTTCAAGTGGAATTGCAACTCTCATTATTCCCAGAGGAAGGATGGCTCATTCTAGATTTTGTATCCCTTTGAACATCGATGAAGATTCAAGTTGTCACGTTAAGGCGGGATCTCCTTTGGTAGAATTATTAGAAGTCGCTAAACTTATTATTTGGGATGAAGCTCCTATGGTGAACAAGCATTGTTTTGAAGCTCTTGATCGCACTTTCAGACACATTCTCAGATGCTCCAACCCAAGGAGTATGGAGCAACCTTTTGGTGGTAAGGTTGTTGTGTTTGGTGGTGACTTTCGGCAAACATTGCATGCCGTACCGCAAGGAAGTCGTGCTGATATTGTATCTTCCAGCATCACATCTTCATATTTATGGCAAGATTGTAAGGTTAGAATCACACTTATTCACTCGTGTAGTTTGTTTGTTAAAATGCCTACTCCCCAATTGTAGATATACAATATTTATGCTTATTATTGATTTTAGGGTTTTGAGCTAATATTTGTAGGTCTTGAAACTAACAAAAAACATGCGGCTTCTCCAAACATCTTCAAGTGGAAATGCACATGAATTGGAAGAATTTGCAAAATGGCTTCTGAAAGTTTGAGATGGTGATCTCAGAGAACCAAACGATGGGGAAGCAACTATAGATATTTTGTTTGAACTATTGATCACTCCTACATCTGATCCGATTTCGGCTATTATTGAAGCCACGTATCCAGATTTTCTCCAACACATGGATGTTTCTACCTATTTTCAAGACATATCTGTTTTAGCACCTACCCATGATGTTGTGGATGAAGTGAATGATTATATGTTGTCTTTGATACCGAACAAAGAAAAGACTTACTTGAGTTCCGACAGCATTTGCAAGATTGAAGGAGATAGTGCTTTTGAGATGCAATTTTATTTGACTAACTATTTGCACAACATTAAATGTTCTGGAATACCAAATCATGCATTGAAGTTGAAAGTTGGAACACATGTGATGTTATTGCGTAATATAGACCAATCAACGGGTCTATGCAATGGTACCAGATTGATTATCACTTAGCTTGGTACAAAAAGTATTGAAGGGCTCATAATTTTTAGTACTAGTGCAGGACTGAAGGTACATATTCTACGCATGCGTCTAAGTCCTTCAGATTCTACTTTACCTTTTAAGTTAAAACGGCGACAATTCCATGTTATCACTTGCTTTGCGATGACCATAAACAAAAGCCAAGGACAATCATTGTCGAAAGTCGGTTTGTAACTCCCAAAGCATGTATTCACTCATGGTCAATGCTATGTCGCCTCATCACGTGTGACAAACAAGGATGGACTGAAGGTGTTGATTTTAGACAAGGATAAAATGCCGCTGTCAAAGACCACCAATTTTGTGTACAAAGAAGTGCTACAACGTATCTGAAGCCCCTTCATTGCTCATGTACATCAACATCAATGTCTATATTTTCAATTATGTGCTTTCTACACATTATCTTGCACTGGTTATAATAGTGCAATTGAATTTCTTATTTGTTGGTTTGCAGGTTTTTACTGCGACATTCATGAAGTCTATATTGTGAAAAGCTTTCCTCTATTTGATTCGTGTTTGTGAAGATGTAGTAAATCTATAAGACATATATTTTATGTGATTATTGTTTTGGTAAACTATTATCAATTGTAATTTGTTTTGATGTCATTGTTGCTCCTTATAAACGTTTTTCACCAAACTTATATTTCCTTTAAACTAAATTATACAGCACCTAACGTATTTATTACTACATAGATTGAATTAACTCGTGCATGGCACGGGTGTTACACTAGTTGCCATTTATTTTAAAAACTCAAAATAACTGGAAATTAGGAGAGAAAAAAACGGGCCAGAAACATAAAAAAAAACAAAAGAAACTTATCAAAATGTAATATTTACAACGGTGATTGTGAGTACTCAAATTTTCAAATGCATTCATCTCCCTGATCATAAATAACCAACTCAGCGCCTTTGTCCTCCTCCTCCTCCTCGTCTTTACCAAAGCCCCCTCCCCCAAGCTAACTCCATCGTTATCGTCTGATCCATTGAGTGTCATCATACATTGTTCGTTGCTGCAAACGCGCCCTAGCTGATCTCTCCTCTTACTTTAATATACTACACGCATCTCTAGCCGTCCATCCTCTGTTCTCCTTCCAACTAAAAAAATTCCGCCCTCGGTTCATAATTAAGAGTTTGGATCATATGGGGAGGGGATTTGAGGTGTAAAGTGGGGATGAATTTAGGCCATTAGATCTACAAGATCCTAGGGTTGATAAGAATCCCGCTTTTTATAAAAGCATGGGGTATTTTTGTCACTTTATGCCATGTTTTAAGAATTGTATACTGCTCATTTCCATCCTCTCCGCTCCATCGCTCGTCGGAAAGCTATGCCGCCATTGTTAAAGCTCGCTCTTCTCATTGAATCGTCCGCTCTCTTTTCATGTTTTTGTTTTTCCGCATCAAATCGAGATGGATAGTGGTATGTTTCTTCACTCTCTTCTTCATTTCACTAATTCTCTATCTTCTAGTTTTTCATTCAATTTGTACAGTGTGATTTGCTTGATTATACGTCCAATTGCTTTTTCCATTGCATACTATATGTCCCTCCATATCTGAATCGCTTCTCCATATGTAAATTAAGTGAAGTTTTTGTGTATTTGTTCTTGCTTCTCTTAAATTTGATTTCTCTGATTTTTAGGGTTAATTTGTTATTCATATCAATAATTAATTGTGATTTCCTAATAATATTGCTTCAAAATTGAATGATGTTTTCATGTATTTGTTCTATCCTTTATGCAATCATGTTATGTTCATATTGATGTATTCGTTCATTTTCTCTTTTGTGCATTCACAATTTTATTACATTTTTGGGGGCACTGGTTATATTATTTGGTTATTTGTGCACTTTATTTCACACCTTTATCCACTCTACTCTATTGTGGCAGGTGTTATGTCATTTTCATTTGTTGTTGATGCTCATTAATCTAATGAAGTCTGTTAATGGTGTTGATGTTTTCTCATTGGACCATGTGAATCTTGGAAACATCTATTGTTGTGTCAGATGGTACTCTTTTGACTAGCCAAGCGATTCATGGGATGGATTTCTCATTGGTTGTGGGAGACACACCACTATCACCAGGATGAATCCCATATTTTCAGTGATGGATGATCCTACATCGGCTTGTAAGCCATTAGTGATTGTTTTAAGGGAGGGCAACCAAATTTCTTTGGAGGAGCCAAGAAAATCAATCAATGATGGAATGTTAATGCCAAGGATTACTAGTTAGACGCATTTTCATTCTCGAGGAGGAGAGAGAGCCTTGACTGGTCGAACTCGATCAAGAAGACAACAAATGTAGTGGTTGTCAAGATGGATGAGATAAAGTTGATCTATTTCTTACAATGACAAAGTGACCCCTACATTTGCGAATTACTTGTGCATTGCTAGTACTAAGGAAATGCTAAGATTAGGAGGTAATAGAGAATTTTGGAACTCATACTCGAGCTCACTTCGAGATGATTGTTCAGAGAGTTTTGACATATATTTTCAGGGAGTATGGCCTAATTGTAACACTTTTCATTGTTCTTCTATGACTATGGAGTTTGAATGGATTTGAGATTGTAATTCCTTGCTTTGTCGTTGTTCTAACAATTTTGATAGTGGATCCACTTGATCATAAAATTTCACAAATTTGATTACTCTATAGGTTTTAATTTGATTACTTTGTACTCAATCTGATTTGATGGTGTCATTGGTGATTCTATTAAAAATGTTGAATCGTTGTGGCTTTTATGCTTCACAATTTGATAAATGGTGCATTAATCAATCAATTGAGATTTTGTATTATCGAAATGTGTGGAACAATTTTAGACAATTGAATTTGACAATTAAAATCCAAAATATGTAAAATCTAAAATTTTGTAATCCATATGATTGAAATAAACATATAGGAAATGACATACACTCGACAAAGTTGTACTGAAGTTGTAAGAACTTATTTATGTACTTTTGGTAACTAGTTATGCACTGTTATATACAATACATGCACTTTTATGTTTTTTAATTATCACTAGCATGTTTTGTAGCCTATGAGGGATTCGAACCCACATCTTTGTGTACCAAGACACTGCTCTACCATTTGAGCTAATAGGCTATTAAAAAATCAAATATTTGGACATAAACCACTATATAGAAAGTACATTCACCACTATATAGAAAGTACATTCAAACTTGAATAGAAGAATTTAGTGATGCACTTTTACTAATAAGATGTGCACTATTAGACACTTAGCTATGCACTTTTAGTAATAAGACATGCACTTTCTTATTACCCGACTTATTCATTTTGAGTGATAGAGACACACATCAAGGCATGCACTTTTTCACATTTAGTAATGCATTTTTAAAGTTTAGTGATGCACTTTTACTAATAAGATGTGCATTGTTAGAAACTTAGTTATGCATTTTAATTAACAAGAAATGCAATTTTTATATTAAGTGACTGATGCACTTTGCATGACAAATATATGCACTAAATATACTTAGTTGTGCACTTTTACTAACAAGACATGCACTTTTACGAACAAGAAATTGCTAGCAAGCAAAAACCAAAAAATATCAGCCTGCTAAATAACTGGATGCAATCATCATCTTCACAATCTCACAATTGGCATTAGCAGACAACTCAAAGAACTTTAATGCATGAAAACCATGATCAAGTAAAATCCAAGGGCTTCCAAACAACCAACACTATAGCATCAAAACAACATGTATCAACAATACAAGTTATTCACGACCAAAAGAAGGCAAAGATCCTCAGAAAAATTCAGCACACCAACATCGGTACACCAAGACAGTAACAATTAAAGACAACAACGGTTTACACCAAATTGACAACATAAAGACAATAAGAAATTCATCAAACTTGGTCACAAAATTGCAAAAACTCAACAAACATTTGCACAAAACTCGTAATCGCAACATTTTTCAATTGAAAATTTGTAAAACCCTAGATCTATGAACATTTTCAACATTTTTCACTTGTTCGAGCATAACGATTATGAACATCTCCATTTATCTATTAGAAACTGAAATTAATCATTAGAATAAGGTGTTTACCTCGCATTTGAGTTGATTTCCCTTTTGAAGTGACGGTATCCTTCACTATTAACACAAAGCCTTCAAATACATAAAACGAGTGACAATCTCGACGATAAAGATGGAATGCTTGAGAAATCGAGAGGTGGTGTTGGTGGAGAAGTATGATTCGCGATCGATTTCGCTAGGGAATTTCTAGGGTTTTTTTGTGTTAGAGAGGAAAAGGGACGAATGCGTCTGAGAATGAAGAAACACTCTTTATTTTCTTGGTTTTGTTTAAGTGTAGGGGTATGGAAAAGTTATTAATATTATAATTATTGTCATCGTTTAATAAAAGTACAGTCATATGATTTGAATTTTATGATTTTTTATTTGAAACTTTTAATCCTGACTACCCATGTGAACAATTTAGTGGCTGAGAAAATTTTGCATTTTACACCCTATACTACACCGAATTGCAAAAATACCCCAAATGCATTAGTGAGTTGCATATATATCACTTTGACTTTTTTTTTGCATATATACACCAAATGGGGTATTTTTGCAAAATATTTAATTTTTTCTTTTAATTCAGAAATGAAATAAAATAAAATAAAAGCATGAAAAGAAAAAGGAAACAAAAAGCCCAAAATAGTAAAATAATATTTTTTAGGATTTCCCTCTAAAACCCCAAAATATTTCCCGCCCCTTTCCCTCCCACTTCCCGCCCACTTCCCTCCCACTTCCCGCCCACTTCTCGGCCATCCCGGCTTCCTCCATCCCGTCGGCCGGTGCATCAACAGTTGAAAGTGAAAGATTTAAACCCATCCTCCCTCCCCTCCCCTCCCCTCCCTCTCCCTTCCATTCTGCAGACGTCCTTGTAACTTTTAAAGTGAAAGATTTGAACTGGTAGGTAGTTATATTCAGAGGTTTTTTTTCATGGCGAACTGTGCAACTGTAAAAAAGGAATGGCGATGTATCTCCATAGCGATGTAAACAGGAATGATGATGTATCTCCATGGCGAACTGTGCAACTGTTAAAAAGGAATGATGATGGGCGAGAGAAGGGTTGAACCTCAGCATATGAACCCGAAGAACTGTTGAACTCAACATATTGATTAAGAAGCAGTTTTCAAGGTGAACTGGTAGTTATATTGACAAGGTTTTTTTTGTGAAGTAAAGAAATGATTCTAGTCTGGATGAACTGGTAGTTAAAGAAATGATTCTAGGGCTAAAGTATGTAAAAACAAATATTCAGAAGGGAGCAAATGTAAAACCCAAGTGAAGAGATGAAGTAGAAATTTTCTGAAGTAAAGAAATGATTCTAGTCTGGATGAACTGGTAGTTATATTGAAAAGGTTTTTTTTCTGCTATAATAGAAAGTTCTTGTCGGACTTAGGAAAACAATTGTCATACTTAGAAATAAAAATGTCATAACTACAACGTTGAAATTGGATATATGTCTACTAAGAAGGTGGATAGTTCATCTCACTAATCTAAATACAAGATGTCTTAATTAGATCTCATGTTCCTGATGCTATACTTCTTTGGCAATTTTACTTTACATAGATATTAATTGCACTTCATCTCACCAATCTACTTTAAAGATATATTAATTAGAAAATGCTCCATGTTTGAGTATTTTTAGGTACAGAGGAGGCACTTGTAGTGCTGGTGATTTCCAAAGCGTGACATTTTAAATTGTTATTGTGATATACTATTTATACTATTTTCACAGTGTAATAATGTATGATTGACAAATGTGACCGTATTCAGACTGATTTACTTCGTAGAGGTCTTACTTTATGGAGATAGTAATGGCACTTCATCTACCCCATCTCATTGGAGTGTGTGTTGTTTGACTATCCTAACTGTACATACTTCCAGTTCTACTCTCTCTTTGTTTCACTTCATCTTACCCATCTCTTTCCTCTCCTTAGAGCAGCTCGTGTGGTTGTTGGTGTTTTTTCCTGGGGAGTCACAAACTTCAGTTGGATTTTAATTGAGTGGCAAATAGGTATGGACGATGAATACTCCACCATTGGAGACAAGGGAGAGGTTGGCTTCATCGATGTTCCTTCAGTCACAACATCATCGCCAACTGAGGAGGGTCCTGTCATGGTGTATGTGCCGTTTCCATTTGCTGGAGGAAAGCCTCAATCGGTTCCTGTGAACGAGGTTGCCGTGGCGTCATTCACCATAGAAAACACCACAGATGAATATATTTTACTTTGGGGTGTGAAGATTTATGCTTCAATTCCTGAAGATTCATTTGTGTTGTCATTGATGAAACCTCCATCTGGCCAGCCAGATGACATACCCGAGGAAGATTTTGTCCCTTGTTTTGATATGGAGGAACGAAATTTGAACCCACATGGTAGCCTGACTATATCGATGTCTTGTGTGCCCAAGGAGATTGGCCTTTTCACATCTATACTGCATATCCAAACTAGTCAGGGGATTATTGAACGACTTGTCTTCCTCTTGGCTGAAGATGAGGTATCCAAAGCTTTGGCACCTCAGAGACCATATAACATACCAACACAGATCAGGAAAGCGATAGAGTTTGAGGAAATCCCTGAAGTGGTCTTACAAGGCTTAACAGAGGAAAATTATGTGTCGTATTTCATTGAGTTGTTAGGGGTGAGGAACTTCTGATTATGGTAAGTGTTATGTTTTCTATGTATGGGGGTTGGGGGACTGAGGGGATAGCTAAATGGCATCGTTCTGCCGTAGCACCAAGTTGTTGAATGACTTTTTTTAATATATTTGTTTACAGGAGTATGTCAAAGCTTATAATATGAAGTTTGTTACTTTGAGACAAAGGTATAATGTCAGGCTTGTATCACTTAAAGTGCCAGGACTAGGTGAAAGAAGGCCCTCAGTTGTCAGTGGAGATGTGGTGAATGTTTATGGAGAATATTATGTCCATCAGGTATGTCAATAATGTTAGGTATCTTATGTTTTTTGTCAAAGTGTTATATACTATTGTCGGTATGAATTATGAAATTGCACGAATTATCGTTGTCAAAGCTATGTTCTCATGTTGAACTTGCTAATGTTCTTTGAACAGGGCGTGATCGACCGTGTTGAAGCTGATGAATTAGTATTGCAATTTAATGATGAATTTTACCAAAGGCATATAGATAGCAATGTGTATGAAATCTGTTTTGTGTTCAACGGGACAAATTTCCGTAAGCTTCATGAAGCCATTCTATCTGCAGAGGCATTACATCAAAACTTCCTCTTTCCCCATGAGTATCAGTCAAAACGGAGGATTACAACCAACAATTTTGTGCCTATCTCACTTCTTCTTGATGAGGAACAACAAAATGTTGTTCGGTTAATTTTAGGCTGCAGAGGAGGAGCTCCTTATGTGATTTATGGACCCCCGGGAACAGGAAAGACAAAAACACTGGTGGAGGTGATCCTACAACTCTATACAACTAGACATGATTCTCATATACTGGTATGTGCTTATTCAAATTGCGCGGCATATCACATATTAGAGAAAATCCTTTGTGAGTGTCCTTCACTTAGGGAGGAAGATATTTATAGGTTGAATGCCACACATCGTCCCTTACAAAGAATAAACGCTTCATGGTTGAGGTTCTGCACCTATAGTGCTAGTTTCTTCACTTGTCCTTCTCGAGATGCACTCCGCATGTATAAGATAATAATAACGACATACACGAGTGCATCTTACCTCTATCATGCTGAAAGGGTTAACCGTGGCCACTTCTCCCACATCATCTTAGATGATGCAAGCCAAGTTTCAGAGCCAGAGACAATGATCCCCATATCAACCCTCATAGAAAAGAACACAGTTATTGTTCTTTGTGGTGATCCCAAACAACTTGGGCCTGATATTTTTTCAAAGCAAGATGAGGCTTATGGTTTGGGAAGATCTTTTCTAGAGAGGCTGTTGGACTTTGAAGTTTACAGATCAGGGGATCCTAATTATGTCACAATGTTGTTGAACAATTACCGGAGCCACCCTGCTTGTCAATGTTCCTTCAAGACTATTTATTTTATAGTGGAGCATTAAGGCCAGATCGAGAAGACAGTAAGACATGTTTCTTACCTTGGGCTGATATGCTTCCCAATAGGAACTTCCCTTTCATGTTCTGTGGCATCCAAGGCTTTGATGAGAGGGAAAAGGGCAGCCCATCATGGTTTAATAGGATTGAAGCTAGCAAGGTGGTTGAGCTCGTACAGAGGCTGATAAGAAGGAATGTGCCTGAGCAAGACATCGGGATTATTACCCCTTTCCCACAACAAGTACTAAAGATAAGGAAGGCTCTCATGTCTCTATGTATGAGGCATATTGAGATTGGTGGGGTTGAGCAGTTTTTGGGTGAAGAAAAGGAAGTGATCATCCTGTCAATAGTCAGTTCGACCGCTAACCACGATGAATATGACAGGACTTTCCATATGGGATATCTGAGCAACCCGAAGAGGTTAAATTTTGCCCTGACTCATGCCCGATCATTGCTTATTATAGTTGGAAACCCTTATATTTTAGAAAAGGTAATTCCCGATAAAAAAAAAGTAGAGTTGGTCATTGTTGTTGGTCATTGACAGGATTAACAAGGTTGATTAACTACGGTGTTTTTGGTCTTTGACAGGATTGGCACTGGCAAGAAATCCTAAAGGATTGTGTATTACGTAGCGCCTATGAAGGCTGTGCATTTCGCGTGCATGAGTAGTTTGACAGTAGGTAGTTGTGATTCTAGTAATGTAATGATAGCATCCAGTTGACAACTATCCTTTTTTGTAGAAATGTAATGGTAGCCCACGCTACAATATTGTAGGAATGTAATGATAGTATCCAGTTGACAACTATTCTAGTAAGGTAATTGTCGGTGTGTGTAGTGTCGACATTAATGTTTTGGCAATCTGACATGTAGATTACAAATGCTGAAACCATGCTTTCTAAAACTATTCGAAAATAAAATTCAGCCTGTTACATAAAAAACCAAAGTCATGAGGTACATACTTTATAGTCAATTCATCCTCAACCATGCCTACATGCTCGATTACAAATGCTGAAAGCACTAATCCCTAGAATCACACCAGCACCAAACGTAAAAATAGGAAATATTACATGGTTTCTGAAGTTTGCCTGGGAGTGTAGTGCCTTGTTTTCAGCTTCAAGTTCTGCCACCCTTGCATTTAGTCGCCAAATTGCATGATCGAATTGCATCTCAGTTGTATTGAGTTCCATGATTCTCTGTCCAAGTTCATGTATCTCAGTACGTAGGCTTGTGATTATTTCACCCAACATGTTGGAACGTGGGCTATTCGTTAGCAACATGTCTAACTCTTCTTGCAACTTCTCCTCTAATTGAGAAGGTGTAGGAGATGAAGGTGGATGTTCATATTTGCGGGGGTCCCCGCTTTGAAAACTTGAGGTGTCGCTGGATGACATTGTACTCGAGTACTGTAGAAACAAAGAAAGATTTGTAGCAAAAAATAAGTGATACGTGCTTACTGATCCAGTATGAAAACCACACAATAAACAAAGAGGGTTACCTTCAAGTTCGGCGCAGAGAGGGTTTAGGGATTGTTGAGGAAAAATGAGAAGGAATGGTCGGGGGTCCCCGCTGAGGTTTATTTAGCTGTTTTTGTTGGAGAAATATTGCTTCATAACTATTCACCTGATATGAATTCTGAAAATGTAGTACACACTTAGAGGGAAAACCTCTGTTTTCCCTCTAAAATTTCCCTCCAATTTCTACCCCTTTACCCACGTGTTAGGGATTGTTATCCAAGCATAACCCAACCTGTAAACCTGCACAAAGCTTCTGTAACACCACAATACCTTAAATCCACAGAAGCTTCAAAATAGATTGTGCAGCGTCTTCAATGTCTTTGGAATAGAAGAAGTTTAATAATGGGTGAGTTCTGACTTTCACGTTCTTATTCCTATTCTTCTTTACAATAAAATCTTTTGTGGTCTTGCTTACTCTTTCATGTCGGTGTTAGGGCATTGTCATACGCGGGTCCCCGTTTGGCCCTAATAAAGTATTGAACTTGTGTTTGCTTTTTGTTCGTGTAACAGGTTTAACATCATACTACTTGACTCTGAAAACAAGTGGTGAATGGACATGTAAGGGAAACAAGTGGGTTTTTGATGGGATCACAACGACAACAAGACTTCTTTTGTATGCAAATATGAATTACTCAAATCTCAGGAAAAAGTTAACTGAGAAGATTAAATGCATCGACGAGATAGATGAAATGGAGATAAAATATCTGTCATCGTGGAAACCACTGGCACAACCAATCGATGTCAAAGATGACGAGGACCTTGGTGCGTTACAGTTTTTGAACGCACACTCGCACGATAACATTTGGCCTATCGAGTTATATGCGAGTATGAAAAAGAAGAGAAACAAAAAGCCAGAGGTTGTGGTAGGTTGCCATCCAAGTAGAAGTGATGACGAGGACATCACAGTGTGTCTGACTCCGCCACCGTTAACACAAACTCAAGAGGCAGAGCCCGAGGCTGTGGTAGATCGCCATCCTGTCACTGATCGTCCCAAATCCGACAAGAACAATAAGGTAAGCAACAATTATCCCACTGACGAAATACGGAATATCGTTGATTGTGACATGTATGAACTTAAACCAAAAATTTGGCGTGTAAACAATGGGGAAGTTCAAATAGTTGACTTGGTGAGCCAATCTGAGGCAGACTCAGAAACTGATGGGAGAGAAAAATAGGTCTTCCACAGGAACGAAAAGAATACAGGACTGTATTGACATTGAGAGTGATTATGCGGAAGACGTTGGGTGAGATTTTGATTGGGATGACCTTGAGGAGGATGTTGAAGAAGGGACATTGTTGGATGACACTAATGAAGTCGAAAACTTATTCATAGACATTGATGAGGAAGTTCTACAACAGATTGAAGCCGAGTGTTATCGTAGCAAACGGTTGTGTAAAAGGCAATTGGATGAGCCAATGGAGGATAATGGGGTAAGCGGCAATAATTTGGAAATAAAAGTTGGAGAGCACTTCAATTGCAAGAAGGATCTTAAGGATCGTTTATCCTTGATGGCATTACAGAGGCGCTTCCAGATGCACGTCCAAAAGTCTGATAAGAAGTTATATGTGTTAAGGTGCATTGATCCTAGTTGCACATTTTTTTGTCGTGGGACCGCTCTTGGCAGCACAGGATTGTTTCAAGTAAGGAAGTATTGTGGACTATGTACATGTGGCATGAAGCTAAAGCATAATTACCACAGACATGCAAGTTCAAGCATAATTGCTGACCATATTATGTCAAGGTAAGTAAACTATCCTGTCAGTACGATCATATATGAGCATGTCTATGAACTAACCTTAGCATGTTACATATACAATCCTGTTACAGATTTAACACAGCCGGTACATGTCCCGAACCTCGTGCTGCCGAAATTCAAGACAGCATGAAGAAAATGGGAGTGGCAGTTGGTTACGACAAGGCAAACAGAGCACGTTTAACCGCCATTGACAGGATAAGAGACACAGCTGAAGAAAGCTACAATAGGATTCATGGATACATGTACATGCTCGAAAGGATGAATACAGGGACAGTCACACATGTTGAAGTAGACACTAATCGTCAATTCAAGTATTGTTTCATCAGCTTGGGTGCTTGGCGCAATGGAATGAAGTTTTTAAGAAAGGTATATTTCCATCTTGTCGCCTTCCGTGATACTATTGTCAAATCGATACATGACATTGTAGAGCTGATTGAAAACTACTACAGGTCATAACTGTGGATGGTACCCATCTAGGATCAAAGTACAGAGGCACACTTCTAGTTACAGTGGCATAAGACGGAAACAGACAAATATATCCAGTGGCTTTTATTGTTGTTGACAGCGAGAATGATAGTTCATGGTCGTATTTCTTCCGACACCTACGCTTTATTGTTGCCGACGATCATGACCTCGTATTTGTGTCTGACCATCATGGAAGTATATACAAAGGTTTAAGAGAGCGCTATATCTTCGCAAAGCATGGTTGTTGCACACTTCACCTATGGGGTAACGTGAAGACGAGGTTTAAAAGAAATGACTTGTGGATTATGTACCAAAAGGCAAATCAAGCGTACACCAAACAGGACTTTAATCGTGAATTTGCAAGACTTTGCAACCAGTCTCCTGAAGTCGGTACGTACCTCAGGGGTGTTGGATTTGAAGCGTGGACAAGAAGTCATATGCCCGCAAACAGATTCAACATTATGACGTCCAACAACGCAGAATCCATGAATAGTCGCTTACTGGGCCCACGTCGACTGTCGTTGATTGGGTTGCTTGATGGTATACTGAATGTCATGAGTAATTGGTTTTGTGACAGGCGATTTAAGGGAGAACGACATTTGGATATTCAGACCCCGACTGTTTCTACTGAGCTAGAAGGTAATTATTTGAAATCGTTGACAATGGTTGTGAGTAGGCTAAATCAATATGAGTTTCAAGTGCATGCCAATGGAACTACACTCTTGGTAAATCTGCATGCTCGAACCTGCTATTGCAACGTCTTCCAAGTTGACCAAATTCATTGTGCGCATGCAATAGCGGCCGCGAAGGATTGTGGTGTGGATGCTGTCACTCTTGTTCATCCCTTCTTTACTGCTGAACTGTAGAAGGAAATGTACAAGGAAACTATATATCCGGTTCCTGCATTTGAGCGTTGGGAAGTTCCTGACACGGTCTTGAATAAAGCATGTTTGCCCCCGGTTGTTAGGAGGAAATCCGGAAGACCAAGGAAGAAAAGGATCCCGTCACGTGGAGAATACAAGGGCCCGAGGAGAAGGTGTGGAAGTTGTGGTGTTGTCGGCCATAACTCACGAAACTGTCCTAATCCCTCAACCGACCCATGATGCCGTTAATTGTGTTGTGTTACCTCTTCAATTATGTATTTTGTTAATATGTGTACTCAGAGTTCCAAACTCTTGAAGGATCTCTTACCACTCATATTAATTTTCGTATAAATGGTATGTATTTTGTTAATATGCATCCGTATGTTAATGTAATATTATCCTGTCGTCGTTATATATATATCCCGACATAGAGTATTCACCATAGAGTATTATTTCATGCGCCATTACCATCACCATAGAGTATTATTTCATGCGCCATTACCATAACATTCTATATTAAATAAAAGAGAATTACATAATATCACATTATGGATGAGGAACTTGACATATAATATTAATTCATGCGACATTACAACATACCATAACATACTATACCATAATCTACTGACTATATATAGTCGCTATATGACATTCTCATCTTCCTACTTGACATACCTATCATAACATACCATAAAATACTACATTACATTGTCCCTAAACTAGATCACTTAATCAGATTCTATATATTTGCGGAGGAGACAGATGATTCTGGGCCGTCACGCTGTGGAAGTTCATCAACAATATCTCTAGTGATGACATATATGTTGATGAAGGCAACGGATCTACCTTGGGCGGCAAGGGCGACGGCGTCTCCGCGGCGTTGTAAGGCCCTCAAGGTACGAGGCCCGTCATGGGTGGGCACAACTTCGAAGAAGTAAGAGGCATCCCGTTCGGAGTCGTTAAAATAAAATAGTTGGTTCAACAACCAATGGATATCTTGTACCATTTCAGCCGAGGGCCTCCAGTTTTACTTCCTCCCGCCTTGGTAGACATGGGTTGAAATCCTGACATCTTGTCCCCTTGAAGGGATGAGTCTCCCCCCGGTATGGACAGTTGTGTAAACTGTTGGGCCTGGGAAATTGGTAGAAGCCCAATTGTATCTAGCCCACGGATGCGACCAGCAGGAAGATCGAATCAGTTCGTTGGAGCGACGCGTGATGGGTTGAGCACACAAACACACTCCGCTAAGATCTCGGGAAGAATCCAACTGATTTCCCATGAAATCCGATAGTGCCAGATTAGGTTCCAAAGTTATTATTTGCATTGTATAAATGTATAGAAAGGAAGAAATTATACACACACACATTCAGAATCAATACGAACGACTACTATCATTTCCTCTCAATCTTGCTCTCGAATTCGGTTCTCGTAATCAGAAGTATTCTAGATTCACTCAAGCGATCGGCATCTAAAATCTCACTCGATAGATCATCAATTCGAGGAAGATAAGCTCTTCAATCGCTCATTCAGTTTCAATTTCATCTATTCTATTGATTTGATTTGGATTTATTAGATATATTCGTCTAACAAATTGTCTAGTTGCCCTCTCAAAGGCGATTAGGATCGGTAAGGTCTTTTTGCCCCAAAACAATTTGGCGCCCACTGTGGGGCATCTAGCCAATCAAGGGTCCAATTCAATCATGGACGCCACCGGAAACCCCACAATCACCACTGAAGAGCAAAATCAGGTCGACCCCATGGTCGAAGCCCTGACCGAGAACGCCAATGCTCAACCAACTGGAAATCCTCAAATCCAGGAACTCGCAAAAGCCATAGAAATCCTTCAAGAGGAATTGGTCCAACAACGCACCAGGACCGAAAAGCTAAGTACTCAATCTGAATCTGAAATTACTCGACTAACCCATGAGAACGAAATGCTGAAATCTCAGGTACAATCGGTTGCATCAAACCCTGGGGGATCCAGACGTGTAGTCAATACTGAAGGACTACCCACCAGACTCGATATGGACGGAGCAAACGTGACTCCTATCGCACCAACCCAGGCTTCTATGCCCGCTGGAATGTTTCAGACACCCCAAATCTCTGCTGGTATAACTAACAATCTCATAGCCGGACTCCCAGAAGTCCGAGCAACCGCTCCACAGGTACCGGCTCCAACCGATATCCAAGCTCTTATCCAACAAGCTATCGGGGAGCACCTCAAGGCCCTGGACGATCGTATCGCGCGAATCCCGGGGGTTCCTCAACCGATCGAGAATGAAGCGATCGATGGATACGAAGCGATTGCACGCGTGGAAATTCCCAAGAAAGCGATTGCACGCGTGGAAATTCCCAAGAAATTCCATGTCCCCAACATGCCCAACTACGACGGGACCGGGGATCCAGATGACCACGTTTCAATTTATAAGCAAAAATTAATGACTATTTCGATCCCTAGGGGGAACCGTGAGGCCGTCATGTGCAAAAGCTTCGACACGACCCTCACGGGACCTGCACTAACCTGGCTTATGCACTTACCGTAGGGATCCGTCGCCTCTTTCGCTGACCTGGTCAACTCTCTCAAAATCCAATTCGCCAGCAGCCGAAGGCTGGAAAAGCAATCAAGCGATTTGTATCGAATCGTGCAAAGGTATGTCGAACCCTTAAGAGATTATCTTAACAGGTACAACAAGGAAAAGGTCGCTATCCCGTATTGCGACATTCCCACGTCAATCGAGGCATTCCGCCGGGGTCTGGTCAAGGGCAGCGAGCTTTACCGCGAACTGACCAAATACCCGTACAGAAGCTTCGAAGACGTCCAGGCTAAAACCATGGCACAGGTTAGGCTCGAAGAGGACTAAGAACCTTTCAAGACAAGCAAGAGCCCCGATCGCGTTGATCGGAAAGGACCGTCGGATCATCGACGCGACCGACGACACCAACCATACCCTAAGGGGCGGAATGACTCCGGTCAGGTAAACAATTCTCATGACAGGAACCAAGACTGGCGAACCAACCCCGCTCTCCCTCTGAAACTCCATTCTTACAACTTTAACATATCCGTGTCGGAACTTGTGAAGAGTTTCGACAAATACGGAAAAGAAGTAAGATGGCCTCGGAAGAGCGACAAGCCAGATGCCAGAAAGGACATGAACCGATGGTGTGAATTCCACGAAGACCATGGACACTCAACCGACGAGTGCATAGCCCTTCGCAAAGAAGTCGTTAGACTCCTTGCACAGGGGCTATTGCGCGACGTAATATCAGACAGAGCCAAAGCGACTCTCGACCGAAAGGACCAGGTATCCTCGGATAAACCATCCTCTCCGATTCCAACTAAAATTGTTAACACTATCTCAGGAGGGTCGGACGTATGTGGAAACACGTACTCCGCCGCAAAAAGGCATGCCCGAGAGAGTCGCGGCGACATACCTACTCCATCAGGGGCGAAGCGATCGCAGAGTCCAAACGATCCAGGCATTACATTCGACGACTCAGAAGCCCAAGATCTGGGCGATCATCACGATGGTTTGGTAATCTCTTTATCAATTAGCAATTGTTTGATTCGTCGTGTACTAATCGACACATGAAGCTCCACCAACTTGTTAACACTCGACGCCCTAAAAGGCATGGGTTTAAGCGAGGACGACCTAACCCGAAATTTGACCCCTCTGGTCGGGTTCAGCGGAGAGGTTAAATACACCTCGGGCGAAGTCGTGTTAACAACGTACGCGGGTGGAGTAAACCAACAGGTAAAGTTTTTAATTCTCGACTACCTGTCCCCATACAATGCGATCCTTGGCAGACATTGGATCCACGCCATGAAAGTTGTACCTTCCACTTATCACCAAACGATAAAATTCCCGACCAAGTGGGGGGTACAGGAAATCAAAGGCGACCAAAGGGCTGCCAAGGAATGCTACGTGACCTCAATGAAAAGGGCAGTCGACAGAACTACAACATAGCAATTACAGCACGGCGAAGGGACCATTCGGTACGTCGAGCCAGAAATGGAGTCGCTCGACGAAGTCGCATTGGATCCTTCTAAGCCGATGCAAACAGTAAGAGTCGGATCGGACATAAACGATCCCACCAGGGCAGACTTAATTTCCTTTTTACGTACTCACGCTAATTGCTTTGCTTGGTCCCATGAAGTAATGATAGGAATTTCCCCAGACATTATCACTCATAAGCTGAACGTAGATCCATCACATCCTCCCGTCAAGCAGAAAAGGAGAAAGTTCGCGCCAGAACGCAATAAAATTGTAGACGACGAGGTAAAGAATTTACTTGAAATAGGTAAGATCAGAGAAGTCAAGTACCCAGACTGGTTGGCAAACGTGGTGGTGGTACAAAAGAAGAACGGAAAATGGAGAGTATGCATCGACTTCACAGACCTAAACAAGGCCTGTCCAAAGGACTCTTTCCCTCTACCACACATCAATGCCATGGTCGACGCGACCGCAGGGCACGAAATGCTAACATTCATGGACGCGTTCAGTGGCTACAACTAGATTCTCATGGATCCAAGTGACCAAGAAAAAACAGCCTTCATAACAAGCCAAGGTACATACTGTTATAAAGTGATGCCCTTCGGGCTAAAAAATGCAGGAGCCACGTACCAGAGATTGGTAAACAAGATGCTCAAAGATCAAATAGGCGACACGATGGAAGTCTATATCGACGATATGCTCGTCAAGTCCAAGAAAGCAGCCGACCACATCGAGCACCTGAAAGAAGCCTTCGAAATACTTGAGAGGTACGATATGAAATTGAATCCAACTAAATGCTCTTTCGGAGTGTCTTCAGGGAAGTTCCTGGGATACATGGTCACTCAAAGGGGGATCGAAGCCAACCCCGATCAAATAAAAGCAATCGTCGACCTCAGATCTCCTCGGTGCGTCAAAGACGTCCAAAAACTGACAGGACGGATAGCCGCATTAAACCGATTTATATCCAAGTCGTCCGACAAGTGCAAACTCTTCTACGAGGTGCTTAAGAAAAATAAGTCGTTTGACTGGACAGCCACACATGAGCAAGCTTTCTAAGACTTAAAGGCATACCTATCAAGTCCACTACTGTTATCCAAACCAAAGGACGACGAACCGTTACCGCTATACCTAGCAGTCTCCGAGTCGTCCGTCAGCGCAGTCCTTACCCGGGAAGAAAAAGGCAAGCAATCACCCGTCTACTACGTAAGTCGATCCTTACTTCCAGCAGAAACTAGGTACACGTTGCTTGAAAAATTAGTTTTAGCATTAGTCATGGCATCTAATAAACTGCGACCTTACTTTGAATCGCATACTATTATTATGAGAACTAACCATCCCATGAAAGCCATCATGAGGAAGCCAGAATTTACAGGACGAATGGCCAAATGGGCCATACACCTAAGCGGGTTTGACATTGAATACGAGCCCCGGACATCGATCAAATCTCAGGCTTTAGCCGACTTTGTGGCTGATTTTAGTCCGACGCTAGAACAAGAAGCCGCAAAGGAAGCGGAACACCTGAAAACAGAAGACGACAGGGGCACGTGGCAACTACACACAGACGGTGCTTCGAACGTAAGAGGAATCGGCCTAGGCGTCGTGCTAAAATCACCACAGGGGGATCACATAGCCCAAGCCGTGAGATGCGAGTGGGACGCGACCAACAACGAAGCGGAATACGAAGCCCTCGTGTTCGGACTTACCCTAGCACTCTACCTCGAAATATCAAACATAGAGGTAACATGTGATTCACTCCTAATCGTCAACCAAGTGCAGGGATCCTACGCCGCAAAAGACGATAGAATGATGGCATATCTGGACGTCGTCAAGAGGCTAGCAAAAAAATTCCAAAGCTTCACTATCCGAGAAGTTCCACGCGACCTCAACACACAAGCTGACGCTTTGGCAAACCTCGGATCAAACCTACACCCTCGCGACTTCCGCAATATTCCCCTAGCACACATCACCACTCCAGCAGTGCCCAGAACTCTCAAAACGGCTAATCCAAGCGACATTCAAGCCATAGCCGACCTGAACCCAGAAGAGAACGTCCACCCATCAGAGGATTGGACTACTCCCTACATCAAATGGCTCAAAGACGGAATACTTCCTCCAGACAGAGCAGAAGCCAAAAGACTCAAGGTACAAGCGACAACCTTTTATTTAAAAGATAATGTACTATTTAAGAGATCTGTCACAGGCCTACTACTGCGCTGCCTTGAAACGTCGGAAGTCCCCCGAATTTTACAATCTTTACACGACGGTGAATGTGGAAACCACACCGGGGGACGCTGCCTGTCCGGCAAAGCCCACAGGGCAGGTTACTACTGGCCCACAATGAACAGAGATGCGGCAGAATATGTCAAGAAGTGCGACGCTTGTCAGCGACACGCACCCGTCCCCCACCAGCCATCCGAGCTACTCCATCCGACCTTGGCACCATGGCCCTTCATGCGATGGGGGATGGACATAGTCGGGAAATTACCTCCTGCGTCGGGACAACGTGTTTTCTTCTTGGCCATGACTGATTACTTCTCCAAATGGATAGAAGCCGAAGCGTACCATGAGGTAAAAGAAAAACACGTCCTCTCGTTTATAAAACGTAACATCTTATGCAGGTTTGGCATCCCATCAGAAATCGTATGCGACAATGGCTCCCAATTCATCGGTAAACAGACGCGATCCTTCTGCAAACAATGGAACATCTCACTGATCACATCTACACCGAGATATCCACAGTCGAACGGACAAGTGGAGTCAAGCAACAAGATCATCATCAATAACCTGAAGAAACGCCTCACTGGGGCAAACGGAAAATGGGCCGACGAGCTTCCTTTGATCTTATGGTCCGACAGGACGATGCCCAAAAATGCCACAGGACAAAGTCCCTTCTCGCTCGTATACGGGTCTGAAGCAGTCATTCTCGCCGAGATACTTATTCCGACTGCTCGATACGGATTCCAAACACCAGAACAAAACGACATCGAGTTAGCCCACAATCTCGACACTGTCGACGAAGCAAGGGAAAAGGCTCGAGTCCGGATGGTCCGATACCAACAGCAAGTCGCTCGAAGCTACAACAAGAATGTCAGAATCAAAGTCTTCAAGGTAGGGGATTGGGTCCTGAGGAAAACATTTCAAAATACCAGAGACCCAGCCGACGGGAAACTTCACCTCAATGGGAAGGGCCTTACCTTATCAAAGAAATAGTTGGGCAAAGAGCATATCAACTAGAAACCAAAGACAGAGAACCCATCCCCCGAAGCTAGAATGCGACTCATCTAAAGTTGTATCATTTCTAAACCCTTACTTACATATCTTTTTATATCTCTGTGCATTCTTGTATCTACATTACGACTACTAACTTAAGCATCGAAGGGCCGTTGGGTCTCCCCCCCAACGGTCGTTTCAAAGCTTATCTCCTTTTAAAGACATGTTTCAAAAACAGGAAAACAAGAGGCCTCACGACGAGATCTGCAAAGGATATCCACAATAACTACACAAAAGCGCTTACACAAACACAAACACGATCGATCTACACACATGGAGACGAACAACAAAAGGCACTTCGGCACACCGCCTGCCTTATTACAAAATAAGGTATACAACGCCTTGTACACATTACGCAAAATACATTTGCTTACCTCCCTAAAATACAACTGTCATGACTAACATCTAACATGACATACAGGCCTCCCCCTAAAAAGACGTGATCACGCAAACAAGTCCGCAACATGATCGCTGCCCGACCAGTGAAGAACCACCTGTAAAAGCAAATTCACAACGAAAATGAAGCAAGGTACGAAACATAAAAACTTCCTACGATTAATACGCGACCCGCGATGGTAGACGGGTCGCCAAAAGAACTACGTTGTCCATCCCGTCTCCACGACGGGGCACACACTGTCATCCACACACAGAAGTCTTAAAAAAATTAAATAAATAAATAAACCCGGTGTTCACATAAAAGTCACTCCTAAATACTCTAAGATTCACCGGATTTTTCCGCAGGAACGATCTCCCTGCCATAAATTGCTTCTTGGTCAACTTGGGGCGTGCCTTCGACGGCCTCGACACCATCTTGGTCGACCTCCTCCTTGTCATTCTCGACGCCCAAACCTACCAGTTTGAAAAGCTCGGCCCCTGGGTTTCCATCAAGATACATCATTTCCATGTCCGCCTTCGCATCATCAACCTTCCAGTCGACATGGGAGCCAGCAGCAAATTCCTCCATCATTTCGATGCGAGACTTCAAGCAATAATATGCCCCAACATCTCCAGCAGCACATGCATCGTCCTCACGAACTCTCTTAGCCTTAGCCTGCACCTCCGCCTTCACTCCTTCCAGACGAGCATCATAGTCTCGCTTGATTGAAGACAGTTCGCGATCCGAAGCCTTCAAGCGATCTTCGGCCATCTTCAACTGCTCCTCCAGGCGAGTCACTTTTATGTCGGCTTGATCACTCAGTTCTTGAACGGTTGTAGACGCCACAAGTGAATATTGAAAAATCTGCAGAAAAAGCATACATGATAGCAATGTAAAAAAGAAAACAGAGAAATAAGACATGCTCGAATAAAATAAGAGTTTTTTCGAACCTTCCAAGCACCAACTACAGCTTCATTTATACAATCTATAGGATGGAGGTCACCAATCTCCTTCTTGGCCTCAGCATCGCCGAAACTGAGCAGATCCTTAACCGATCTTTCCTTCAACATTCCAGCGGAGAAACTCGGAGCAGTTATCGCCTTCCTCTTGACACCCGACACCTTCGACGGTGGAGAATATAGGGAGATAACCCCAAAAGGGGGCCCAACCTTGCTTGGACCTCTAGCGGAAGAAGACGCCATAGCCGTCGATCGCCTTTGATCCAAGAGGCTCTTCCCAGACAAGCGAGCGCTGGACCTTCCGCCCTTAGATGCTGATAACATAACACAGCAGTATAAGCACGGGAAAACCATGAAAACCAGCCAGATGCATACCTGGAGGAACGAACATGTGCCTTTAGTTACTGAGGCAGCAGGAGTCGACATCTCTTTGATTTCTGAGAGGAGAAAGTTGGTATTTTTTAATGATCTTTCGTTTTCGGGGAGTGCCAACAGAGAAGCGGTTACTTTTTCAAAACCAGTAGGATCGCCAGGTTCAGGGGCTGCAAAGAAGAACATGTAAGAAGGAATTTAGAAGACGATCGATTAAAGCAAAGAAGCGGAAAAACACGATACCTGAGATCCTCCAGTCGGATAAAAGAAAAGTGCAATCAGAAACGCTTTCAACGCTTTTACGCCCAACAAAAAAGAATCGAGATCTCCATCCTCGATCGTTAACATCTAGATTCAGTGCAAGGGGGCTTTTTTCCTTACGGAGACATAACTGGAACCTACAGGAACCCCGAGTACTCATGTAATAGGATCGCCACAAGGCATCAAAGTCAAAATCTATGTTTTTTACTACAGAAACGGAATCAATCGTCTGGAGCAACCGCCATGTATGAGGCATGACTTGGCAAGGAGCCAACTTTAACACGGCCAGAAAGTTTTGGACCAAACGAGAGAAGGGGAAGACATGACCGATTCTGAAAGGATACTCAAAGAAGCACACCCACCCTTCTTTGAACCAGTCTGCTCGATCGTCCGGAGACGGAAGGCATGCGACAATACCTACGGGGAAACCTCCAATTTCTAAAACCCTATCAAGTTCGGACTGGACTAAAGTCCCTGGTGCAGAATCGCTAGCGCTAAGAAGGCCTAGGGAACGAAAGGGAACATCCTCCTCATCCACACTTCTGATGAGGGCTCGGGTCTTCTTCAACGTAAGAGACGCCATAGAAGAACAAAAGGAAGAAACGGTAAGAATTCGAAAAAGAGAGAGAAGTTACCTTGACAAGACGTGGGACTTGTAGAAGATTGAAGCCTTCGAGGGTTATTAAAGGAAGTAAATCAAGTGCCTCTGTGGTTAAATCATCTCATCCATTCACCCGCTACCACGTCGCCTCAGAAGGATCGAGATCATGGAAGATCAAATTGATCCAAAAACCGCTCTCTGGCCCAATTGGATCTTGGGGCAATTGTTGGGCCTGGGAAATTGGTAGAAGCCCAATTGTATCTAACCCACGGACGCGACCAGCAGGAAGATCGAATCAGTTCGTTGGAGCGACGCGTGATGGGTTGAGCACACAAACGCACTCCGCTAAGATCTCAGGAAGAATCCAACTGATTTCCCATGAAATCCGATAGTGCCAGATTAGGTTCCAAAGTTATTATTTGCATTGTATAAATGTATAGAAAGGAAGAAATTATACACACACACATTCGGAATCAATACGAACGACTACTATCATTTCCTCTCAATCTTGCTCTCGAATTCGGTTCTCGTAATCAGAAGTATTCTAGATTCACTCAAGCGACCGGCATCTAAAATCTCACTCGATAGATCATCAATTCGAGGGAGATAAGGTCTTCAATCGCTCGTTCAGTTTCAATTTCATCTATTCTATTGATTTGATTTGGATTTATTAGATATATTCGTCTAACAAATTGTCTAGTTGCCCTCTCAAAGGCGATTAGGATCGGTAAGGTCTTTTCGCCCCAAAACATAAACCATGTGATCGTTTTGGCCGTTAGGCTCATAAGCCATGGTTAGTATGAGGAAACAAATGAAACAAGAGAAGGGAAATTTTTGGAGCGGATTGTGGATGAGGAAATATGGTTTGTATGAGGGGTATATAAAGAGGTTTTTGGGTTAGTGGCAGTTAGGGTTTCATTTATTAGGGTTAATTGGGTTAATATCTTGATTGACAGGATTTGGTGGGCATTTAATGAAAGTTCATGACGGTTGACTATTTTTTTGTTGTCAGTGAAGTTGTCATACAACTTGTATGCAATCTAAAAAAGTTCAATTTCAAGTTGTCATATTATCCTGTCATTGATTGACAGGAGTTGGTGGGCACTTGGGCAGTTAGTGAAAGTTCATGATGGTTGACTACTTTTTTCTTGTCAGTTAAGTTGTCATAAAACACATTGTGATCTAAACGATGTGAGCAATCTAAACAAGTTCAAGTTGTCATAAAACACGATGTGATCCAAATATCCAAAAATCTTATATCCAAATAAACTTCCTTCTAATCTAATCGATGCACACTCTCATATACTCGACCTCCAGACCCCGTCAAACACGCTGTGAGCCATGTCGCTCCTGAAGCCGTCAATAAATTTGTTTGCCACAACGTCCAGATTTTTCCGACCAGCACTGAGCAACTCCATGTGTTTCAGAGTGTATATCCCACAGTCATGACTACGAACACAACATGCACTTTGTTACTCAGATGAAGTATGTAATAAAATTCGTAAGGGGATTCATATTTCGACTTACCCACGCTTGTTCTGCTTCAGTCCTTGAATTCTCTCAAATTTAATCTCTTTAGTACCCCGATGTTCAAATCTCTTGCCAAGCGGGGGGTACTGTGTCATGAAGTGAGGAAGAAACCGACAAATTGCATGCACGCAGTTCTCTATGGCCAAGTCAGGGTTCAAAGCCACATTACAATCATATACTTTTGCCTGCCATTCCTGCAAATCGATCTCAACAGCCACCCAATGGTTGTTATCGATGTTGAGGGGGAAGTAAATGAAGTCCAGATCATCCCAACTGGACCCATAAGTCTTAGGCCGATCTCCCCTAAAGTATGCAAGTGCACGTTCAGATGCAGGTGGAACAGTGCAGTCATTTTTCATATAGTATTTCAATGCATCCGTATAATCAGCAGTCCAGAAAACGTCCAATATTGTGGCCTTGCTTTTAACTTCGGACTCCAAAAGCGCCTTACGGATATAACCACAAACTTCATCGATATGCTTCAAAAAAATATAATTCATCCTGTCAGGCATTGCAATAAATCCCAACAGTAAACTGAAATACCCCAAATAAGTTGATAATGGCATTTTGGTAAATTAATTATGGGGTTTACTAAAAATGGGGGAAAATGGGAATTTGGGGGATTAAATCCCTAACTCCCTAAATTCGAATCTCTCTCTCTCGATCTTTACTGTACGTGGTCTCCCTTTCATGTGCTCAGCTTCATCTTCCCCGACGAACCGACCCCTTCTCCTGTGCCAGCCGAGCTCTTCCCTCTGGCGAGCCGCCCGGACACCGCGCCGCTTCTCCTCCTCCTCCCGCTGTCCACCGTGTTTGCTGCTGTGGGGCTTCGCTGCTGTCCGTGCTCGCTGTTGCTGAGCCGGTGCTGAGCCGGTGAACGAGGACCCAGATCCGGTGCTGAGCCGCTGCCGTGAGTCGCTGTTGAGCCATGGCTGTGTTGGTTCGTTACTGGTTCACAACTGTGGGCTGATGCGTGGTGGAGCCGCTGCTGTCCGAGTGCCTCTGCTGAGCTCCGACATGGTTCCGGCGTCGGGAGCCATCTTCCCGGCGAGGACAGAGTGAGTAACGAAGAGGTAAGGTGGTGGGTTGATTTGGGTTTGCTTGGGGTTGATTTGGTTGAATAAGCTTTGCTGATTTTTTTTAAGGTTTGAATTGATATTGGTATATGTTCGAATTGATGATGTATGGAGGTCCGAACTGATGTTGAATTGTTCTTCATGGGCAGTTGAAGAAGAATTTCGTGTGGAGCTTGGGTTGATTTGTGTGTGTGTAGTGCTGAATTTTAGAAGGTATGATTTAGGGTTTGATTTGGGGGTTTAATTTGTTGGGTTCATTTGAATTGCGCAGGCATAAATTGACTGAGATAGGGTGTGATTGACCTAATTAATTAAGGGTTTGATTTTAGGGTTTGAATTGGGGTTTTGATTGGTTGAGGATTGGATGAGTAATTAACGCCAGAGATTTGATCGGATTGATTTCGCAGGTTCATTCGGATTGGTTGGAGGTCTCTGGGGTCGTTGCGGTTCGACTTGAGGCAAGTGGATCCTTGCTAACTTTATATTTTTTTTAAATTGATTTATGCCTAATTTATTTCATAATTAAGTTTACCGTTGCTTGGTCGAAAATGGGTATGTGCGTGTGATATGATTTGTCTTGTATCGTATTTGATTAAATGTTGACGTGATAGTCAATTGTGACTAAGTGTGATTATGTGTTTGTGATTGTTGTTGATAGTGTCTGTTGACACGTGTGTGTGTGTTGTCTTGAGTGTGAGTGTCTGTTGACACGTGTATGTGTATTGGATTGAATGTGTGTGTGTGGTGGATCGTATGTGTGTGTTGGATTGAATGTGTGTGTTGGATTGTGTGTGTATGTGAATATGTGTTAGCCTTTGCCGTATGTGATATTTGATTGATTGTCGTATATGATTTTATTTGATTGGTATCGGTGTGGTGGTGGAATGTTGTTCGATGGTGAAATTCCTTATATGTGAGGGTCTCGGTGAGTGTGAACCCCGATGGTCAGGAGGTGAATGGTGATATTCCTTATATGTGAGGGCCTCGGTGGGTGTGAACCCCGATGGTCAGGAGGCAAATGGTGAAATTCCTTATATGTGAGGGCCTCGGTGGGTATGAACCCCCGATGGTCGGAAGGTTGATGGTGAAAGTCCTTATATGTGGGGGGCCTCGGAGGGTATGAACCCCGATGGTCGGAAGGTCGGAGATGGTGGTGAAGACGGAGGAGATATTATGTGAATGTTATGTGTACCTTACTTGGTTGAATTGGTTGAATTGATGATATTATATGATTGTATATTGTTTGTAACTGGTCAAGGTGGTTGTTGTTGGTAGCTGGTAGATTATGAAGGTTGGTTGTGTTGATTGAGGGTATAGATTGGTTTCCCATCTTGAGGGTGTGGGCCAATACGAGTTGAGTTTGAAGGCATGAGTTGCAGTCGAGGTTGACGAACCGGCGGCACCAGAAGGGTGGCTGGCCTGGATCGTTATTTTGGTTATGATTGTATTATGTGATGATTATTTTCGTTGATGCCTATGTGTTTGTTGATGTGAAGGTTAATTGATTTTGTTGTGTTAGTGCAGTAGTGAGTTCAATATAATTGGTTAGCTTTGGTTGTAAGTCAGTAGTAAGAGATGTGTATGTGCATAGAGTTGTTGATTGAGGTATTAGTAATAGAGATAAGGATGGATTGGACGTGTTAGTGAAGTTGGATTGGATCATTTTATTCGTTTATGCTTGTGATGAGTTTGAGGATGGATTGATTGAGGTTAGTATAGTGAAGAGTTGGATAAGGATGTGTAATGAATGGTATGTGATAGTGTGTGTATGTTTTGACGTGTGGTTGGCATTGGTTGATTGAGATGATTAAGTATAGTTATGATATTATATATTGTGTGGCGTGTTGTCGTTGTTGTGAATTGATTGGTGATATATGTATGTGTTTTGAACTGTTTTGGCTTGAGGAATCTTGCCATAGTCTTTCACGAGACTGACCAACTGCGGTTTACGTGCGATGGTTGGCTGGGGTATCGGGTCCCCTAGTCAATCAGGCTTTGCAGATTTAGCGCCAGCAAGGAGGATCCTGATCACCGTCGGTTTTGGAGTCGAGAACTCTACTTTTGGTTTGAGACTTTGACTTGATTGAACGTGTCGTTTTGGTTTTGGACCTTGTATGGGTCGAACTTGTTGTATTGGTTTTTGGTTTGTAAAGTGTTCTATTTTCGGTATGTTAAGTTTGATTGTGGTTTCAAACTCTGGACAGGTTATACAGGTTTTTCCGCTGTGCTGCTTTTGATATTTATAATTTATATGGGTTATGTTTCGCAAATTTTTATTTCACCCGCCTTATAGTCCTTCGGGACTATGACACTGTAGCACCTCTGGCACGGGGTGTTACAGAAGTTGGTATCAGAGCTCTTTTAAAAAAATGTTTTCTTTTAGAGTTTTCAACTTGGGAATTTCTATACGTTGTTGTGAACGATCGTGTGATCAGGAATCCTTGTTGTCAACCTGTAGTGAGTTGCGTTGGTAAGTGTTGTTTGTGATGTTTTATGCTAATGTTTTATATGTGACGCTGAGTATTGATGATTAATTTCATATGTGATGTTTAATGTTGTTAAGTAATATTTATGATGTGTTTCCTGGTAAGTGGGACGTGCTAGAGGTTTAAAGAGTATGAGTATGGTAGAGGATGAGGCCGTTGGGCTTGTCGTCAAGAGGTTGATGCAGCTAGTCTGTTAGTTAATGATTTGGTGTGAAGTTGTATGCTGCTATTATTGGCATGAATGAGAATGACAGATTGAACAGTATGTTGATGGGTGATTGATTGTAGAGACTGCTACAGTTGATTTTGATCAGATTGTTGATGTTGGAAATAGTAAGAAACAGAGGATTCGGACTACATCTGAAAAAGTGGGATCTCACGACTAGGGGTTCAGCTGAGTTGAGAAATAGAATGTGTCTTCGACTTCCGGAAGATGACAGTTATCGTAACAGCAGATAAAGGTTTAGTGCATGTGTGGGAGTCATGATCCCAGAGACTCTGACAGAATTGTTAAGTGCGATGATAGCTGTAAAACTGCTAAGAAAGGTTGTGTCGGTTCTGTGAGTCTGCTGAGAATGAAGGAACAGATAGAGGGACTTATGAAGTTATGCTTCTTAAGCCAAGTGCTTCTCTTGGAATGCGCCTGTATGGTTGGTTAAAAGGAAGGATGGTTCCTTTTTGACTTTGCCTCGATGATTATGAGTTGAATAAGGTGATAGTCAAGTATGAGTATCCGCTTCCTCGTATTGATGATCCGTTGGATCAATTACAAAGTTGTTGTGTTTTCAAAGGATGATTTGAGATCAGAGTATCCTCAGTTTAGGATTCGAGAGGCGTATATTCATGATACTGCCTTCAGAACTAAGTATGATTACTATGAGTTGGTTGTGATGTCTTATGGGTTGACTAATGCTTTCGCAGATTTCAAGAGTTTAAAGAATTAATATTTTTAGAAAGTACTTGGATTATTTGCAGTGAGTTTCATTAGGAGTATTCTCGGTCTGGCAGATTACTGCATGCGATTGTGGATGAATTTTTGGTTGTGTATGAATAAGAATTTAGAATGAAACGGGAGATGTCAGGAAAGAGTTTCGAAGAACTCAAAAAGTGTTTGATTAATGTGTCAGTGTTGGTAATTCCGCAGGGAACAGAAAGGATTTTTATCTACAGTGATGTGTCTAAGTAGGGTCTGGGTTGCATTTTAATGCAGAATGGAAAGGTCATTGCGTATGCTTTTCGTCATCTCAAATTGTATAAGAGAGAATTGATCATGAGGCAAAGATGATTGCTAGAGTTGATTAAGGATTATGAAAAGATATTGTTTATCAATCAGAAAAGGGATACTGTGGTAGTTGATGCTTTGAGTAGGAAGTGGACGCTCGAACATATGGTTGCTTGTCTGACAGTTCTGCCGGATTGCAACTGGAATGGTGATGAATGAAAGTTGAAATTGGTTCGGGAAAGAGCGGACACAGCTGAATGTAATGGAATGTTGAGTACGAGATGCAGTGAGATTGCTCAGGGAAGAGTGTACGGATTTTTGTTTAGGAAGATGGAATATAGTGATTTCAGATCGGTTATGTGTGTTGGCAGATAAAGAGATCAGAGAGTTGATTCTCAAGGAAGATCATTCTTCGACAAGTCCTGTATATATTAGAGTCGGTTATGCGACGCAGTTATCCGAGCTTGTTTGTCTCTAGTTTCGAGGATGAAACTATTATAAGGGGGGGAGAATGAAATACCTCAAATAAGTTGATAATGGCATTTTGATAAATTAATTATGGGGTTTACTAAAAAGGGGGGAAAATGGGAATTTGGGGGATTAAATCCCTAACTCCCTAAATTCGGATCTCTCTCTCTCGATCTTCACTGTACGTGGTCTCCCTTCCCTGTGCTTAGCTTCATCTTCCCCGACGAACCGACCCCTTCTCCTGTGCCAGCCGAGCTCTTCCCTCCGGTGAGCCGCCCGGACACCGCGCCGCTTCTCCTCCTCCTCCCGCTGTCCGCCGTGTTCGCTGCTGTGGGGCTTCGCTGCTGTCCGTGCTCGCTGTTGCTGAGTCGGTGCTGAGCCGGTGAACGAGGACCCAGATCCGGTGCTGAGCCGCTGCCGTGAGTCACTGTTGAGCCATGGCTGTATTGGTTCGTTGCTGGTTCGCAGCTGTGGGCTGATGCGTGGTGGAGCCACTGCTGAGCTGCTGCTGTCTGAGTGCCTCTGCTGAGCTCCGACATGGTTCCGGCGTCGGGAGCCATCTTCTCGGCGAGGACGGAGTGAGTAACGAAGAGGTAAGGTGGTGGGTTGATTTGGGTTTGCTTGGGGTTGATTTGGTTGAATAAGCTTTGCTGATTTTTTTTAAGGTTTGAATTGATATTGGTATATGTTCGAATTGATGATGTATGGAGGTCTGAACTGATGTTGAATTGTTCTTCATGGGCAGTTGAAGAAGAATTTCGTATGGAGCTTGGGTTGATTTGTGTGTGTATAGTGCTGAATTTTAGAAGGTATGATTTAGGGTTTGATTTGGGGGTTTGATTTGCTGGGTTCATTTGAATTGCGCAGGCATAAATTGACTGAGATAGGGTGTGATTGATCTAATTAATTAAGGGTTTGATTTTAGGGTTTGAATTGGGGTTTTGATTGGTTGAGGATTGGATGAGTAATTAACGCCAGGGATTTGATCGGATTGATTTCGCAGGTTCTTTCGGATTGGTTGGAGGTCTCTAGGGTCGTTGCGGTTCGACTTAAGGCAAGAGGATCCTTGCTAACTTTATATTTTTTATAAATTGATTTATGCCTAATTTATTTCATAATTAAGTTTACCGTTGCTTGGTCGAAAATGGGTATGTGCGTGTGATATGATTTGTCTTGTATCGTATTTGATTAAATGTTGACGTGATAGTCAATTGTGACTAAGTGTGATTATGTGTTTGTGATTGTTGTTGATAGTGTCTGTTGACACGTGTGTGTGTGTTGGCTTGAGTGTGAGTGTCTGTTGACACGTGTATGTGTATTGGATTGAATGTGTGTGTGTGGTGGATCGTATGTGTGTTTTGGATTGAATGTGTGTGTTGGATTGTGTGTGTATGTGAATATGTGTTAGCCTTTGCCGTATGTGATATTTGATTGATTGTCGTATATGATTTTATTTGATTGGTATCGGTGTGGTGGTGGAATGTTGTTCGATGGTGAAATTCCTTATATGTGAGGGTCTCGGTGAGTGTGAACCCCGATGGTCAGGAGGTGAATGGTGATATTCCTTATATGTGAGGGCCTCGGTGGGTGTGAACCCCGATGGTCAGGAGGCAAATGGTGAAATTCCTTCCCCCGATGGTCGGAAGGTTGATGGTGAAAGTCCTTATATGTGGGGGGCCTCGGAGGGTATGAACCCCGATGGTCGGAAGGTCGGAGATGGTGGTGAAGACGGAGGAGATATTATGTGAATGTTATGTGTACCTTACTTGGTTGAATTGGTTGAATTGATGATATTATATGATTGTATATTGTTTGTAACTGGTCAAGATGGTTGTTGTTGGTAGCTGGTAGATTATGAAGGTTGGTTGTGTTGATTGAGGGTATAGATTGGTTTCCCATCTTGAGGGTGTGGGCCAATACGAGTTGAGTTTGAAGGCATGAGTTGCAGTCGAGGTTGACGAACCGGCGGCACCAGAAGGGTGGCTGGCCTGGATCGTTATTTTGGTTATGATTGTATTATGTGATGATTATTTTCGTTGATGCCTATGTGTTTGTTGATGTGAAGGTTAATTGATTTTGTTGTGTTAGTGCAGTAGTGAGTTCAATATAATTGGTTAGCTTTGGTTGTAAGTCAGTAGTAAGAGATGTGTATGTGCATAGAGTTGTTGATTGAGGTATTAGTAATAGAGAGAAGGATGGATTGGACGTGTCAGTGAAGTTGGATTGGATCGTTTTATTCGTTTATGCTTGTGATGAGTTTGAGGATGGATTGATTGGGGTTAGTATAGTGAAGAGTTGGATAAGGATGTGTAATGAATGGTATGTGATAGTGTGTGTATGTTTTGACGTGTGGTTGGCATTGGTTGATTGAGATGATTAAGTATAGTTATGATATTATATATTGTGTGGCGTGTTGTCGTTGTTGTGAATTGATTGGTGATATATGTATGTGTTTTGAACTGTTTTGGCTTGAGGAATCTTGCCATAGTCTTTCACGAGACTGACCAACTGCGGTTTACGTGCCGTGGTTGGCTGGGGTATCGGGTCCCCTAGTCAATCAGGCTTTGCAGATTTAGCGCCAGCAAGGAGGATCCTGATCACCGTCGGTTTTGGAGTCGAGAACTCTACTTTTGGTTTGAGACTTTGACTTGATTGAACGTGTCGTTTTGGTTTTGGACCTTGTATGGGTCGAACTTGTTGTATTGGTTTTTGGTTTGTAAAGTGTTGTATTTTCGGTATGTTAAGTTTGATTGTGGTTTCAAACTCTGGACAGGTTTTACAGGTTGTACAGGTTTTTCCGCTGTGCTGCTTTTGATATTTATAATTTATATGGGTTATGTTTCGCAAATTTTTATTTCACCCGCCTTATAGTCCTTCGGGACTATGGCACTATAGCACCTCTGGCCCGGGGTGTTACATAAACTATGTTGACATCATACTTAAATAGCTTACACCATCTTCCAGTCAAGCTTTTGGTTCCAGTATTAGGCCAATCCACTTCTTGCCCATCTCTTCACCACACAGTCCAACTATTGGCTTAGAGCTAAAAAACTAAGAAGGCGTAATTCAATCCATGAAAGATAGTTAAACATTATTATTAAATCCGTGGGATACTAACCTTTCATCATTCATCCATTCTAGCAAAGCAGTCATCTCCTTCACCTGTGGATTCTTGGTTATCTTCTTCATAATTTTCCCCTTTTTCTCATCTGTGTAAGGTGTTTTTTTTTGGGCGGATGGCTTCACTATACGACTAGGAAGAAACCTCGTCGGTTGGAGATGCTGCTCTCGTTTATTTCTCGGTTTCGCCTTCTTGGATGAAGCAACCACAGCGGCTAGCACTGAAAGAGGTTTCTCTCTTTCCTCTACCTCAGCTTGGGTAGCCTCCGGTGCTCCTTCAATGTCGTTAGTAAAATCCTGCTCCTGGTCCTTTTCCCCAACGCCAGCATTTTCATTTATGTCTTTGACAAGGGCCATAATACCATACGCACCCTCAACATCATTGTTAGCCTCAATGGAATTATCAAAATCCTGCAATCATAATAACCATGTCATGCATGCGTACAAATCCTGTCACCTCGAGGCATTGCAGATTCACTCAACTTTGATGCAAATTGGAGACCAAATGTTGGCACAGCTTCCCATACCCATATCTACAATAACAAGCGGTTTGAGAATTAGCAAATTAAGATACATTATTTCATTTTATCCTGTCACCCTATAATTTAGATCAGGTCACCCTAAAACAATCTGGAATGCAATTAAAAGTATGTTGGAAAACTACTATGTAGTGTCAATCAAACAAGAAAAACTTCGGGCATATCCACCACGATCCTGTCACCCAGTACTCAAACATTCTGTCATAGTATAGCATAAAGTATACTACTATGCTGCAAATAAAACACATTCAGTAATTAATATTTCAACCATTACACATTTAGATCAGGTCACCGTAAAACAATATGGAATGCAATTAAAAGAATGTTGGAAAACTACTATGTAGTGTCAATCAAACAAGAAAAACTTCGGGCATATTCACCACGATCCTGTCACCCAGTACTAAAATATCTTGTCATAGTATAGCATAAAGTATACTACTATGCTGCAAATAAAACACATTCAGTAATTAATATTTCAACCATTACAAATTTAGATCAGGTCACCCTAAAACAATTTGGAATGCAATTAATAGTATGTTGGAAAACTACTATGTAGTGTCAATCAAACAAGAAAAACTTATTGCATATTCACCACGATCCTGTCACCCAGTACTGAAATATCATGTCATAGTATAGCATAAAGTATACTACTATGCTGCAAATAAAACTACCTGAAACACAATTGGCATGCCTTGAATGGAATATGGAATTCTTGGTGTGTCGGAGAGTAGCTTTGCCTTCTCTACTGTTTGCATCCTTTTGGCCAATGATGTGGTCAATGACTTGTGAAGCTCTTCATAAGCAACCCTTCCCCATGGATAATCCCAAAAGTTATCCATATTCTCCAACAGCCTAACATGCAGCGGCTTCACTAGCCTCTTCTTATCCCCTCCCAGCAACAGACCCTCAACTATCAACAACAGTGCCAATTTTATTTTGTAGTTGTCCAATTCACGATGTTCTTTAAATCTGTTGTAAACATCTTGTATGGTCGTCTTAGGACCACCAGGACTACCAAAAAAATGCTCCATTACTAGCCCGTCTGCTTTAGTATCCACAAATGGAAGTTCCCCACAATTCAGTCCAGTTATGAGAGAGAACTCCTTAATCGAAAACCTCAACTCTTTCCCTGCCACCTCATACCAAGACTCCCACTTCTTTTTTGTTTCAAGTTGCTTAAATAGAACTGCATGCACTGTCGTGAAGAAAATGATACCTACTGCAACATTTTCAAAACTTTTCCAAACGGGCCATCCAAAACCCGTTGTCAATCCACATGTGTCAACTTGTTTTCAATCTCACGAACAAAGTGCACCCTACAGTTTATGTTAATTCTGCCGTAGAAAGGTGCATCTCTGAAATAACTGTACCTAATCTGTAAGCCAAATGAAAATAACCATAAACACACGCAATCGAACCATTTCAGAAGCCTCAGACGACAGATGAAAAAACATAAAACCCTAAAAAAACACTCCTGATACAAAGTAAACCATTTCAGATGGGTGACAGGACAATTGAAAAATTACGCTAAGCCCTAAACAAAAAAATTTAGACAACTTACATCCTCTTTAAAGATTAAGGGTTTATTCCCCTCTTCATCATTCGCTTTTGGCCTCGACCTGCCCTTCGCGGCTTTTTTCCCTATGGAACTGTTAGAAGTTTTTCCGCCTTTCGCCTGCACTACGCCTCTCTGCTTCTTCTTCTTTCGAACCTGGCTGTCGTCTTCTTTTCTCTTCCTTTTCTTTCCACTCTTCTTTGGGGTCGATTCTTTACGGTCTCTAAGCACTATCATTTTCTAGGGTTCTTTTGTAACGCGTTAATGGAGAAAGATGGAGGAGGGAGTAAGTAAGAAAATGTGGAGATGGACTTCAAGAGTAAGTAAGCATAAATCGAGAAAGATGGAGGAGTTGAAGAGTCGCCTTCTGGGGAAGAAGAAAATGTCTGATAACAATGATGGATGTTTGCAGAGTCGCCTTCTTGGGAAGGAAAAAGAAGAAATGTGGAGGGAATTTTGGAAGGTAAACACGGAGGGGCTTTTGGGAGAATTCGAACTTCGAAGAAAGGTAAATCGGTGTATGTCTTACGCTTTTTATTCTAAATTAAATATTATTAAAACGGTCAAATCGGTGAACAAATAATATTACAAAATAATTTTGTACCCTAAAACAACAGGAAAAAATGATATTTCCGACAATAGGAGTATACAATGTGACAAATAACATATGTGCAACACTGACAATTACCCTAGATTTCCAAAACAACACTGACAGGAATTTTGAACAACACTGGCAGGAATTTTGAACAAGAAATGCAACAACCAATATTGTTACATTTCCAAATCAATCTCAACACAACTTATTGTCAACAATACAAGTCAATTCTAGCGAAAACCCCCCAACAAGGAATCATACAACACTAACACTATCCCAACTACAGTGAAGCTTACATGAAAGTGAATAACATATCCTCCACTAGTCAAACCAGTTCATATCGGATATATTATCGGCTATCCTTTTTCTGTACTCATCCACAAATTTGTCACCCACGTTCACGATGTTTTGACGTCCGAAACTTAGCATTTCTATGTACTTGATCGTGAAGACGCCACAATCGCCCCTGCACACAAGTAAAAAATGTAGTTGGTTTGCTGATATTATAACCAATTTCACACAAACAAATGAACAATTTATGTAAACAACTTACCCTCTCTTCTTTCTCTCCAATGTAGGAACACGAGTCACATTTAGGGGATTTCCCCGCCTATGTTCATAATGTAATACCCACACCACATTGGGCCTTGGGGCTTGGAGCCAACAAGGAAGAGTTGGGGTGTATGGGCTGCAGCCCTGTGATGGGCCGGCCCAATGTGGTGTGGGTATTACATAAAAGTACACTTTTATGTGAGTGCTCAAGCAACGGGCCTAGCCCAACATGAGACACTCTATGAGCCGCAGCCCATGTACCCCAACCCATCCTTGGGGGCTACTCCAAATTAAATGGAAGCCATTAGCCAAGAGGTTGTTGGGAGCGCTCGAACATGAGACCTCTCCCCTTTATCCACTCCCCACAAGGAGTGAATACCAATTGCGCTGCAGCGTAATTGGTAACAAGTGGGTGTTAAGCCGCTTGTTAAAGCGTGAGGTCTCGTGTTCAAGACTCACGAACAACCTCCCAGCCATGGGGATTTAGTTGGGGTACATGGGCTGCGGCCCATGGATAGAGAAATGGCTGGCCCGATAAGGTCGGAGCCCCTCTCATTCAAAGTGTACTTTTTTGTAACATCCCAGGCCAAGCTATCCCAGCCACCAAGCCGCCCAACCACCCAATGGTGCCGGCGCCGGTACTGGTGCCGGCACCGTTGGGTGGCTGGGCGGCTTGGTGGCTGGGATAGCTTGGCCTGGGATGTTACACATAAATTGTTGCCAAAGGCTCATATTGTGCTATCATGACAGGAAGAATATATGTCAACTCTACAAGGAGCCTATGGACTTCCGACAATTTGAACAAATTGACGTCGGGATCGTATACAGTGACACACCATTTACTTAGTTGTATCTCCAGAGCTACCCAATGTTTGTCCTTGAAATTGAAGGGGATGTATATACGATCCACATCCTTCCAATCCTTCCCATAAATTGCAGGCAGTTCCCCACGTAGGTATCTCATCTTACCTCCATTAGCAACATAACTTTGCTTATCTGATAACCATCTATTCATTTCCTTGTCCAAATTACGCTGAAACCAGGTGTCCAATATTGCCACTGGTTTGTCACGCACGCGACACCCAAGATAATACATACATTCGTCCAAGTACTACAAACCAAAAATATATGTCATACCACAAATTTGCTGCATGCCACGATAATTTATATAAAAAATGAAAGGAGCTTACATTAGATTTCAACCACCCCTTTGGTTGCAACAATGGCTCAAAAAACTCCCTCTTTAGATATTCTCCAGTTGGAGAAACGATTTCCTCATTGCATCATAACATGGTTTAATTAACACCTCAAACACGCATTCATATCTTCAAGACAGGTTCATATAATCAAGACAGGAGGGACAACTTCCTAACCTTTCCTTCGAGTCTAACCAACACTGCAATTTATTCATGTTTGAAAATCCTTTGGGCGTTGAAACCTTGTATCGTTTGGGATTATCGGCTACTCTGGACAGTCCTCTCTTCCTGACAGAATGGTCCTTCAGTTCACCAGTTGTATCAATTGTTTTTGTTGAGCTGCTTTTTCTTATTGAGAGTCCAATTGATTCTTTGGTAGACTCTCCTTCCACCTTAGCTTGTTTTTGCGTCTGCAAATAAGTTTTTTCATAAATAACATGTTGGTGATCTGAGGGACCATCCTGTCAGGATGGTTTATTGATGCATACCTCAACTCCTCTTGTCCTCCCTATTTTATTTTTTGCCTCATTCTGAACTGCGCCATCTTCATCACCCATCTTCTTTTCTGAGCGAGTCTTCCTTGTCACTACTTTTCCTTCCTTGCGATTACTTTTCCCCTCATCCTGTATTGCACCCTCAACATCATCTCTCTGAACTGCACCATCTTTATCATCCTTCTTCTTTTTTGAACGAGTCTTCCTTACAACTTGCTTTCCTTATTTCTTATTGTCTTCTTCTTTTGTCATCGTTTCTCCATTTTCCCCCTCATCTTCTACTACACCCTCAACATCATCTCTCTGAACTGCACCATCTTCATCATCCTTTTGCTCTCGATAAACAACCATGCTTCCTAAATTGCCATTTTCGACTTTAGTGGCACCTTCATCATCGTCATACTGTAGGGGATTTGAATCAGACCCCCCCCCCCCATTCTATCCATTCCGACATCCTCATCACGACCATGTACACCATTCTGCTTCAATAAATTACAAGTTAGATTTAACTCAAAAGAATAATCAGTAAGTGCACCATTCTATAATGTTTGTCAAAAACAGAGCTTTATGCATAACTAAATTACAATTCAAAATGACATTACTATTCTACACAAGTACAAATGCTTGAGCTTCCACGACATATATATATCTAAGTTCCCAAACATAACTTAATAACGATTGTTGACAGTTATCTTACCTCCCCTTCCTCTTGTTCATCATTTGTTGAACCTGACTTGTTGAATATCCTCTCCTTGATCATCTGTTGCATTATGCCCAAGGTTTTATTCATAGCACAAAACCCTGCGTCCACTTGGTTTTCCAAATTAATCATACGCTCATGAAGCTCTTTCATAGCGCACATCACCTGTCTTGCATCCAGGCCCGAGGACTTTGTAGCAGGGGCAGAGTCCGAATCATTCTTTCCTTTTCTTCTACCATTGATAGACCTCTTATTACTTAGCTCGAATTTCTCAACTGCCTTGTCAAAGTAAGTGTCCTTCACTTCCCCATAAAATTTGCATTCTTTTAAGACCTCCACCTTTGCTTCTTCCTCTATCAACACCACATTTGGAATAAAACGGGATGTGGCCTTCCCTAAGAAAGACTCCACAGCCGTCACATCAGGTTGTGAATCTGATGACCATCGTAGACCGCGTGGGTAGGCCTCCTTATCCACCAAATGTGAAAACGCTGAAGCAATTGGTTTAACAGCTTCAAACAGCCAAACCTGAACAGCCAAACCATCAATATGTTGTAACTACAATACCAACTTCAATACAATATACATTACATCCTGTCATGTTACCTGAAAGGCCATTGGCAACCCCTTGAGTTTGTAACCCAACCTTGCACTTGAGTCTCTGCTTGTTTCAACCGTTTCCAATCTATTCTTCACCGTTGAACTCAATCCCTGGTGAGTTTCAATGTAGCTAACCCTGCCCCATGGGAATTTCGTGAATCGATCGATATCAGCCAATAATTTCACATGACCTGTGCTTATGCGAACTTTTTTCTCAACCCCAAGAATGACGCCCTCTAATATAATCAATAATGTCATCTTATATTTCAAAGGGCTATCAAGCTGTGTACGCATAAATAAAGACTCGAGCTCAGCCAATGTCAAATTCTGTACATCAAATAACTCTTTCACAGCATTTTTATCCGGGTTCAGCTCATTATCTTTCATTCTGTGGCAGCATAACCCCATCATAAGTGCAAATTCCTTCATTGAAAAATGCAGCAGCTGTCCTTGCAGGTCATACCACGTCTCCCACAACTTTCTCGTTTCTACTTGACGGAATAAAACGTAATGTACAAGCTGGCATGAAAAGTTTTGGCGACGAACCATCTTCACAGTAGGTCCAAATGGACCATCTATTATCCTCTGCCAGTCCACAGGGGAGAGGCATTTCTCAATAAGATTCAGCAATTCACGCCGACAGTTTTGGTTGACTCTGCCGATGAACTTTTTCCCTTTAAATCTCATTAAATGACCCTAAAAAATACAAATTATACAAGGTCAATAAATACAAAACGAACTTAGACTTAAACACAAACTGACAGGATGTCAACTATGGAAAACTACACACAATGAGCTAAACAAAATTTACCTTTTTACCCATTTTAATCTCCTCTGTTTCAATATGGAGAACTACACCACTTCAGCTGCACTGGGGGAGATAGACAAACAACATAAAATATCAACATTTAAGCTTTTTCTAAGCACCTAACTCAACATACTCAGTTGTAGAGATCACACGAGAAGACAAGGAAGTTGCAAGAGTAAGAGAGCTATAATGTCAGAAAAATATAAACATTATAATTTCAAGTAAGGAAGATAATCTGACATTCATGACAATCAAATTGATCATTTCAACAATAACACTATACGATGTGACAAATATTTCATCAACGCTGACAAGAAATGTTGAAACAATGGTAATTCCTGCAATTGTGACAAAAACAAACATAATCTGACATTCTCATTTTACAAACACGGATTTCACAGGTTTATACAATTCGTTGCATTCAACCTCACTTCCTCACTTCATTTCAGCTCAAACAACAGCGAATCAACCCTAAAAACCAAATGAAGAGCAACGGAGCAACCCTAAAATGGCGTTACTTGACTTGAACTCTGAAAAACTTGACATACCTACCTCCAACAACAAGGGCCTTAATCGGAGCAACCCAAATGAACAACAAGGCTCGAAGGAGATAGACAGAAGAGGCAGATGAATCGGATTCGCGACCGAATCGCAAGGGCCTTAATCGAAGCTCAAGCGGCGATGGGATTAAGCTACCTCGAACGGTGAAGAAGGGTTTAAGCTATCTCGAACGGTGAAGAAGGGTTTAAGCTACCTCGAACGGTGAAGAATGGTTTAAGCTACCTCGAATGGGTGAAGAAGGGTTTAAGTAAACAAACCTGGAAGAGAATCCTTCACGCCGGAATCGGTTAAATTCGTCGGTAAAAAAACAGATCTACACTCCGCCGGAGAAGATGGACATTCCACCGGAAAATATCAGATCTGGGAGAGAAGCTTGGTTTTTTTTCCTGTTGCGAAATTTTCAGATTTCATTTGGGATTTCAAAATTATTTGGGATTTGTTTTTTTTCGCATTTAAAATAGTGTCATATCATATTTTATTTTCCAAAAGAAAAAGATAAAGTTAGATTTTAATTTACTTTTTTATTTGTGGGATATTTTTGCAAAAAATAAGTCAAAAATAAATCAATAAGATATATTTACAAAAAACAAAAGTATTAGAATAGAATTACAAAGCCATATATAATTTGGGATATTGATTGATATTTCTCAAACTAACTATGCATCCTAACCCGACTCTCACTATTAAAGATGTTAGAAAAGGCGGAAAAACCCCTCGAAGTTGATTCTGGTGCATTCTGATCACCTTCCCCGCCACAGTCTCAACCTTCATCCCGCTCCGGTCAGATCCGCAGTCTCCTACCGACGGCGCCGGCGTGATGTCGCCGGTGAATTTTGCTTCTGTGAAGCTCGAGCTCCACCCGTGCAGTGCTCCAGCTCTGCCGTCGATCGCCCACCAATGGCAGTTTCCGGCGACTTCCGAATGGTTATCTGCACCAATTTCTGGAGGATTGCGACAGCACATCGTGGCCGGCGATGTAATTGTTTTGGAGCTATCTCGATCAACTTTGTAGATTTTAATTTCCGATCCCTGGCTTATTATTTTGGGGAAACCAATCGGATAAATTTTGGATGCTTTTTGTTTTGCGTGAACCAAGTTTACAGCCAGAAAAAAAAAAGGAAAGAAAGATGGATTATAGCAAAAATCTGACATGGTGCATGTAACCATAAAAGGAAAAAGAAATTGATGGCTATAACAAACCAATTCCATCAACAAATCAAATCCCTAGCTTTGGTGAGCTTGTAACCATAAAAAGGAAAAAGAATCTTGCAAGAAATAGAAAGAAAACTGCAGGAAAACACGTACGCAAAACAGAACTACCAGCTGTCGTTCTCTTGATTCAAATCGATCATCTCCGCGCCCTCACAAATCTCACCTTTTCCAAATCCATCATGATATCGCGTTATTCAGCTTTCGCTGCTACCCCTAGTTTCTTCGCCGCCGTGACTCGTGAGTGCCACTACCACCGGCTTCACCGCCCACGTGTCCAGCATTTCCACTCTGCTCGGATCCGTACTCCACTTCACGGCCACCGACGACAAGGCGGCTGCCCCCACCCATGCCGTCCGGGCCATAAAGCACCGTCCTCGGCGGGCTCCTGCCGGCAGGCCTCCAATAGACCCCTCTCATATCGTTCGGAACCATTTCGATCACCAGTCGCTGACCAGCCGCGTGCCTCTGTTTCAGGAACTTGAATCTTGGTTCTCCGAGCCAATCCAAAGTCGACAGGAAAGGCGGCAAAGTACGTTCCTGTTCAAACTTCTTCTTATAGGACCTCACTCTCTTGCCTTCTCCTTCTCCGGTCTCCGGAGCCGCCATCAGCTCGTCGGGAAATATGCCGCGGAAGCTTGATCGCGCGCTTTCAGATCTTTCCACCGGATCCCATCGGGATCGTTCAATAGTCAGTTTCTTGCTCTCGGATCCAATCGATTCAGGCACAAACACTTGAGACGAATAATTCGACTTTTCCGCTGACGATGCCAATGGCACCTGCGCATGCTTCGATCGCGATTGTGCGATACTCAGGTTCTTTCTCTCGGATCAAATCAGTTCAGGCGACTGATTGACCTCCTCCGTCGTCGATGTCATTGTCACGTGCTTCGATCGCGATTGCTCAATACGCAGGTTCAATCGCATCAATTCGTCAGGAAGTATGCTGCCGAACCTCAATGGCGCACTTTCAGATCCTTGCACCGGCTCTGATCGAGATCGTTCAATACTCAGGTTCTTGCTATCCGATTCAATCGATTCAGGCACCTGCTGCGATCGGGATTGATGAATACTCAGGTTCTTGAACTCGGAGGCAACTTCTTCTGGCGAGTAATTGCACTCTTCCGTCGACGCCATTGGCGTATCCGAGGATTGGCCGTCGCCGGATGGGGATTTGTTGGTGGTGTCGCCGCCAGTTTTCGGTGGATCACCGTCGGAGGACATGGTGAGCAAGAAAAATTCAATGACTGCAGAGAGTTTTTGGAGATCGGATGGAGGACATGGTTATGTGATTGTTAGGACTTAGTTTCCTTTCTCGCGATGGAGGGGATTTTATTGCGGAGTTGCTTCCTGTTTGACATAACCAACGAAAAACAGTATCTACTCCAAGCTGAAGTGCTTTCTTAGATAAAAGTATATATTTATGAAGATGGTTCCAAATACTTTCTTTTATTTTAACTGATTTTTGATAATTTATTAATGAGGTCGATCATATTGCACCAATACATTTTGTTAGATCATCGACATTAATTTGTTCCACTATAATAGGATTATTAATATATAGTAGGTATCCTATAAAAAATATAAAGTATGCATAGTCATAATATAACTTTTGATTATAATTGAATAGGACAAAACTAGTTTACTATTTGTACGGAGTTTGTATAAAATTTATATTTAATACTTTCTATAAATAATTGTAAAAAATAAATCAATTCAAAAGTTAGAAGAAAAAAACATATTGAAAAATTCTATAATAAAATAGTGTATAGAAAGTATTAATATGAATAAATTCAATGACTTATAAAAATTATTAGGATAAAAAATTATAATATTTTATGTAATATAATATCTTCATGAAATATATGTAACGTTGAATAGAGTAATTGAATTATAAGATTATAAGCTTAATATTTATATGATAAAAATACTTCATTCAAACTACCTTTATTTTATAATCAGCACGTGATAAAAGTTGACGTAGCTCATTCTAGATATGTCAAGTCATTTTAATTATTCTTATCTAAAATTATAATATAGATTGCATATTAAATGATTTTTTTAAACCATTGTTATTTGTTAGTGATATTTTATTCACCGAATTGCAAAAATACCCCAAATGCATTAGTAAGTTGCATATATATCACTTTGATTTTTTTTTTTGCATATATACACCAAATGGGGTATTTTTGCAAAATATTTAATTTTTTCTTTTAATTCAGAAATGAAATAAAATAAAATAAAAGCATGAAAAGAAAAAGAAAACAAAAAGCCCAAAATAGTAAAATAATAATTTTTAGGATTTCCCTCTAAAACCCCAAAATATTTCCCGCCCCGTTCCCTCCCACTTCCCGCCCACTTCCCTCCCACTTCCCGCCCACTTCCCGGCCATCCCGGCTTTCTCCATCGCGCCGGCCGGTGCATCAACAGTTGAAAGTGAAAGATTTAAACCCATCCTCCCTCCCCTCCCCTCCCTCTCCCTTCCATTCCGTAGACGTCCTTGTAACTGTTAAAGTGAAAGATTTGAACTGGTAGGTAGTTATATTCAGAGGTTTTTTTTCATGGCGAACTGTGCAACTGTAAAAAAGGAATGACGATGTATCTCCATGGCAATGTAAACAGGAATGACGATGTATCTCCATGGCGAATTGTGCAACTGTTAAAAAAGAATGGCGATGGGCGAGAGAAGGGTTGAACCTCAGCATATGAACCCGAAGAACTGTTGAACTCAGCAGATTGATTAAGAAGCAGTTTTCAAGGTGAACTGGTAGTTATATTGACAAGGTTTTTTTCTGAAGTAAAGAAATGATTCTAGTCTGGATGAACTGGTAGTTAAAGAAATGATTCTAGGGCTAAAGTATGTAAAAACAAATATTCAGAAGGGAGCAAATGTAAAACCCAAGTGAAGAGATGAAGTGGAAATTTTCTGAAGTAAAGAAATGATTCTAGTCTGGATGAACTGGTAGTTATATTGAAAAAGTTTTTTTCCTGCTATAATAGAAAGTTCTTGTCGGACTTAGGAAAACAATTGTCATACTTAGAAATAAAAATGTCATAACTACAGCGTTGAAATTGGATATATGTCTACTAAGAAGGTGGATAGTTCATCTCACTAATCTAAATACAAGATGTCTTAATTAGATCTCCCGTTCCTGATGCTATACTTCTTTGGCAATTTTACTTTACATAGATATTAATTGTACTTCATCTCACCAATCTACTTTAAAGATATATTAATTAGAAAATGCTCCATGTTTGAGTATTTTTAGGTACAGAGGAGGCACTTGTAGTGCTGGTGATTTCCAAAGCGTGACATTTTAAATTGTTATTGTGACATACTATTTATACTATTTTCACAGTGTAATAATGTATGATTGACAAATGTGACCATATTCAGACTGATTTACTTCGCAGAGGTCTTACTTTATGGAGATAGTAATGGAACTTCATCTACCCCATCTCATTGGAGTGTGTGTTGTTTGACTATCCTAACTATACATACTTCCAGTTCTACTCTCTCTTTGTTTCACTTCATCTTACACATCTCTTTCCTCTCCTTAGAGCAACTCGTGTGGTTGTTAGTGTTTTTTCCTGGGGAGTCACAAACTTCAGTTGGATTTTAATTGAGTGGCAAATAGGTATGGACGATGAATACTCCACCATTGGAGACAAGGGAGAGGTTGGCTTCATCGATGTTCCTTCAGTCACAACATCATCGCCAACTGAGAAGGGTCCTGTCATGATGTCTGTGCCTTTTCCATTTGCTGGAGGAAAGCCTCAATCGGTTCCTGTGAACGAGGTTGCCGTGGCGTCATTCACCATAGAAAACACCACAGATGAATATATTTTACTTTGGGGTGTGAAGATTTATGCTTCAATTCCTGAAGATTCATTTGTGTTGTCATTGATGAAACCTCCATCTGGCTAGCCAGATGACATACCCGAGGAAGATTTTGTCCCTTGTTTTGATACGGAGGAACGAAATTTGAACCCACATGGTAGCCTGACTATATGGATGTCTTGTGTGCCCAAGGAGATTGGCATTTTCACATCTATACTGCATATCCAAACTGGTCAGGGGATTATTGAACGACTTGTCTTCCTCTTGGCTGAAGATGAGGTATCCAAAGCTTTGGCACCTCAGAGACCATATAACATACCAACACAGATCAGGAAAGCGATAGAGTTTGAGGAAATCCCTAAAGTGGTCTTACAAGGCTTAACAGAGGAAAATTATGTGTCGTATTTCATTGAGTTGTTAAGGGTGGAGGAACTTCTGATTATGGTAAGTGTTATGTTTTCTATGTATGGGGGTTGGGGGATTGAGGGGATAGCTAAATGGTATCGTTCTGTCGTAGTACCAAGTTGTTGAATGACTTTTTTTATATATTTGTTTACAGGAGTATGTCAAAGCTTATAATATGAAGTTTGTTACTTTGAGACAAAGGTATAATGTCAGGCTTGTATCACTTAAAGTGCCAAGACTAGGTGAAAGAAGGCCCTCAGTTGTCAGTGGAGATGTGGTGAATGTTTATGGAGAATATTCGGTCCATCAGGTATGTCAATAATGTTAGGTATCTTATGTTTTTTGTCAAAGTGTTATATACTATTGTCGGTATGAATTATGAAATTGCACGAATTATCGTTGTCAAAGCTATGTTCTCATGTTGAACTTGCTAATGTTCTTTGAACAGGGCGTAATCGACCGTGTTGAAGCTGATGAATTAGTATTGCAATTTAATGATGAATTTTACCAAAGGCATATAGATAGTAATGTGTATGAAATCTGTTTTGTGTTCAACGGGACAAATTTCCGTAAGCTTCATGAAGCCATTCTATCTGCAGAGGCATTACATGAAAACTTCCTCTTTCCCCACGAGTATCAGTCAAAACGGAGGATTACAACCAACAATTTTGTGCCTATCTCACTTCTTCTTGATGAGGAACAACAAAATGCTGTTCGGTTAATTTTAGGCTGCAGAGGAGGAGCTCCTTATGTGATTTATGGACCCCCGGGAACAGGAAAGACAAAAACACTAATGGAGGTGATCCTACAACTCTATACAACTAGACGTGATTCTCATATACTGGTATGTGCTTATTCAAATTGCGCGGCAGATCACATATTAGAGAAAATCCTTTGTGAGTGTCCTTCACTTAGGGAGGAAGATATTTATAGGTTGAATGCCACACATCGTCCCTTACAAAGAATAAACGCTTCATGGTTGAGGTTCTGCACCTATAGTGCTAGTTTCTTCACTTGTCCTTCTCGAGATGCACTCCGCATGTATAAGATAATAATAACGACATACACGAGTGCATCTTACCTCTATCATGCTGAAAGGGTTAACCGTGGCCACTTCTCCCACATCATCTTAGATGATGCAAGCCAAGTTTCAGAGCCATAGACAATGATCCCCATATCAACCCTCATAGAAAAGAACACAATTATTGTTCTTTGTGGTGATCCCAAACAACTTGGGCCTGATATTTTTTCAAAGCAAGCTGAGGCTTATGGTTTGGGAAGATCTTTTCTAGAGAGGCTGTTGGACTTTGAAGTTTACAGATCAGGGGATCCTAATTATGTCACAATGTTGTTGAACAATTACCGGAGCCACCCTGCTTGTCAATGTTCCTTCAAGACTATTTATTTTATAGTGGAGCATTGAGGCCAGATCGAGAAGACAGTAAGACATGTTTCTTACCTTGGGCTGATATGCTTCCCAATAGGAACTTCCCTTTCATGTTCTGTGGCATCCAAGGCTTTGATGAGAGGGAAAAGGGCAGCCCATCATGGTTTAATAGGATTGAAGCTAGCAAGGTGGTTGAGCTCGTACAGAGGCTGATAAGAAGGAATATGCCTGAGCAAGACATCGGGATTATTACCCCTTTCCCACAACAAGTACTAAAGATAAGGAAGGCTCTCATGTCTCTATGTATGAGGCATATTGAGATTGGCGGGGTTGAGCAGTTTTTGGGTGAAGAAAAGGAAGTGATCATCCTGTCAACAGTCAGTTCGACCGCTAACCACGATGAATATGACAGGACTTTCCATATGGGATATCTGAGCAACCCGAAGAGGTTAAATTTTGCCCTGACTCATGCCCGATCATTGCTTATTATAGTTGGAAACCCTTATATTTTAGAAAAGGTAATTCCCGATAAAAAAAAGTAGAGTTGGTCATTGTTGTTGGTCATTGACAGGATTAACAAGGTTGATTAACTACGGTGTTTTTGGTCTTTGACAGGATTGGCACTGGCAAGAAATCCTAAAGGATTGTGTATTACGTAGCGCCTATGAAGGCTGTGCATTTCGCGTGCATGAGTAGTTTGACAGTAGGTAGTTGTGATTCTAGTAATGTAATGATAGCATCCAGTTGACAACTATCCTTTTTTGTAGAAATGTAATGGTAGCCCACGCTACAATATTGTAGGAATGTAATGATAGTATCCAGTTGACAACTATTCTAGTAAGGTAATTGTCGGTGTGTGTAGTGTCGACATTAATGTTTTGGCAATCTGACATGTAGATTACAAATGCTGAAACCATGCTTTTTAAAACTATTCGAAAATAAAATTCAGCCTCTTACATAAAAAACCAAAGTCATGAGGTACATACTTCATAGTCAATTCATCTTCAACCATGCCTACATGCTCGATTACAAATGCTGAAAGCACTAATCCCTAGAATCACACCAGCACCAAACGCAAAAATAGGAAATATTACATGGTTTCTGAAGTTTGCCTGGGAGTGTAGTGCCTTGTTTTCTGCTTCAAGTTCTGCCACCCTTGCATTTAGTCACCAAATTGCATGATCGAATTGCATCTCAGTTGTATTGAGTTCCATGATTCTCTGTCCAAGTTCATGTATCTCAGTACGTAGGCGTGTGATTATTTCACGAACATGTTGGAACGTGGGCTATTCGTTAGCAACATGTCTAACTCTTCTTGCAACTTCTCCTCTAATTGAGAAGGTGTAGGAGATGAAGGTGGATGTTCATATTTGCGGGGGTCCCCGCTTTGAAAACTTGAGGTGTCGCTGGATGACATTGTACTCGAGTACTGCAGAAACAAAGAAAGATTTGCAGCAAAAAATAAGTGATACGTGCTTACTGATCCAGTATGAAAACCACACAATAAACAAAGAGGGTTACCTTCAAGTTCGGCGCAGAGAGGGTTTAGGGATTGTTGAGGAAAAATGAGAAGGAATGGTCGGGGGTCCCCGCTGAGGTTTATTTAGCTGTTTTTGTTGGAGAAATATTGCTTTATAACTATTCACCTGATATGACTTCTGAAAATGTAGTACACACTTAGAGGGAAAACCTCTGTTTTCCCTCTAAAATTTTCCTCCAATTTCTACCCCTTTACCCACGTGTTAGGGATTGTTATCCAAGCATAACCCAACCTGTAAACCTGCACAAAGCTTCCGTAACACCACAATACCTTAAATCCACAAAGCTTCAAAATAGATTGTGCAGCGTCTTCAATGTATTTGGAATAGAAGAAGTTTAATAATGGGTGAGTTCTGACTTTCACGTTCTTATTCCTATTCTTCTTTACAATAAAATCTTTTGTGGTCTTGCTTACTCTTTCATGTCGGTGTTAGGGCATTGTCATACGGGGGTCCCCGTTTGGCCCTAATAAAGTATTGAACTTGTGTTTGCTTTTTGTTCGTGTAACAGGTTCAACATCATACTACTTGACTCTGAAAACAGGTGGTGAATGGACATGTAAGGGAAACAAGTGGGTTTTTGATGGGATCACAATGACAACAGGACTTCTTTTGTATGCAAATATGAATTACTCAAATCTCAGGAAAAAGTTAACTGAGAAGATTAAATGCATCGACGAGATAGATGAAATGGAGATAAAATATCTGTCATCGTGGAAACCACTGGCACAACTAATCGATGTCAAAGATGACGAGGACCTTGGTGCGTTAAAGTTTTTGAACGCACACTCGCACGATAACATTTGGCCTATCGAGTTATATGCGAGTATGAAAAAGAAGGGAAACAAAGAGCCAGAGGTTATGGTAGGTTGCCATCCAAGTAGAAGTGATGACGAGGACATCACAGTGTGTCTGACTCCGCCACCGTTAACACAAACTCAAGAGGCAGAGCCCGAGGCTGTGGTAGATCGTCATCCTGTCACTGATCGTCCCAAATCCGACAAGAACAATAAGGTAAGCAACAATTATCCCACTGACGAAATACGGAATATCGTTGATTGTGACATGTATGAACTTAAACCAAAAATTTGGCGTGTAAACAATGGGGAAGTTCAAATAGTTGACTCGGTGAGCCAATCTGAGGCAGACTCGGAAACTGATGGGAGAGAAAAAAGGTCTTCCACAGGAACGAAAAGAATACAGGACTGTATTGACATTGAGAGTGATTATGGGAAAGACGTTGGGCGAGATTTTGATTGGGATGACCTTGAGGAGGATGTTGAAGAAGGGACATTGTTGGATGACACTAATGAAGTCGAAAACCTATTCATAGACATTGATAAGGAAGTTCTACAACAGATTGAAGCCGAGTACTATCGTAGCAAACGGTTGTGTAAAAGGCAATTGGATGAGCCAATGGAGGATAATGGGGTGAGCGGCAATAATTTGGAAATAAAAGTTGGAGAGCACTTCAATTGCAAGAAGGATCTTAAGGATCGTTTATCCTTGATGGCATTACAGAGGCGCTTCCAGATGCACGTCCAAAAGTCTGATAAGAAGTTATATGTGGTAAGGTGCATTGATCCTAGTTGCACATTTTTTTGTCGTGGGACCGCTCTTGGCAGCACAGGATTGTTTCAAGTAAGGAAGTATTGTGGACATCATACATGTGGCATGAAGCTAAAGCATAATTACCACAGACATGCAAGTTCAAGCGTAATTGCTGACCATATTATGTCAAGGTAAGTAAACTATCCTATCAGTACGATCATATATGAGCATGTCTATGAACTAACCTTAGCATGTTACATATATAATCCTGTTACAGATTTAACACAGCCGGTACATGTCCCGGACCTCGTGCTGCTGAAATTCAAGACAGCATGAAGAAAATGGGAGTGGCAGTTGGTTATGACAAGGCAAACAGAGCACGTTTAACCGCCATTGACAGGATAAGAGGCACATCTGAAGAAAGCTACAATAGGATTCATGGATGCATGTACATGCTCGAAAGGATGAATACAGGGACAGTCACACATGTTGAAGTAGACTCTAATCGTCGATTCAAGTATTGTTTCATCAGCTTGGGTGCTTGGCGCAATGGAATGAAGTTTTTAAGAAAGGTATATTTCCATCTTGTCACGTTCCGTGATACTATTGTCAAATCGATACATGACATTGTAGAGCTGATTGAAAACTTTTGCAGGTCATAACTGTGGATGGTACCCATCTAGGATCAAAGTACAGAGACACACTTCTAGTTGCAGTGGCACAAGACGGAAACAAACAAATATATCCAGTGGCTTTTGCTGTTGTTGACAGCGAGAATGATAGTTCATGGTCGTATTTCTTCCGACACCTACGCTCTGTTGTTGTCGACGATCATGACCTCGTATTTGTGTCTGACCGTCATGGAAGTATATACAAAGGTTTAAGAGAGCGCTATATCTTCGCAAAGCATGGTTGTTGCACACTTCACCTATGGGGTAACGTGAAGACGAGGTTTAAAAGAAACGACTTGTGGATTCTGTAGCAAAAGGCAAATCAAGCGTACACCAAACAAGACTTTAATCGTGAATTTGCAAGACTTTGCAACCAGTCTCCTGAAGTCGGTACGTACCTCAGGGGTGTTGGATTTGAAGCGTGGATAATAAGTCATATGCCCGCAAACAGATTCAACATTATGACGTCCAACAACGCAGAATCCGTGAATAGTCGCTTACTGGGCCCGCGTCGACTTCCGTTGATTGGGTTGCTTGATGGTATAATGAATGTCATGAGTAATTGGTTTTGTGACATGCGATTTAAGGGAGAACGACATTTGGATATTCTGACCCCGACTGTTTCTACTGAGCTAGAAGGTAATTATTTGAAATCGTTGACAATGGTTGTGAGTAGGCTAAATCAATATGAGTTTCAAGTGCATGCCAATGGAACTACACTCTTGGTAAATCTGCATGCTCGAACCTGCTACTGCAACGTCTTCCAAGTTGACTAAATTCCTTGTGCGCATGCAATAGCGGCCGCGAAGGATTGTGGTGTGGATCCTGTGACTCTTGTTCATCCCTTCTTTACTGCTGAAATGTGGAAGGAAGTGTACAAGGAAACTATATATCCGGTTCCTGCATTTGAGCGTTGGAAAGTTCCTGACACGGTCTTGAATAGAGCATGTTTTCCCCCGGTTGTTAGGAGAAAATCCGGAAGACCAAGGAAGAAAAGGATCCCGTCACGTGGAGAATACATGGGCCCGAGGAGAAGGTGTGGAAGTTGTGGTGCTGTTGGCCATAACTCACGAAACTGTCCTAATCCCTCAACCGGCCCATGATGCCGTTAATTGTGTTGTGTTACCTCTTCAATTATGTATTTTGTTAATATGTGTAGTCAGAGTTCCAAACTCTTGAAGGATCTCTTACCACTCATATTAATTTTCGTATAAATGGTATGTATTTTGTTAATATGCATTCGTATGTTAATGTAATATTATCCTGTCGTCGTTATATATATCCCGACATATAGTATTCACCATAGAGTATTATTTCATGTGCCATTACCATCACCATAGAGTATTATTTCATGCGCCATTACCATAACATTCTATATTAAATAAAAGAGAATTACATAATATCACATTATGGATGAGGAACATGACATATAATATTAATTCATGCGACATTACAACATACCATAACATACTATACCATAATCTATTGACTATATATAGTCGCTATATGACATTATCATCTTCCTACTTGACATACCTATCATAACATACCATAAAATACTACATTACATTGTCCCTAAACTAGATCACTTAATCAGATTCTATATATTTGCGGAGGAGACAGATCATTCAGGGCCGTCACGCTGCGGAAGTTCATCAACAATATCTTCAGTGACGACATATATGTTGATGAAGGCAACGGATCTACCTTGGGCGGCAAGGGCGATGGCGTCTCCGCGGCACTGTAAGGCCCTCAAGGTACGAGGCCCGTCATGGGTGGGCACAACTTCAAAGAAGTAAGAGGCGTCCCGTTCGGAGTCGTTAAAATAAAATAGTTGGTTCAGCAACCAATGGATATCTTGTACCATTTCAGCCGAGGGCCTCCAGTTTTGCTTCCTCCCACCTTGGTAGACATGGGTTGAAATCCTGGCATCTTGTCCCCTTGAAGGGATGAGTCTCCCCCCGGTATGGACAGTTGTGTAAACCATGTGATCGTTTTGGCCGTTAGGCTCATAAGCCATGGTTAGTATGAGGAAACAAACGAAACAAGAGAAGGGAAATTTTTGGAGCGGACTGTGGAAGAAGTTTTGGAGCGGATTGTGGATGAGGAAATATGGTTTGTATGAGGGGGTATATAAAGAGGTTTTTGGGTTGGTGGCGGTTAGGGTTTCATTTATTAGGGTTAATTGGGTTAATATCCTGATTGACAGGATTTGGTGGGCATTTAATGAAAGTTCATGACGGTTGACTATTTTTTTGTTGTCAGTGAAGTTGTCATAAAACTTGTATGCAATCTAAAAAAGTTCAATTTCAAGTTGTCATATTATCCTGTCATTGATTGACAGGAGTTGGTGGGCACTTGGGCAGTTAGTGAAAGTTCATGACGGTTGACTACTTTTTTCTTGTCAGTTAAGTTGTCATAAAACACATTGTGATCTAAACGATGTGAGCAATCTAAACAAGTTCAAGTTGTCATAAAACACGATGTGATCCAAATATTCAAAAATCTTATATCCAAATAAACTTCCTTGTAATCTAACCGATGCACACTCTCATATACTCGACCTCCAGACCCCGTCAAACACGCTGTGAGCCATGTCGCTCCTGAAGCCGTCAATAAATTTGTGTGCCACAACGTCCAGATTTTTCCGACCAGCACTGAGCAACTCCATGTGTTTCAGAGTGTATATCCCACAGTCGTGACTACGAACACAACATGCACTTTGTTACTCAGATGAAGTATGTAATAAAATTCATAAGGGGATTCATATTTCGACTTACCCACGCTTGTTCTGCTTCAGTCCTTGAATTCTCTCAAATTTAATCTCTTTAGTACCCCGATGTTCAAATCTCTTGCCAAGCGGGGGGTACTGTGTCATGAAGTGAGGAAGAAACCGACAAATCGCATGCACGCAGTTCTCTATGGCCAAGTCATGGTTCAAAGCCACAATACAATCATATACATTTGCCTGCCATTGCTGCAAATCGATCTCAACAGCCACCGAATGGTTGTTATCGATGTTGAGGGGGAAGTAAATGAAGTCCAGATCATCCCAACTGGACCCATAAGTCTTAGGCCGATCTCTCCTAAAGTATGCGAGTGCACGTTCAGATGCAGGTGGAACAGTGCAGTCATTTTTCATATAGTATTTCAATGCATCCGTATAATCAGCAGTCCAGAAAACGTCCAATATTGTGGCCTTGCTTTTAACTTCGGACTCCAAAAGCGCCTTACGGATATAACTACAAACTTTATCGATATGCTTCAAAAAAATATAATTCATCCTGTCAGGCATTGCAATAAACCCCAACAGTAAACTATGTTGACATAATACTTAAATAGCTTACACCATCTTCCAGCCATGCTTTTGGTTCCAGTATTAGGCCAATCCACTTCTTGCCCATCTCTTCATCACACAGTCCAACTATTGGCTTAGAGCTGAAAAACAAAGAAGGCGTAATTCAATCCATGAAAGATAGTTGAACATTATTATTAAATCCGTGGGATACTAACCTTTCATCAGGAATACATTCATCCTACATTTACTTGGCTACGATGATGGCCCCGCAGTCGACAGCTGGAGAGGAAGAATACCAAGGCCCAACCACGATGACATCTGGGCCCATTTTTAAAGGCCATACAATCCCGTTCCCTTGATTGACCACTATTCACCAGAGTGGTCCCTTTTGGTTGCATGGTAGGAGTTGATGGAGTTGAAGGCCGTGCAGCCCTGATTTCCTACATAACCACCACACCCTACAGTGGTTTCTTATGGTTGCACGGCATATGAAGATAATGGCGTTGATGCCAGACATCCAGGACATGAGCTGTCATGAGTACACCGCCAGCGACAAGGAAGTGTCCAAGCCAACTCGGCAACGTTGTGAGATATTTTTTGCTTTTCCCTGTGCTTTATTCTTTTGTCTTTCATTACATTGAGGACAATGCAATGTTTAAGCATGGGGTGGGGTTTTATACTTGCTACGCTGCTGAGGAGAAAAATGGAAAATAAATAAATGAAAAGAGCCAAAAATTTTAAAAAAGGCTATCATTGAAATCCTGGGATAGGTCGAAAACCCAAAAGGGCGGCCTAGGCAATAAGCATGTGGCTTGGACCAGCATTAGGCTGGGGTAATATGAGGTCAAGAGTGACGTGAGCTTATGTGAGCACATCTATTGGAAAATGAAATGAGTGGCTTGGTGAAAACCCGAAAGGGCGCCTTGGCAAAATGAGCGAAAATAAGAAGAGTGATTTTAGGATTTCTCATTATTCTTGGTGAGGCGTCATAAGAAGAGGAGACAAAGAAGGATTGTCGGGTAGGTCACTCTGGGAGACATAAGGAGTAATAGATGGAGGCTAGGATTAGAGGTTACTCACACTTTTGGATGTCCGGGTTTAGCTTGGGGGAAGTACTCTGCTTGCCCCTTAAGCTGTTGAGTTGTTGATGTGTTGTGAATGAGATTGGTACCAGGAGCTTTGGCATGGGTTAGGTGACTCTTAGTTGGAGGATATGCTTCCTGAGACCTTGGATGCTATATTGGATGAGTAGGCTCTTTATTAGTTTACTCGAGGACGAGCAAAGGTCTAAGCATGGGGTGATTTGATAAGCACTACTTTGTAGGGCTTAAGTAAGAGTCATTAGAGGTTTTATTGGTGCCATTCGGGTATATTTAGACACATTCATGTGCATGGCGTGTGGGGGCGAAGTTTGGTAATTAATTAATTAAAAGCCACGTGATTGATGGGCCGAATTAAATAAAGGCCCAAGTGAATAAGTGGCCCACGTGAAATGCCGCGTGTTGTAGCTGAAGAAACGGAGCATGACGCCAGCGAGCAATTGGAGATTGTTGTTGGGCCGAGTTGATGAAGAAGGCCCATGAACAGGCGTGGCCCACGTGAAGCAAAGCAAGGAGAAGCAGTCCACCGAGAAGCCGCGTGATTTGCCGAGAGCGGGAGCTGAATTGAAGCAAATTGGAGGTGATGTCATCCACGACGTCAGCGAGAAGATTTGCTGGTGAAGAGCCGTGAAGTCGTGGTGGGCCGTGGGTGATTGGGCCGCTGGTGCTTTGTTCAAGCCGTTGTTGCTTGCATGAATTGGAGTGGGCCATCACGTGATGCGAGCAGCTGGAGAACGAGAGGCTTTGCCGAAGACGGGATTAATTCCCAATTTCCTTTAATTATTTTTATTATTATTTTATTACTTTCGTTTTAGGTTAATTCCAGAATTTATTTTCCTTTAGTATTAGAGGGTTGAAGGAGGCTTGTTGGCCAATCAATCATCATCTCTTGGAACCCTAATTTCTACGTTCTACGTTATGAAGAACTAAGCCTCCCTGGCTTAGTCGGACGCTGAAGCTTTCGTTTTGATTAAGTTGTGAGATTATCGTTCTTAATCTATTGCATGGTTTTTATCTTTCTCTTGCTTAAGTTGTTTATGATTGATATTGATAATCTCTATTTGGACGCAACTAGGGTTTATTGTTATTGATCTATTGCTAGATTTAGATTGTTACTGGTTGAGCATATCTATTTCAGAGTAGCAACTGCATCGTATTAGTAACTGGTTGTGCTAGTCTTATGCAGAAGAGAATTGATTTACATTCTAGGATAATATCTGGTTGTGTTATGCTAGAATTGTATCCAACTATATTCATATCCGTAAGGCTGTTGTTAAACTGAATCTTGATAGTTTCAGGGTTGTTTAATTAGTTAGTGCTAATAGTATCTGGTTGTGCTATTAGTTATATCTGAAAAGGAATTGGAATTACCATTGCATGAGATTTGAATGAGTATCTAGGATCAACTTGTCATACGAATAGTGGATGTTGTTTGACTAAGTGCTTTTTCCCCATTACTGAATCCATCACATCTAGTTGTTTACTCTTGCATGCTTAGATTAATTAAACTCACAAAACCCCCCTTTGGTTACTTTGGTTTGACATACGAATTGCATATTTAGATAGAATTCGCCTCCCTGTGGATTCGACCTTTACTTACCTAGGACTACGGTTTAAGGTTTGTTTGGATATTTTGCATAGCAGTTTTTCACACGACAAAAACCTGTTATCAGCATGCTTTGAATGGAATATGGAATTCTTGGTGTGTCGGAGAGTAGCTTTGCCTTCTCTACTGTTTGCATCCTTTTGGCCAATGCTGTGGTCAATGACTTGTGAAGCTCTTCATAAGCAACCCTTCCCCATAGATAATCCCAAAAGTTATCCATATTCTCCAGCAGCCTAACATGCAGCGGCTTCACTAGCCTCTTCTTATCCCCTCCCAGCAACAGACCCTCAACTATCAACAACAGTGCCAATTTCATTTTGTAGTTGTCCAATTCACGATGTTCTTTAAATCTGTTGTAAACATCTTGGTCGTCTTAGGACCACCAAGACTACCAAAAAAATGCTCCATTACTAGCCCATCTGCTTTAGTATCCACAAATGGAAGTTTCCCACAATTCAGTCCAGTTATGAGAGATAACTCCTTAATCGAAAACCTCAACTCTTTCCCTGCCACCTCATACCAAGACTCCCACTTCTTTTTTGTTTTAAGTTGCTTAAATAGAACTGCATGCACTGTCTGTGAAGAAAATGATACCTACTGCAACATTTTCAAAACTTTTCCAAACGGGCCATCCAAAACCCGTTGCCAATCCACATGTGTCAACTTGTTTTCAATCTCACGAACAAAGTGCACCCTACAGTTTATGTTAATTCTGCCGTAGAAAGGTGCACCTCTGAAATAACTGTACCTAATCTACAAGCCAAATGAAAATAACCATAAACACACGCAATCGAACCATTTCAGAAGCCTCAGACGACAGATGAAAAAACATAAAACCCTAAAAAAACACTCCTGATACAAAGTAAACCATTTCAGATGGGTGACAGGACAATTGAAAAATTACGCTAAGCCCTAAACAAAAAAATTTAGACAACTTACATCCTCTTTAAAGATTAAGGGTTTATTCCCCTCTTCATCATTCGCTTTTGGCCTCGACCTGCTCTTCGCGGCTTTTTTCCCTATGGAACTGTTAGAAGTTTTTCCGCCTTTCGCCTGCACTACGCCTCTCTGCTTCTTCTTCTTTTGAACCTAGCTGTCGTCTTTTTTTCTCTTCCTTTTCTCTCCACTCTTCTTTGGGGTTGATTCTTTACGGTCTCTAAGCACTACCATTTTCTAGGGTTCTTTTGTAACGCGTTAATGGAGAAAGATGGAGGAGGGAGTAAGTAAGAAAATGTGGAGATGGACTTCAAGAGTAAGTAAGCATAAATCGAGAAAGATGGAGGAGTTGAAGAGTCGCCTTCTGGGGAAGAAGAAAATGTCTGATAACAATGATGGATGTTTGCAGAGTCGCCTTCTTGGGAAGGAAAAAGAAGAAATGTGGAGGGAATTTTGGAAGGTAAACACGGAGGGGCTTTTGGGAGAATTCGAACTTCGAAGAAAGGTAAATCGGTGTATGTCTTACGCTTTTTATTCTAAATTAAATATTATTAAAACGGTCAAATCGGTGAACAAATAATATTACAAAATAATTTTGTACCCTAAAACAACAGAAAAAAAGGATATTTCCGACAATAGGAGTATACAATGTGACAAATAACATATGTGCAACACTGGCAATTACCCTAGATTTCCAAAACAACACTGACAGGAATTTTGAACAACACTGGCAGGAATTTTGAACAAGAAATGCAACAACCAATATTGCTACATTTCCAAAACAATCTCAACACAACTTATTGTCAACAATACAAGTCAATTCTAGCGAAAACCCCCCAACAAGGAATCATACAACACTAGCACTATCCCAACTACAGTGAAGCTTACATGAAAGTGAATAACATATCCTCCACTAGTCAAACCAGTTCATATCGAATATACTATCGGCAGGATTTCCCCGCCTATGTTCATAAATTGTTGCCAAAGGCTCATATTGTGCTATCATGACAGGAAGAATATATGTCAACTCTGCAAGGAGCCTATGGACTTCCGACAATTTGAACAAATTGACGTCGGGATCGTATACAGTGACACACCATTTACTTAGTTGTATCTCCAGAGCTACCCAATGTTTGTCCTTGAAATTGAAGGGGAGGTATATACGATCCACATCCTTCCAATCCTTCCCATAAATTGCAGGCAGTTCCCCACGTAGGTATCTCATCTTACCTCCATTAGCAACATAACTTTGCTTATCTGATAACCATCTATTCATTTCCTTGTCCAAATTACGCTGAAACCAGGTGTCCAATATTGCCACTGGTTTGTCACGCACGAGACACCCAAGATAATACATACATTCGTCCAAGTGCTACAAACCAAAAATATATGTCATACCATAAATTTGATGCATGCCACGGTAATTTATATAAAAAATGAAAGGAGCTTACATTAGATTTCAGCCACCCCTTTGGTTGCAACAATGGCTCAAAAAACTCCCTCTTTAGATATTCTCCAGTTGGAGAAACGATTTCCTCATTGCATCATAACATGGTTTAATTAACACCTCAAACACGCATTCATATCTTCAAGACAGGTTCATATAATCAAGACAGGAGGGACAACTTCCTAACCTTTCCTTCGAGTCTAACCAACACTGCAATTTATTCATGTTTGAAAATCCTTTGGGCGTTGAAACCTTGTATCATTTGGGATTATCGGCTACTCTAGACAGTCCTCTCTTCCTGACAGGATGGTCCTTCAGTTCACCAGTTGTATCAATTGTTTTTGTTGAGCTGCTTTTTCTTGTTGAGAGTCCAATTGATTCTTTGGTAGACTCTCCTTCCACCTCAACTTGTTTTTGCGTCTGCAAATAAGTTTTTTCATAAATAACATGTTGGTGATCTGAGGGACCATCCTGTCAGGATGGTTTATTGATGCATACCTCAACTCCTATTGTCCTCCCTATTTTATTTTTTGCCTCATTCTGAACTGCGCCATCTTCATCACCCATCTTCTTTTCTGAGCGAGTCTTCCTTGTCACTACTTTTCCTTCCTTGCGATTACTTTTCCCCTCATCCTGTATTGCACCCTCAACATCATCTCTCTGAACTGCACCATCTTTATCATCCTTCTTCTTTTTTGAACGAGTCTTCCTTGCAACTTGCTTTCCTTCTTTCTTATCGTCTTCTTCTTTTGTCATCGTTTCTCCATTTTCCCCCTCATCTTCTACTGCACCCTCAACATCATCTCTCTGAACTGCACCATCTTCATCATCCTTTTGCTCTCGATAAACAACCATGCTTCCTAAATTGCCATTGTCGACTTTAGTGGCACCTTCATCATCGTCATCCTGTAGGGGATTTGAATCAGACCCCCCCATTCTATCCATTCCGACATCCTCATCACCACCATGTACACCATTCTGCTTCAATAAATTACAAGTTAGATTTAACTCAAAAGAATAATCAGTAAGTGCACCATTCTATAATGTTTGTCAAAAACAGAGCTTTATGCATAACTAAATTACAATTCAAAATGACATTACTATTCTACACAAGTACAAATGCTTGAGCTTCCACGACATATATATATCTAAGTTCCCAAACATAACTTAATAACGATTGTTGACAGTTATCTTACCTCCCCTTCCTCTTGTTCATCATTTGTTGAACCTGACTTGTTGAATACCCTCTCCTTGATCATCTGTTGCATTATGCCCAAGGTTTTATTCATAGCACAAAATCCTGCGTCCACTTGGTTTTCCAAATTAATCATACGCTCATGAAGCTCTTTCATAGCGCACATCACCTGTCTTGCATCCAGGCCCGAGGACTTTGTAGCAGGGGCAGAGTCCGAATCATTCTTTCCTTTTCTTCTACCATTGATAGACCTCTTATTACTTAGTTCGAATTTCTCAACTGCCTTGTCAAAGTAAGTGTCCTTCACTTCCCCATAAAATTTGCATTCTTTTAAGACCTCCACCTCTGCTTCTTCCTCTATCAACACCACATTTGGAATAAAACGGGATGTGGCCTTCCCTAAGAAAGACTCCACAGCCGTCGCATCAGGTTGTGAATCTGATGACCATCGTAGACCGCGTGGGTAGGCCTCCTTATCCACCAAATGTGCAAACGCTGAAGCAATTGGTTTAACAGCTTCAAACAGCCAAACCTGAACAGCCAAACCATCAATATATTGTAACTACAATACCAACTTCAATACAATATACATTACATCCTGTCATGTTACCTGAAAGGCCATTGGCAACCCCTTGAGTTTGTAACCCAACCTTGCACTTGAGTCTCTGCTTGTTTCAACCGTTTCCAATCTATTCTTCACCGTTGAACTCAATCCCTGGTGAGTTTCAATGTAGCTAACCCTGCCCCATGGGAATTTCGTGAATCGATCGATATCAGCCAATAATTTCACATGACCTGTTCTTATGCGAACTGTTTTCTCAACCCCAAGAATGACGCCCTCTAATATAATCAATAATGCCATCTTATATTTCAAAGGGCTATCAAGCTGTGTACGCATAAATAAAGACTCGAGCTCAGCCAACGTCAAATTCTGTACATCAAATAACTCTTTCACGGCATTTTTATCCGGGTTCAGCTCATTATCTTTCATTCTGTGGCAGCATAACCCCGTCACAAGTGCAAATTCCTTCACTGAAAAACACAGCAGCTGTCCTTGCAGGTCATACCACGTCTCCCACAACTTCCTCGTTTCTACTTGATGGAATAAAACGTAATGTACAAGCTGGCATGAAAAGTTTTGGCGACGAACCATCTTCACAGTAGGTCCAAATGGACCATCTATTATCCTCTTCCAGTCCACAGGGGAGAGGCATTTCTCAATAAGATTCAGCAATTCACGCCGACAGTTTTGGTTGACTCTGCCGATGAACTTTTTCCTTTCAAATCTCATTAAATGACCCTAAAAAATACAAATTATACAAGGTCAATAAATACAAAACGAACTTAGACTTAAACACAAACTGACAGGATGTCAACTATGGAAAACTACACACAATGAGCTAAACAAAATTTACCTTTTTACCCATTTTAATCTCCTCTATTTCAATATGGAGAACTACACCACTTCAGCTGCACTGGGGGAGATAGACAAACAACATAAAATATCAACATACTCAGTTGTAGAGATCACACGAGAAGACAAGGAAGTTGCAAGAGTAAGAGAGCTATAATGTCGGGAAAATATAAACATTATAATTTCAAGTAAGGAAGATAATCTGACATTCATGACAATCAAATTGATCATTTCAACAATAACACTATACGATGTGACAAATATTTCATCAACGCTGACAAGAAATGTTGAAACAATGGTAATTCCTGCAATTGTGACAAAAACAAACATAATATGACATTCTCATTTTACAAACACGGATTTCACAGGTTTATACAATTCGCTGCATTCAACCTCACTTCCTCACTTCATTTCAGCTCAAACAACAGCGAATCAACCCTAAAAACCAAATGAAGAGCAACGGAGCAACCCTAAAATGGCGTTACTTGACTTGAACTCTGAAAAACTTGACATACCTACCTCCAACAACAAGGGCCTTAATCGGAGCAACCCAAATGAACAACAAGGCTCGAAGGAGATAGACAGAAGAGGCAGATGAATCGAATTCGCGACCGAATCGCAAGGGCCTTAATCGGAGCTCAAGCGGCGATGGGATTAAGCTACCTCAAACGGTGAAGAAGGGTTTAAGCTACCTCGAACGGTGAAGAAGGGTTTAAGCTACCTCGAACGGTGAAGAAGGGTTTAAGCTACCTCGAATGGGTGAAGAAGGGTTTAAGCAAACAAACCTGGAAGAGAAACCTTCACGCCGGAATCGGTTAAATTCGCCGGTAAAAAAACAGATCTACCCTCCGCCGGAGAAGATGGACATTCCGCCGGAAAATATCAGATCTGGGAGAGAGGCTTGGTTTTTTTTCCTGTTGCGAAATTTTCAGATTTCATTTGGGATTTGCTTTTTTTTTTTCGTATTTAAAATAGTGTCATATCATATTTTATTTTCCAAAAGAAAAGGTAAAGTCATATTTTAATTTACCTTTTTATTTGTGGGGTATTTTTGCAAAAAACAAGTCAAAAATAAGTCAATAGGGTATATTTGCAAAAAACAAAAGTACTAGGGTAGAATTGCAAAGCCATATATGATTTGGGGTATTGGTTGCTATTTCTCTATTTTATTCCCTCTATACATAAATTATGAACTGATTTATATAAGGATTAAGTTTTATTATACAAAAAAAAGTATGTATGAAGTTGCCTAATCTAATTAGATTGATTTGATCATAAATCGATTCATTTGAAAATATGACCGGCAAACAAAATTATTAGACATACACATACAATCTATATACCAAAAAGGTCTAATTTGGAGGTGGGTTTAAATAAATATCATAATTAAAAAAATATTGTGTACTCATGGACAACGTTAGTAATCATATAATTTATTTAATTAGTGTATAATTTAAAGATAAGTATGAGCTTATTGTTTTAGAGAAATAAAAATCGAAACTGCGATATCTAGTGATATTGTATACAAAATTAGTTAAAAGGCCGAATTTCAGTAAACCACCATTTAAATAGGATACTTTGCCCACAACCACCCCTTATACACGAAATTACTTACTACCATCCATTAAACACATTCCGTTAGCAACGAGCCACCCCAACCCCTTTTCCATCCAAAAAACCGTTAACTCATGTAAATTTATCAAAAAGCCCTTATTCAACCGGTTTTGCCAAAAAAATTATTTTTTTGTTTTTTGACTGGTTTTGCAAAAAAAAAATGAATAAAATAAAAAAACGGTTTTGCAAAAAAAGGATTTATTTTTTGATTTTTTAAAATCGATAAATTTTTTTAAAATTTTAAACCGATAATTTTGTTAAAACTGATAAAATAATTTTTTTTCGTTTTTAAACCGATAATAATTTTTTTTAAACTGATAATAATTTTTTTTTAAAATCGATAAAATAAATTTTTTAATCCGATAATATTTTTAAAACCGATAAAATAAATTTTTTTAAAACCGATAAATTTTTTTTTTTTTAATTTTAAACCGGTTTTTGATTTTTTATCGGTTTTTAAAAATTTATCGGTCTTAAAAAAAAAGTAATTTTTTTTTATCGATTTTAATTTTTTTTTTTCGTTTTTATCACATTTTATGTGTTTTGCAAAAAAAAAATTATCGGTTTTTTAAAAAAGATTTATCGATTTTAAAAAAAAATATCGTTTTAAAAAAATCAAAAAATAAATCCGGTTTTTTCCAAAACCGGTTTTTTATTTTATTCAATTTATTTTTTGCAAAACCGGTCAAAAACCAAAAAAATTATTTTTTTTGGCAAAACCGGTCAAAAACCGGTTGAATAAGGGCTTTTTGGTAAATTTACACGAGTTAACGGTTTTTTGGATGGAAAAGGGGTTGGGGTGACTCGTTGCTAACAGAATGTGTTTAATGGGTGGTTGTAAGTAATTTCGTGTATAAGGGATGGTTGTGGGCAAAGTACTCTATTTAAAGGGTGGTTTACTGAAATTCGGCCTTATTAAAAAACAGAAGAGTTGTGGTTTGCCAGCTGCCCTCCATAGTTCTACATGTATTATAAATCATAATTCCATCTTTTTAATTATTTTTGGCTTTAAATTTATTGAATCAAAACTCCACAGATAGGTTATAAAAGAAATAAATTTTCAAAATCCACATCTGAGTTAAGCAATTAACTGATAATTCTTTTTCCCTTCTCATTGCAATATATATTTTAAAAAGTATTGCAAAAATACTAATTTTTTGTACTTTTCTGGTATTTTTACTATTGTTGAGGATTGAATTTAACTTTTCTTTTAAATATAAAAATCACATAAATCATTACAACTTTTGAAAAGAAAAGGTAAAAAAAATCTTAATCTTATTAATCAATCCCAAATATTAACCCTAATCAATCTCAAATCCTAAACCCTTTTCGTCTCCCTCCTCTGCTTCCGTCTTCCCCGAAGGCAGCCGTTTCTTCCGACCACCGCCGCCGCTCTTCCGGCCGCGAACGGTGCCGACGACGAAGGAGGCGGAGCGAGGGCCAGAGATGGAGCCTTAAATTACAGTTTCCGCAACCGACTGGAGTTCGTCGGCGACGCCGCTCTCGGCCTCGCCCCTCTTCTTCCACCGTATCGTCGTCGTACGGACGGCTGGAGTTCCTCCTCAGAAGCGGTCGACGTCGACGCTCGCTCTCATCAGCGGATATGACCTCTCCAAGAGAACCATGCGCCGTAAGCTGGACCGCACCAGGACCGGCGAGGATGCCATTGACGACGACCTTCTCCCGTTGACGAAGCAGTCATGGAGGAACTTCGAATACGCTGAGTTGGCCGCTGCAACTGATAATTTCGCCCCTGGTACGCTTTCAATTTTGACGTCTTGCAACAAAATTGGAGAATATGAGGAGACGAATTCTCGTCTGTTGTTGTGCCTGGTTTCATATCTAAGCATATTCTTAGAGATAATGGCTATCAAAATAGCAAATTAGGGAGAATCTGAGCATGTAACTTGCTTAATTAATTGTTTCAAGCAGAGAAAATGATAAAAAAAGGGAGGGCATGCGAAGGTGTACAAAGGGTGTTTAGCGGACGGAACAGTTGTAGCCGTCAAGAAACTAAACCATGAATTTGATCTGGATGAGGATACGGTAAAGGGCTCCTTATCGACGCTTGGCATCATTGGTCACGTTGAGCACCCAAATGCAGCTAAACTCATTGGCTTTGGTGTTGAGAATGGTCGTCCCCACATGAGCCCTATCGTCGTCCCCACATGAACATGGTATGATGCTCTCTTCAAAGGCACTGTGGGTCGCCCAAGGCACATGATTCTTGCATAATGCATCACACCGTTTACTTGACCAGGTTGCTGAGCTACTAAAAGGAGAAGGCGGGCCACTGGATATGAAGCAACGATCAATTGAGCCCAGGTCGATGCTGATAGATGCGTGCATTGTCGAAGACTACACGTGTACCAACTACCTTCAGGATCTCAGTCGTCATAAGGAACTACTCATAGAGTGATCAAGTGCCCTCTCTTCTTCTCGTTGTCTTTTCTCCAGTCTTGCTGCCTCTAAAGTGGCGAATGTAGCGGCTGCTGTGTGTAAACCAATCTTTTGTGTATAATATCAAGACTAGCTAGTTTCTTGGACATCTATCTAGTTCTTCACCTACAGTGGACAGAAGAGGGAGCCGAGCACTCTCCATCGCAGTAGTTCCAATATCAGGTCTCATGAGGTCTGGTTCAACAACTTCATCCCATCTCCCATGTGGATGTCTATCATTCTTCAGCAATATAGCAGTTGCACAGAGATCATTAAGTTTCCCGTGAGCAATAGCTCTCTCTGCCTGGTAGAACTTCATATTTTCCTTGCATAGGCAAGCAACTGAGAAGGGAAGGTTCTCATCGTCGCTCCAAAATGCCTCCCACAACCCCTTCACGCTAACATGTAGAAAATCTTCTAGAGCTAGATAAGCAATAGCTTCTGCAGAGTCAGAGGCTAAAGCATAAACAGCACTGGGCATTCAGATTAGCTGCTGGAAAGGAACCCCTTCTAGTGCATAATTAAACTTTTGAAGATCAACTAACTCAAAGGGAACTTCAATCGCATCAGGCACTAAATGTTCAGACATTGATTCAAACCAGTCCTCGAGGTTGGATGTCAGGCATTCACTATCAACAAATCTTCGGAGGAATTCCTTGCAATTTGCAGACCTGCCACTTGATGATACACTGGACCTCTTTGTCCTAGACCCTACTGACTGTTGGTCTGGGGATATATCTGCCAAGTATCAAACAAATGTATAATAAACAATACAATTTTTGGGACAAATGTTCTAGGTCTTATGGTCCTATATACGCAATTTACAGATAAGATATAATTAAGTAGAGAAACACAAAATGATTTACAAGTGTTATCATAAGGTGCTTGGTTTCAAGGAAAGAGTCATAGATGTTACACAGGTTCTAGTTGGTCAGTTTAGGGGTTGTTAGAGTTTTGTCTTTCAGAGTGGAACGAAGCTGTAAAAGTGGTCAAATTAGTGGGTTTATGATATATGCACGTGACCTAAGTCTTTGTTCGAGTATTGGGGATTTATCCTTCTCATGTGTTTATTTGTTTATAAATATCGGCACACAACTCTCAATGCATGTATAGACATTAAAGGAGGCAATGGCGGTTAAAGGCATATTTCTCTTATCAAAACTCCTAAATATTTTGAGTGGTTATCAATTCAACGAGAATCACAACTAATAAATAAAAATTGAAGTGTTTCAAATTTAAAGTTAATATAAAAGAGTAATGATCTGACTATGTACAAATGTAGTCTGACAAAGTGAATATTGCTTTGAACTTTAAAATTGGCTAACATTTAAAATTTTCTGATATAACAAAGCATTGACCTGACTTCGTATAAATGTGACCTGACTTCGCACAAATGTGGCCTGATAAAGTACATAATTCTCTGTAATGTAACAAAATTTAGAAAATAAAGTTTTAAATGTCTGATCAATATTCACTTTATCATGCCACATTTTTACCAAGGCAGGTCAATGCTCTGTTATGGAAGTCCAAATCGGAATTCATGTCTAGATAACTGAGGGTAAAAGATCAATAATTTTTCTGCAATATATCCTTCTTGATTGTAGTGAACCTATCTAAATATATTGCTACTAAGTAGTGAACCTATCTAAATATAAGCTCATACTTACAGACCCATGATTGTGGAATACAAATTGAAAGGGTGATATGATGCACAATTGCTTATAAGGTAGGTCAGGCTAAGTATTTGTGTTTTCATATCTGAAGCAATGAGAATGATACTCATTTGTCCTTTACAACAAGTAACACAGTGGTATACTCGTATTAAATTAGTAGGATGTCTTACAATTGATTAATTTAGAGCTGTTATGGGATTAGGTTGGGTAATTCCCGTGTGCCTGTATGATGCACATAATGCACTTGGTTGCTCTTGAAAAAATTGAAACCTCCTAAGGCATAGTTCTCTTATCAAAGTTACTAACATTTCAAACATCATTTTTGTAAATTTATATTGAATGGTCTGCTTGGTTTAAGGCATATTTCGCTTATCAAAACTTGTAAATATTTTGAGTGGTTATCAATTCAACGAGAATTACAACTAATAAATGCAAATTTAAGTGTTTCAAATTTAAAGTTAGTTAATATAACAGAGTAATGACCGGACTACGTACAAATATGGCCTGATAAAGTGAATATTGCTCTGAAATTTGAAATCGGCTAACATTTGAAATTTTGTTATATACCAGAGCATTAGCCTGACTTCATATACATGTGGTCTGACTTCGTACAAATGTGGCCTGATAAAGTACATAATGCTCTGTTATGTAACAAAATTTACGAAAATGAAGTTTTAAATGTCTGATCAATATTCACTGTTATGTAACAAAATTTACGAAAATGAAGTTTTAAATGCTTGTTTCATAATTTATAGATTAAAATATATGTTATAAGCGATCTTTATAGGTCCGTTTATATATCATTTTTTAAAAGTTGGTTGGTTCCGTAAAGAGACACAAGATCAATTAACATATAAATATTCTTGTATTCAATCGATGTATACCATGCTTTCAAGCTCATTAGACGATAGATGATCTATGTACTGAGGAGATTTACACCCAACAGTTAGTATTCATATCAGGGAGAGTTAATTGTTTTCTAGTGTGAAAAGGCTGCAAATTGGTCCTTTTCTTAACGCGGCTAAGAAACGAGTTTAATTAACAGAAGAAAGAGGGACAAAAACAAAACCGATAAGGAAGCTAAAAAAGTACTCCACCTACATTTCTATTCCAAATGATAAGTTGCAAACATAACAAATGAGATCTTGAAATTTTGGTCCATATTGTATATTACCAGGTATTAAGCAAAGGTAACTAATAATTATTCACTAACATAAGCAACAATATCAAAAAAACTATCAATAGATGTGCTATAGCTGAATTGATCGAAATCAACATTAATTACATGCAAATCTGCTGTTGAACTACGCTCCATTTGTCAAGCAAACCATGCAGTATGCTTTTTAAAACTGGTATGCGCTCCATTTGTCTACATTCCATGAAAGGTACAAAATTATGCCCTTCTATAGTCAAATTGAGAAGCAAAACTCATATAGTTTACTTTATCAGACCACATTTATAGTTTATCAGATCACATTTATACGAAGTCATGTCAATGCTCTGTTATATCACAAAATTTCAAATGTTATCACATTTCAAATTTCAGAGCAATATTGACTTTATCAAACCACATTTATACGGTGTCAGGTCATCACTCTTTCTTTCGCAGTATGCCCACCGCGAATGTGTTCAAAGATGGTGCAACGAGAAGGGCGATACGACATGTGAGATTTGCCGCCAAGTTACTTAAACCCGCCTCTTGAATCATTTGAAATCATCTCCGAACGACATCGAATCACCTCTATATCGGCCCGCTTTGTGCATGGAAAACCTGAACTCTTAAATCATAGATCCCTCTCATATTTATGTACTTTATCAGGCCAATTTATACGAAGTCACGTCAATGCTCTGTTATATCACAAAATTTCAAATGTTAGCCGATTTTAAATGTCAGAGCAATATTCACTTTATCAGGCCACATTTGTACATAGTCAGATCATTTTTTAGTTATATTAAATTTAAATTTTAAACTAATTTTCCCTTTCTCTTACAATAGTCTAGTGTATATAATTGTGAAATTATATGATTTTTAATAGAGAATTATTTCTTTCAATTTATAAATATACACATGACTATTGTAAGAGACATGGCAAAATTAGTTTAAAATTTAAACTTAATATAACAAAAAAATGACCTGACTACGTACAAATGTGGCCTAATAAAGTGAATATTAATCTGACATTTAAAATCGGCTAACATTTTAAATTTTGTGATATAATAGAGCATTGACCTAACTACGTATAAATGTGGCATGATAAAGTGAATATTGCTATGAAATTTGAAATCGGCTAACATTTGAAATTTTATGATATAAGAGAGCATTGACCTGACTACGTACAAATATGGCCTGATAAAGTGAATATTGCTCTGAAATTTGAAATCGGCTAACATTTGAAATTGTGTGATATAACAGAGCATTGATCTGATTTCGTATAAATGTGGCCTGACTTCGTACACATGTGGTCTGATAAAGTATCTGAAGTTTTAAAGTATCTTGTTCATCGTCTATATACATCACCACCAAGCCTTGTTCGACCCCAAAAAAAACACATATCGATTCATTAAATTCAAAATATGACCACATCATCGTCTTCTCCATGCTCAAGGTACTTAAACCCGACTCTTGAATCATTTAAAATCACCTCCGAATGACATCGAATCACCTCCGTATCGGCCCGCATTGTGCATAGAAAACCGGTAACTATGCCACTTTGAAGCTCTTTTTCAACGTCGGTGGAAGATCCTAGACTCCGTGACCTATCTTCGGAGAAACCTTGCAGCGTCACAAACCCAACAACACCGCCCTTGCTAGATGGGGTTGTCGTTCGACTAACCAACGAGCTACTTAAAAGAGCCACGTTGTTCTTGGCCTCAACCCACCGCAACCCTCTCTCAGGTGGAATAATACTCTCTTATTTTAGTTAGATTTTTTTTTCTGTATTCTGATCGAAGTGATCTATACAGCAAACTTTAAAAATTGCTACTTGTTGCCACATGTTTACTATTTCTTCTATGTTCTAATCTCTACAAGTGAACATCATTCTTAACTAGGTAGGTTATGGTATAAAAGTGGTTCTACTTAAAGCTAATATAACAGCGTAATGACCTGACTACGTACAAATGTGGCCTGACAAAGTGAATATTGCTCTGAAATTTGAAATCGGCTAACATTTGAAATTTTGTGATATAACAAAGCATTGACCTGATTTCGTATAAATGTGGCCTGACTTCGTACACATGTGGTCTGATAAAGTATCTAAAGTTTTAAAGTACATTGTTCATCGCCTATATACATCACCACCAAGCCTTGTTCGACCCCAAGAAAAACACATCTCGATTCATTAAATTCAAAATCTGACCACACCATCGTCTTCGCCATGCTCAAGTTACTTAAACCCGACTCTTGAATCATTTAAAATCATCTCCGAACGACATCGAATCACCTTTGTATCGGCCCGCGTTGTGCATAGAAAACCGGTAACTATGCCACTTTGAAGCTCTTTTTCAACGTTGGTGGAAGCTCCTAGACTCCGCGACCTATCTTCGGAGAAACCTTGCACCGTCACAAACACAACAACACCGCCCTTGCTACATGGGGTTGTCGTTTGACTAACCAACGAGCTACTTAAAAGAGCCACGTTGTTCTTGGCCTCAACCCACCGCAACGCTCTCTCAGGTGGAATAATACTCTCTTATTTTAGTTAGTTTTTTTTCTGTGTTCTGATCGAAGTGATCTATACAGCAAACTTGAAAAATTGCTACTTGTTGCCACATGTTTACTATTTCTTCTGTGTTCTAATCTCTACAAGAGAACATCATTCTTAACTAAGCAGGTTCTGGTATAAAAGTGGTTCTACTTAAAGCTAATATAACAGCGTAATGACCTGACTACGTACAAATATGGCCTGACAAAGTGAATATTTCTCTGAAATTTGAAATCGGCTAACATTTGAAAGTTTGTGATATAACAGAGCATTGACCTGATTTCGTATAAATGTGGCCTGACTTCGTACACATGTTGTCTGATAAAGTATCTAAATTTTTTAAGTACATTGTTCATCACCTATATACATCACCACCAAGCCTTGTTTGACCCCAAGAAAAACACATCTCGATTCATTAAATTCAAAATCTGACCACACCATCGTCTTCGCCATGCTCAAGTTACTTAAACCCGACTCTTGAATCATTTAAAATCACCTCTGAACGACATCGAATCACCTCTGTATCGGCCCGCGTTATGCATAGAAAAATAGTAACTATGCCACTTTGAAGCTCTTTTTCAACGTCGGTAGAAGATCCTAGACTCCGCGACCTATCTTCGGAGAAACCTTGCAGCGTCACAAACCCAACAACACCGACTCTTGAATCAAAAAGTTGGTATTTTTTACAATTCCGCCGCAGAGTAATGCCACATTTGTCTATGTATTCCCTTTGTCTATGTATGCCCTTTATTGGTATAAACAAGTGTTCTTGCATTGGTCAATAAGACGAAGTGTTGCTTTCCCTGGGCATTCCTTGGGTTCTGGTTTTACACAAGCTGCTGCAGAGGCAAGATATCTCCTACTGAAGAATTCAAATTGATTTCCAGTGCATGCGAGATTTCTCTTTCTCTCTCTTATTTTTATGGATTTGGAAGGCAGAGAAATGGTGCTCTCAATTTGTGTGTGTCATCATATATATATATTTATATCTTGTCAAGGAAACAAACACTTTTTTTAACATCTAAAACTACGAAGCCTTAGTCCATAATACATCATAAGACTGCTCAAATTGCATTTTTGTGCATGCTCTTACGCATATAAATCTTGAAGTCATTATTCACACTTCTTATTGGCAGGGGCAAACACTCTACAAAGCTAATATGTTTCACGCTCTCACTCTAGAGACCTGTAATCGTCCATGTCAAACATAAGGAATATGATCACCAATGCCTTCAAATCAATCAATGGGCAAGAAGCCTGCTTTACACCCTTTTATATAGTCAATTGCACAGTCAACAAATAAATTCTTAGCTAATCAGAAGGAAAAGTTGTAAGGTCCATCCAAAGGAAATAATTCTTGTAAAAACAACCGACAACAGCAACATAGAGATAAAAAATGAAAAATGAGAAAACAGAAGTAAAGATAGGCGGATAAGAAGGTAACTAAGAAAACCTGATCAATATCCTACTTCAGACTCCACACATGTTGCTTTATTTCCTCTGGAGTGAAAAATTCAGTTAAAGACACCCCTTGTATTTTCAACTTTATTGACGTAGAACATGTCCCAATTGCACTAGTGTTTTCAAGTGGTTCTACAGTTGTATCCAGCTTAGTTCCCTCTGAATCATTCCTGATACCGGCATCATTTGTTTGAGAAGTGCATTGATGTTCTGACGAAGTGGTCACACATTTAGAAGAAGGCGAGGACGAACTTTCAAGGGCTTTGTACTTGACCTCATGATTGACTGCAAGCTCCAGTTCATTCTGTTTGCAATCAACAGAGTCTCCGGTCATAGGAGATGCATTCTCAAAACTGAATCTCCATTCTTCCTCTAATATATCAATCTTAGAATCACAAAAGCTAGCAGAGTATTGTGTATGAGGAGTATCAGTCTCCATATTCAGCTCAGTATCACCAGAATTAGAAGACAAAAGATGCCCAGAACACTGCTCTTGTTTGGGAGACAATTCAAGACTAACTGGATGTGATCTTGAAAATGGAACCCCTCCAGTACGCGGTAGATGGGAGAATCGATTTCGTAAAGATCAGGAGTGCAAGATCTGTGAGCAGGACATCGATTTGAGGAACGCCAGTGCCGGGGGAGGGGGAGCGAATCTGAGGCGGTCGCTTAGCCAGAAGAAGTCAAACTTTCTCTCCTTCGCAGCCGTCGAAGTCGACGCCAGAGTGGTTGAGGTTAAGGAGAAGAGGCCGGAGCAGCTCCCCTTAGGGTTGCGCTTGGTGTGGAGGAGAGCAAAACGGCAGTCGTCGGAGATGAGACAACTCCAATTTCAGGAAACGCAGTTGTCGGCGACCCTTGATTCCTCTGGAGCTCTATCGCCACCTCTAATGGTAGAATCACCAAGCTCGAAATCATCCTCACAACCCCAACCTTCGTCCCGCCCCTCCGCCGGAGCTCAAACCCCTCCACCACCTCCGTGATAACCCTACCTCCGCGATAACCCTGACTGAAGTTTTGTAAGATCTGTCTTGGAAGATGAACTGGAATTTTTAGAGAAATGGGGGCGAAGGAGATGGAAGATGTTGGGTGAAGGGGATTGTTAAAAGTATAATTGATTTTGTTAATTGTAATTATCACTCGTTAAATGTAGAGTTTTACAAAAAGAAAAAGGTAAATGAAAATATGATTTTATTATTTTTATTTTCAAAAGTTTTGCAATTTTATGATATTTTTACAATACTTTTTAAAATATGATATTTTCACAAAGAATTATCAAAAAGTTGATATTATTTGCAATCCCGCCTATATGCACACTCGTTCTTTTTAAAATGTTCTCGACACAATTATTTAAATGTATATTATTAAGTTGAAACAAACTCCAAAAATCACAATAGAGTTTATTTTATGAATATCACAATCGAGTTAAGTCATACAAAATTGACAATTTTTTGTTACTTTCACAATATGTTTTAACATGTAATATTTTTGAAGATAGAAAATATATTGTTTATGGAAATCAATCCAACTAATTTTAGGAATGTATATCCATAATAAATATTTAAATAATACAAAGAAAAAAGGGAAGTCTTAGGTTAATCTTGGTAATTATACTATATAAGATCTCTAAAATATATAATAAACAATCACATCAGTTTTGTTTCCAGTATTAAAAAGGAAATAAACTAGTTGATGCACCCGTGCTTTTTTTTTTAATTCTATTTATAAGTATATTTATTAGCCATTTTCATTGATATTAGAAAAAATAATTTTGAATAATCAAATTGTTGGAACCTTGACGTTCCCTCTGGTTTTGATGATGATAAACACCACTAGGTTTTATGGATTTTGTTGTTCCTATGCGTTTCAGGTTTTATGAAAGAATTAGGGAACAATGGAAATTATGTGAAGAAGAGAAAGCAGAGGAGTGCAACGAAACGTTGTGGAAACAAGGAACATTTATGCGAGAAGCAAATTGGAAAACTGAAAGCGCGTGGTTGCTATACAAGGAAATTCAATATATAGAAACAATGGCTGTGGAACGATGCGGAACGCAGAGAATTGCCAGCTGTTCCCAGATTGGCTCAATTATACAAGGAAACGAGATTTTGAATTTTACTTGGAAAAGAAGAGAAAGATAATGAGTCTTAGGAAAGTTTATAGATGAAAACTATGTGTTTATGATCTGAATTGTTTAGTTGGAAAGAAAATCTTTCATCGTTACCTTATATAGCGGGGTTGCTAACTATTTGGTAATTTGGTAAGAAATCTTTTTTACCACTATATATAGATGAGTTTACCTTGGGGAAAGGTATATCAACTATCACATTGAAGACTACAAGGAGCTTATTGCAAGGTTGAGATCAGGAGATCCAATGCAAGGTACGGGTTTATACTTGATTGCTTAGAGTTTTCTTTATGTTCTTGTGTCATTGAGAGTTGATTGCACTCAAAGTCTTGTAACCTAGGGTATAGGTGGAGAGAAGACTTGTGAGATTGTACAATTCTTAATAATACAAGTATACGTTTGAGAACTTTGTTGTTACTTTGAATCTTTGTTTATTTCCGCTGCCTAGGGAACAGTCATACCGTTCCCTGTCTAACACACTAACGATTCAACAATTGGTATCAGAGCAGGTTTGCTCTAGATTGTGTGTTCTTTTCATATTCACAGGTAACAATGTCTTCCACTCATGAAATTGGGCTTGGGAACAACAAACCACCGTTCCTGCCTATCGGTGGAAAGTTTCAACACTGGAAGGACCTCTTCACGGCATGGATGAAGAGTAATGACTACCAATGCTGGAGAGTCATTGAGGTTGGTGAAGAAAAGGTTGTTGAAGATGTAATCAAAGGAACAACACCTTGGAGCCAAGATGATTTCAGAATCATGGAGAAAAACTCTAAGGCTCGTATGTTTATCAACAACGCTATCAGCATTGAAGATGCATCCAAAATACACTCTTGTGCAACTGCAAAAGATATATGGGCAGGATCTTCTTCGGAGATGTTATTGGCGCCGTTGCCGGGGAGGCAAGTTTTAATTTCTCTTGGTGTTTGTTTGTGTGTCAACTTTTGTGTGGACCTATCTTACTGTCCACACCCGTGCTACTGATTTTGTTTCTTTTTCTTTTTTGATCTTGATTCAGAGATGGAGAGATTTCCCCAAGTCCGGCAGGAGCCGCGATATGACCCATACTCCTACGCATTTATTCCAGAGAGGGGGTATCACCCAACATCAAGTGCAGCAAGGCCAGTTAAGCCCTGTAGAATCTGTCATGATCCGCTGCACCCCACTAACGAGTGCCCAAGACTTCCTGAACATGCAGATGCAGTAAATGCTGCAAGAGGTTTTGATCCGCAGAGGCCGAGATATGTGTCATACTCAAACACCTACAACCCAGGGTGGAGGGATCACCCCAATTCGAGTTATGGGGACCATCAATACCCTCCATATGGCCATGACTACCAGGAGTCTTACCCGGGGCCATAGGATTTCTATTAGCAGGGCACCCTACAACAGTGCTATCCAACCTATAAGCATAGACCGCCGATGTCCAATCCAAGTTATGAGGATTCGTTACGATCTCTCACTCAGAGCGTTACAAAGATAGTCCAACAATCTCAAGAAATGAATTTTCTCATCCAGAATCTGAGGGAGCAAACGAGCAAAATAGAGACTGAGAAGTCAGCGAAACTACTCTCTCACCCAGTAGTGCATCAGAGGGAGAATGTCTTCTCGATGACCCTACAGAGTACTGAGCAGCAGCATGTCGAGACTTTCAGACGGGAGACGGGAGTTGAGTACAGCGAGATGTTGGAAGAAGAAAACCCGAGACCGTAGGAGGTGTGCCACGACCGCGGTTTGCTTTTAAAGGAGATGGGCCTTCCAGACGATATCTACGACCGCGAGGTGCTCTCCGAAGAAGATATGCCCTGGGAACTGGAAGAATTAAGCGACCACGAGGAAGAAGGCCGCGACCACGGGGTTCTCGCTGAGGTAGAGCCGAAAGTCGATGCCTTTCCGCGACCGCAGATAGAATTCCGCCATCGCGGAAAAAGCACTGAACCAGGGGAGCTGATCGAAGATATTCCGCGACTGTGGACACAAATCCGCGATCGCGGAAATGTGCCTGGAGCCCAAGACCCCCTCGACGCTGCATACGACGCATATGTGCGCCCCAATTTTCCCCTGCTCAGTTCATTGAAGCCTCCCGCACCCTTTCCCGAGGCTCTGAAGGACACCAGAAAGGTGGAGAACGACAAGGATCTATTTGACACCTTCAGTAATTGCGAGGCAAACATTCCTTTTTCAAACTGGCAAATAGCATCCCTCGCTGCGCAGAATTTTTCAAGGCGTTGGGAAAAATCAAGAAGAGGCCAAAGGAGAAGCATAAGAAGGAGTCCTTGATTCAAGTGGCGGATTTCTACATGCTGGATACGGGGCAGGACAAACATGCAATCCCTGAGATGTTGGGTAGGCCATTTTTTAAGATGGGTAGTGCAATCATTGATGTGAACAGCGGTCTACCAACCATGAAGTGCAGGAGAATGAGGATCAAGCTCAACGTAGAGAACACAAAGAGGCATCCCCCTGATATAGACCCCAGGAGTTCAGTTGCTGTACGCAACCCAAGTTGAGTGGGAGAGCACTATGTCGAGCCACGACAATAACTAAGGCGCTGTCTGGGAGGCAACCCGAGGTATGTATTTCTTTCTGTCTTTTCATTCCACATCTTTAGTTTTCATTGTTTTATTTTGCCTAGTCTTGTTTTGCGTTGTTTTTGCATTTGTACTAACCTGCAGGCAGGAGGCCTGAACCATAATTGAAGACGGTGTGAATCACCAATGTAAGTCCTCTTTCTCCCTGCACTGTGGAAAAAAAAAAAGTTCTACCGAAGGCCAGCTGTCCGAGTTCCCATGGAGAGACGGTACGCATCATGTTGCCAAGGAAGAGACATTGGCCCCACATATTTATTTGGCAACGATGATGGCCCTACAATCGATAGCTGAGGAGGAGGAACACCAGGGCCCATTTTTTGTGTTCATTGAAGGCCGTGCAACCCCGAATTCTTTAATATGCCACTACATTTTCCAGTGGATTCCTTTTGGTTGCACGGTGGAGTTTGAGTTTGAAGATGCCCGTGCAACACCAGAGACATGAGCTGTATTGAGTTACCGCCAACAACAACTTCAGTGTCCAAGCCAACTCAACGACGGTTGTGAGTCTTTTTTTTTCCCTTCCCTGTGCTTCATTCTTTTTTGTCTTTCATTACATTGAGGACAATATAATGTTTAAGCATGGGGGTGTATTCTATACTTGCTATGTCGTTGAGGAGAAAAGAAAAAGAAAAAAGCCAAAATAGAAAAAAGGCAAAAACAGAAATCCTGGGATAAGTCGAAAACCCGAAAGGGTGACTTAGGTAATAAGCAGGTGGCTTGGACCAATATTAAGCTGGGGTAATAATTGGTCAAGAGTGATGTGAGTATATGTGAGCCCATCTATTGAAAAATGAAATGAGTGGCTTGGTGAAAACCTGAAAGGGCGCCTTGGCAAAATGAGTGAAAAGAAGAAGAGTGATTATTAGGAATCATCATTTTACCTGGCGTGGTGACATAAGAAGAGGTGATATAAGGAGGTTTCGGGTAGGTCACTCTGGAGCGATAAAAAGATAGATGGAGGCTAGGATTAGATTTTTATCCACTCTATGGTGTTCGGGATAAGCTTGGGGGAAGTACTCTGCTTTCCTTTAAGCTTGGATGGTGTTGAGTCATGTGTTGTATTATGTGTTGTGCTATACATATTGTGTTGGTGCCGTGGAGTTTAATGTTTATGTACAATTCTTGGTGGAGATGATTTTTCTGTGCTTCCTGAAACCTTGGAGATTTGATTGGAGGAGTAGGTTTTATTCTAGCTTACTCGAGGACGAGCAAGGTTTAAGCATGGGGGAGTTTGATAAGCTCTACTTTGGAGTGCTTATCTAGGAGTTGTTACCGATGTTTTGGGTACCATTTGTATGGGTTTAGAGCACATATGGAGTTGGAGAGTAGAAGTGTGGATTCAGTGGTCTGGAGAAGCGTAAACGAAGATTTATTGAAGACGAGGAGTAGACCACTTGAGGAGACCAAGGAAGATATAAGGAAGAAGCCACACGAAGGAGAATAGAGAGGAGCTGCGACCGCGGACGAAGGTAGAGTTGATCGCGGCCAAGTCGAAGCATAGACCCAGTCGGGTCTACAGGCGCAAATCCGCGACCGCGGAAAATTCCCCAGCGTCCACAAAGTCGAGAGCAAAGTTCTATTTTCCGCGACCGCGGATTTCTTTCCGCGACCGCGGAATGACAGGGGAGCGAGCCCGCGAGGATTTCCGAACTTTCTTTCTTTTTACCTTTTTCGATTTTCTTTCTTTTATTATTTCGAACATTATACTTTATTTCCTTTTAGGATTGTTTTCGTTATCTTTTCACTTTAGCTTTAGGGTTAGGTTATTTAACCTAGTTTCCATTTCATTGTTGAGGATCACGTTACAATTAAGTTTTTCCATTCAGCATTGTTTTCCTTTGAACTATGAAGAACTAAGCACCCTTTGCTTAGTCTGACAATTGAAGCCTTCATTTGATTCATGATTGTGAGGTTATAACTCTATTTCCTATTCCTTTGGATTATATCTTTTCTCTTGAGCATATTCTTATTGATTTGACTGGTTTGGCCAACTAGTTGATATTAGTAATTGTCTATTGCTAGGGATTGGATATTTCGGGTTGAGATTCCTTATCTGTTGTAGCATCCATGATATTCTAGGACTAGTTTATTATGAAAGAGATTTGATTATATGTTAAATATTGCGGGTCGTGGTGTTGCATGTATCCTGGTTAATTCTTATGCTTCTTGCTGCTATTGAATTAAATCTTGAAGGTTGGTAGGGATTGTTTAATAGTTAGGGTTGCCTGGACTGGTAGGACTGGTAACTAATTCAGAATAGGGACAAGAATAATCAAAGGAAGGAATAGAGATAACCTAGGACCAATCAATCATATGAATGGTGGATATTTGTTTGGCTAAGTGTTTTCCCCAATTGATTTCAACCTTTTGTTTTGTTTACTTTGATTTGTTTACTTGTTTCACAACAATTAACCAATTCCCCCCTTTGTTACCTTTGACATAGACTTGTGCACTTAGAAAGATTACTTCCTCCCTGTGGGATTCGACCCTTGCTTGCCTTTGCTACTTGTTTAGGTTTGTTTAGGATTATTTTGTTTAGGCGCCTCGACAGCGTCTATCAGCAGCCTTGGAACAGATGTACATGGGAAGTTCTGATCTTAGAGAGCTTGATCGTTTCCAAGCAAATAAATACTTCTATAACTTCGCCATGATCGATGGTGAGACTGTTTCCTCTTATCAATCCAGATTTGAGGAAATCACCACTAGACTTGCTGCTCATGATGTCGATGAAAAGGAAATTCTTCCCAAGGAGAAAATTTTCATCATTATTGATAGACTTCCTCCAAGGCATAAGATGACTAAAGCAATTCTCAAGAAGAATCCCAATACTCTCAAACTCACACTTCATGAGGTATTTGAGAAAATTAAAAAGTATGATGAAGAAGACAAATATGTTAAACCTAAAGGCATTGCCTTGATGGTTGAAAAATCTGTCCAGATGATAGAAGACAACAAAGATGAAAACTTGGATGATATGGATCCAGAAACTGCCATTCTCACCAAGGCCATGCGTTCCCTCTATCGAAAGGGCATATCATTCAGGAATGATGGGAACAATGGTGAGAAACATGATCTCAAAGATGTTACATGCTACAACTGCAAGGACAAAGGTCACTATGCTAACAAGTGCCCCAAAGGGAACAATTCAGACAACACCAACGGTGACAATACTGGGAACAACAAGAAGAAAGCTTTTGTTGCTGTCTGGGGTGATGAGTGTACCAACTCTGATGATGACGAGCCAGAGTCATGAGGGAACAACAGAATGTGTGCAATAACTCTGAAGTCATCAATTGAAGAACAAGAGGTAGATCATGAAACCTTCTTTGAATCTCTTGTTAATTTTGATAAAAAGTCCTTGATTTCTCTTATCAAAAGCATGTATAAATGAGAATCTTAAAACCCAAAATGATTTGACTAATGTTGAGGATATATGCATTGAATTGAATGAATCTTTATCTAGAATTGCTAGTTCCTCTGTTGTTCCTTGTGTTAAAAGTAATGCTACTCACAGTGAACCTAGTTCCTTTAGCATTGTTAGGGAACTGTCTCAGATGAAAGCTCAGATTGATAAAATTCACTCTATCTTAGTTGAGCAAAAGCTTAAGGAAGAAGAAATTACCTTTGTTGTGCCCAAGTATGGTTTGGGGTACAAAGGAGAAAAACAAGAGAGTGAGGAACATGAGTTAACCATACCTGAGCTTAGAGAGTTAAAAGATAGGAAACTTCAGAGTACTAAGGATAGGAACTCTTACCTAGAAGAGCATGTGAAGACTCTAGAGAGTGGGTTGAGTGAAAGCCAATCATGGTACAAAGGTCAACCTGCCCATAAGATGTACCTCATCCAATCCCAGGGTAATTTGCCTAGTACACCTGACCCAATTAGAGCCAAGCAACGTAGAATGCATGTCCCAAACCGTAAGTACACCTTGGGGGACTATTATAAGATTTGCTGGCATTGTGGGAACAACGGCCATGTTGTGAAAAACTGTGCTAAGAAACAAAAGTTCACTGAAGAGCACACTCAGCGAAGGAACAATAGAAGTAACAATGTTGATTTGAATGATTATGATGCATCTCCTGATATGTTCCATGCTAAGCCTAGAAAATATCACTTTGTCTCTAAGCGACCAGGTAAAGCCAAGCTTGCATGGGTCGCGAAACACTAACCTTCTCAATGCAGGATGAAGTGAGAGGGAACAACAGGTGGTTCATTGATAGCGCATGCTCATGCCATATGTTGGGAAATAGAGATCACCTCACCTCACTTCAACCACACTCTAAGGGAACCGTTTCCCTTGGAGACAAGAGATGTTGAGAAATAGTAGGAACATGAGAAGTTGTGTTGAACTCAAACATCAAGATAATGCAGATTTGAATGTCAAAGATGTGGATGCTACAATATTTCAGGCAAATCCTAAGGAGTCATACCTAATTGAAGTCAAACAGATCCTGCGGTACTTGAAAGGGAACGATCATCTCTGTCATTGGTATCCAAGTAACAGTGGGTCTGAACTCGTGGGCTTCACTGATGCTGATTTTGCCAGCCACCTAGTGGATCGCAAAAACATTTCAGGGACGGCACAGTTCCTTGGCCCATGTCTTGTCTCTTGGGCATCAAAGAAGCAAAATTCTGTTGCTCTTTCCACCGCCGAAGCTGAGTACGTAGCTGCTGCCTCTTGTTGTGCCCAGGTATTATGGCTCAAACAACAATTGGATGATTTTGGTATGTCTCTTGGCACCGTTCCCATTATGTGTGATAATACTAGTGCTATCAACATTTCCAAAATCTTGTTCATCACTCACATACTAAGCATATTGATATTCGTCATCATTTTCTTCGTGATAATGTTGAGAAAATTTTCATTAGAGTGGATCATTGCAGGACAGAAGATCAAGTTGCAGATATCTTCACCAAAGCACTGGATAGAAAACCCTTTGAGTATTTGAGAATGCTCCTTGGGATGATCTTTCTAAACTGAGAAACTCCACTTTCACTATTCCCTCAGTGATTGGCTAGATCGATCAATCTTAAACTAGGGAACAACCTCTTTGTTGCATGTTATTTGCAAATGACTTGTTTATTTACTCTTGCTATGTGCTTTGTGTTACAATTGTTCAAAACTTCTTGCAACATCTATTCTTGATCATATGTGCTTTATTTTTACATGATAACATTTTCTTTCAAGTCCAAAGCGACCGATTTGATTATCTGCACCCTCATTACAAGCCAAAATGATAATTGGTTGCACTGCCGTCCCAAGCTTGGATCCAGGTAAACGTTTCCTATGCACATCTCTTTGTTTGCCAAATTTTACTGGGAATCATTATATGGATCGTCATTGTTCCCTACCTATATTTTTTGTTTGGATATATCTTTGATATTTTGTGTGAACCCCATAAAATATCCAAACCGGCCTTTCCATCCACTCAAGTATCTTGGAATCTTCTAGATGAGACTTGGCTTGAGGGGGAATAGTGAACATGAACGTCAGTGCTGGGAACGTTAAGAGGAACGTTGAGAATTGCAGAAGAACGTTGCTTCGCTGGGAAGGAGAAATTAAATTTTGATCTGATGGAACTACAGAGAGGAACAACTACTTTGCTACAAAAAGAGTTAAAGAAATAAAGAAAGAAAGAAAAGAAAAAGAAGGTCTACAGAGAAGAAGACGAGGTTCCCATGGTCACTGAGCTCGACATGGTGAACATCAGCAAAATGAAGTATCAAGGGGATGATAAGGGAACGTTGCCCCCTTCCGAAGTGCTCAAACGCGAACCTGGTGAAGGAACTTCAAGGAACAACTCTGTGCAAAGCCAAATGTTGGCTGAACTGCGTGAAATTAAGAATATCATGTCACTGCTTCTTGAACACTTTCTCAACAAGCACAAGGAACGGAAGGAAGACTCTGAGTCTTGAGTGGATACCTTTTCTTATCCAGCCCGTCTTACCCTCTTCTCTTGGCTTTCTACTATATTATCTTGTTTAAGTGTTTTCCTTTTGGTCCTTTCGTGCTTGTTTGCCAAGTTGTCTTTTGATTTTTGTAATCAATTCCCTGCAAGTTAAATGAACTTTTTCTTTGCTAGTAACTGTTGCTTCGATATGTCGTTCCACTATTTGTTTTTGATCTTTTGATGATGCCAAAAGGGGGAAGTGTGGAAATTGTGCGAAGAACTCAGTAAAGAGAGGTAACAGTTTAATTGTTCCTAATTCTTTATGAATTTCTGGGCGATGCTAGTGCTGAGGGAGAACGATGATGCAACTTGAAGGTATGAACTGAAATTATTCATTTGATATAAAATTTTGCTTAACACTTGATCTTAGATACATGATGAGTTATATTGACTTGTTTATTACTCTGTTTTGATCGAACAATTTTTTAGTGGGTTTGTCATCACCAAAAAGGGGAAAATTGTTGGAACCTTGACGTTCCCTCTGGTTTTGATGATGATAAACACCACTAGGTTGTATGGATTTTGTTGTTCCTATGCGTTTCAGGTTTTATGAAAGAATTAGGGAACAATGAAAATCATGTAAAGAAGAGAAAGCAGAGGAGTGCAACGAAACGTTGTGGAAACAAGGAACAGTTACACGAGAAGCAAATTGCAAAACTGAAAGCGCGTGGTTTCTATACAAGGAAATTCTATATATGGAAACAGCGGCTGTGGAACGATGCGGAACGTAGAGAATTGCCAGTTGTTCCCAGATTGACTCAATTATACAAGGAAACGAGATTTTGAGTTTTACTTGGAAAAGAAAAGAAAGATAATGAGTCTTAGGAAAGTTTATAGATGAAAACTATGTGTTTATAATCTGAATTGTTTAGTTGGAAAGAAAATCTTTCATCGTTACCTTATATAGCGGGGTTGCTAACTATTTGGTAATTTGATAAGAGATCTTTTTTACCACTATATATAGATGAGTTTACCTTGGGGAAATGTATCTCAGCTATCACATTGAAGACTACAAGGAGCTTATTGCAAGGTTGAGATCAGGAGATCCAATGCAAGGTACGAGTTTGTACTTGATTGCTTAAGGTTTTCTTTATGTTCTTGTGTCATTAAGAGTTGATTGCACTCAAAGTCTTGTAACCTAGGGTATAGATGGAGAGAAGACTTGTGAGATTGTACAATTCTTAATAATACAAGTATACGTTTCAGAATTTTGTTGTTACTTTGAATATTTGTTTATTTTCGCTGCCCAGGAAACAGTCACACCGTTCCCTGTCTAACACACTAACGATTCAACACAAATTATTAAGTTTCAACTAAACATAATACGAATTTCATATGTTGGAAATTATTTGGAAAATTATAGATTTTATGGGTGTCCAAAAATAATCGAAACCGAGAAAACGAATCGAAAAACCAAGAAGCCAACAATTTTTGTGTGTTAATCGAACCGTATATTTTCAAATTTTCGGTTTCATTAACCGAACCGATTAAACTATCGATTTCTCGATACGGTTTTGGTTAGCACTTTTCATGTGCTCGATTAACCGGAAACGAAATATAATATTTTTTTAATCATTATTCACATAAGACTTGTTGACAAAGTTGGTAGGAGTAAATTGAGTAATGTATATTTCTAGCAATGTAAACCCCCTCCCTTTTAATTATGCAATTGGACTTATTTTTACTGTTTTAAATCTTCCAGATGCATAAATATTTTTAGCCAAACGGTAAATTGTATTGATAGGTTGGGAAAAAGGCCCAACGTCCTGTTTACACACACCAATGCAAACCAAACAAAGAACAACAAAAAGAACTATAACAACAATACAAGGACAGAAATCAGAAACAAAAAAAAACAGAACAACACAATAGGTCCTGCACGCAGACAGGAACAAGAACCTTGCAGAAAACAAGCAAATATGCCAAGCTAACAAAACCAGCAACAAGATACAAAAAATCAACAAAAACCAACCAAAGAAACAATAGCTCAAATCCGAAGCCTCCTTCTAAGAGCTCAACGTCCTGTTTATCTCATTTCTTTCTTTTCTCCCTCTTTCCCTTCGTTCTTTTCTTTCTCCCTTCCCCGACTCATCTCTCACCTCACCATCTCACCCTTCCGCCGATCCCCCTTCACCTTTCGTCTTCGACGGTGAAGACCCGCCATAGCCGCCGCCTCTCCGCTCCTCTTCACCCTCACCGGCGGCCCACCAGCCCGGCACTGCCCCTGCTCGCGAACCACCTCACCAGCACCCAGCCGATGTCGTCCCTCTATTGTCGGCGATCCCCCTCGCCTCTCCTCCCCGATCTCTTCTCCATCTCTGAACCCTAACGCCCAACACCACCGCCTCTTCGCTCCTCCACCGCTACTCTCCTCCTCCACCACCTCGCCGCCCCCGTCGCGCTACTCTCCTACTCCACCACCTCACCGCCGCACCACCCAAGCCACCACTGTCTTGCTCTTGCTCGACCGCTGTCCAGATCCGATCCACTCCTCTGCTTTCTTGCTGTTGCTGCTGCGAGCACACTGCTGCTACTGCCCCTTCGCTCGCACCCACCCCCACCGGAGAGTACTTCCTCCGCCAGCGGAGCACCGTCATCGTCGAGCTAGATCAATGGAAGTGCTACTGGAAGACAGATGTTGTTGAAATTTTTCTGCACTGGTACCAAATTTTCGACAACCCCGGAGCATAGAGTGAAGACGCCCTAATACCTGATATCTTTGGTGAGTTTCCTTTTCTCTTTCTTTTATGTCTACATTGGGGACAATGTAGAATTTAAGCTTGGGGGAGGGATAATTCAATGTGTAACTCCGTTTGCAATTTAGTGATTTTTGTGTCATTTTTTTTTCGCTTTTTCATAACATTTCATGCATCATGCATTGCATTTTAGGTGTTTGATATGATTCCCAAGCTTTGCTTTGTTTGTCTTGCAGAAATTCCTCTTGAAATATTTTGGTTGTTGATATTGTAATTAATTTTAAGCATGTTGATGATAATTTTTATATTTTCTAATGTTTGAGTTAAAGTGTATATTTAGTCATTGCTTGAGACTAGTTAGGACTGAAATTCTAGATAAATAACCCGTGAGCTTTTGAGCCTTAGGACTGCACATAATTGAGTCCTCTTATTTCTTTTCATGTGTGTGACTCTCACTTTGATTGCTTTATCTCTAGAACTTGCATTTAGAACTTATTTTGAGGCCACGTTTATGACTCTTGTGCATGACATAAAAATGATCGAGGCATTATTTTTATTAGCCTATATTTCCCTTTACCACCCTTATATGTTATTCCTCTGCTTGAAGCCCGTTGAGCCTAATTAGCCTATTATTTTGGAAGCTCCACAAAACATCCTGAGCTTAATGATTAGCCTTTTACCCATCCGGGAATTAGGATGATTTATTTGTTTGTTTTTATGGTTGCAAGCCAAGCTTGGAGGAGTTATATGTATGGTTCGGTATGGTTGGAAGTGTTGTGGCTTTGAAAAAAAAAAAAAAAGAGAGAGAGAGAGAGAGAGAGAGAGAGAGAGAGAGAGAGAGAGAGAAGGAAAAATAGAAGAAAAAGAAGAAGCCAAGAATAAAGGGGTGTTTAGTTGAAAAGAATGGTATGAGAAATCCTCAAGTTTGGTGTTGTCTTGGTTAGTTTCTCTTTCCCGGATTTAGCACCACATGGCCAAATTGTATCCTTATCTTTCTTTTTACCTGGCCCCATTACAACCCAATAAAAGTCCTCTTGATTTATGTCATGTACAAGGTTCCTAGTGGTGGAGATTTAAGACACTGATGCAAGCTTTTGGTAGATGAGTTTTCAAAGTTGAGATTTGAGCGAAACACTATACCCTAAACACATGAGTGAGAGTGATTCATATTCTTTTTCCTAAGCGAGGTCTAGAATGGATGTTCTACTTAGTCTCTTTAATGATTATTTACATGCTTTGATGATTACATTGCTAAATATTTAAGTTTTCATGGACTTGCTTGAGTATTGATTGGATAGAGACAACCTTTGTATTTCTTTTGGAATTTTGAACTATGTTCTTGCTTGAGGACAATCAATGTTTAAGCTTGGGGGATTTGATAACACCTATTTTATACATATTTTAGGAGTCTAGTTGCATATTAGAATAGTTCATTTGCATACATATTTTATATCTTTTATTGTTAATTTTGCATTATTTTGTATTCGGAGTCTACACTCGTACTTTTGTATTTTCAGGTATTTTAGGTGCAAATTTGGAGGCGATATGAGACTATTTTCAATGAGCAATTTACATATGGATTAGAAGTTGGGCCATGGCCCAAAATGAAGCAATGTCACACCTGCCCACTACAATTCTAGAACGGAGGCAGCAATTTCATCAAGGAGAGGAGTTGGATTTAAGCTGCTGATGGGCCGGCCCACTGAAACTCTCCTAAGGGAGCTACGACCTGCTACAATCTGGTGGAGGAAGGAGAAACAATTGGTTTGACTTTTCAAAGGAGGAGTTACGTACTTGGAGGGAGTTAGGTAGCTTTAGAGGGGGGAGGAGTTTCATTTTCTTTTGGGGACTTACTGACTGACGTAGCTTTAGTTTTGGGGTTTTTGGAAGTTTAGTTTTAGCTTTTGTTTTGTGGGAGAAAGCTACAGACAGCCCTACGTACAGTGTGTTCTTCATGAAGGAATTTTGAAGCTTTGTTTGATTCGAAGATGGTATTATTGTTCTAGTCTTGTTCAACTTGGATTATATTTTATCATTGAGATTAAGTTTCTTATCTCTTGTTTTTATTGAATAATTCATATATGTTGATGGCTAGTTTAAATCTTTTGATTATATCTTCGATCATGCTTGGCTAAATTCCTAGTTCTAAGGTTGGGTGATCCCAATGGTGAATTAGGTAGGTTTGATTGCGGTATTTGATTGAATGAATATGTGAATGTGATTTGATTCTATCATAGGGTGCTTAATGACCTAATTGATTTGTAATTGGGATTTCTATTGGAATTTGAGACCGAAAGGAGAAAATGATAATAGGAGATTGATGCTAAATAGATCCCTAGGATAGAACTTGAGGATTATTTGTGCGAAAGTGACTTAATCCTCTTGTGGTACCTGACTATCGAATAGATTCTTGGATGAGTAGACTCCGCTGAGCGCGAAAGCAAATGTTGTTTCCACTTGTTCATTGATCTATACAGAACTTAATGGATCTTAATGAGATTAGCTTTGTGCGAAAGTGACTGCTAATCGAGTTTAGGTACATGCACTATTCGTCTGAAAAGAGGTAGTGTTGACATTAGATAGTGGGACCTTCAAATGACATTCATATTGAAATCTAATTAGATATTGTTTAGAATATACCGAAACGCCATTGTGGGGATCCTTAACCTTAGACACATTTGTCCCATTGATTTTATCTTGTTTTATTTGCTTTTATTAGTTACTTAATTATAGTTTTCTCAATCTCATATCTTTCCGGCCTAGTTCACTGATACTGTTTCAATTAATATTACATTGGTCTCTGTGGGATCGACACTTGACTACTACAACTGATCCCGTACAGTTGCGGGTAGGTTTTAGCCACATCAAAACCAACCAAAGAAACAATAGCTCAAATCCGAAGCCTCCTTCTAAGAGCTCTCCATCTTCTACCTGTAGACTTCATCTTATGCAGAATTCTAAGTTTGCACTCCTCAATCACTCTAGCTGCACACTGTACTGAAGAAGCTGCTCCATTGTCTCTGAAAATGACTTCATTTCTCATCCTCCAGGAATGGTAGATAGTACCAGTCAAAGCCAAAAGTTTACTCTGGTAGATATTGTTGTTTCTCCTATTACACTGAGCAAACCAAGCCCACCATTCAATCAAGTTATTTTTCCGAGTACTGACCCCTTGCCACTGCATAACAATCTGAACAACTTCTTTAATAACCGAGCAACCAAACCAAAGATGATTCTCATCTTCTTCAGCATCATGGCACAACACACATCTAGCTGAAGGAAGGATACCCCATCTATGCAACTTGCAGTAGGAAGACGACCAAGGGTTGCCAACCAACATATGAAACTCCATTTCCTCGGATGAACACCATTCCACAAAACATTACACTAGGTACTCTCCTGGGAATGGTTCCTGAGCATATTGTAAAGGCACTGACTATCCATCTTACCATTGCTTTTGGAAAGAAACTGCTCCTCAATCACAGTATCATCCCTATGTTCCAAAACCTTATTCTTAATCATCACAAGATGCTTCCACACCACTGAGCTACAAGGAAGAGCCTCCACTAGCCAGATTGGAACCTCTTTAGTAAGATGCTTCCTAGCCCACATGGTCCACAAATTCACCTTACCTTTATGCAGATCATACATAAGGTGAAACATGAGAGTGTCATTCCATGAAAGTAATTCCTTAAAGTTCAGGCCACCCTCAATAAAAGGCCTACAAACTTCTTCCCAAGAAACAAGGCATCTTCGACTTTCCACCTCTCCTGACCAAAGGAAAGCTCTGCATATAGAGTCAATCCTTTTAATGACCTTCTTAGGAATGAAAATAACCTTCATCCAGAAAGACACAATACCCTCAAGTATAGCTCTAATAACTTGGGCTCTTCCTACATAAGAGATCTTTCTTGCACTTCTGTTCTGGATCACACTCTTAATTCTGTTCAATAGAGGATCAAAAGCACTAGCCAGTAATCTCTTAGAGTGCAAAGGAGCTCCAAGGTATTTAACATGGAAAGTACCTTGACTAAAATTGAGTACAGCAGAACATTCCCTCTGCCTATCTTCAGTCAGACCACCAAAATACACTTTAGACTTAGCAGGATTAGCAATCAAACCTGGTTCCTGACCAAATTCAGTCAAACACTGCTTGATTAACTTCAGAGAAGGAGTGGTAGGTTTGCAGAAAATAAGTAGATCATCAGCAAAGACAATACTTTTGTTATTGTCATGGAAATGTTTGCAAGGAAAATGAAATTGATGAGTACTAACAGAGAGTTTAGATTCCATCCGAAGTGTAAACAGCTGCAACTTTCAATCTAGTGTGTTAATAGTATTTGAAGAAAATTGCGGCCGGCTGACCTAAGTTAAATTTTGATGGGTCTAAAAGACGTAATCAATCCTCTCATATTGGATATATATTACGCAATTCAAATGGGAAGATTATGTCCATTTTTCGTGACAATATTCCTAATACCAGTGTCCTACAATCAGATGCTTTTGCAACTTTGTTTAGTATTTAGAATGCTATCAATTTGAATATTAATCATTTAATCATAGAAGGTGATGATTTAGCAATCATAAACTCAATTAAAAGTTCTTGGAAAATACCGTGGGAAACCCACCTAATTATTCTTGACATTACTACTCTACTTTCTTTTTTTTGATTTTATACAGGTACATCATTGCTTTAGGGAAGCAAACCACGCAACTAATTTCCTAACTACGCATAACATCAATTCCACTGACCTTCCAAGACTCCAGCATATTCTTTCTTCTACCACCCTTTCTAAGCACATGCTTCGTTCATCGTGGTATGAGTTCTACTGTTTGAACTCGGTATATGATAATTTTTGTAACACATTTATAAAGATCATTCATTGCGATGATTTAGAGTTACCATTCTGTTAATGAATGAACCATACTGTTTGCCTCGTATAAAAAAAATCTAGTGTGTTGATATTATATTATTATAAAAAGTAAAACGAATCTATAACTAATTGCATACTTATGATTAAAAAGTTAGAAATAAACATGACAATCAAATCTATCAGAATTTACGATATGTTCTAAATACCGAAATGATATATATGAGGTATTCCAGAATACATTACTGATTATGATGTTATTAATGTAAAATGAGATGGAGCAAAATCACTGTGTCAACTTGATAACAATAATTGTTTAATTCTATCTCATATCAAATTATTATACAGAAGTAGCTTAAACATTCACTATTTAGGTATTATTTTAAGTGTTATTTAAAGAGTTGTTTTTATTTAGTTAGTAGACTTTTACCATGCTTTTAAGATGTTTTATTCAAATTTTAAATTCTTATTTTTGTTTATGATTAGATTGGTTGATCTATTTGATATGTTAGTGTAATTTTATAAACTTATGTATAATCAATATATTATCACATCCCAAGAAGTATATATTTCATCTCCTATTCAATTACATACTATTTATAAGTTAGTATAAAGTTCTATTTTTTGTTTAATTTCAAGTATTATTTAAGAGTTATTTTAAAAAATCAATATATGTACCTTTATTATATTATTTGGAATTATATATATATATTCTCAATTGAAAGGATGTAATATATATTCAAAATTTTGTGAAACAATTTTCAAAATTTTGTGAAATAGTTGTTATGAAAGAGTTCTAATCAGTTTTTGAGATATTGTCCAAAAATTACTAATATGTGCGCATTATGATATCTCACATGTCATAAAAAAGATTAATGTATATACAATAAAATTAGAAATTTATAACACATTATTATAGGTTAAAATTGCTTATTTATTTATATTTATATATTATATTCTTATTCATGGATTCTAATTAAAATTTTGAGCAGTTTTTTCAAAAAAGTAACTTTATATGAGCAAACAAAATCCTAAAAAAGAAGTTATCAACAAAATCATAGAAATTAAATTTTGTTAAATTACATAATTTAAATTATTGTTACTTGTTCCATTTATTTATCTTTAGATCATTTTATAAAATAAATTATATTTAAATACAAAAAATTATAATTTTTGAATCAACTAGTAGTATATGCCTGTGCTATGCACGGGCTTTATTAGATTGAATTAAATTTATTTTATTTGACATTTTATTATATCTATAATTGCTATGTCTCAAATATCTTTACTTTAAATATATTAAATCATGTTTACATTCTACCTCCTATGATAGATATGTTTTATTATATATTAAGCTTTAAACTTCATTATTCAATATATAACTGTTGGAATTAATTACAAAAGGAGCTAATACTCTTAATTTTTCAATGAAAGTTTTCAAATTAGGCATAGTTTGCATATTTCAAACAAAAAAATGACTCGGATAACAGCTTGAATTCACAATTGAATACTTACCCTATCAGCCTATATATAATGGTTAATCAAGTAATATTTCATAGTATTTATATTAAAAACAAAAGTATGGATAAATAAAAAGTTAGCACAATATCATAATCATATATGTTTCTCTATATTTTGTAATGAAAAATCTAAATGTTACATGTTATCTTTGCATAAATCTACATTATTAATTACATTCAATCTCTCATTTTTACCTTATGAGTTCGAACGTATATTTGAGATTTAATTTCTTTTGTAATTATTTATGTTATCCAAAATTTAGGTGATTAATATGATACATAGCTTAATTTATAATTGACAAAGAAATAGTAAGTTACATATCTCAATATCTTTTGAATGAACGACATCCGGCCAAAAATCCAAAACAAAATTCTCTCATTTTTTGATAATATTATTTATAATAGAGAATTTTGGATTTTGTAAAATTGGGGTGAAGATTGTGGATATCATTACACCTGTTCTTTAATACTAATCATTTGGGTCTCATCTACAAATTTATTTTTTAATTATAATAGTTTAAAATGCATGCATTTTCATCGAGTTTCATACTTTGCATTTAAATATATATAACAACCATTTTCACATAGTGAAAGTTTCGGTTTAAACATATTGGGGCATAATGTGAATGGATATTTAAAGCAACCGTTTTCAAAAAAGTGTTATGCTCTTCATTTATATTGACCCTTTTTAAATTTCAGCATTTGAAAATTACTATGAAAAAGTAAGTGAAAATAATTGATTGTTTTCCTAGAATGTTAAAGGCCATTGGCTTACTTTTATATTAATTTTTGTAAAATTATCTTAAGGAGTGGAAATAAAAAACCGATGAAATAAATGTTATATTCTATAGTATTCCTTACTATTTGAATGATAATGCTTTCTTTTTTCTGAAACCAATATGGGAGCAAAGAAGTACATTTATGTACTCGATTATTATCTTAGTTCAATCCCGTTTTCTAACCATTTTGTGTGATTTTTTAAGAGATATGTACAATAGGATACAATTCCTACGAACACTACCGAGTCATGTAAAATAAAATAAAAAAGTAATTGAATTCTTAGTAGTTTATTGTAAACTCCAAAAAACTATATACCTTAGGTTGGAAGTTTATAATTTTCATTATCGGTTTTAAGCTTCAATATAAAATATTTTTTATTTTAGCTACATTATATTTTCTCAAAAAATTTAATAGTATTTATTTGCATAAGACTATTATGCTTTTTTCAGTTTAGCAATATTGCATCATGTTCCGGTGGAAAACAAATTAATATCAAATAGTACGCTTCTCATATTAAAAGTTCACCAATGTTGTTAAACTACGAACTCTTATTTCATTTATTACGATATACTTATATAAATGATATAATAGTCCTTCCATTGAGATTGAATTAGCCAAAGGTGACCAAATTTACCCATTGTATTCATTTACTACAATTTAAAGATACAACTTATATGATAAAGTACTTAGTATATGATACAACTTATATATAGTAAGACATTTTCAATCATGTTTTACATATATGATAATTTTTATACTATGGGCTTTTTCGTCATTCTTTATTAGTTAATTTGTTTTTGAATTATTAAAAATAAATTGATAACATATTTATTTTAAAACAGAATTTACAATATTAAACATATTAATGTTAGTCCCCTTAACATTAATATATTTTTAATGTATTTTTAATTATAAATAGAAAAACATCATGTATACAAAAAAATAATCAATCATATGTACAATATATATCTTATGCTAACAGTAAATTTTAATTAAATATTTTAAAAATACATAATACTTGAATTAGAACATAAGAAAATATAAACTAAACCTTAAGTAATATAAGAACTATACTAAAAGGTTAATATATTTATCAATACTTGTACTAAAAAACTTTATGGGCATTAAAAATTATCAGTTTTTTTTCACAACTTAATTATCAATTGTTTCATGGATGGGACGTTTCTCAAATTTAAATAAATGTTGGTAGTATACAATATGGTGGTGTTTAATTTCTTTAATTGTTGCATGTTTATATGTATGTTATTCATTGTGTATGTTAGCACATTTATACTTATACTTTTACTAATAGTAACTGCGGTTATTAGAAAATATTGGATATCTTGACTGTTATATTTTTTAAGGGTGATTGAGAAGTGACAATTCAGTAATATTCATATTATGATTATAATAATTAAAATTGATGGTATGCATATTCATTGTTTTGTAATATATTGAGATTTATATATGAGTTAATCTCACTTATTAACTCCTTAAAAGATGATATGTTTATCGTGTAATATATTGAAATAATATTTACTCTTTTGTAAGGAACAATAAAAAAGTTTATAAGAAAAGAAAATGAAAATAAAAAGAAGTAGAAAAGTGTGGTTAGCAAATGAGAATATTAACAAAGGTTGAATCATATATTTGCAATATATATCTTATTTGGGTCAAATTAATAATTAATGAGAGCAATTGAGAATATTAATTGCATTATATCGCACAATGCGTTTCATGAAAAAAATATTACACGACTGTTTAACTATTAGGTATTTTTTAATTGATGAGATTCAGAAGTAGGAATTGTTATTGAATAGTAATAATTTAAATTTTAAAATTGATAAAAATAAACTTAGTAATTTAATAGTAGAACAACAACATACTTACAAATGAAAGGGTTTTTGATAGAAAGAAAATACTTATAGGAAATTATTACTCCATGTAATAATAAATGGGATGGGCAATACTTTTTTTAAAACTATAATAGAGTTAGATTAACAAAATTATTCTAAATCTACAATAAATGGAATATACATTTTTTTTATCAAGAACTCATTATATATTAATATAGATATTTTATATAATCAACACATATTAGAATAAAATGTGATATATTACAATACATTGTAAAATTTTAATTTATATAATATATTTTATATTTGTAATAACAATTCATGTAAATAAAATCGAATTATACAAAATTTACTGAGAGAAGTGCTACTTTAGTATATATGTTTATATATAGATATATAGATATATAGATGTTTAATTTTTGTGTAATATTGTAAATATTTTAAACCTATAATAAATGAGATGGTCATTAATGACCTAGGATTGTATTTTACATTATACTAGTAAGTAAGCTCGTGCTACGCACGGGATTCGTCATTTTTATATTAAGTTAATTTTTTCTTTGTTAATTTTTAATAAAGAGATTATGAATTATGTAATGATATAGGATGAAGTAATTGTGATGTTATTATATTATTTTTTTGTTCCACATGAAGGACTCGATAGTTTTAATTAAATACTAAGAATTTACTTTGTTGAATTATGAAAGTGTAATGTTTTACCTCATAATTGTAAGTTTATAATTGCATGTGTTATATTGTTGATTGCAAACTAATATGTTTAAAATCATGGAATACAGATAAATTTTAATAGAGTAGGTTGTATATAAAGTTTCAATATTGGGATTTCAAAGTAAGATATTGTGTGTTGGTTAAGATGAATTATGAAATTGTATATATTTATTGATGAAAATATTATGTGTAGTTTTTTAGTTTGAACGTGTTAGACTCTAAATTATAGGTGTCACATGCTACACATTACTCTTCAATAATTTATACAAATGAAATCGCTTTTTCTAATGTGGATGTAGTTTTTTTTTATATTCATTGACTTGTTATTTTATTATTATTTTTGTCCACGTATATAGCCTTATATATAACTTCATATAAATATTTGTATATAGTATAGATGTATATTATTTGTATAAATAATATGTTTATTACTTTTGAAGTTTGATTCGCATTATTGTTTGTTTTTTGTATTTTATATGCAATTTGCATGTATTATTTTGGATCTTTTTGTGTGAGAATAAAGTACTACATGTTTATCATTATGTATTTGTTGTTCGTTAATGATAGTAAGTTTTTTTATAAAGTTATTGTAGTTGTTTATTGTACTTTATAATCTATGAAGTTGATGTAAAGTTTTTCATGAACATATTAAAACTCTATTTATAATTATTGTGCCTATAAAATACATAATAATTATTTTATTTTATTAAAATAATACTAAGTATTTGATTTTATTGAAGCAATATAAAATACTATGAATGAGGATGATGTACTTGTGTTTATGCTTACGGTTTAATAATATTTGTATTTTAATCTTTTTAGATTTATATCCAATTAAAAATAAGACAAAAAGTCCATATCTTCTTAATTCTCATATCCATTTTAGTCTCCCACTCTCCCCTCTTTCTCAGATCCATTTCAACCCCCGCCCTCACCTCTTTCTCAGATCCTTTTCAACCCCTCCTTTCCCCTCCCCCCTCTTCCTTTTCTCACATCCATTTTCAGCCCCCTCTTTCTCAGATCCATTTCATCCCCTCACCCCCTCCTACTACCCTTCTTATACTTACGACGGGCTCCGACAGGCTTCTCCGGCAATTGGCGGGTGGGCGACTCTTGTTTGCAAATAACTTGTATGTCCGGAGACAAATCTTCCAACTCGTTCTCTCATAATATGGTGAAACGAGGGCGCGGTTCGCTCGGTGACAGAGGGTAACTACAATTTTCATCTAGAGTTTTTTACCGAATTCGGTTGCTTCGATTAAATTTGTTTGAATTCGTGTTCTTTTTTGCTGTTTTTAGGCAAAATAGGGCTTAATTTGGTGAATATGTTGTGAATTTTGGACGAATATGAAAAAGTAGGATGCAAATGTGAATTAGGTCAAAATTGTTTACTTTGTTTATGAGAGATTGGGTTATTTTTCTTAAAAAAAGTAGTGTTAATTTAGTTGATTTTATGCACTTTAAAGGTTAGATTAGGATTGAATTTGGTCAATTTATGTCCAATTTTGGAAATTAGGGAAAATTTGATAATTTTACAAATTAAAGGTTAGATTAGGTGTTATTACACTAAATTTTAAACTTAGGGTAAATTTGAAAACCTGTTGGTTGAAGTAGCAACAAAAAAGTATATAGATTACAGAATAGAACATTGCAATGAAACACATCGAACAACAATGAAAACAGAAGCAACATTACCGATAACAGATTGCATTCACAGAGGAGGGCCATAATCATACTAAATGGATAAATTACAATTTAGAACAGTAGAGTGCTTCTATATAGTAAAAAAAAAACTCCTCAAAATTTTAGAGTATAACATATGAATAGAAGATCACCAATGCACGCTTAAACATGATATTCCACAAATGCATACAAACCAAAAAGAAGCAATATTTCCTTAATTTTCTCTCTGACAAACAGCTGAAAAATTAAGCACACTTTCGAATAGATTCAATAAACTCAAGTAAGATAGCATACCGGTCCTTGTCTCTTTTTATAGTCATAAGCTTTGGATGTGCAGTTGGATCTGGCAGCTCATTTCGAAACCTAATGAAACATTGATGCAATCAGTAGTAGTCACGAGTTATAGGTGTTGGATCATAACTGCAAAAACTACTTGTTCTAGTGAGACATTCAATTTGACACTGAGCTGCTAACCAAAAAAGTCATATGGATGTAATCCAAGGGTGTCTACCTATACTTAGTTGCTACTTGTTACTACTCCTCAACCCTTTCCTAATCCCTTTCTACTCCTTTACTAAAGTATGACCAAAGTCGTAATTTTGAGTCACCTAAGCCTGTATAATATAAGGGTAAAAGATTTAACGAAATGATGCATTGCCAATAGAGAGTAGCCAATGTAAGGAACCCACTTCATCCGACACAAAAACGTTATAGGCTTTTTCAACCGATTTTCCATCCTCTCAGCATTCAATAACGGAGCAGGGGTACGCCTTTCACCCATACGTGAACCTGAAGACAGTTCATGACCCTTTGTCCCCGAGCTCATTAACCGGGTCTTATGATGCGCTGCTTTCTATGATTCCTTCTAGTGCTGCCAATGAATACCCTAAAGGTTATATATATGGCAAAATGGTAAATAAAAATTTTTGGACTTCTTAAAATCAGAAAAGGGGGCAAAGGAGGGACCAAACCCTTGGCTGCATAAGAACATAGCTAGAAGAACTCACCTCTTCTCCTACCTCTCGCTGGCTGCTGTTCGGAGTTCCGACGAAGAACGACCCCAGCTGGACCACTCCCTCCCTGAAGCTAGATGCGAACAGCTGCTGAAGGCTGAAGCTGGGCACGAGCTGCCGCTACTGTTGTGCGAAGACGCCGCCGCTGTGCTATTCGCTGCTGCTGCGTTTGGGTGTCGTTGCTGACGTTCTGCTGGTGGCTGCTGCTGCAAATTCGGGCGAGCCAAAGGCTCAACCCGGAGGTGAGATCGAACAGCCAAGGTATGTGTGGGGGTTTACCTCCAATCTGAATTTTAGGGCTCCTATTTTCTGTTGAACTGCGTGTGGACCGAAGTGGCTGAATGGTAAGGATTAGGTTCAGCAAATTAAAATCTGTTTGGGCTGATTACGTGGTCTCTGTGCAGTGCAGCGAGCAGCTGAAGTTGTTGGTTGATTTGTGTGGGATTTTGCTGAAATTGGAGATTGGAGGTATGATTATTTAGGGGCTGATTTGGGGGTTTGTTGGTAATGGCTTAGTATGGGTTAATTAATGCAAGGAATTGTTCGGATTGTTGTCGCAGGTTCGTACCGGATTGGTTGGCAAAGTTGGTGAAATTTCTAGGGTGGTTGTCGTTAAGTTTAAGTTTAAGGCAAGATGATTCTTGCTCATTCTTTTACCTATCTCTTTTAAATAATTAATTTCGTATAATATTATTTTCAATAATGATTTATGCATATGTCCATTAGATTGATTTAGAATTGTGGGTGTAGAATGATATGGTTGAATGTGTGGATATTGGTTTTGCTATTTGATACGGTTGAATGTGTGATTATTGGTTTTGTGTTGGATATTGGTTGTGTGCTTGTATATTGATCTTGTGTTGGATACTGATTGTTTGCTTGGTTAGTGGTTTGGTTGGCAGATATTGGTTGTGTACTTGATTAGTGGTTTTGTGTTGAATATTGGTTGTGTACTTAATTAAGTGGTTTTGTTGATGAATATTGGTTGTGTGCTTGGTTAAGTGGTGTTGTTGGTGAATATTGGTTGTGTGTTAGTTAGTAGTTGCCTTGTGTTACGATTGATTGGATGTTGGTGTGGTAGTTGATTGTAGCTAGTTGTGGATGTGAATTTCTGTTGGTGTGGTTGTTGGTTATAGCTAGTTGTGGAAAGTTGATTATGTGGATTGATTGTGAAGGTTGGTTATGTGGTTGATGGTGAAGGTTGGTTATGTGGGTTGATCATGTTGGTTGGTTGTGTTGGTTGATTGTTTGTTTCAGTTATGAAGGAGGGCATGAGTCCTTATAGCTGGGCCGGGGTGATGATCGCCTCACCCGACCACGTGAGGGTGTGACCTTACGTTGGTTCAAGGCCACAATTGGATGGTGAGTGTCCCATCTTTAGGTGCTACTTGTTAAAGGGAGAGGAGGTCGCGTGTTCGACTCTCTCCAACAACCTCCATGGTTGGTTTCCTGCCTTGAGGGTATGAGCCAACATGGGATGGGTTGGGGTGTATGGGCTGCGGCCCATGTTAATCACCAGGCGACACCGGTTGGGTGGCTGGCCTGGGTCGTTACACCCATGTCTATCCATGGATAGTATGGTTATTTAGGGTGATGATCGACTCACCCGTTTATGCTCTCGCTGAGGCGGAGATTGGATTGGATGCATTAGTACAGTAGTTGAGTTGAGATAATTGGTTAGCACTGGTCACGTGTAGTAGTAGTATATGTGTATATGTTCCGTAGTGTTGTTAATTGACGTGTAGTAGTAGTATATGTGTATATGTTCCATAGTGTTGTTAATTGACGTGTAGTAGTAGTATATGTGTATATGTTCCGTAGTGTTGTTAATTGACTTGTAGTAGTAGTATATGTGTATATGTTCCGTAGTGTTGTTAGTTGACGTGTTGGTAGTAGAAAAGAAAGATGGATTGGATGTGTTAGTAAAGTTGGATTGGATCGTCTCACCGGTTTTCTCGTTGTGTGGTTGAGGTTGGATTGAAGGTGGCTAGCATAGTGAAGAGGTGGATAAGAATGGTTAAGTAATGGTTATGTGATAGTGTATGTATATGTTTTGATGTGTTGTTGGCATTGGTTGGTTTGCATATTGCTTGAAGATTCTTGCTAGTCTTTCATTAGACTAACCAACCTCGGTTTATGTTTTCGTGGTTGGCTGGTGTATCGGGTCCACCAGTCAACTAGTCTTTGCATGTTCGGCAGCAGCAAAGGGGGTTCTTGATCACAGATTCGTCTTCACAGTTAAAGATTTAGTTATGCATCAGATTTGAAAATGTTGTATTAACTACCTGTTATTTCGGATATAAATTGTTATATTGAACTTGATGCAAGGTTTAAATGTTGATCCAAACTGGAAACAGGGATTTTGATATTGATAAGTTTTGTATAGTTGGAAGTGTTTTGGGTTTTCTTTTTCTAAAATCGCCTTATAGACCTTCGAGTCTATGGCACTGTAATACCCTGGGTTGGGGTGTTACAGAAATTGGTATCAGAGCCTTTACAGTCGAAAATGTTTTTCAAAAGTTTGACGTGGAAAATCCAACTCGCTAAAACTGTGAAACAATCGTGTGATCGGAGACCCTTGTTGTTACTCATAGGTAAGTTTGTGTTTGATAAATTTTATATGTGATGCTTAGTATTGATGAGTAATTGCATGTTGTATGCCCCGGAAGCGTGATGTGTTTGAGGTCGAAGGCGTGGGTGTGATAGAGGACGAGGCCCTCGGGCTTATCGTCAAGCGGTAGATGCAGGTGGTCTAGTAACTGATGATTCAGTAGGAAGTTGATGTATTTTACTGTTATTGTTAAGGATGAGAAGAACAAGATTAAGCATTCTCATAGATGGTTGTATTCAGAGATGAAACATTGATAGTGAGGCATAGCTGTACGGTCCTTGAGTATAATGATGAGTGCTGATCAGGGAGATTGCTATAGATGATTCTAATCAGACTATTGATGTTCGAGGCAGTAAGAAAACAGAAGACTCAGTCTACACCGGAAGAAGTGGGATTTTACAACAATGGGTTCGGCTGGGTTGAGGAGTAGAATGTGCCTGTAACTACAGGAAGAAGACAGTTACTGTAGCAACAGATAAGGGTCTAGTGCATGTGTTTGAGGGTCATGATCCTAGAGACTCTGATAGAATTATTAGTGTGATGACAACTACAAACTGTTAAGACAATGATGTGCCAGGTTATGTGGGTATGCTGGGATGGAGGGAGCAGATAGAGGAACTTATGGAGTTAGGCTTTATGAGGCCAAGTGCTTCTCCTCGGGCTGCGCCTGTATTGTTGGTTAAAAAGAAGGATGGTTCCTTTCGACTTTGTATGGATTATAAGGAGTTGAATAAGGTGACAGTTAAGAATAAGCATCCGCTTCCCCGTACTGATGACTTGTTGGATCAATTGTAAGGAGCTACAGTGTTTTCAAAGATTGACTTGAGATCAGGGTATCCTCAGCTTAGGATTCGAGAGGGAAATATTCATGAGACATAGATGGTGGCTAGAATTGATTAAGGATTATGATATAGATACCGTTTATCATCCAGATAGGGCTAATGTGGTAGTTGATGCTTTGAGTAGCAAGTCGACTCCCGAGCATATGGTTGCTTGCCTGACAGTTCAGCCGGGATTGCAACAAGAGTTGGTGAAGGGTGAAATTGAAATTGGTTTGGGAAGGAGCGGACGCAGCTGAATGCGATGGAATGTTGAGTAAGATATAGGGTGAGATTACTCAGGGAAGGGCGCCCAGATTTCTTGTTCATGAGGATGGAATATTGTGATTTCATAATAGATTATGTGTGCCAACTGATAAAGAGATTAGAAAGTTGATTCTCAAGGAAGGTCATTCTTCAGTATATTCTGTACATTCTGGAGCCAGTAAATTTTACAAGGACTTGAGACGGAGTTACGAGTGGAGTGACATGAAGCGGGACGTTGTTGAGTACGTGTCGAGGTGTTTGGCGTGTCGACAAGTTAAGATTGAGCGGCAGAGGTCAATGGGAGAACTACAACCGCTTCCTATCCCTGGATGGGAGTGGGAGGACATCGCAATGGACTTTGTTATTGGTCTTCCTAGACCACGAAAAGGAAACGATACGATATGGGTCATTGTGGATCGGTTAACGAAATATTTGCATTTTTGTGCCCATCAAGATTACTTTGGACCGGAGAGGATAGCTGAATTATTCTTGAGGATTAGTTAGAATTGCATGGCGTTCCCCAGACTTTTCTGACAAAGATGGACGATTTGTGTCTCGTTTTTTTTGAAGTCCTTGCATACGACAATGGGGACACTACTGAAATATGCTTCGAGCTTGTGCTTTGGAATAGCCAGGAAATTGGGAAGACAATCTGCATCTAGTCGAGTATGTACAACAATAGTTGGTATGCGTTGATAAAGATGGCACCTTGTGAGGCTCTGTATGGTCGTCGGTATAGATCGCCATTGTGTTCGGACGATATAACCGATGCCGTTCTAGTTGCCCCCGAACTTTTGCAGAAGACTAAGGACGACATTGCAGCGATTCGTCAGAGATTGTTGACAGCTCAGTGTCGACAGAAGTCGTAAGCAGATATTCTAGGGTGGTTTCTGTTAAGTTTAAGGCAAGATGATTTTTGCTCATTCATTTACCTATCTCTTTTAAATAATTAATTTCATATAATATTATTTTCAGTAATGATTTATGCACCTGTCCGTTAGATTGATTTAGAATTGTGGGCGTAGAATGATATGGTTGAATGTGTGGATATTGGTTTTGCTATTTGATACGGTTGAACGTGTGCTTGTATATTGATCTTGTGTTGGATACTGATTGTTTGCTTGGTTAGTGGTTTGGTTGGCATATATTGGTTGTGTGCTTGATTAGTGGTTTTGTGTTGAATATTGGTTGTGTACTAGATTAAGTGGTTTTGTTGATGAATATTGGTTGTGTGCTTGGCTAAGTGGTGTTGTTGGTGAATATTGGTTGTGTGTTAGTTAGTAGTTGCCTTGTGTTACGATTGATTGGATGTTGGTGTGGTAGTTGATTGTAGCTAGTTGTGGATGTGAATTTCTGTTGGTGTGGTTGTTGGTTATAGCTAGTTGTGGAAAGTTGATTATGTGGATTGATTGTGAAGGTTGGTTATGTGGTTGATGGTGAAGGTTGGTTATGTGGGTTGATCATGTTGGTTGGTTGTATTGATTGATTGTTTGTTTCAGTTATGAAGGAGGGCATGACTCCTTATAGCTAGGCCAGGGTGATGATCGCCTCACCCGACCACGTGAGGGTGTGACCTTACGTTGGTTCAAGGCCACAATTGGATGGTGAGTGTCCCATCTTTAGGTGCTACTTGTTAAAGGGAGAGGAGGTCGCGTGTTCGATTCTCTCCAACAACCTCCATGGTTGGTTTCCTGCCTTGAGGGTATGGGCCAACATGGGATGGGTTGGGGTGTATGGGCTGCGGCCCATGTTAACGAGCAGGCGGCACCGGTTGTGTGGCTGGCCTGGGTCGTTACACCCGTGTCTATCCATGGATAGTATGGTTATTTAGGGTGATGATCGACTCACCTGTTTATGCTCTCGCTGAGGCGGAGATTGGATTGGATGCATTAGTACAGTAGTTGAGTTGAGATAATTGGTTAGCACTGGTCACGTGTAGTAGTAGTATATGTGTATATGTTCCGTAGTGTTGTTAATTGACGTGTAGTAGTAGTATATGTGTATATGTTCCGTAGTGTTGTTAATTGACGTGTAGTAGTAGTATATGTGTATATGTTCCGTAGTGTTGTTAGTTGACGTGTTGGTAGTAGAAAAGAAAGATGGATTGGATGTGTTAGTAAAAATGGATTGGATCGTCTCACCGATTTTCTCGTTGTGTGGTTGAGGTTGGATTGAAGGTGGCTAGCATAGTGAAGAGGTGGATAGGAATGGTTAAGTAATGGTTATGTGATAGTGTATGTATATGTTTTGATGTGTTGTTGGCATTGGTTGGTTAGCATGATAATTCTTTCCCGTGTTCTACTGTTTTTGCTTGAAGATTCTTGCTAGTCTTTCATTAGACTAACCAACCTCGGTTTATGTTTCCGTGGTTGGCTGGTGTATCGGGTCCACCAGTCAACTAGTCTTTGCAGGTTCGGCAGCAGCAAGAGGGTTCTTGATCACAGATTCACAGTTAAAAATTTAGTTTTGAATCAGATTTGAAAATGTTGTATTAACTACCTATTATTTTGGATATAAATTGTTATATTGAACTTGATGCAAGGTTTAAATGTTGATCCAAACTGGAAACAGGGATTTTGATATTGATAAGTTTTGTATAGTTGGAAGTGTTTTGGGTTTTCTTTTTCTAAAATCGCCTTATAGACCTTCGGGTCTATGGCATTGTAATACCCTGGGTTGTGGTGTTACAGCCAATGTCTTTCTTCTGGCCTCTGCCTCTCCATCTCCTTTTTCTTCCTCATCCTTCTTTCTTCCTCTGTCTCAACCCTGCTTTCTGAAGGCCCATTTGATCTATTTGTAGGTACATGGGGCTTATGATGCTTTTTAAAAGCATGTTGATCACCTTCTCTACTTACCCTTCTGTCTCGATCTCTTTCTCTATCTCGGTCCCTGTTTTGTTAATTCAAACAGTTATGTTTCAGTAGAAAGTGCTTATTCATCCCCCCTTCCTCTAGGTAGCTAAAGTTTCACCTGATATTACTAATGAAGCAACTTTCAAAGGGAATAAATTTGGTTGTCTCATAATTGTTTTGCCACAGATCCTAATCTATGCTAATTCTTGATGATCAATCTCAATGCTGTATGATTCATAAGATGCCAAAATAATATCTCCAGTAGCATGCTTTTTATGATGAATGCTAAATAGGTAGACATAGCAATCTAGTGTATTCACTAAAATGCTACAAATCAAAGACTGCAATCCAAGCAAGAGTATAATACCCTGTAATCAGATTGGTAGATGCCTGGGATGTAGAGATCTCCATTGCCTCCAAATGTGGACATGAAAATGCAATGCAAGCCAGCATAGTGGCATCTAGATCACTGGAAGAAAGAAAAAAACATCATACTAAGTGAATTGTGAGATCAGTGAAAAAGATGAGTTGTTTGTTTACTTTACTAGAAACTAAAGATATCTCCTTCTCAATCTAATATAGTTCAGCTCCCTCCACCCCTTACAAACCCTAGCCACGGAAAACAGCACCGGCGGCGGCAGCCTTCTAAACACCTCCCACAGGCATCCCGCTGTCAAGCCTCCCGATACCTCCTCGTCCTCATCAAACCCAAATTTCGGCAACAGAGTCGATGAATCCAGGCTAGACTCGCCACCGTCCGCGTTCAACTGTTCCTCTTCCTTGGCGTCGAGATCGTCAAAGGAGAGAGCACGGGGGAGACGCGAGCGGGGCGGAGGAGGTGGAAGAGAAGAGACTGATTTAGGTGGACCCAACTGATTTAGGTGTGCATAGCTCATTTCCATTATTATTGTTTATGTGTGTAGGTGGAAGAACTGAGGTGAAGAGGAGTGGGTTGCATGGTGAACTTTTATAGGTGGAGATGAGGGATGATTGCATGCTAATGTTGAATGTGAGGGTCTTTAATTTTCAGACTTTTCGATTGGCTTCTCGAATTGAAACTCCATTGGACTGTTCATTTCTGCAGAAGGTGTAATTTATGGTATCTTTATTAGGCTTATCATTTAAAACAGGAATATGAAGGTACTCTACGTTTTTTTGTATGAGTCTGTTCAATTTTCAGCAGGCCCATCCTTTTCAGCTGGTGTGTGGAATTTGAGCCTTTTTGTGGGTATTTTCAATTAGTAATGTAGAATTTGGGGCTCACAACAACTTTAATATGAGTTTTTTTCATGGGCTTTGATTTAGAAATGTAATTGTAGTGCAACCATTACTTTTTACGTTTCTTTGGGCTGTGGTCAATTGCAACCATGTACACTCAAACAAAAAGCTCATTAAATTGAATGTCATTAATTGCCCCTTTCATTCTACTTTATATATTTATAGATATAGATATATATTTGTTTAGTCTCATCATCTCTAATTTATGAGGCTTTTAAAATTTGCTTGATGTTAAATATATTTATTGCTTATAGAATGCTTGTTATCAAAAAAAGATAATTTATTTAGGAATGAATGAATACATTTATTGCACAAAATGCTAACTTTTTATATATTGCTATTATTATTCAACTCAGTAAAAATGTGCAACAAACATTCAGGTTGAAAATAAACAATCGGACTTGCTTATATATATAAGAATATCACTTAATATGTTTTATGAAACGTTTTAAAAATAATGATGCTTAATGGTTAACCGATAAAACCGAAGCGAAAAGTTGGTTAACCGTGGTCCGGTTAACCGCCATATAATAATGGTATGGTTAGTACATTTAGCTAACCGGAATTATGGTTAACCGAAGTCATGGTTAACCATATTTGGACACCCCCTATTAGATATATATACATATACCGAAGATAAAAATAATTTATTTTTTAGTAATAATTCTAGTGAAAGTGATGACGTGGACTTTAGAAATTTGATCGGTCTTATAACATGACAAATAAATTAAATATTATTTTAACAGGATTAAAACACGACATACTTTATTTGGCCATGTTATTAGTCTGGTCAAAATTTTGACATTCCGGTGCAAATCGTTTGTCCCAAAATGCTATCCCACCTTGGTGTCCCATGATTTTTATTGATTCACTTGTCGTATAAAATATGTAACAACCCCAAATCAAGGTGTTATAATGTCGTAGATTCCAAAGAATCCACAAAGCATTAGAAGATAACATCCCAAATGAATAAACTACAAAAATTAACAAGATATTAAAATCGACATAAACTAGTGTGTAAGGTAAAATCTTCTAAACTCATCTACAGAAATCAACTTAAGACCATAAACTAAGAACCCCTGCAGGAATGGAGGTTTAAAGCAATACAATTGAATAATTTCAAATTTGTTATTAAAATGAATGTTGAGTGACAACCTTTAAATCAACGGTAGCAAAATAATTGAATAGTTTAAACCCATAATATAATATTGATCCAAAATGACCCACATGGTTAATATAATATTGATCCAAAATGACCCACATGGTTAGTATTAGTATCGTATCCGTATCGTATCAGTGTTACCTGACGTCACGCCGCTCCTCAATAAAAGGATACATGACTTAGTGAAAAACATAGTCTACCCCCACAATAGTGGAAGTTAGTCTTCAACCAGACTAAGCCAGTACATATCAATTTCATACATAATAACACAAGCAAGGTATCACAAATATGCATAAAATGACAAGGATTAAAACCAATATGAAAAAATACTTAATACTAGATTTAAATAAAGTAACACCAGATTATTCTCCAAAATCTCATAAAAGTATACAATTCACAAGCACTGAAATATAACTTTAAAGATAGAAATGAAAAGTAATTCAAAATCATTGAAACATATACTTCGCAAATTGTACTCAACAAATAATGTTATATTGAAAAACAGTCTCAAAATTAAATCAACAATTGATTCTAAAACGATAGATACAAAATAATTGATTCTAAAAAACCATAGATACAGAGTTATCGAACCGATTAAACTATCAACTCCCTTGGAGAATGGCATTCCAGAGGAGGCTTGAAGTGGTAAAGAGGTAAATCCGTCTTTTCTTCGGATATTTGGGTGCGTTTCATATGTTCATATGGCTTCAGTTGAGAGAAGTAAATTGGATGCTAAGTCTGTCAAATGCACGTTTATTGGATATAGCGGTGATGATTTCAGATAACGGTTTTGGGATGAACAGAACAGGAAGGTTATTCGCAGTCGAGACGTTGTGTTTAATGAGCATGTGTTGTTTAAGGATAGTCTGGGAGCATCTGAATCAACCAGTTCAGAACATGAGGTTGTGGAGTTAGACATCTCTAACTCGGGTGTCTAACTCCAAATAATGTTATACTTCACAAATTGTACTCAACAAATAATGTTATATTGAAAAACAATCTCAAAATTAAATCAATAATTGATTCTAAAACGATAGATACAAAATAATTGATTCTAAAAAACCATAGATACAGAGTTATCGAACCGATTAAACTATCAACTCCCTTGGAGAATGGCATTCCAGAGGAGGCTTGAAGTGGTAAAGAGGTAAATCTGTCCTTTCTTCGGATATTTGGATGCATTTCATATGTTCATGTGGCTTCAGTTGAGAGAAGTAAATTGGATGCTAAGTCTGTCAAATGCACGTTTATTGTATATAGCGGTGATGATTTCGGATACCGGTTTTGGGATGAACAGAACATAAAGGTTATTCGCAGTCGAGACGTTGTGTTTAATGAGCAGGTGCTGTATAAGGATAGTCTGGGAGCATCTGAAACAACCAGTTCAGAACATGAGATTGTGGAGTTAGACATCTCTAACTCGGGTGTCTAACTCCAAACAATGTTATACTTCACAAATTGTACTCAACAAATAATGTTATATTGAAAAACAGTCTCAAAATTAAATCAATAATTGATTCTAAAACGATAGATACAAAATAATTGATTCTAAAAAACCATAGATACAGAGTTATTGATCTGATTAAACTATCAACTCCCTTGGAGAATGGCATTCCAGAGGAGGCTTTAAGTGGTAAAGAGGTAAATCTGTCCTTTCTTCGGATATTTGGGTGCGTTTCATATGTTCATGTAGCTTCAGTTGAGAGAAGTAAATTGGATGCTAAGTCTGTCAAATGCACGTTTATTGGATATAGCGGTGATGATTTCGGATACCGGTTTTGGGATGAACAGAACAAGAAGGTTATTCGCAGTCGAGACGTTGTGTTTAATGAGCAGGTGCTGTATAAGGATAGTCTGGGAGCATCTGAAACAGTCAGTTCGGAACATGAGGTTGTGGAGTTAGATGTAATACCCCTCATTTTTAGTAAGGGTATTTGGGTAATTTTCCCAACCCTCGTTCTGTAATCGTTTCGCATTTGGCAAAGTTCATAATTTTTGTAACGGGTATTATCTCTGTAATAATTCCCTGAGCATTATAATATACATTCGATGTATTTTGGAGGCTTAAAATATTTGTTTGGGTACAAATATTAATTATTTCGAGATTTTATCACGTGTTAAATTGTTTCCCGGGCAAAAGGACGTGAATAGGCCTTTTCCGCGACTGCGGCAGGTTTCCGCGACCGCGGAAAATTGCTTCGAGCATCGTCTTCAATACCTCGTCGGTTGGTTGGCCGTCGATTCGCCGAGGTTGCTCGGTGGCTATAAAAGGAGGGCCAGGATGGAGGTGTTTGGCATCCGAAATCCAATCCCTCTCTCTCTCTCGTCTCGCCGGAAATTTGTGTCGTCGGAGCTCTCGCCAGTGGTTTTAGTGCTCGAGTGGTGGTGCATTGGAAGCACAGTGGAGTAAGGAGTCGAAGCCCTCTCGCTCGGAGCCTTGTCGTGTCATTGCCGGTGAGGAATTGTCCGATTAGGGTTGTCGGGTTAATGGCCGCGACCGCGGACATGAACAGCCACGACCGCGGATGATGTCCAGGCGTCCGCGACCGTGGAATCCAAGCCGTAACCGCGGTTTGCCATAGCAAACGCGATCATGGCCTTGGACAATCCGGTCACGGATGGGACCCTCATTCTTTCGTTTCCTTTCGTTTCCTTAGATTCGTATTATTTAATTATCGAATCTAACCTAGGGTTTCGTTGTGGGTTCGTTGTCGTAGGAATCTGTAATTCGATTCCGTTCCCAGTTCCGGACCCAGGAACCCGTTTTCATTCGTTCGTTCGTCTCGATCAAGGGAAGTGGCGGTTCGCTCTTGCTCATCATTCTGTGTTTCCGTTAATTATCAATTGCTTTTAATTGTTAATTAAAATGGGATGAATGTTGTTTTCGTTTGGGAACAGTTTTTATAAAACGTATGTGATTAAAATGTGATATTATAATAGGTTGTATATACTGCTAGAAACAACGCTATTATATTTGTAATTACCATGATGGTATTGGTGTGGACTATTGTGTGGTTTTAACTGTTTAGTTAGAACGAGTATTCGTTGGGACGCTATGTACCTTGCGAGGTCTAGTCGTTTCTTTATAACTGGTATTAGGAGGATTTTTGCCCTAGTACTCTCTCTGGTCATGACTGTACCCTTACTCAGGGTAGGTGCACACAGCTGGTGCCGACATTCGGAATTTATTCCCTCTGATATCTCTCATGATGAGATGATATATCTTAAAAGCATATAACGTAAATGTGCGTTTTGGAATTTAATAAGATAAGTGCGATTATGCACATAATTAATATACCCTCAGGCGAGGAGTACAACGTGGAAACCGCCCAGACTTCGATTAGAGTAAGTCCTCCTTCCAAATCTGAATTCGCATTGTGCGGTAAGGTTGGTCGTGGACCCAAATGGTCAAGTCTTTTTAAAAGCTTGTGTGATATTATAACGTTCCAAAACATTTTTCATACTTTCCGATAAGACTCAATCTTTTGGAGTCTTATCTTTATACGTTTCCCTAAGACTCGATCTTTTGGAGTCTTCTCTTGATCATTCTGTTTCGTATCTTTCCATAGAAGTACTGAGGTTCACTATCGTCATCGGATTTCATTCGAGAAGCGATGGGTGTAACCTAATACGACTACTTAGAACCTTTCTGTTTTACCCTTGCATAGTCTTTCATTAGACTAACCAACCGGTTATTTCTCTTGCATGGTTGGCTGGTGTCATCTGTCTCATACGACACATTAGGAAAACTTCCATTCCGTGAAGGCTAGAACCCGACGATGAAGGCATATGGAGTTTTTAAGAGTTTCATAAAGGTTGAAGATCCTAGGCGTGAGATCGCTCCGATCAAGACCCTTATATTGTTTATTATTAAAAGACTTCCGCTGTATTAAAACATATTATGTATTTCGAATGTATTTGGAACTTACAGATGTAATCTGAGACTTGGTTTAAATAAATATTATGATATTTCATATTACCCCTGTTATTTTCATGATTTGTATTAATGGTTAAGCCTTGGGTGGCTTCGGATGTGGAATATGAGGTCACTGGCGGTAATACTTTCAAGGTAATATTTGGGGGTGTTACAGATTTGGTATCAGAGCCAAAAGTTTTTAAAACAGGTTGTGTTTCAAAATGTTTTACTAGACACAAAGATTTTGGTAAACCGGTTACCCGTTTGAACTGAGAAAGTTGTTTAAATTCGAAAATTTGAATTTCTGGAACTAAACCATACTTGGACAAATGTGTCGTTTTGAAATCTCTGCCGTTCTAGTCGTGCCTTCTTTCCAGTCTGATATAGTAAGTCCGCTTCTATATTTAGAAAGACTAATTCTTTTCTCGTCGCCTCGTAGGATATGGGAACATTTATTTCACAACTGAGGAACCCGAAGGAAGCCGAGGTGGGCCCGCCATCTCCAGTTAGGCTCGAGTTCCCGGTTCCCCCGCCGTGCTTTGAGGTCGGGGAGCCCAGTTTCCCACCCGAGGAGGTGAAGACCGTACTCCTAGAGTCAGTGGTATTGGTATCTGACAGGGCTGAGGTTCCCGAGGCGGAGCCTGAAGCAGACCCAAGGGAGGATACCGAGGAAGAGGAGGAGCCGACGCAGTACCTTAGAGAGTACTACGACGACGACTTCAAAATTGAAGAGGACCCGGAAGAGGATCCGGAGGAGGAGGACCCAGAAGAGGATCCGGAGGAGGAGGACCCCGAGGAGGACCTCGAGGAATACGGCTATGACTTGGAGCGCTTGCTGGAGGACAATGAGGATCCGGGAATGCAATTCATTTTCCCGAGTCCGGTGCCGCCACCTGAGGAGGAGTATACGCCGTTGTCCCCTGCCGCTTGGGAGGCGCTTGGTATTTCTGGTACCGTCAGGAGAAGGAGTGGGCCGCTGGATACACTAGAGGACCCGCACGTGATCCCTACTCCGAGGAGGCCAATTGTGACTCCTGACTCGCGACATGTGCTTCGCCTGAGTCAGATGGTTTCCCCTGAAGAGCGTCGCCAGGTGGACGAGGCAGTTGAGCGTGCTCGTTTGAGGGCAAGGCCGTTGGAGTCGATGGGTACACCAAGGGTGGTCCCGACTCAGCAGGCCAGGCCAAGGCCCCGAGTACTGAAGGAGCGACTGGAGGAGTGGTCGAACGCCCTATACGACATGGAGGAGATGATGTACGAGATAGAGCTCGGTCTCTCCCGAATGCTTGGGGACGTCCACGAGCTCCAGGAGTATATTCGCCAGGCTAGGCTGCTACTCAACCCGTAGTATGAGGTGAACAGGGCAGACTTTCAACCAGGGTTTCTGGAGGAGTTTTGCTACCCAACGGGATCCGACGGGGCTGGACCAAGTGTTCCCGCACCTAGGGAAAGGCCGAGGGCACCGAGGCCGATGGATGAGCCGTGTGCTCCGAGGCCAAGTAGGGCAAGGAGTCCATCGCCAGACCCCGATGATAGACCCCGTTCGAAGAAGTTGTGCATGAGGGCTCCTGATTATAGGAATCTTTTCAGGGCACCATGATGGGGGCCGGTGTTGAGCATCTAGCATTTTCTTTCTAGTGTTTTGTTTGTTTCGTTTTGATAAGAATTGTAGCCTCCAAGCAATTTTGTCTTATCGCTTGAAAGAGCTTTTCTATGTAGACCCTTTCAAACTCAGTTTCAGTTCATCAATAAAAGTTTACCAGTTTGATCTATTCTGAGTCAATTTTATACGTTGTGCATATGGAAATGATATTAATGTTGTGAAATACTTGGAATTTGATCGGTAAACAGATGGTGAACACAAGGAACACCATTCGTGCTGGTGCTGGGCCAAGCAACAACCCCAGACTAAATTTGGGGAATGTCGCGAACCCAGTGGATGAGAATGAGTCAGTTTCTCACAACAATCCTGTAGGCAGTGACCAAGTTCCGGTCAACGCCCCAGTTATATTCGATGCTGCGGCAATTGAGGCAATTCGGGGGATTGTGATGCAAGCAGTCACCGATATTATGCGACCGATCGCGCCTCAGGCACAGGGTGTGCCAATTCCTCCTGTGGTTCCTAGGTTCGAGGAGCCAGATGTCCATGTACCTCATGAGGATGCGGTCAGGAACAGAGGCAATTATGGCCGAGCATTGAAGGCCATTAGCTCTATGAGGCCTGACAGTTAAGATGGGAAGGGAGAGCCAGTCAAAGTGGCGTACTGGTTCTCACACATGGAACGATTGTTCAGAAACGTCAAGTGCCCTAAAGCTGAAAAGGTGCACATTGCTTCCCTTCAACTGAAGGAGGTGGCTAGTGAATGGTGGGAAAGCACCGGTCTAGTTGATCACCCTAGGTTGAACTGGGGAATGTTTAAGACGAAGATGACTGATCAATTCTTTTCCCGAGCTATGAGGGAAGAGAAGCATAAGGAGTTTCTCTATCCGAAGACGGATGGATTGAAAGTGACTGAGCTTGCGGCCAAGTTCAATCACCTGTTGCAGTACGCTGGGCCGGAAGTGTCCAGTGATGAGAAGAAAATCTGGCATTTCCACGAGTGGATGAATCCGGACATCAAGCCACTGATGGTGCGCCACGGATGCTCTACTCTGGAGCAGTACGTGGATGCTGCCTATAAGTTGGAGGTGACTCTGGAGGAGTCGTCTAAAAAGCGCAATCGCCAAAGACCGGCGCAGAGCCAGCCTCAGGCAAGTGGGTTCAAGCGACCCGCGCCACCGTCAAACTTTGCCAAGTCTGGCCGAGCTAGAACGGAGATGACTCACAGAGGGTCTACGCAACGTTCGGGCCAGGGCAAGAATCTGATCTAATGCTACAACTGTGGTACACCCAAGCACAAGAGTAATGAGTGTCCGAAGGAAAGAAAGACGTGTTTTGCCTGCGGGAAGGAAGGCCACTTGTAGATGTTTTGTACACAGAGGAGGCAGAAGGGAGCTGAGTCACAGCAAGGGTCCGTTAGTCATAACAACCGACCCAGATTCAAACCAGTGGAGGCTCCTAGCCCTTCAACGCAGACAACTGCTCAGAACAAGGGGAAAGGCCCTGCTGCTTCAGGAGGTCAAGGTCAGCGACTCTACGAGATGCGTGAGGCTGATAGAACGAATGCTCCTATTGCTCAAGGTACTCTATACCTTCATTCTACTTCTGTCTGTATACTATTTGATTCGGGTGCTACTCATTCTTTCATCTCAGAGGATTGTATAAATAAGCTAGGCTTAGTATGCAATGAGGCTTGTGAGCCTTTTTGCAGTGAATCTTCCTAATGGTGAGCAGTTAGTAGGATCCAAGCGTCTGTCAGAATTTCCAATTACCATTCAGGGTAGGAAGTTCGAAGCAGATTTGATCTGTATAGCCATGGCTCCATATGACATTATTCTCCGTATGGATTGGCTGACGCGCCATGAGGCGGTGATCGATTTCAGCTCAAGGACTGTGACAGTTTCATCTGGGGGCCAGTTTGTATGCAAGTTTAAGGGTCGTAATGACGCTGATAACGACAAGCTCATTAATGCGATGGTTGCGTGTAAGCTACTTCGACAATGTTGTGTCGGGTACCTGTGCTACCTGGATAAGCCCAAGAGAGATGAGGCTTCCATCCTTGATATTCATGTTATTCGAGAGTTTCCGGATGTATTTCCGGAGGAGATTCCCGGGTTACCCCCGAATCGTGACGTGGAGTTTACCATTGATCTTGAGCCGGGTACCGCTCCAATTTCTAAGGCACCATACCGGATGGCTCCAGCTGAGATGCAAGAGTTGAAGAAGCAACTTGAGGACCTTCTTGAGAAAGGATATATAACGCCGAGTGCATCGCCTTGGGGCGCTCCGGTCTTGTTCGTCAAGAAGAAGGATGGGTCATTCCGACTTTGTATCGACTATCGAGAGTTGAACAAGGTCACGATCAAGAATAAGTATCCGTTGCCGAGGATTGATGATCTGTTGGATCAACTGCAAGGAGCAAAAGTCTTTTCCAAGATTGATCTGAGATCTGGTTACCATCAACTCAGGATTTGTGAGGAAGATATTACGAGGACTGCTTTCCGGACGAGGTATGGCCACTATGAGTTCGTAGTCATGCCATTTGGCCTTACTAATGCTCCGGCGGTCTTCATGGATCTGATGCATCGATGTTTCCACCAATATCTAGATAAGTTCGTGGTGGTCTTCATCGACGATATTCTGATCTTTTCCCCGAGTGAGGAGGCTCATGAGGAACATCTTCGGATCACCTTGTCAGTCCTTAGACAAAATCAACTGTATGTGAAGTTGTCTAAGTGTGACTTCTGGATCAAGGAAGTGGCTTTCTTAGGCCATGTGATCAACGAGGATGGGGTTATGGTCGATCCCCAGAAAATTGAAGTGGTACCCAACTGGAAGCAGCCTCAGAATGTGAAGGAGGTGCGCAGTTTCTTGGGACTCGCTGGATATTACAGATGGTTCATGGAGGGATTTTATAAGATCGCTCAACCTATGATCGGTTTGCTCCGCAAGGTCCATAAGAAGTTTGTCTGGGATGACAAGTGCAAGGCCAGTTTTCAGAAATTGAAGGAATGTCTGACCTCCGCACCAGTGTTGGCGCTACCGGAAGGAACTGATGGTTATGTGATCTATAGTGATGCTTCAAAGCATGGGTTAGGATGTGTACTGATGCAGAAAGGGAAGGTTATTGCGTACGCATCTCGGCAATTGAAAACCTATGGGGCAAACTATCCGACGCATGATCTGGAGTTAGCGGCTGTAGTTTTTGCGTTGAAGATTTAGAGGCACTATCTCTATGGCGTTAGGTGCCAAATCTTCACCGATCATAAGAGTCTCAAGTATGTGTTCACTCAGAAGGAGTTGAATATGAGACAACGTCGCTGGTTAGAGCTACTCAAGGACTACGACATCGAGTTGCTGTATCATCCGGGCAAGGCTAATGTAGTAGCCGATGCATTGAGCCGGAAGACACCGCACGAGACCGTAGTGGCTCTACTCACTGCTCAGACCAAGCTGAACCAAGGGTTGTGCGAGATTGAAGTCTTGTACGATCATCGTCGAGGATACCTGAGTATGCTAGAGATTCGGGCTACGCTACTTGATCAAATCAGGGAGAAGCAGGTTGATGATGTGGTCTTGGTAAAGCTAAGCAGTGAAGTGATGGACAGGAAAGCTCCCGGATTTGTGATTCAGGAGGATGGATCACTCTGGTTTCAAGACCGGATTTGTGTGCCTGACATTGATGGCCTTCGCCAGTTGGTGATGAAGGAGGCCCATTCGTCAGCTTATTCTGTACATCCAGGATCTAGTAAGATGTACAAAGACCTCAGAAAGAAATTCTGGTGGCCCAAAATTAAGTGAGACGTAGCAGAATTTTTGGCGAAATGCTTCACTTGTCAGAAGGTCAAGATAGAGCACCGTAGACCAGGTGGTGAATTGCTACCTCTCCCAGTGCCAGGATGGAAATGGGAGGATATTGCTATGGATTTTGTCACAGGGTTACCGAAGACTCAGAGTCAAAAGGATGCTATATGGGTAATCATTGACAGGCTCACGAAGAGTGCTCACTTCGTGGCTATTAAGTCAACTTGGGGAACCCATAAGCTATCAGAAGTGTTCCTACACGAGATTGTCCTTTTGCATGGTACACCAAAGACCATTGTATCGGATCGTGACGGCCGATTCATGTCGAGATTATGGAAGGAACTCCACAAGGCCATGGGGACCGAGTTGAGGTTCAGTACTGTGTTTCATCCTCAGACGGATGGACAGTCTAAGAGGACCATCCAGACATTGGAAGATATGATGAGAGCTTGCGTACTTGATCTTCCGACTAGCTGGGAGAACAGCCTAAGTCTGATTGAGTTCACGTACAACAATAGTTGGCATGCTACCATTAAGATGGCTCAATTTGAGGCATTGTACGGTCGGAAGTGTAGATCTCCAATTTGTGGGGATGAGAATGCCGACAAGGTTCTGCTCGGACCGGAGTTAGTCGAAAGGACTGCCTCGGACATTGCTTTGATCAGACAAAGGATGTTGACAACTCAGAGTCGACAAAAGTCTTACGCAGATTTGAAGCGCAGGAATGTCGAATTTGAGGTTGGTGACAAAGTGTTTGTCAGGGTGTCACCATCCAAGGGTGTGTTTAGGTTTGGCAAGCGTGGGAAGCTTAACCCTCGCTACGTGAGACCGTTTTAGATCCTTAACATGGTAGGATCTCTAGCGTATCGTTTGGCGTTACCGCCGTCGGCGCATCCAGTGCATAACATGTTCCACGTGTCCTTGTTGAGAAAGTACGTGCCATATGTGTCTCATGTGTTGAGTTATGAGGACATCGAGATTCAGGCAAATGGTACCTACGAGGAGATACCTGTGTGTATTCTCGAACGTCGCGAGAAGCAATTGCGGAACAAGGTAGTACCATTAGTACGGATTCTTTGGTCCAAGGCTGGATTTGAAGAGGTTACTTGGGAAACCTGGGAGACTGAGGCGGATATGTTTAGTCGCTTTCCCGATCTGTTTTCGGCCTAGTTTCGGGGTCGAAACCTTTTTAAGGGGGTAGTGATGTAACGCCTCATTGTTTTTGGTTATTTCGGCCAAGTTTCGGGGTCGAAACTTCTTTTAAGGGGGAAGTGATGTAATACCCCTCATTTTTAGTAAGGGTATTTGGGTAATTTTCCCAACCCTTGTTCCGTAACGCGTATTATCTCTGTAATAATTCCCTGAGCATTATAATATACATTCGATGTATTTTGGAGGCTTAAAATATTTGTTTGGGTACAAATATTAATTATTTCAAGATTTTATCACGTGTTCAATTGTTTCCCGGGCAAAAGGACGCGAATAGGCCTTTTCCGCGACCGCGGCAGGTTTCCGCGACCGCGGAAAATGAAGCGTCGTCAGCCTCGCGAACAAGCATTTTTTCGTGACCGCGGAATATTTCCGCGACCGCAGAAAAGGCTTCGAGCATCGTCTTCAATAGCTCGCCGGTTGGTTGGCCGTCGATTCGCCGAGGGGGGGATCTGAAGCGATTCGTCTGGCCAGGCGTTGGGGGTTGCTCGGTGGATATAAAAGGAGGGTTAGGATAGAGGTGTTTGGCATCCGAAATCCAATCCCTCTCTCTCTCTCGTCTCGCCGGAAATTTGTTTCGTCGTCGGAGCTCTCGCCGGTGGTTTTAGTGCTCGAGTGGTGGTGCATTGGAAGCACAGTGGAGTAAGGAGTCGAAGCCCTCTCGCTCAGAGCCTTGTCGTGTCGTCGCCGGTGAGGAATTGCCCGATTAGGGTTGTCGGGTTCATGGCCGCGACCGCGGACATGAATAGCCGCGACCGCGGACGATGTCCAGACGTCCGCGACCGCGGAATCCAAGCCGCAACCGCGGTTTGCCTTAGCAAACGCGATCATGGCCTTGGACAATCCGGTCACGGATGGGACCCTCGTTCTTTCGTTTCCTTAGAATCGTATTATTTAATTATCGAATCTAACCTAGGGTTTCATTGTGGGTTCGTTGTCGTAGGAATCTGTAATCCGATTCCATTCCCAGTTTCGGACCCAGGAACCCGTTGTCATTCGTTCGTTTGTCTCGATCAAGGCAAGTGGCGGTTCGCTCTTGCTCATCATTCCGTGTTTCCGTTAATTATCAATTGCTTTTAATTGTTAATTAAAATGGGATGAATGTTGTTTTCGTTTGGGAACAGTTTTTTATAAAACGTATGTGATTAAAATGTGACATTATAATAGGTTTGATAAGTGCTATTTTGTAGCACATATCTAAGGATTATTACCAGGTTTGAGGCGCCATTTGGTTGGATTTTATGCACAATTGGAGATTATGGAGTTAGAGCAGAGAAGTGTGGTTTTGGTGGTCTGGAGGAGCTAATTGGGGACATCCAGAGGAAGAGGAGTTGACCACCTGAGGAGACGACAAAAATCTATAAAGGAACCACATTGGGGAAGTCACCGCCCCGCGCCAGAGCCACCGCGACCCGGCGGTGGGTCTCAGAGAAGGATACCGCCCCGCGGTGGAAAGCACCGCCCCGCGGCGGGAGCTGGCGCCCCGCGGCCATCACATGAGGCAAAGCAGCATAATTGATTTGAAGCCCGCATGGTGATTGCTGGAATTGAAGGGAAGAAAAGCCCATGAGAGAAAGGCCCATGAAGTCGGCCCGCGTGAAATGAAGAATCGGAGATCGCGGCAAGGGAATTGAAGCAGCGGAGCGTGACGTCATCATTACGTTAGCGAGCTGCTAGTTGGAGGTGGGCCGCTGATGCTTGTTGGATTGGGCCGAGAGATTGGGCCAAATTTGTGGAAACTTGAGATGCTGCCGAGCTGCTTGCATGAGAGGCCGAGCAAGATGCGGGAATTATTTCCCCAAATTTCGTTTATTTATTTTTTGTTATTATTTTATTATTATTTCCTTTTATTATTTTTATCACTTTTTGGAATTAGGTTATAAAACCCTTTAGTTAACCTAGTTGCCAACGATCGACAATTCAGATTGAGAGTTCGCTTTTCATTCTGCCTCTAGGATTTCAACCCATGGAGAACTAAACACCTTTATTTCGCTAGACGATTGAAGCATTGTAATGGATTGGTTGTGAGATTTCTATTCCTTGTTCTATATCTTATTAAGTTGGTTTAATTCTCTTGAGTATATTGTCTATTGGTTTATGTTGATTCTTCTAGCGTAGCTAACTAGGTTTTTCGACATCTATCATAGTGCTAGGATTTTGATAAGCACTACTTTGTAGGGCTTAACTAAGAGTTATTAGAGGATTTTATTGGTGCCATTCGGGTAGATTTTGACACATTCTTGTGCATGGCGTTTGGGGGCAAAGTCTGGTGTTTTTGGAGGTGTTTGAGCTATTTTGGATATCATAGGAGACACTGAGGAAGGAAGCCACCAAAATAAGACGCCAAGGAAGTGGAGACGAGAGGTTAGGAGGCAAAGCCAAGGAGTGAAGGCCGAGCATTAACCGCGGGCAAGGGTTCCGCGATCGCGGTTCCTCAGGCAAGTCGAGAGTTTTCCGCAGGTGCGGAGGAATGTGAAGAGCGCGGAGCCACAAGAGGCCGCGATCGCGGTAAATGGGCCGTGATCGCGGGTCGTCGACGCTGGAAGTTCTGACTTTTCCCGAGTCTATCTTTTCTAATTTCTTTTCTAATTTTTTCATTTTATTTCGTTTGTTTTCTTATTGGGCTAGGTCATTTGTTAGAGGCCCTATATATACTCTCTTTAGCATTAGGTTTAAAGGAGTTTCCAAGTTCTAGTTTTGCAATTTCAATTCATCGTTGCCACTTTTCACACCTTTGGAGTTCATCATGTTTATGAGGAGCTAAGCCTCTTTTGCTTAGTCCGGTAATGTAAGCATAAGTTTATTCATCTGGTTGTGAGGTTTTGTTCCTATCTATCTTATCCTATTGAGTTATATCTTTTCTCTTGAGCAAATTCTTATTTGGATGTTTGTTGGTTTATCTAGATTGATCACCTAGGTTTATTGCTTTCATTCATATTGCTAATACTAGGGAACTGTTGGGCTAACGCTCTAGTTCGAGTAGCGAGCATAGATTATTATCTTCCACTGTGGAATTTATCTATGTAGGGAATTGATTACATGTTGAATGCTTCTGGTTGAGGTGTTATGTGTATCCTGGTTAATTCTTATGTTCATTGCTGCCTTTGGGTTAAATCACTAGTGGTGCTAGAGTTATTCATTGGTAAGGGTTCTTAGGAATGGTTTCCCTATTAATCTATACAAGATCAGGACATGAATAACCGAATAGGAAGATAGGGCATAATCAAGGAATAACCTTTGAATGACTTATGTGGACATTACTTGGCTAAGTGTTTTCTCTCTTTGATATTTTCATCATATACTTTTCTGTGTTTGACTTAATTGTGACCAACCAACCTACAACTCCCCCTTCTTGTTACTATTGCATGCGAACAACACATAGATTAATCCCTTCCTCTCTGTGGATTCGACCCCTGCTTACCCTAACTACTTGTTTAGGTTTTGCTAGGATTTTATTTGATTGATTAGGTGATACGACTTAAGCCTGCTATGAAATTGGCGCCGTTGCCGGGGAGGCAAGCGTTGATTTTTCTGTGTGTTGTGTTCCTTTGGTGTGGACCTATCTTATGGTCCACACCCGTGCTACTAATTCCCCTCTACTTGGTTTTAATTCAGAGATTGAGAGAACCCTTTCCCAGGGTCGCAAAATAAATCGTGCTTTGGTTTTTGATAATCCTGCGTTCGAGATGGCTGACGCAGAGCAGACGTTGAGACAGTTGACCGCCCCTAACATGCAGCAGCAACCGTTGGCTATGCAGTTTCCTGAGTTGGGCAAGGACGTAAATTTCGAGCTGAAGTCTGGGTTGATCCACTTACTCCCCCACTTCCATGGGATGAGTGGTGAAAACCCCAACAAGCATCTTGCTGAGTTCCATTCGGTGTGTAGCAGTATGAAGCCGAAGAACGTGACGGAGGACCAGATCAAGCTGAGGGCCTTTCCTTTTTCACTGAAGGATGCGGCCAATGACTGGTTCTACTATCTTACTCCAGGGAGCATTGACACTTGGGTCAAGATGAAGAAAGCCTTCCTAGAGAAGTACTTCACAGCTACCAAACTGAACAGCCTGAAGCGAACTATCAGCAACATCGAGCAGTAGTCTGGTGAATCGCTCTATGAGTATTATGAGCGGTTCAAGAAGATGATATCCAGTTGCCCCTTCCACGGCTATCCTGAGCAGGACCTCGTACTTTATTTGTACGGTGGTCTTCTTGATGAAGAGAGAAGGATGGTGAACGCTGCTTGTGGGGGGGACATCTGTAACACCCCCAAAACTTAACTCATTTGGAAAGGTATTACCGCCAGTGACCTTAGTGTTCCTTACCGAGATCACCCAAGGCTTTACCGTTTAAATACAATTATGAGATACAAAGGATACAAAATGATAACTTTATTCATATAAAACATGAGTCCCGGGATTACATCCTAATCCCGAATAGGACAAATACAGAGTTTAAACAAAGTACATCGGAAGTCTTTTTTGAAATCTTACAAAAAGGGTTATGATCGTAATGATCATCTGCCCAAGGATCTCAACCTGATTAAAAGATAATTATTAAACATCCAAAAATAACCGTCGTCTTCATAGTCAATCTAGTCTCCTCATATCTTCGCTCTATCTGATGTGCCGAATCGAACGGATGTCACCAGCCAACCATGCAGAGAACAATTGTGGTTGGTTAGTCTACTGAATAGACTATGCAAGGGTACAAAGCAGAAGGTTCAAAGTAGTCGTATTAGGTTAGACTCCTCGTCTCTCGAATAAAAGTCGAGTACGTTAGTCAACCACCATACTATACTTGAATAACAACAAGAGGTATGCATAAGAGAAGATTCTGGACGACTGAATCGTCACAGAAATCGACCCGAAAGAAGACTCCAAAGGAATTGAGTCTTAAGGAAATATGACAAATATGGAACGTTTAAAGAATCAGACAACATATTTAAAAGTTGACTTAGATGTTTCGGTTCACAACCAACCTCATCGCATACAGCGAACCCAGATTGGAAAGAGAACGTACTCTGATCAAAAGTCGAGACGAGCTTTCCTAGCTGCACTATTTACTTAGCTGCACTACTCGTCAAAGGTATATTAATTTGTGCACTCGGGCACTCTATCTTATTTAATTATAAAACACACGCCACTGAAATACATTAATATTATTAAGCGCGGCAACAAAGTTTTAAAACTCAGGGTGACCATAATGCCGACCCAAAGTAAAACAACACACAAACACACACACACACGCACACATGAGGCTTAATATTATTCCGAGTAACAACGGAAGTTATTATTACACAGGGTGACCTTACGTTCACCCAGATTACACTGCCACAGTGCTTACACTTTAATTTATAGGGTGACAGTTACGTCCATCCCAATTGCACTAGCTAGGTGCTTAATACACAGGGTGACAATTATGTTCACCCAATTGCGCTAGCAAGGCGCTTAAACACTTAAGATCCTTAAAGGTGGATAGGAATCATAGGTCATGACCCTTAAATTATTATTCGGAAATTAACCCGAGGAGTATTACGATTTAAAGAAACGACAAATCCTTACTTGGATTAGCGTTCCTACGAACATTAAGTTAAAAAGAAACGACTAATCCTTACTTGGATTAGCGTTCCTACGAACACTCGTGCTAACTAAACAGTCTAACACATCAATTAATCATATTAAAGCCATCCAGTCAATCAACTTAAACATAGAGATAATAGAAACAACTAATCCTTACTTGGATTAGCTTTCCTATTAATCCACATGCTATTCTAGCATTAAGATTAAATTCACAACAATACCATCACGGTAATGATCACATATAATTGCGTTGTTCTAACAGATATACAACCTATGATAATGTCATTGCCCTCAAGGCGAACATAAATAATAGCGTTGTTCTAACAGATATACAACCTATGATAATGTCATTGCCCTCAAGGCGAACATAAATAATAGCGTTGTTCTAACAGATATACAACCTATTATAATATCACTATTACAGTTTCCAAAACAGTTTATAAAACCAAATCCAGATAAACACAGTAATCATTCCAAATTAATTACTCAGATAAACAACTGATAATTAATGTAAATATGGAACGATGAGCAAGAGCGAACCGCCACTTGCCTTAATCCGCAGAGTTAGAACAAGCCTAACGACGGGATTCCGGGCTCGACACAGGAATAAATCTGGCACAAAGATTCCTTAGAATCGACCCATAAAAAAAACCCTAAGTTAGATTCGACATAAACGAGCACGAACGAAAGAAATCGAAAGGAACGACGCCCGAAAGACGACCACCAAGGCCGAGGCCAAAATAGGCATTCTTCCCTCTGGCGGCGGTCGCCGGGTTAATCGCGGAGGGCGCCGCGGTTCATCACGACGGTCGCCTCCATGAACACGGCGGTCGCCGTGAAGAGTCCCGAAACAGAACGGCGAGAAAAACTCACCAAATGGTACGCGACTTGGCCTCCTTTCGACTTGCTTTGGGTTCTAACCTTCAAAGGCTACCCAAAAGCTTCGCTTGGCAATTGGAAACAACACCAATGTGGGCTCCGGCGAGCAACTTCAGAACTCCGGCGAGGGCACGTTTTTCCGGCGAGAAGAATTTGGAGGATTTAAGCTTATGTTTTTGCTCCAATCTGATCCCCAAACCTTCCAATTTATAGCCCAAGCTCTAGGAAACACAATGATGGCTAGAACGCGACGTGGAGGGCTAGAATCGGCATCATCAGACGTCGCCGACGACCACAGGGCTACGCCCCCGCTAGCTTGCAGCGGTCGCCGTGATTCTCCCCAGGTCACCGCTTCACAAAACCACTACGGCGGGCAACTTACGGCGGTCGCTGTTTTCTGGTCTTCGCACCCAGCTAGAAGACGAGGGCACTGTTGCTTCGAGCCCTTCGCGGCGGTCACCGCCTTAATTGCGACGGTCGCCGCCACCGTGGCTTTGCCCTTCTCAGCTTTTAGACGATATCGACTTAACTCGGGATAAAAATAATCATACACGAACGAGTATTAACATCCAAAGTACGTCATCTGTATTTTATTTCACTTAGAAAAATATTACAGATATTGAGCACATTACAGAATGTCTCAAACTTCCTGAATTAATTCCAACGTACAAAACAGGTGTTCGGGAAAATCCCCAAAATTCCCAAAATAACCTTACAGAAATACGGGGTATCACATCACCTCCCCCTTAAAAGAAGTTTCGACCCCAAAACTTGCATTAAGCCAATGAGGGTCCTGCCTCAACACCAATCTTACCACCAGGATCCAATATCCTTATTCACTTCATCCTTGAAATGGATCACAAGAGATTTTATTCTTACTTCCTTAGGATATCATTCTGAAAATGATTCGCTCGTCTCAATGCTTATAACACAACTCACTTATGAGAGATAGCTCTTAGTCTCTCCGATCATAACTCCACAAGTTCATCCTTTATCTCTTAAGAAATCTCGGAAGAACTCAGCGTATGGGATACTGCTTACCACTTTATTCCTTAGATGTATATAGACAATTCTCTTTACTGGATCTTTAATACATCTAGATCATTAACATATCCCGGTCTTCAACTGAAACCTTTCTTCTTAACACAACAACTCTTACAACTTAATCTTCCTCAAAGAGTTGCACCCAGCCTTATAGATGACATACTCTATTTATGAAGAAGAATCTTAGGAATGGATTTAGATTTAAACAGTAGAGTCGACCCTGTGATTAATCATATAGGGGACGAACATCTATGTTGCCCACAATACTCCACCACCATAAGTCCGACAGTCTTTATCCTTACTTGGCATAAGCTGTTCTCGACACTTACGAGGTTTCGTATGAACAACTAATTCGTAACGATAAAGCATTCTGAAATTTCCAAAACAAGGAAACACTTCATTATCATTCAAACCTTACATTACTGACAAAAGTTGAACAACCAGATCACGATACCACGGAGATTATCGACACACGTCGCTACTCCTTAATCTTAAAGAAAGACTTATCATAAATACAACTTAATGGATCAGGGTTCTTCTTCGCCGGCTTGGCTCATTACAAAGAGTCTTTGCCCTTGGCCTGAAGACCCCATAGGCGCTTTGCCTTTATTACGAGCAATAGACTGCTCAGGAGCAGATGCCTCTAGCCTTGGGTTCTGCCCACCGCCAACATTTGACGCCTGATAAGACTGCATTGGTCCCTGACCCTTCAGTCTGCAGTATGCTTTTATGTGGCCTTCTCTCCCACAATTATGACATACTCTCTTGTCCTTTTGGCAATTAAAATTTGTATGTCCAACTTCACCACAGTTGTGGCACTGAATTACTCGGCTGCTCCAACCTGAGCCTCTGGCAGAGTCAGACTGAGTTCTCTCGGTCTTAGCACGACCAAACTTCTCAAACTTGGTAGGCGATGCCGGTCATTTGAATGAACCAACCGGGCGATCCTATTGCCCACCCTTTCCCTTAACTTGCTTCTCCCGCTTATGGGCAGACTCCTCCAATGTGACCTCTGTCTTGTAGGCTGCATCCACATATTGTTCTAACGTAGAACAAACGTGATGCAACATTAGAGGCTTGATTTCTGGATTCATCCATCCATGGAAGTACCAGATCTTTTGTTCTTCGCTTGACACCTCAGGTCCCGCGTACTGCAATAAGTGATTAAACTTAGCTGCGAGCTCAGTTACCTTTAACCCATCAGTCTTCGGGTACAAAAATTCCTTATGCTTCTCCTCCCTCATAGCACGAGAAAAGAAACGGTCAGTCATCTTTGTTTTGAACATGCTCCAATTCAGCTCGGGATGATCTGCCAGACCGGTGCTCTCCCACCATTCGCTAGCCCCATCCTTGAGTTGAAGGGAGGAGATGTGCACTTTCTCAGCCTCAGTGCAAGTAATGTTCCGGAGCAACCGTTCAATATGCGAGAACCAATATGTCACCCTGACTGGTTCTCCAGTACCGTCGTAGATATCAGACCTCATTGAACTCACAGCTTTTAATGCTTGACCGTAAGCTCCTCTGTTCCCGACAACATTGATATGAGGTATTTGCTCCACTGACTCCTCAACTTCAGGAATAGCCTGAGGAACTGGACCACCGTGTGCTTGTGGTACGACTGGTCGCATAACATCTGTGATTGCTTGCATGACAATTCCTCGAATTGCCTCAACTGCTGCAGCATCAAACATTATCGGTGCGTTGGGCTGATCCTAGTCATTGCCTCTTGGATTATTGTTGAAGACAGACTCACGCTCTCCTGTTGGGTCTATAGCATTCCTCGCATTTGGTCTGGGGTCATTACTCGGCCCAGCACCAGCACGGATAACGTTCCTTGTGTTCACCATCTGTTTATCGATCAAATCCCAAGGATTTTATCATATTAATATCATTCTGATATACTTATTGTAATAAAATCAACTTAGAATAGATCAACTTGGTAATTTCTATTAAAAACCTCAAACCGAGTTACTAGATTCTACAACCTTAACTCAAAACGAGGGAATTGGGAATTCAAGCCTTATTGGGTATGGCGAAACCACCTTGGCTTCTCCCGGGTTCCTCTGAAGAGAACAGAATGCACCCATATCTAGCGGGGCAACGGGAAAGGAATTAGTCTTTCTAGACATAGACGCAAGCTTACTATATCAGACTATACAGAAGACATGACTATGAACGGTTGAAAATGAAAACACCGTTTTTATTTTTAAACTCAGAGCCTTTTGAAAATACCTTTCAATCGAAAACGAGTAAATGGTTTTCAAATACCCAACCCATTTTAAAAACTTTAGCTCTGATACCACAACTGTAACACCCCCAAAACTTAACCCATTTGGAAAGGTATTACCGCCAGTGACCTCAGTGTTCCTTACCGAGATCACCCAAGGCTTTACCGTTTAAATACAATTATGAGATACAAAGGATACAAAATGATAACTTTATTCATATAAAACATGAGTCCCGGGATTACATCCCAATCCCGAATAGGACAAATACAGAGTTTAAACAAAGTACAACGGAAGTCTTTTTAAATACATCATAGAGTGAATAAGTTACAGCGGAAGTCTTTTTTGAAATCTTACAAAAAGGGTTATGATCGTAATGATCATCTGCCCAAGGATCTCAACCTGATTAAAAGATAATTATTAAACATCCAAAAATAACCGTCGTCTTCATAGTCAATCTAGTCTCCTCATATCTTCGCTCTATCTGATGTGCCGAATCGAACGGATGACACCAGCCAACCATGCAGAGAACAATTGTGGTTGGTTAGTCTACTGAATAGACTATGCAAGGGTACAAAGCAGAAGGTTCAAAGTAGTCGTATTAGGTTAGATTCCTCATCTCTCGAATAAAAGTCGAGTACGTTAGTCAACCACCATACTATACTTGAATAACAACAAGAGGTATGCATAAGAGAAGATTCTGGAAGACTGAATCATCACAGAAATCGACCCGAAAGAAGACTCCAAAGGAATTGAGTCTTAAGGAAATATGACAAATCTGGAACGTTTAAAGAATCAGACAACAGATTTAAAAGCTGACTTAGATGTTTCGGTTCACAACCAACCTCACCGCATACAGCGAATCCAGATTGGAAAGAGAACGTACTCTGATCAAAAGTCGAGACGAGCTTTCCTAGCTGCACTATTTACTTAGCTGCACTACTCGCCAAAGGTATATTAATTTGTGCACTCGGGCACTCTATCTTATTTAATTATAAAACACACGCCACTGAAATACATTAATATTATTAAGCGCGGCAACAAAGTTTTAAAACTCAGGGTGACCATAATGCCGACCCAAAGTAAAACAACACACAAACACACACACACACACACACGCACACATGAGGCTTAATATTATTCCGAGTAACAACGGAAGTTATTATTACACAGGGTGACCTTACGTTCACCCAGATTACACTACCACAGTGCTTACACTTTAATTTACAGGGTGACAGTTACGTCCATCCCAATTGCACTAGCTAGGTGCTTAATACACAGGGTGATAATTATGTTCACCCAATTGCGCTAGCAAGGCGCTTAAACACTTCAGATCCTTAAAGGTGGATAGGAAGCATAGGTCATGACCCTTAAATTATTATTCGGAAATTAACCCGAGGAGTATTACGATTTAAAAAAATGACAAATCCTTACTTGGATTAGCGTTCCTACGAACATTAAGTTAAAAAGAAACGACTAATCCTTACTTGGATTAGCGTTCCTACGAACACTCGTGCTAACTAAACAGTCTAACACAGCAATTAATCATATTAAAGCCATCCAGGCAATCAACTTAAACATAGAGATAATAGAAACGGCTAATCCTTACTTGGATTAGCTTTCCTATTAATCCACATCCTATTCTAGCATTAAGATTAAATTCACAACAATACCATCACGGTAATGATCACATATAATTGCGTTGTTCTAACAGATATACAACCTATGATAATGTCATTGCCCTCAAGGCGAACATAAATAATAGCGTTGTTCTAACAGATATACAACCTATGATAATGTTATTGCCCTCAAGGCGAACATAAATAATAGCGTTGTTCTAACAGATATACAACCTATTATAATATCATTATTACAGTTTCCAAAACAGTTTATAAAACCAAATCCAGATAAACACAGTAATCATTCCAAATTAATTACTCAGATAAACAACTGATAATTAATGTAAATATGGAACGATGAGCAAGAGCGAACCGTCACTTGCCTTAATCCGCAGAGTTGGAACAAGCCTAACGACGGGATTCCGGGCTCGACACAGGAACATATCTGGCACACAGATTCCTTCGAATCGACCCATAAAAAAACCCTAAGTTAGATTCGACATAAACGAGCACGAACGAAATAAATCGAAAGGAACGATGCCCGAAAGACGACCACCAAGGCCGAGGCCAAAATAGGCATTCTGCCCTCTAGCGGCGGTCGCCGGGTTAATCGCGGCGGGCGCCGCGGTTCATCACGGCGGTCGCCGTGAAGAGTCCCGAAACAGAATGGCGAGAAAAACTCACCAAATGGTATGCGACTTGGCCTCCTTTCGACTTGCTTTGGGTTCTAACCTTCAAAGGCTACCCAAAAGCTTCACTTGGCAACTGGAAACAACACCAATGTGGGCTCTGGCGAGCAACTTCAGAACTCCGGTGAGGGCACGTTTTTCCGACGAGAAGAATTTGGAGGATTTAAGCTTCTGTTTTTGCTCCAATCTGATCCCCAAACCTTCCACTTTATAGCCCAAGCTCCAGGAAACACAATGATGGCTAGTACGCGACGTGGAGGGCTAGAATCGGTGTCGTCAGACGTCGCCGACGACCACAGGGCTACGCCCCCGCTAGCTTGCGGCGGTCGCCGTGATTCTCCCCAGGTCGCCGCTTCACAAAACCACTACGGTGGGCAACTTACGGCGGTCGCCGCCCTTAATGCGGCGGTCGCCGTTTTCTGGTCTTCGTACCCAGCTAGAAGACGAGGGCACTGTTGCCTCGAGCCCTTCGCGGCGGTCGCCGCCTTAATTGCGGCGGTCGCCGCCACCGTGGCTTTGCCCTTCTCAGCTTTTGGACGATATCGACTTAACTCGGGATAAAAATAATCGTACACGAATGAGTATTAACATCCAAAGTCCTCAACCAGACTCCTGCTGCAGCTTTTGAGATTTTTTTTGAGCTTTCTGAAGGGTCCAGGCAATTCAGTAAAAGGGCGGGCATCCAATCTGTGAGAGCTGCAGAATCTCAGCCCAATTCTACTCTTCTTGCTGAAATGGCTGAGATGAAGGAGATGATGAGGAGATGTATGATGAGAGGTGGCTTGCAGCAAGTCAAATCATTTGGGTTATGCTATGAAATGACGCATCCAACTGATGTATGCCCCACCCTGCAAGAACCAACTGCTGAGGTGAACGCCATTGGCGGATATGGCCCTCAAAGGCCAAAACATGACCCGTACTCCAGCACCTACAATCCAGGGTGGAGAGATCACCCAAATCTGAGATACGGGAACCAACAGAACACTCATCAAGGGCATGAGACCTAGGATTTTCAGCAGTACCCCCAGCGGCAATTTCAAGGAGGCCAAGCAGATCAAAGACCACAAGAACGGGGAGCTGCCCGCATCACCAATCTTGAGGACCAGGTCAACACACTGGCGCAACATATGAATACTTTGGCGCAGACCGTGGGAACCATGCATCAAAACATGGTTCAGTTTCAACACGAGACCAAGTCCAGTATACAGAACCTAGAGAAGCAGGTGGGGCAGATCTCCCAGACAGTTAGCAAGCTTGAAGCTGGAGTGTCACGAGCACTCCCATCTCAAACTGAGATAAATCCTAGGCAAAACGTCTACTCCATGACGTCAAGGCCCAGATGGGAGCTTGAAGAAGAAAGGATGGGAGCCAAGAAGTACGAGAGCGAACCACGACCGCGGGCAATTTGCCGCGATCGTGGGTCTGTTGAGCAAGAGAATGGGCAAGATGCGCCGACTAAGCGCGATCGCGGGCAGGATAGCCGCGACCGCGGGGCCCCAGTGCAAGAACCGCGATCGCGGGGTGAAAACCGCGATCAAACTTCGGAAAACGGGCCATCTCCACTTACATTTATGACGCGGTATGTCTACCCGGATGGATATTTTGACATCCCAGTGCCATTCCCTGCTGCACTAGAAGATGACGAACCCATTGAGGGGCTGAAGGGAATGTTCGAGACATTCATGAATTACAAGGTGACCCCCCAATTGATCAAAACGATGCCTCGCTTTGCAAAATTCTTGAGGGAGCTATGCAAGCTCAAGAAGGAGCAAAAGGAGCGGTCAAAGAAAAAGGTGAAAGTCAAGAAGGATGTCTTGGCTGTGATGCAAAAGAAAATCCTGAAAAAGTGTGAAGATCCCGGAATGTTTAGCGTACCCTGCAAGATTGGGGAAACCGAGTTCAGCGAGACATTGCTGGATTTGGGAGCCTCCATCAATGTCCTACCACTGTCCGTCTACAACACCCTCAATGTCGGACCACTAGAAAGCACGGAGTTTGTCATCCAACTGGCTGATAACTCCGTCATCATTCCAGAGGGCGTTGTGAAGGACGCTTTGGTGAGCGTCGACACCCTCGTCTTCCCTGTGGATTTCTTCATCATGAACACAGGGAAATGAGGAGGACGAGTAATGCTAGGAAGGCCTTTCATGAAGACCTCCAACACAAAGATCGACATGGGCACATGTACGGTAAGCATGGAGTTTAACCGGAGGAAGGTAGAGCACAGGCTGAAGTCCATTCAGGAGCATCCCCCAGACTCAAGAGTGAAGAGCGCGGTTGCAGGAGGCAACCCAGATTGAGAAGGATGAAGCGGTATGTCATGCCATGACAATAACTAAGGCGCTGTCCGGGAGGCAACCCGATGTATGTATCTTTGCCTTTGTCTTTCTTTCTTCGTTTTGCATTATTTTTTGGTGTGTTTTTGCTTTGTTTTTGTTTTTTGTTTTTTTTCCTGACTAACCTGCAGGGAAGAGACCCATGCTCATTGAAGAAGGTGTTTCCACACCAATGTAAGTCTCTCCTGTCCCTGCACTAGTCACCCCCGAAAAAACCTTAAACGGGGGGCAAAAAAAAAATTAAAAAAAAAAATTGTTGTTGTACGAGCTGTCCCGCAGTACCATGGAGAGGGGTGCGCATGTTGCCAACGGAGGAAGTTTTCGCTACACAATTTTTTGGTAACGATGGCGGCCCCACAGTCGACAGCTGCGAAGGAAGACCACTCATGGCCCACACCTCGTTCATATCTGGGCCCATTTTTGGTGGTATTTGAAGGCCGTGCAACCCCGTTATCACTGTTCAACCACTACTCACCAAGTGGTACCTTATGGTTGCACGGTAGAAGATGATGCTGGAATTGATGAGGCACCCGCCCAACACCAGAGACCTGGGCATTTATTGAGAAGACCGCCAGCAACAACAGAAGTGTCCATGCCGATTCAGCGACATTTGTGAGCTTATCCCTTCTTTTCCCTGTGCTTTATTCTTTTGTCTTTCATTACATTGAGGACAATGCAATGTTTAAGCATGGGGGAGGGTTTTATATTTCCTATGTCGCTGAGGAGAAAAAGAAAAAGAGCCAAAAAATTGAAAAAAGGCTAAAATTGAAATCCTGGGATAGGTCGAAAACCCAAAAGGGCGGCCTAGGTAATAAGCAGGTGGCTTGGACCAGCATTAGGCTGGGGTAAAAATTGGTCTAGAGTGATGTGAGTTATATTGTGAGCACATCTAAAATAAAATAAAATATGAGTGGCTTGGTGAAAACCCGAAAGGGCGCCTTGGCAAAATGAGTGAAAAGAAGAAGAGTGAATTTTAGGAATCCTCATTTTGGCATGGCGACATAAGAAGAGGTGATATAAGGAGGATTCGGGTAGGTCACTCTAGGAGGCATAAGGAGTCATAGATGGAGGCTAGGATTAGAGGTTACTCACACCATTGTATGTTCGGGTTAAGCTTAGGGGAAGTACTCTGCTTGCCCCTTAAGCTTGTTGAGTTGTGGTTGTGTTGTGAATGAGTTTGGTGCCAGGAGCTTGGCATGGGTTAGGTGACTCTTAGTTAGAGACATGCTTCCTGAGACCTTGAGTGCTGCATTGGAGGAGTAGACTTTCTTTATTAGTTTACTCGAGGACGAGCAAAGGTCTAAGCATGGGGGAGTTTGATAAGCACTACTTTGTAGGGCTTAACTAAGAGTTATTAGAGGGTTTTATTGGTGTCATTCGGGTAGATTTAGACACATTCTTGTGCATGGCGTTTGGGGGCGAAGTCTGGTGTTTTGGAGGTGTTTGAGCTATTTTGGATATCATAGGAGACACTGAGGAAGGAAGCCACCAAAAGAAGACGCCAAGGAAGTGAAGACGAGAGGTTAGGAGGCGAAGCCAAGGAGTGAAGGCCGAGCATTAACCGCGACCGCGGGCAAGGGTGCCGCGATCGCGGTTCCTCGGGCAAGTCAAGAGTTTTCCACAGGCGCGGAGGAATGTGAAGAGCGCGGAGCCACAAGAGGCCGCGATCGCGGTAAATGGGCCGCGATCGCGGGTCGTCGACGCTGGAAGTTCTGACTTTTCCCGATTCTATCTTTTCTAATTTCTTTTCTTATTTTTCCATTTTATTTCGTTTCTTTTCTTATTGGGCTAGGTCATTTGTTAGAGGCCCTATATATACTCTCTTTAGCATTAGGTTTAAAGGAGTTTCCAAGTTCTAGTTTTGCAATTTCAATTCATCGTTGCCACTTTTCACACCTTTGGAGTTCATCATGTTTATGATGAGCTAAGCCTCTTTTACTTAGTCCGATAATGGAAGCATAAGTTTATTCATCTGGTTGTGAGGTTTTGTTCCTATCTATCTTATCCTATTGAGTTATATGTTTTCTCTTGAGCAAATTCTTATTTGGATGTTTGTTGGTTTATCTAGATTGATCACCTAGGTTTATTGCTTTCATTCATATTGCTAATACTAGGGAACTGTTGGGCTAACGCTCTAGTTCGAGTAGCGAGCATAGATTCTTATCTGCCACTATGGAATTTATCTATGTAGGGAATTGATTACATGTTGAATGCTTCTAGTTGAGGTGTTATGTGTATCCTGGTTAATTCTTATGTTCATTGTTGCCTTTGGGTTGAATCACTAGTGGTGCTAGGGTTATTCATTGGTAAGGGTTCTTAGGGATGGTTTCCCTATTAATCTACACAAGATCAGGACAGGAATAACTGAATAGGAAGATAGGGCATAATCAAGGAACAACCTTTGAATGACTTATGTGGACATTACTTGGCTAAGTGTTTTCTCTCTTTGATATTTTCATCATATACTTTGCTGTGTTTGACTTAATTGTGACCAACCAACCTACAACTCCCCCTTCTTGTTACTATTGCATGCGAACAACACATATATTAATCCCTTCCTCTCTATGGATTCGACCCCTGCTTACCCTAACTACTTGTTTAGGTTTTGCTAGGATTTTATTTGATTGATTAGGTGATACGACTTAAGCCTGCTATCAGATTTGCATATAGGGGTTCCGAGTGCATATCTAGTGGCAAACACGATTGTTGCGTATAGGGGTTCCGAGCGTGCAATCGTGAGTGAGAATTATTTGCATGCTAAGTAGTAGGGTGTCCTTCTATTTGCATGTATCCTATATCCTTGTGTGCATTGCTATTGCTTTGTTGGTGGTAAAGTATACCAACAACTGTGAGAATCGGTGGTACTTTATCATTGTCATAGTAATAAGTCTATCGACAACTGTGAGAATCGATAGTACTTAAGATCAGGGTGGGAACAACTATAAGATTGTGAAAAGAACTTGGAAAAATAGTTTTCAGTGATCAACCTATTTCATCTGCTGTGTGGATATTTGTCTAGTGGAATACTTTTCCTCATCATATTTCTTCTTCTTTAAAGCTTGCATCCTTGTTACTCTATGAACAATCAAAACCCCCTTTTGTTACTTTGCATGCTTATAAACACATAGATTGATTACTTCCTCCCTGTGGATTCGACGCTTACTTGCCCAGACTACTTGTTTAGGTTTGTTAGGATTATTTTGTTTAGGTGTCACGACAACGCCTTATCAAATTGGTGTCGTTGCCGGGGAGGCAAGATTTGATTTTTCTGTGTGTTTGTTTGTGTGCGTGTTACTTTGGTATGAACCTATCTTACGGTCCACACCCGTGCTACTGATTTTTGCTTTCCCTTTTTGATTTTTGTTACAGATATGGATTCCTGGGCAGAGCCGCGATATGACCCATACTCATACTCATACACTCCAGGGTGGAGGAATCACCCCAATTCGAGTTATGGGTGCCATCAATACTCTCCATATGGCCTTGACTACCAGGAGTTCTACCCGGAGCCACAACCATTCTATCAGCAGGATACTCCGCACCAGTACTATCCGGCCTATGAGCATAGCCCACCAATGTCCAATCCAAGTTCCGCTATGTCAACTGAAGAGATGCTCAGGACCTTGACTCAACATTTCACCACTCATGTGCATACTACTGAGTCAAGCATCAAGAATATGAAAAGGCAGGTGGACCAGATGGTGGAGTCAATTATACGGATCGATGCAAGGATTGAGGGAAATCTACCATCTCAAATGATAGTAAACCCAAGGGAAAATGTTCCTCCTAGTGCTGAAGAGGAGGACGAATATGAGATGGAGAACATCGCCGACCGCCCCGCGTCACCTCTTACCGCGACCCGGCGTGAAGTCCCAGTTATCTCCACCGCGACCTCACCGCCCCGCGGCAATGACCACCGCCACGCGGTGGACGGAGTGCCTCCTAGCGAGATTTCGCCTCGACCCGCGGTGAGTTCAGAGCAACCCGGCGTCCAATATTCCAGTTATGCTGATGAGGTTTGGGTTGATCCTTATCATCGTCCAGAGTTACTGACTGAGGAGGAGTATTTTTTGAGATTTGAGGAGGAGTGGAGCGACGATGAGGAGGAGTACCGCGATCACGGAAATACTCCTGAGACACCCGTTTCTCTCAAAAATGCCCTGACAGTCCCCGATCCTCTGGAGGCTGCCTATGATGAGTTTGTGCGTCTCAACTCCTTCCCGCTCGTCGCGCTGAAACCCGTTATACCCTCCCTTGAGGCTCTGAAGGACACCTAAAAGGTGGGGAGCGACAAAGGCTTATTTGACACCTTCAGTAGTTGTAAGGCAACCACCCATTTGGTCCATCTGGCAGGCATCACCCCTCGCTGTAAGGAAATGTTAAAGGTGCGGGGCTTGATCAAAAAGAAACCGAAGGGGAAGCACAAGAAGGAAGCCTTGTTAGAAGTGGCTGATTTTTATATGCTGGATACGGGGCAGGACGTACATGCAGCCCCTGAGATGCTGGGTAGACAGTTTTTAAAGATGGCAAGTGCATTCATGGATATGACGAGTGATCCAGCCATCAATAATTGCACAAGATTGGGGGTCACGCTCAATCGGGAGTATACGAAGAGGCATCCCCTAGATCCAGATCCCAGGTGCTCAGTTGCTATGAGCAACTCGAGTTGAGGAAAATGGAGTAGTATGTCAAGCCATGACATTAACTAAGGTGCTGTCCGGGAGGCAACCCGAGGTATGTTTTACTTTCTTTGTTTTTCTTTCTTTATTTCTTGCATTAGTTTTGCTTGTTTTTGCTTTGTTTTTGTTTTGGTTTTTGTTTCCGACTAACCTGCAGGGAAGAGACCCATGCCTATTGAAGAAGGTGTTTCGACACCAATGTAAGTCTCTTCCTTCCCTGCACTAAGTCACCCCCGAAAAAACCTTAAGCGAGGGGCGAAAAAAAAAAAGTTCTACCAAGGCCAGTTGTCCAGAGTTTCCCATGGAGACGGTGCACATCATGTTGTCAAGGAGGAAACATAGCCCTACACATTTGTTTGGCAACCATGATGGCCCTACAATTGACAGCTGAGAAGGAGGAACACTAGAGTCCACACCATGATTACATCTGGGCTCCACCATGTGTTCCTAGAAGGCCGTGCAACCCCGACATCTTTGCTATACCACTATTCACCAAAGTGGTTCCCTTTTGGTTGCACGGTAGGAGAAGATTACAGAGTTGATGAAGACACCCGCCCAACACCAAAGACCTGGGCATTTATTGAGAAGACCGCCAGCGACAACTTCAGTGTCCAAGCAGCTTGGCGACGTTTGTGAGTTATTTTTTGCTTTTCCCTGTGTTCTATTCTTTTGTCTTTCATTACATTGAGGACAATGCAATGTTTAAGCATGGGGGAGAGTTTTATACTTGCTACGTCGTTGAGGAGAAAAATGAATAGAAAGAAAAAGCCAAAAATTTAAAAAAGGCATACATAAGAAATCCTGGGATAGGTCGAAAACCCGAAAGGACGGCCTAGGTAATAAGCAGGTGGCTTGGACCAACATTAGGCTGGGGTAATATGTGGTCAAGAGTGACGTGAGCTTATGTGAGTACATCTATTGTAAAATGAAATGAGTGGCTTGGTGAAAACCCGAAAGGGCGCCTTGGCAAAATGAGCGAAAAAAAAAGAAGAGTGATTTTAGGATTTCTCATTATTCTTGACGAGGCGACATAAGAAGAGGTGATATAAGGAGGATTCGGGTAGGTCACTCTGGAGAGATAAGAAGATAGATGGGAGATAGGATTAGTTTTTTTTTATTCACTCTATGGTGTTTGGGATAAGCTTGGGGAAAGTACTCTGCTTTCCTTTTAGCTTGGTTGTGTGGGGTGTTGAGATTTTTGATTTGATGTTTTAGTCTATTGTGCTGTGCTTATTTGTATGGTTGCCTGGAGTTTATTGTTTGGTATGATTCTTGGAGGTTGAGTTTTTCTATGCTTCCTGAAGCCTTGGGGATTGATTGAAGGAGTAGGTTTACTTTAGCTTACTCGAGGACGAGCAAGGTTTAAGCATGGGGGATTTGATAAGTGTTATTTTGTAGCACATATCTAAGGATTATTACCAGGTTTGAGGCGCCATTTGGTTGGATTTTATGCACAATTGGAGATTATGGAGTTAGAGCAGAGAAGTGTGGTTTTGGTGGTCTGGAGGAGCTAATTGGAGACATCCAGAGGAAGAGGAGTTGACCACCTAGGGAGACGACGAAAATCTATGAAGGAACCACATTGGGGAAGTCATCGCCCCGCGCCAGAGCCACCGCGACCCGGCGGTGGGTCTCAGAGAAGGATACCGCCCCGCGGTGGAAAGCACCGCCCCGTAGCCATCACATGAGGCAAAGCAGCATAATTGATTTGAAGCCCGCATGGTGATTGCTGGAATTGAAGGGAAGAAAAGCCCATGAGAGAAGGCCCATGAAGTCGGCCCGCGTGAAATGAAGAATTGGAGATCGCGGCAAGGGAATTGAAGCAGCGGAGCGTGACGTCATCATTACGTCAGCGAGCTGCTAGTTGGAGGTGGGCCGCTGATGCTTGTTGGATTGGGCCGAGAGATTGGGCCAAATTTGTGGAAACTTGAGATGCTGCCGAGCTGCTTGCACGAGAGGCCGAGCAAGATGCGGGAATTATTTCCCCAAATTTCGTTTATTTATTTTTTGTTATTATTTTATTATTATTTCCTTTTATTATTTTTATCACTTTTTGGAATTAGGTTATAAAACCCTTTAGTTAACCTAGTTGCCAACGATCGACAATTCAGATTGAGAGTTCGCTTTTCATTCTGCCTCTAGGGTTTCAACCCATGGAGAGCTCAACACCTTTATTTCGCTAGACGATTGAAGCATTGTAATGGATTGGTTGTGAGATTTCTATTCCTTGTTCTATATCTTATTAAGTTGGTTTAATTCTCTTGAGTATATTGTCTATTGGTTTATGTTGATTCTTCTAGCATAGCTAACTAGGTTTTTCGACATCTATCATAGTGCTAGGATTTGCATATAGGGGTTCCGAGTGCATATCTAGTGGCAAACACGATTGTTGCGTATAGGGGTTCCGAGCGTGCAATCGTGAGTGAGAATTATTTACATGCTAAGTAGTAGGGTGTCCTTCTATTTGCATGTATCCTATATCCTTGTGTGCATTGCTATTGCTTTGTTGGTGGTAAAGTATACCGACAACTGTGAGAATCGGTGGTACTTTATCACTGGCATAGTAATAAGTCTATCGACAACTGTGAGAATCGATAGTCCTTAAGATCAGGGTGGAAACAACTATAAGATTGTGAAAAGAACTTGGAAAAATAGTTTTCAGTGATCAACCTATTTCATCTGCTGTGTGGATATTTGTCTAGTGGAATACTTTTCCTCATCATATTTCTTCTTCTTTAAAGCTTGCATCCTTGTTACTCTGTGAACAATCAAAAACCCCTTTTGTTACTTTGCATGCTTATAAACACATAGATTGATTACTTCCTCCCTGTGGATTCGACCCTTACTTGCCCAGACTACTTGTTTAGGTTTGTTAGGATTATTTTGTTTAGGTGTCACGACAACGCCTTATCAAGGTTGTATATACTGCTAGAAACAATGCTATTATATCTGTAATTACCATGATGGTATTGGTATGGACTATTGTGTGGTTTTAACGGTTTAGTTAGAACGAGTATTCGTAGGGACGCTATGTACCTCGCGAGGTCTAGTCGTTTCTTTATAATTGGTATTAGGAGGATTTTTTCCCTAGTACTCTCTCTGGTCATGACTGTACCCTTACTCAAGGTAGGTGCACACAGTTCGTGCCGACATTCGGAATTTATTACCTCTGATATCTCTCATGATGAGATGATATATCTTAAAAGCTTATAACGTAAATGTGCGTTTTGGAATTTAATAAGATAAGTGTGATTATGCACATAATTAATATACCCTCGGGCGAGGAGTACAACGTGGAAACCGCCCGGACTTCGATTAGAGTAAGTCCTCCTTCCAAATCTGAATTCGCATTGTGCGGTGAGGTTGGTCGTGGACCCAAATGGTCAAGTCTTTTTAAAAGCTTGTGTGATATTATAACGTTCCAAAACATTTGTCATACTTTCCGATAAGACTCAATCTCTTGGAGTCTTCTCTTTATACGTTTCCCTAAGACTCGATCTTTTGGAGTCTTCTCTTGATCATTCTGTTTCGTATCTTTCCGTAGAAGTATCGAGGTTCACTATCGTCATCGGCTTTCATTCGAGAAGCGATGGGTGTAACCTAATACGACTACTTAGAACCTTTCTGTTTTACCCTTGCATAGTCTTTCATTAGACTAACCAACCGGTTATTTCCCTTGCATGGTTGGCGGGTGTCATCCGTCTCATACGACACATCAGGAAAACTTCCATTCCGTGAAGGCAAGAACCCGACGATGAAGGCATATGGAGTTTTTAAGAGTTTCATCAATGTTGAAGATCCTAGGCGTGAGATCGCTTCGATCAAGACCCTTATATTGTTTATTATTAAAAGACTTCCGCTGTATTAAAACATATTCTGTATTTCGAATGTATTTGGAATTTACAGATGTAATCTGAGACTTGGTTTAAATAAATATTATGATATTTCATATTACCCGTGTTATTTTCATGATTTGTATTAATGGTTAAGCCTTGGGTGACTTCGGATGTGGAATCTGAGGTCACTGGCGGTAATACTTTCAAGGTAATATTTGGGGGTGTTACATTGGACATCTCTAACTCGGGTGTCTAACTCCAAATAATGTTATACTTCACAAATTGTACTCAACAAATAATGTTATATTGAAAAACAGTCTCAAAATTAAATCAATAATAGATTCTAAAACGATAGATACAAAATAATTGATTCTAAAAAATCATAGATACAGAGTTATCGAACCGATTAAACTATCAACTCCCTTGGAGAATGGCATTCCAGAGGAGGCTTGAAGTGGTAAAGAGGTAAATCTGTCCTTTCTTCGGGTATTTGGGTGCGTTTCATATGTTCATGTGGCTTCAGTTGAGAGAAGTAAATTGGATGCTAAGTCTGTCAAATGCACATTTATTGGATATAGAGGTGATGATTTCGGATACCGGTTTTGGGATGAACAAAACAGGAAGGTTATTCGCAGTCGAGAAGTTGTGTTTAATGAGCAGGTGCTGTATAAGGATAGTCTGGGAGCATCTGAAACAGCCAGTTCAGAACATGAGGTTGTGGAGTTAGACATCTCTAACTCGGGTGTCTAACTCCAAACAATGTTATACTTCACAAATTGTACTCAACAAATAATGTTATATTGAAAAACAGTCTCAAAATTAAATCAATAACTGATTCTAAAACGATAGATACAAAATAATTGATTCTAAAAAACAATAGATACAGAGTTATCGAACCGATTAAACTATCAACTCCCTTGGAGAATGGCATTACAGAGGAGGCTTGAAGTGGTAAAGAGGTAAATATTTCCTTTCTTCGGATATTTGGGTGCATTTCATATGTTCATGTGGCTTCAGTTGAGAGAAGTAAATTGGATGCTAAGTCTGTCAAATGCACGTTTATTGGATATAGCGGTGATGATTTCGGATACCGGTTTTGGGATGAACAAAACAGGAAGGTTATTCGCAGTCGAGACGTTGTGTTTAACGAGCAGGTGCTGTATAAGGATAGTCTAGGAGCATCTAAAACAGCCAGTTCGAAACATGAGGTTGTGGAGTTAGACATCTCTAACTCGGGTGTCTAACTCCAAATAATGTTATACTTCACAAACTGTACTCAACAAATAATGTTATTTTGAAAAACAGTCTCAAAATTAAATCAATAATTGATTCTCAAACGATAGATACAAAATAATTGATTCTAAAAAACCATAGATACAGAGTTATCGAACCGATTAAACTATCAACTCCCTTGGAGAATGGCATTCCAGAGGAGGCTTGAAGTGGTAAAGAGGTAAATCTGTCCTTTCTTCGGATATTTGGGTGCGTTTCATATGTTCATGTGGCTTCAGTTGAGAGAAGTCAATTGGATGCTAACTCTGTCAAATGCACGTTTATCGAATAATAGCTGATATACGAGGTGAACTCCAATACTTCTACGGAAACATGAGAAAAGGAATGATTGAAGAGAAGACTCCAAAAGAATTGAGTCTTATGGGAAACGTATGAAGAGAAGACTCCAAAGGAATTGAGTCTTATAGGAAACGTATGACAATTGTTTGGGAGCGTTAAGTTTTCACACAAGCTTAAAACACGACCTTGATTATTTGGGTCCACGACCAACCTCACCGCGCAATGCGAATTCAGATTGGAAAGAAGACTTACTCTAACAAGAGTCCGGGCGGTTTCCACGTTGTACTCCTCGCCCGAGAGTATATTATATATGTGCATAAAAACACTTATCTTATTTAATTTCAAAACGAACATTCACGTTAAAACTTTTATTCACATAATCTCAATACGAGAGACATTTCTGGGAAAGAATCACGAATGTTGTCACTAGCTAAGTGCACCTATCTTGGAATAAGGGTACGGTCATGACCAGAAGTACTAGGGAAAAATCCTCCTAATACGAGTTATAAAGAAACGACTAGACCTTGCAAGGTACATAGCGTTCCTACGAATACTCGTGCTAACTAAGCATGTAAGTTCACATATAAATCCACACCAAAATCCATTACGGTAATATCATATAGAAATATATAATAGCGTTGTTTCTAGCAATATATACAACCTATTATAAATCCATATTTTAACACATTGTTTTATCAAATCTGTTCCCAAACATAAAACAACAACTTTATCCCATCTTAATTAGACAATTAAATAATTGACAATCAAGAAAAACATGGAATAATGAGCAAGAGCAAACCGCCACTTGCCTTAGTCTAGACGAATGAGAGATCGAGTTTCGAGATCTGGAAACTTGCACTTGAGCACGGTTTCCTACGACGACGACGAGTTTTAAGACAACACCCTAAATTAGATACGATATGAAAAGATGAACAAAACGAAGGAAAGAAATCAGTGCAGCAGTCGCGGATGGCATAGCCGCGATCGCGGCCTTGCTGGGCAAAACCACGCCCGCTTTTTTTTAACCGCGATCGCGGTTTTGTGGGTCTCTGCCCGGCCACGGTCACTGTGGATGGATCCGCGGTCGTGGAACTCCATCCCGACGCCAGCTTAATCGAGCTTTCGAGGCCATACCGACAACGACGACTTCGTATCTTCGCTTCTGAACCACCGCGCACCACCACCACTCCAAGGATTTCCCACGGGGACTACTTCGGCTCCAGCGACAACGACTCTGGAGACGAACACGTACTTATCGAGAGGAAGAGATGGAACTTGAGGATGGTGGAGAAGCTAGATCCGAGTCCTATTTATAGGCTGGGATTGAGGCCCTAAACTCCCCACCAAGGGAAAGACAACCGCTCCAGCTCCCGCCGATCGGGTACGAGGGAGAAATTCCGAGCGTCGGCCTTCTAGAAGCAGAGGAAGACGACGATCTGAGTTGCCCGCGATCGCGGTTTCAGAACCGCGATCATGGTTTGCCCACAGGCAAAACCGCGGTCGCGTAACTGCCGCGGTCGCGCTCTTGGTCCTTGCTCGCGGGTCTTGGTCTTAGCTAAATTCCTCTTTTAGCACTCCTTAAATACTTTAAGACCCATATATCTCTATTAAACGTATATTAACACGTTCAAATGGTTCTTACAGAGGTTATAGAAAATGTGTAACCCGCCTTGCTTACAAAATGAAAGTTAGGACTTTTAGGGGTTGTTAAAATACCTCCCCCTTAAAAAAAAGTTTCGACCCCAAAACTAGGCCGAAAACAGTTCGGGAAAACAACTAAGCATATCAGACTCAGTCTCCCAAGTTTCCCAAGTCACCTCCTCAGATCCTGACTTGGACCAGAGGATTCGTACCAATGGTACCACCTTGTTCCTCAGGTGCTTCTCGCGGCGTTCGAGAATACACACAGGTCTCTCCTCGTATGTACCATTTGCCTGAATCTCGATGTCATCATAACTTAGCACATGAGACTCATCTGGCACATACTTCCTCAACAGGGACACGTGGAACACGTTATACACAGGGTGCGCCGACGGCGGCAATGCCAAACGGTATGCTAAAGATCCAACTCTATCAAGGATCTCGAATGGTCCCACGTAGCGAGGGTTGAGCTTCCCACGCTTGCCGAACCTAAACACACCCTTGGAAGGCGACACCCTGACAAACACCTTGTCACCAACCTCAAACTCGACATTCCTGCGCTTCAAATCAGCATAAGACTTCTGTCGACTTTGAGCTGTAAGCATCCTCTGTCTGATCAAGGCAATATCCGAGGCAGTCCTCTCGACTAACTCCGGTCCGAGCAGAATCTTGTCGGCATTCTCATCCCAACAAATCGAAGATCTGCACTTTCGACCGTACAAAGCCTCGAATGGAGCCATTTTGATGGTGGAATGCCAGCTGTTATTGTACGTGAATTCAATCAGACTTAAGCTGTTCTCCCAGCTGGTTGGACGATCCTGCATACAAGCTTTCAGTATATCCTCAAGTGTCTGAATGGTCCTCTCAGACTGCCCATCCGTCTGAGGATGAAACGCAGTACTGAACCTCAACTCAGTTCCCATGGCCTTGTGGAGTGTCTTCCAGAACCTCGACATGAATCGGCCATCACGATCCGATACAATGGTTTTTGGCGTACCATGCAACCGGACAATCTCGTGTAGGAAAACTTCTGATAGCCTCTAGGTTCCCCAAGTTGACTTGATGGCCACGAAATGAGCACTCTTCGTGAGCCGGTCAATGATCACCCATATGGCATCCTTCTGACTCTGAGTCTTCGGCAACCCCGTGACAAAGTCTATCGCAATATCCTCCCACTTCCACTTTGGCACTGGGAGAGGTTGCAATTCACCACCTAGTTTGTGTTGCTCAATCTTGACTTTCTGACAAGTCAAGCATCTCACCACAAATTCTGCTACGTCCCACTTCATGTTGGGCCACCAGAATTTCTTTCGGAGGTCCTTGTACATCTTATTGGATCCTAGATGTACAGAATAAGTTGACGAATGGGCCTCTTTCATTACCAATTGACGAAGGCCATCTATGTCAGGCACACAGATCCGGTCCTGAAACCAGAGTGATCCATCATCTTGAATCACGAATCCCAAAGTTTTCCCATCCATCACCTCACTGCTTAACTTTACCAAGATCAGATCATCAACTTGTTTCTCCCTGATCAGATCGAGTAGCGTAGCCTGAATCTACAACATACTCAGGCATCCTCGACGCTGATCATACAAGACATCAATCTCGCACAAACCTTGCTGCAGTTTGGTTTGAGCAGTGAGCAGAGCTACTACGGTCTCGTGCGGCGTCTTCCGGCTCAAAGCATCGGCTACCACGTTAGCCTTGCCCGGATGATACAACAACTCGATGTCGTAATCCTTGAGTAGCTCTAACCAGTGACGTTGCCTCATATTCAACTCCTACTGAGTGAACACATACTTGAGACTCTTGTGGTCGGTAAAGATCTGACATCTAATACCATAGAGGTAGTGCCTCCAAATCTTCAGCGCGAAAACCACAACCGCTAACTCCAGATCATGCGTTGGATAGTTTGCTTCATAGTTCTTCAATTGCCGAGATGCGTATGCAATAACCTTTCCCTTTTGCATTAATACACATCATAACCCATTCTTTGAAGCGTCACTATAGATCACATAACCATCAGATCCATCTGGTAGCGCCAAAACTGGTGCGGACGTCAAGCACTTTTTCAACTTCTGAAAACTTGCCTCGCACTTATCGTCCCATATGAACTTCTTGTGGACCTTGCGGAGCAACCCGGTCATGGGTAGAGCGATCTTGGAAAATCCCTCCACGAACCGTCTATAATAACCTGCAAGTCCCAAGAATAATTCATGACTAACTTAACTATGTCTTTCATTTAATTAGGAAGATTAAATTAATACTAGACAACTATGAAAATAATATTGCTTTAAATCTTCAACTTCAAGCCTTCGTCTTCGATTTGTTACTTCAAGGTTGTCTGAAACCAACCACTGATGTGCCTTATGAGACAGATGACACCAGCCAACCATGTAAGGAAAGAAAAAGATTGGTTAGTCTAATGAAAGACTAAACAAGGGCTCAAACAGAGTGGTTCTTGTAGTCGAATAGAGTCACTACCCTTGTTTCTCGAATAAAACTCGATAAATAGTATATGACTTCTACTAAAACGAAAGAAAATGAATGCTTGAAGAGAAGACTCCAACGAATTGAGTCTTATGGGAAGTAAATGAGTTTGTTTGGGAACATTATATTTAACACACAAAGTTTTGAAAACGTCTCATTGAATATTTTGGTCCCTGACCAATCTCACCGCACAATGCAATTCCAGATTGGAAAGGGGACTTACTTTTGACAAGAGACTGGGCGGGTTTCACGTTGTACTTCTCGCCCGAGGATATATTAATTATGTGCAAAATAACACTTATCTTATTTAATTCCAAAACGTACATTTACGTTAAAGCTTTTAATCCACACCAATCTCGAATGAGATATATCATGGGACGAATCCCGAATTTCGGAACTAGCTAAGTGCAACACCACTTATATTTGAATCAGGGTAGGTCATGACCAAAAGTATTAGGGCAATAATCCTCCTAATACCAAGTTATAAAGAAACAGCTAAACCTCGCAAGGTAAATAGCGTTTCTACGAATACTCATGCTAACTAGCATATATGTCACACCAAATGAACAAAAAATCCACACCAAAATTCATCTAGCACTCTACAATGATAATATATATATATATATATATGAGGGTTGTTGCTAACAAAAATACAACAAAATAATAAGGTTCATTTACACACCAATTTAACACACAAGTTCCCAAATACAAAATTAAGAATAATTATCCCAACTTACTTACAATAGATTAATTGTCAATTAAGAAAACTATGGAATAAATTGCAAGAGCGAATCGCCACTTGCCTTGGATTACGAAGAGCTTGAATGGTGTTGCTTTTGAAAAGAAAATTGGCTCCCTACTTTATTTCGTTCCATAAGCGATTCCGAGATGTACCCAAGTCACATAACATAAATAAGTTATAATTAGATAATTTATTCAATAACAACATTTGAAGGATACAAGTCTCAATTTTTAATTGAATTTATTTAACTCTAAATAAGTCAATTTCAAGCCTTTTCAACATACCGATTATCTATATGAAACTAATAATCAATCAGTCGTATAATCTAAGTAATCATACTATAAATAAATAGATTACTCAATTTATTTATCATCTCAAATAACCCAACGTATTACCCAATTGTAATGTATCTAATTAACCCCAATTAGCATACAAAATCATGATTAATTTGGACAAAAACCAAATAGGGACACGAATTAGCCATTACCTAATTCGTTCGGTTCGTTCTTGTCGACACCCTCTCGTTGTTTGCTTCGTATCTCCCTCTTCCAAACTCCAAATGATCTGTGGTTTGCGGTTATGGAAACTAGACTTCAAGCGAAGATTTTGATACCTAACTCGTTACTAGATGTGCCCAATTGAGAGAGAAATCGCTTTTTGCAGGTGCACAAATGTTTTGTGGACTAACGAAAACTTAACGCTTGAAGTTGGTAAATTCCTTAAATGGGTGAGGGGGTATTTATAGGGTTTTTGAAGTCCTTAAATATAGCTTTCCAACCCCACAAATTTCTTCGAAATCCGATCTCTAACGGGATCAAATTTCACATTTTACCGAACTTTTGGAGTTACCGGGCTGTTTAACTTAGAAGATAAAATTTTATCAATCTAAGTGGTTATAAATCCCGATTTAGATATAATTTGGTTTATGATAAGTATATCTTCAAAGCCCATGAGCCAATTGAAGAAAACAGGATGAAAAATTGAGCCAAAACTCCATGGAAGGAGCTTGGAAGCTTGGCTGCCATGGGAGGAAGGAGAAGCCCACGGCCTACCCATTATTTTGCTAGATTGCACAATTTTTCCCAACTTTTCAAGTTGTGGCAAAATTTCCCTTATCTCACTTTTCAAAAATTTATAAAATTTGCCCAAACTTATATATAAACTTACCCAAAGTTTTTTATATACATTATAACCCAAATTTAAGATGTAGGAAAATTAATTTAGTTTAAATTTAAGCTTAAGTCACACCTTCTTATAAAATTAACCATATTCAAATCTTAATTAACACTTTGCTAATCTTAATTCAAATAATCTAGGCTAAAATTGATAAGTTTTATTAAAATTAAAAGTAACATAAGTTAACATAATTTAAATATATCATGAATTAAAAAGGTAACCTTCCTAAGTTTATTATTATTTTATCCTTACATGGATAAGCATAATAATTTTTATATCTTTATTATATACCTAAAAATTCTCTAAACCACATTCATGGTTTTACTTAATTATTTGTTTCTAGCTATACTAATATAAACCATTTGATAATTTGTACCAAAAATTATCATAACCCAACCTTTGAATTAAGTTAATGAAAATTTAAAATTACTCCTCTAAAAGAAATAAAATAAATTTCATAATTGTTATTTGAAGTGGGATATTACAATACTACCCCCTTAAAAATAGTTTTGACCCCAAAACTAGCTCTAACAAGACAGGGAACAATCACTCACGTCCCAACACATTACACCATCCTTTATGAGTCCAGTCAGTATTTATCAACATGTGACATGTACTGCTTTGACACTCAAGGATTCTCTTATGAACGCAGAACTTGAAATAGTAACGAATTTAGTAATTTCCAAAACAAGGAAATACTTTTTTATTATTTGAAACTTGATGTAATACCAATGGAAGGAATGTCAAATGAAAAAAATTACTAAACTACGGAGACAATAGACACACAGGTCATCGCTCCTTATTCTAGAAGACTTAAAGATAACTAGTCGTCCAAGGTGCCCTGCTCATCAGACTAACGCACCACAAAGAGTTGTTGCCCCTGACTCGAAGATCCGATAGGTGCCTTGCCTTTTTTTCTGAGCAGCAGATTACTCAGAAGAGGACACTTCCGGCATTGGGTTCTGCCTACTACCACGACTTGATGCCTAGTATGGTTGCATCAACCCCTGGCCTTTCTGCCGACAATAAGTTTGCATGTGGCCTTCCGTCCCACAGTTATGGCGTACTCGCTTCTCTTTCTGGCAATTGAAGTTCTTATGTCCGGCTTCACCATAGTTATGTTATTTAATTGCACTACTACTCCAACTTGAGCCTTTGGTAGTTTCAGTTTGAGTCATCTCGGTCTTAGAACGACCAAACTTCTCAAACTTGGTAGGCGATGTCGGACGCTTAGATGCATTAATCTTCTCGTTCTATTAACCACCTTTAGCCTTGTTCTTTTCCTCAAGCTTTCGGGTGGATTCTTACAGCGCAACCTGTATCTTATAGGCCACATCCACATACAACTTTAAAGTAGAGCAACCGTGACACACCATTAGGGGATTTATTTCTAGACTCGTTCATCCATGGAAGTACCAAATCGTTTGTTCTTTAGAATGTACTTTAGAGCCAGGATAGTGTAGCAAATGATTGAACTTTGTTGCCAGCTCGGTCACCTTCAATCCCTCAGTCTCTGGGTAGAGGAATTCTTTCAGCATCTCTTCTCTCATAGCACGAGAGAAGAATTGATCAGTGAGCTTTGCTTTGAACATTGCCCAACTCAGATTCGGGTGGTCATCCAATTCACTTCCTTTCCACCACTCACTTGCTCCTTCTTTCAAATGCAACAAAGGATGTCCACCTGTTCAGCCTCGGTGCAGACCACGTTTCGAAACAATCACTCCATATGGGAGAACCAATTGGCAACCTTGATTGGTTTCCCACTCTCATCGTAGCTATCCAGGCCAAGACAGCCGCGACTGCGGCTCCTTTTGTTCCAGCCGACACCGCTGCTGTTGATCTTCTGTTGGCGCCTGCGATCACTACCGACACCATGCGACGCCTAGCCAAAGGAAAGGGTCTGATGCCCTCGAGTTTGCATCTCCAGCCGGGTCTTCGCCACCTGGACTCCATCATTGAGTCCCAACAGGAGGACCATTGCTTCAACAAATACCGACCCCTGCGCTCGCCAACAGACGACTTCGCCTATGACTCCGCCGAGCACGAGTCCTCCTCCACAGACTTGGGTCTCTACCCCTACGTCGACACCACTGACCGACGTCAGCGATGTCGACGTAGATCAAGGTAACTATAGAGCATTTTCATGGTGATTATGATCCTGCTGTGTTTCTAGATTGGTTGCAGGCTACAGAGCACGCACTGCGACACTGTCAGTATGAGGAGTACGAGAAGGTCGATGTTGCCACTCTGCAGTTTCGTGGTGCAGCCAGATGTTGGTGGCATCATTTCTGTACTGACAGGGAACGAAAAGGCCTTGCGCCTATTGATCAGTGGCACCAGCTAAAGTTCAACATGCGCCGCAAATATGTTCTAGATGACTTCCAGAACCACATGCAGATGGAGATTGCACTCGCTCGCCAGGGCAACCAGACACCACTTGAGTTTTTCGCCAAACTCGAGGATCTGTATTACAAGGCGGGCATAAACATCGCCGCATCTACTATGCGGACCAGGTTTTTGAGTGGGTTGAATTCAAATTTACGAGACCAGCTGGAGATCCTACCTATACGGGACCTGAACCAGCTCACTCATACCGCGATGATGAACCACCACCACCATCAACGCCGGAGACAGAACCCCTGGCCCCAAAATCAGTCACGCTGGTATGACACTAACCCTGCTCCTTCCATTTCTACTGATGTGTCCTCCCCCGTGCAGCCCAGACAAACTCAGCCCCCGGCCCGTGGACATGAGGCATCACGCATCAACGCAGCCCCTGCCCCAATTCGGGAGGCCCCACGCGGCAATGAGAGGACGAGAGACCAGGCCTGCTTTCGTTGTGGCAGTCGTGGACACATCCAGCGCGACTGCCCCAACCCGAAGAAGATTCTTTTCACCCAAGCAGCAGGATATGAGTCCTTTGATGATGAGCCAGATGAGGAGATAGCTCCCGTGCAGCAGGACTACGATCCTCATGACGATGGGTACAACTGTGTGCCCCATGATTTATCTACAGGTACCCTCCTGAGCCTTTTCGCGCAATGTGCACTTACTGTGACGGAGGTGCCCTTGTTGGACCAGAGAGAGACCCTCTTCCATACCAGATGTCTAGTACAGCATGCCTCCCTCAATGTCATAATAGATAGTGGGTCGTGCTGCAACATTGTGAGTGAGAAGGTTATCCAACACCTTCAATTACCAACGCAGCCACACCCTCAGCCCTATGGTCTTTAGTGGCTTTCTGAAGGTAAGGATGATGCGGTACACAAGCAATGCCGCATCTCTTTTCAAATTAGTCAATACCATGATACTGTTTTATGTGATGTTGTGTCTATGGATGCTACTCATCTTTTACTTGGTAGACCTTGGCAGTATGACAGGAAGATAGTCCATGACGGGTTCCTCAACACTTATGTATTTATGCATGGCGGTAGGCGAGTCACTCTTCTCCCTATGACGCCATAAGAGATCTTACATGACCACATGGAAAGGAGCCGCGCGAAGGCCGCAGAAGCGCGTGCAATCGTTCCTATCATAACCGCGACCGTGGCCCTCACTATCGTGGCCCATACACCCGTGATCGCGACAGCAGCAACCGCGACCGTGGCCCACAAAACCGCGATCGCGGCCCTTCAACAGTCTGTTTCCATTCATGTGACAGCAGCACAAATGCACTCGTAGCCCCTTGATCCCGATACAAGCACCCTAGTGCCACCATTGCAGAACCGAGTCGAGCATCGCGCTTTGTTGACTCAATCACGGGCGTTTACTCCTTCTTCTCAAGGACGTTCTCCTATTACTCCTTCTGCGTGTCTTTCTTTATTGGTGGATCCCTATGACTTACCCCCTTTTGTGACATCTATCTTGCAGGTGTTTGAATATGTCCCTCCTGATGAGCTCCCAACATTGCTCAAGCGTTGGACATGCCCCCGGATTCGTCGAGGATACGACGCAAGGCAGACCGTGTTGGACCTGAGAGGAACACTACACCGATGGAAAGGAACACGAGGACGACCCCGCATCAGTTGAACATGCGTCGGCATCGCTTTATTTTCGAGCCCGGAAGCTTGCGGCCTAGCGAACCCCCGGACGACGACATTGGCGAAATGGGGACGTTTTGCAGCCAAGGGGGGGAGAGTGATGCGATCCCGGTCACAACGTTCCTCGGCACTCCTCGTGCCATTTGAGTTATTTTGGTATTGTGACCCTCACATGCCAATTTCGAGACATTCTGAGACACTTTCTATTTTTAGTATTTTTTGTATTTAGCAGTTTCCATTCTTAGAATGTTTCTAAGTTTGGAAAGTTATCGTTTTTAGTATTTACTATATTTGGATGTTGCTATTTTTGGCAAGTTTCTATTTTTGGATGTCGGGCCTCTCTTGTGCCAGGAGGGCCGATCCACTTATGTTTTAGGCCCATTGGGCAAGAACCTTGTTTTGGCTCCTATATAAGCCATTCTATACCTAATTAATGAATACGTTGAATTGAGAGTTAAAGCCTAGCGCTCCCTGTAATACCCCTCAATTTCCGTAAGGGTATTTGGGTAATTTTCCCAACCCTCATTCTGTAAACAAGACGCATTTGGCGTATTCAGAATCTTTGTAATAATCTTTCGAACGTATTAATATACGTTTAATGTATTATCGGGTCTTAGAATATTTTTATGGATACTAAAATTTAATTCTAGCTTAAGTCCGCGAGTGAAACCGCGACCAGAGGCCACAGACGCGATCGCGGCATTTCCGCGACCGCGGAAACCTGTTCGTCGTCTTCCTCTAGAACTCTCGCGTTTTGCCGATTCAAACTTCCCACGATTGCATAACGCAGCCGTTGAGGGAGGATGGATCGATTCATGTGGCCGACGTTAGGGTCCTTTCCACCCTATAAATAGAGGGCCTCCAGCTCTGGAATCCTTCATCCACAGCTCTCGATCTCGCTCTCTTTCTCTCGTTTTCAAGTTCACCGGAGTTAGTGCCTCGTCGGAGTGTTCGCCGAAGTTTTTGGTGGTCGTTGTGGTGCCCTTGGAAGCTGGAAGTGGTGGCATTGCAAGGAGGAGAGGCTAGCATCGTCATCTCCATCGTCGGTGAGCCTCGATTCAATCTTGAGTCGCGTCGGAAGGAGGGATCCGCGATCGCAGGGATGAATTATGCGACCGCGGAAGCTGCCCAGAATTCCGCGACCGCAGAAGTCCAAACCGCAACCACGGCTTGCCCTGGCAAGCGCGATCGTGGCTTGGACAGCCTCGGTCACGACTCAGGCCTTCGTTCTTTGCGATTCGTATCATTTTCGTTCGTATCGTTTCGTCTGTATTGTGTCTAACCTAGGGTTTCGTCGTTGTCATAGGAATCCGTAATCAGATTCCAGTTCTAGATCTCGAAACCCGACATCGTTAATTCGGTTAGATTAAGGCAAGTGGCGGTTCGCTCTTGCTTATCATTCCATATTTCCGTTAGTTATCAATTACTTTGATTTTTAATTAAATTGGAATGAAGTATTGTTTTCGTTTGGGAACAGGTTTTATAAATGATGTGATTAAAATATGACATTATAATAGGTTGTATATATTGCTAGAAACAACGCTACTATACCTATTATTACCGTGATGGTATTGGTGTGGATTATTGTGTGGACTTAACTGTGTAGTTAGAATGAGTATTCGTAGGAACGTTGTGTACCTTGCGAGGTCTAGTCGTTTCTTTATAACTGGTATTAGGAGGATTTTGCCCTAGTACTTTCCTGGTCATGACCTACCCCTATCCGAGTATAGGTGGTGGTGCACATAGCTGGTGTCGACAATCGGGATTTATTCCCCAGATATCTCTCGTGATGAGATGATATACCTTAAAAGCTTTAATGTAAATGTACATTTTGTCATTTAATAAGATAAGTGCGGTTATGCATATAATTAATGAACCTCCGGGCGAGAAGTACAACTTGGAAACCGCCCGGACTTCGGTTAGAGTAAGTCTTCTTTCCAATCTGGATTCGCATTGCGCGATGAGGTTGGTCGTGGACCCAAATGATCAAGTCGTTTTAAACACTTGTGTGAAACTATAACGTTCCCAAACACTTGTCATTCTTTCTGAAAGACTCAATCTCTTGGAGTGTTCTCTTGTTCATACCTTTTCGTATCTTTCCGTAGAAGTGTTGAGGTTCACTATCGTCATCGGCTTTCATTCGAGAAGTGATGGGTTTAACCTAATACGACTACTTACAACCTTTTCTATTTTACCCTTGCGTAGTCTTTCATTAGACTAACCAACCGGTTATTTTCCTTTGCATGGTTGGCTAGTGTCATCCGTCTCATACGGCACATCAGGTAAACTCCCTTTCCGTGAAGGCTAGTAGGAGATGATGAATGCAGATGGGATTTTAATAGTTTTCCAAGGTTGAAGATCCTAGGCATGAGATCGCTCAGATCAAGACCCTTCATGGATTTTATTTAATTTAAAAGACTTCCGCTGTATTCAAACAATTCTGTATTTGGTGTTAACAGTTGTAAACCGTGACTTTGGTTTAAATAATATTTATGATATTTAATAAAGTTTTGTGTTATTATATGGTTGTAATAAAATGGTTAAGCCTTGGGTGACCCCAGATGTGTAATCTGAGGTCACTGTCGGTAATACTTTTAATGTAATATTTGGGGGTGTTACAGATTTGGTATCAGAGCCGAAAGTTTTAAAACGGGTTGGGTTTTCAAAGCGTGTTACCTAAAACAAAAATTTTATAAACCGTTTACCCGTTCGTGTTGTGAAAAGTTGTTGGTTAAATCCAAAGGTTGAAAATTTTGAATAAAATCATACTTGAGTAAAAAGACATGCCTTCTTTCCAGTCTGATATAGTAAGTTCACTTCTATATTTAGAAAGACTAACCTTTTCTCGTCGCCTCGCAGGATATGGGCGCATTCGTATCGCAACTCAGGAATAAGAAGGAAGCTGAGGTGGTTCCGCCATCTCCAGTTAGGCTTGAGGTTCCAGTTCCCCCTCGATGCATTGAGGTCGGGGAGCCAAGTTTTCCACCCGAGGAGGTGAAGACCGTACTCGAGGAATCGGTGGTGTTGGTGTCCGACGGGGCAAGGGTTCCCGAGGTAGAGCCCGAGGCAGACCCGAGGGAGGACACAGAGGAGGAGTCGGCGGAGTATCATGGAGGGTACTACGACGACGACTTCGAGGTGGAGGAGGATCCCGAGGTGGATCTAGAGGAAGACCCGGAAGAAGAAGAAGACCCGGAAGAAGAAGAAGACCCGGAAGAAGAAGAAGATCTGGAGGAAGAGGACCCTGAGGAGGACCTCGAGGAGTTTGGCTATGAATTAGATGGCCTAGAGCACTTGCTTGAGGACAGTGAGGACCCAGGAATGCAGTTCATTTTCCCGAGTCCAGAGTTGCCACCTGATGAGAAGTATACGCCGTTGTCCCCTGCCGCTTGGGAGGCGCTTGGGATCTCGGGTATTAGCAGGAGGAGGTATGGGCCACTGGATGCACCAATGGACCCGCAATTTATCCCCACATCGAGAAGGCCGATGGTGAGCCCTACTTCTCGGCATGTGCTTCATCAGGGCGAGATGGTTTCCTCCGAGGCTCATCGCCATGTGGAGATGATGTGTGAGCGTGCTCATATGAGGGCAAGGCCTTGGGAAGCGATGGGTACCCCGAGGGTGGTTCTGACCCAATAGGCCAGGCCTAGGCCCCGAGTGCTTGTTGAGCGTATGAAGGACTAGACGAACGCCTTGTACGATATGGAGGAGAGGACTTACGAGACTGAACTCGGTCTCTCCCGTATCCTAGAGGACGTCCGTGAACTCCAGGAGAATGTCCGGCAGGCCAAGCTTCTACTCAACCCTCGGTACGAGGTGAACAGGGCAAATTTACATCTGGGATTCCTTGAGGAGTTTTGCTACCCACCGGTACCTGAGGAGGGGCCGAATGTTCCTGTGTCTAGAGAGAGACCAAGTGTACCGAGACCTAGGGAAGAGCTGTGTGCTCCGGGCCCTAGTAGGTTGAGGAGCCCGACACCGGAACCCGAGGATGGTCCACTTCCGAAGAGAAGATGTCAGAGGTCCACTGGGTATAGGAAACTCTTCATGGCACCGTGAAGGAGGCAGTGTTGGGCCATAGTGTTTTCTTTTAGTTGTTTCGTTTTGTTTTTGTTAGAGTTGTAGCCTCCTAGCAGTTTTGTCTTTTCGCTTAGGAGGGCTTTTGTATAACTTATCGAACTCAGTTTCAGTTCACTGCATCAATAAAAGTTTACGAGTTGATCTATTCCGAGTCTATTCTATGCGTTGTGCATTCCAAATATGATATTAATGTTGTGAAATACTTGGGAAATTGACCGATAAATAGATGGTGAACACAAGAAACACTATTCGTGCTGGTGCTGGGCCGAGCAACGACCCCAGGCTAAATTTGAGGAATGCCGCAAATCAAGGGGATGAGAGCGAGTCTGTCTCTCACAACAACCCCGTAGACAATGGTCAAGTACGGGCTAATCCTCAAGTGGTATTTGACACTGCGGCTATAGAAGCTATTCGGGAGATCGTCATGCAAGCAGTCACTGATATAATGCGGCCAATTGCACCACAGGCATAAGGTGTGCCAGTTCCTCAGGTTATGCCTGAATTCGAGGAGCTAGTTGTTCATATGCCTCAGGATGATGCTGTCAGGAACAGAGGGAATTATGGTCGAGCGTTGAAGGCCATTAGGTCTATGAGGCCTGACAGCTATGATGGAAAGGGGGAACCAGTCAAAGTGGCATATTGGTTCTCACACATGGAGAGGTTGTTTAGAAATGTCGAGTGCACTGAGGCTGAAAAAGTGCATATTGCTTTCCTTCAACTGAAGGATGTGGCTAGCGAATAGTGGAAAAGCATTGGTCTAGCTGATCATCCTGGTTTGAACTGGGGAATGTTTAAGACAAATATGACCGACCGTTTCTTTTCTCGTGCTATGAGGGAGGAGAAACATAAGGAGTTCATTTATCCGAAGACGGATGGGTTGAAGGTGACTGAGCTTGCGGCCAAGTTTAATCACATGTTGCAGTATGCTGGGCCAGAAGTGTCTAGTGAGGAGCAGAAGATCTAGCATTTCCATGAGTGGATGAACCCAGACATCAAGCCTTTGATGGTGCGCCACAGATGCTCTACCCTAGAGCAGTACGTGGATGCCGCCTATAAGTTGGAGGTGACTCTGGAGGAGTCGGCGAAGAAGCGCAATCGCCAGAGATCGGCACAGAGCCAACCTCAGGCGAGTGGGTTCAAGCGACCCGCGCCACCGTCGAATTTTGCCAAGTCTGGCCGGGCTAGAATGGAGGCAACACAGGCAGGTTCCACTCAACGCTCAGGCCAGGGCAAGAACCTGATCAAGTGTTATAATTATGGCACGCCGGGGCATAAGAGCAACAAATGTCCGAAGGATAAGAGAACGTGTTTTGCATGCGGAAAGGAGGGGCACTTGCAGACATTTTGTCCTCAAAGGAGACAGAAGGGAGCTGACTCACAGCAAGGGTCTGTTAGTCATAACAACCGACCAAGATTCAGGCCGGTAGAGACTCCTAGTCCCTCAACGCAGACGACTGCCCAGAATAAGGGGAAAGCCCTAGCTGCTTCTGGAGGTCAAGGTCAGCGGCTTTACGAGATGCGTGAGGTTGACGGACCGAATGCTCTGATTGCTCAAGGTACTTTATACCTCCATTCTACTTCTGCGTGTGTATTGTTTGATTCAGGTGCCACACATTCTTTCATTTCAGAGAACTGTGTGAGTAAGCTAGGATTAGTGTGCAATGAGGCTTGTGAGCCATTTGTGGTAAATCTTCCAAATAGTGAACAGTTGATAGGAACCAAGTGTCTGTCAGAATTTCCGATTACCATTCAAGGTCGGAAGTTTGAGGCAGATTTGATTTGTATAGCCATGGCTCCATACGACATTATTCTCGGGATGGATTGGCTGACGCATCATGGGGCGGTAATCGATTTCAGCTTAAGGATTGTGACAGTTTCATCTGGGGGCCAGTGTGTATGCAAGTTCAAGGGTCGTAATGACGCTGATAACGGAAAGCTCATCAATGCGATGGCTGCGTGTAAGCTACTTCGACAAGGTTGTGTGGGGTACCTGTGCTATCTGGATAAGCCCAAGAAAGATGAGAGTAGGGATGGCAACGGGGCGGGGGTTCCCCGTTCCCCATGGGGATTCCCCACAATGGGGACGAGGACGGGGATTTTAAACGGGGACGGGGGACAAATTAAATCCCCATGCAGGGACGGGGGTGGGGTCGGGGAGAGGGGTCCCCGCCCCGCCACCCGCCCCATCCCCGCCCCCGCCGGGAAACCCCGTCCCCGCCCCCGATGGGGAACCCCGCTAGAAAATTGCCCAAACACTTGTACCCCTAACCATTGTAACCTCAATCCCAATGCCCTAACCTAGTAACCCTTGTACCATAAACCCCAATACTCTAATCCTTATATCCTCAATCATAAAGTCCAAACCTTTACAAAAACGTTGTTATGACTTTATCAGTACTATAAATCTTGTATTAAACCCTTATACATAATAATGTATGATAAATCAATAATGCTCAAGTGATATAATAATGTATATGGTAAAAGTCAATATTGCTCAAGTGATATAATAAGGTATATGGTAAAATTATTTGTAACAACGAAAAAGTATATATATAAGATCACCACAAAAACTTTGTGGGCTATGTGAAAGGTGAAATGAAAAACTTTTGGAAAAGAAAATTCCCAGCCGGGGAATTTATATGGGGAAAATTTATGGGGACGGGGATTCCCTGACGGGGACGGGGCGGGGTCGGGGCCAGATTTTAACTAAAACGGGGACGGGGAGAGTGCCCCCCGCCCCGAACCCGCCCCGTTGCTATCCCTAGACGAGACTTCAGTTCCTGATATTCCTGTAATTTGCGAATATCCGGATGTTTTTCCGGAGGAGATTCCCGGTTTACCCACAAATCGTGACGTAGAGTTCACTATTGATCTCGAGCCTGGTACCGCTCCGATTTCTAAAGCACCGTACCGGATGGTTCCAGCGGAGATGCAAGAGTTGAAGAAGCAACTCGAGGACCTTCTTGAGAAAGGGTATATAAGGCCGAGTGTATCACCTTGGGGCGCTCCGGTCTTATTTGTCAAGAAGAAGGATGGTTCGTTCCGACTTTGTATCGACTATCGAGAGTTGAACAAGGTCACGATCAAGAATAAGTATCCGTTGCCTAGGATTGATGATCGGTTGGATCAACTGCATGGAGCAACAGTCTTTTCCAAGATCGATCTGAGATCTGGTTACCATCAGCTCAGGATTCGTGAGGAAGATATTCCGAGGACTGCATTCCGGACGAGGTATGGGCACTAAGAGTTCGTAGTCATGCCATTTGGGCTTACTAATGCTTCAGCAGTCTTCATGGATTTGATGCATAGATGTTTCTACCAATATTTGGATAAGTTTGTGGTGGTATTCATCGACGATATTCTGATCTATTCCCCGAGCGAGGAGGCTCACGAGGAGCATCATCGAATCACCTTGTTACTCCTTAGACAAAATCAGCTATATGCGAAGTTGTCTAAATGTGACTTCTGGATCAAGGAAGTGGCTTTCTTAGGCCATGTGATCAATGAGGATGGGGTTATGGTCGACCCTCAGAAGATTGAAGCGGTAGCCAATTGGAAGCGACATCAGAAGGTGAAGGAGGTGCGCAGTTTCTTGGGACTTGAAGGATATTACAGATGGTTCGTGGAGGGATTTTCTAAGATCGCTCTACCTATGACCGGGTTGCTCCGCAAGGTCCATAAGAAGTTTATATGGGACGACAAGTGTGAGGCCAGTTTTCAGAAGTTGAAGAAGTGCCTGACGTCCGTACCGGTTTTGGCTCTACCAGAGGGTACTGATGGTTATGTGGTCTATAGTGACGCTTTGAAGCATGGGTTAGGATGTGTACTGATGCAAAAGGGAAAGGTTATTGTGTACGCATCTCGACAGTTGAAGACCTATGAAGCAAACTATCCGACGCATGATCTGGAGTTAGCGGCTGTGGTATTCACGTTGAAGATTTAGAGGCACTACCTCTATGGTGTTAGGTGCCAAGTCTTTACCGATCATAAGAGTCTCAAGTATGTGTTCACTCAGAAGGAGTTGAATATGAGACAACATCGCCGGTTGGAGCTACGCAAGGACTACGACATCGAGCTGTTGTATCATCCGGGCAAGGCGAACGTAGTAGCCGATGTATTGAGCCGAAAGACGCCATATGAGACCGTAGTAGCTCTACTCACTACTCAGACCAAACTGAACCAAGGATTGTACGAGATTGACGTCTTGTACGATCAGCGTCAAGGATGCCTGAGTATGTTGGAGATTCAGGCTACGCTGCTTGATCAGATCAGGGAGAAGCAGGTTGATGATGTGATTTTGGTGAAGCTAAGTAGTGAAGTGATGGACGGGAAAGCTCCCGGATTCGTGATTCAGGATGATGGATCACTCTGGTTTCAGGACCGGATTTGTGTGCCTGACGTGGATGGCCTTCGCCAGTTGGTGATGAAAGAATGTCCATTCGTCATCTTATTCTGTACCTCCAGGATCCAGTAAGATGTACAAAGACCTCAGGAAGAAATTCTGGTGGCCCAATATGAAGTGGGACGTAGTAGAATTTGTGGCGAAATACTTGACTTGTCAGAAGGTCAAGATAGAACACCGTAGACCAGGTGGTTAAATTGCTACCTCTCCCAGTGCCAGAATGGAAGTGGGAGGATATTTCTATGGACTTCGTCACAGGGTTGCCAAAAACTCAGAGTTAGAAGGATGCCATATGGGTGATCATTGACAGGCTCACGAAGAGTGCTCACTTTGTGGCTATCAAGTCAACATGGGGAACCCAGAAGCTATCAGAGGTGTTCCTACACGAGATTGTCCATTTGCATGGTATGCCAAAAACCATTGTATCGGATCGTGACGGCTGATTCATGTCGAGATTCTAGAAAGAAGGCCATGGAAACTGAGTTGAGGTTCAGTACTGCGTTTCATCCTCAGACGGATGGACAGTATGAGAGGACCATCCAGACACTGGAAGATATGTTGAGAGCTTGCGTACTAGATCATCCGACCAGCTGGGAGAACAACTTATGTCTGATTGAATTCACGTACAACAATAGCTGGCATTCTACCATTAAGATGGCTCCATTCGAGGCTTTGTACGGTCGGAAGTGCAGATCTTCAATTTGTTGGGATGAGAATGCCGACAAGGTTCTTCTCGGACCGGAGTTGGTCGAAAGGACTGCCTCCGACATTACTTTGATCAGACAGAGGATGTTGACAGCTCAGAGTCGACAGAAGTCTTACGCAGATCTGAAGCGCAGGAATGTCAAGTTTGAGGTTGGTGACAAGGTGTTTGTCAGGGTGTCGCCATCCAAGGGTGTGTTCAGGTTCGGCAAGCATGGGAAGCTTAAACCTCTCTACGTGGGACCGTTTAAGATCCTTGACAGAGTGGGGTCTCTAGCATATCGTTTAACATTACCGTCGTCGGCACATCCAGTGCATAACGTGTTCCACGTGTCTTTGCTGAGAAAGTACCTGCCAGATGTGTCTCATGTGCTGAGTTATGAAGACATCGAGATTCAGGAAAATGGTACCTACGAAGAGATACCTGTGCGTATTCTCGAACGCCGTGAGAAACACTTACGGAACAAGGTGGTACCATTAGTACGGATTCTCTGGTCCAAGTCTGGATCTGAAGAGGTTACTTGGGAAACCTGGGAGACTGAAGATGATATGCTTAGTCGTTTTCCCGGTCTGTTTTTGGCCTAGTTTCGGGGTCGAAACCTTCTTTAGGGGGGCAGTGATGTAATATTCCTCAATTTCGAGCTGTTTTCGGCCAAGTTTCGGGGTCGAAACTTTTTTTTAAGGGGGTAATGATGTAATGCCCCTCAATTTTGGTAAGGGTATTTGGGTAATTTTCCCAACCCTCGTTCTGTAAACAAGACGCGTTTGGCGTATTCGGAATCTCTGTAATAATCTTTTGAACGTATTAATATACGTTTAATGTATTATCGGGTCTTAGAATATTTGTATGGATACTAAAATTTAATTCTGCCTTAAGTCCGCGAGTGAAACCGCGACCAGAGGCCACAGACGCGATCGCGGCATTTCCGTGACCACGGAAGTGTTTCCGTGACTGCGGAAACCTGTTCATCGTCTTTCTCTAGAACTCTCGCGTTTCGCCGATTCAAATTTCCCACGATTGCGGGAGGATGGATCGATTCGTGTGTCCGGCGTTAGGGTCCTTCCCACCTTATAAATACATGGCCTCCAGCTCTGGAATCCTTCATCCATAACTCTCGATCTCGCTCTCTTTCTCTCGTTTTTAAGTTTGCCGGAGTTAGTGCATCGTCGGAGTGTTCGCCGGAGTTTTTGGTGGTCGCCGTGGTTCCCTTGGAAGCTGGAAGTAGTGGCATTGCAAGGAGGAGAGGCTAGCATCGTTGTCTCCGTCGTCGGTGATCCTCGATTCGATCTTGAGTCGCGTCGGAAGGAGGGATCCGCGATCGCGGGGATGAATTCCGCGACCGCGGAAGCTGCCCAGAATTCCACGACCATGGAAGTCCAAACCGCAACCGCGGCTTGCCCTGGCAAGCGCGATCGTGGCTTGGACAACCTCGGTCACGACTCAGGCCTTCGTTCTTTGCGATTCGTATCATTTTCGTTCGTATCGTTTCATCCGTATTGTGTTTAACCTAGGGTTTCGTTGTTGTTTCGTCATTGTCGTAGGAATCCGTAATCAGATTCCAGTTCCAGATCCCAAAACCCAACATCGTCAATTCGGTTAGATTAAGGCAAGTGTCGGTTCGCTCTTGCTTATCATTCCATATTTCCGTTAGTTATCAATTACTTTGATTGTTAATTAAATTGGAATGAAGTGTTGTTTTCGTTTGGGAACAGGTTTTATAAATGATGTGATTAAAATATGACATTATAATAGGTTGTATATATTGCTAGAAACAATGTTATTATACTTGTTATTACCGTGATGGTATTGGTGTGGATTATTGTGTGGACTTAACTGTGTAGTTAGAACGAGTATTCGTAGGAACACTATGTACCTTGCGAGGTCTAGTCATTTCTTTATAACTGGTATTAGGAGTATTTTGCCCTAGTACTTTCCTCGTCATGACCTACCCCTATCCGAGTATAGGTGGTGGTGCACACAGCTGGTGCCGACAATCGGGATTTATTCCCCAGATATCTCTCGTGATGAGATGATATACTTTAAAAGCTTTAACGTAAATATATGTTTTGTCATTTAATAAGATAAGTGCGGTTATGCATATAATTAATGAACCTTCGGGAGAGAAGTACAACTTGGAAACCGCCCGGACTTCAGTTAGAGTAAGTCTTCTTTCCAATCTGGATTCGCATTGCGCGGTGAGGTTGGTCGTAGACCCAAATGATCAAGTCGTTTTAAACGCTTGTGTGAAACTATAACGTTCCCAAACACTTGTCATACTTTCCGAAAGACACAATCTCTTGGAGTCTTCTCTTCATAAGTTTCGTTAAGACTCAATCTCTTGGAGTCTTCTCTTGTTCATACCTTTTCGTATCTTTCCGTAGAAGTGTTGAGGTTCACTATCGTCATCGGCTTTCATTCGAGAATTGATGGGTGTAACCTAATACGACTACTTATAACCTTTTCTATTTTACCCTTGTGTAGTCTTTCATTAGACTAACCAATCGGTTATATTCCTTTGCATGGTTGGTTGATGGCATCCGTCTCATACGGCACATCAGGTAAACTCCCTTTCCGTGAAGGCTAGTAGGCGATGATGAAGGCAGATGGGATTTAAAGAGTTTTCCAAGGTTGAAGATCCTAGGCGTGAGATCGCTCAAATCAAGACCCTTCGTGGATTTTATTTTATTTAAAAGACTTCCGTTGTATTCAAACAATTCTGTATTTGGTTGTATTTGGTGTTAACAGTTGTAAACCGTGACTTTGGTTTAAATAATGTTTATGATATTTAATAAAGTTTTGTGTTATTATATGGTTGTAATAAAATAGGCCTTGGGTGACCCCAGACGTGTAATCTGAGGTGACTGGCGGTAATACTTTCAAGGGAATATTTAGGAGTGTTACACTGCTGTTGAGCCAAGCTCCCGCCCCTAGGCCTAGCTCCTTCAACTGAGCCATCACCGAGCCGTCATAGCCGGCCAGCCCACGAGCAAACCCATCGAACCTAACACCATTGTCTACGAACCCCCGCCACCAACTTGGATCTCGGCCCTAGCTGAGATCCCCATGATCCGAACCACTTCGCGAATCTCCATCGTGGCCACTGTCGCGAGACCCGCGATCGGACCCGCAACAACCCCACGATCACGGTTATTCCCGCGATCGCGGTTTTTCCCCGCGAGAGCCTCCAGTCATTCTGCGACGATCCGATCTTCAACAAGCAAAAGAGATTCGTCCGCCTTTCTACCTAGATCCGCTATGACTCGTGTTTTGGGAGCCCGGAATGCATCAATCACCAAAATCAAACTCGGTTCTACTTGAGGGAGTTGGTTGATTTTCTCTTCTTTTAGGTGACGATTTTGCCTTTTTCCTAGAATGAACACTAGGACATGTGATCTCGTGAGGAGGGGCATTTGCCTGTTCAGCGCGTTTTGAAGGCTTCTTGGCCTCTTACTATGTAGAGGGATCACATTAGTGCTAGATTCATTGCTGGAAGAGTCCTTTTTTTATCTCCGCTCAAAGCTTGAGTCAGAGGGGTTGTACTTTCTTTTCTTTACTCGGTCCTCACCAATATAGCCAGAATCACTACATGAATCTCTCTCGCTCAAGATTCTTGAAAGAATATCTCCAAGAGCCCCTTGAAAGAAGACTATGATGGTCAACCTACTGAAAATCCACCAAATCAAATGTTGGTTCAAAGATTTAATTTTTTTTGAAAACGATTAGAAGGCGGGAAATTAGTCTCCAAGCGTCCAATTGGCAGGTCTATTTGAAGAATAAAGATGCATATGACAATGATTCTCGAGAGGAGTCGAATCGGCAGGTCTATTTGAAGAATAAAATTGAATAACCGTTCAACTTCTTCCATATGAAGTTCCTTCCCTCCTCTCGACGATGGAAATGGATGAAAATGCAAGATCTGTTTGAACATTTTGAGAGCCTTCTCTCTACCCTGCCTCTCTTCTCTCTCCGCCCTCACATTTTTTTGATCGTGAACCCAAAATTAATTAAGTGGCGGACGAAGTTGAAAACAATATTGGAGACTTATAGGGAAGAATATAAGTAAAAAAGAGAGAGATGTGACTTACTGGATGAGAAGTTATCGAGAAGGTGACGAACGTTGGAGTGAGCGATAAGAGTCACCGGAAATCACCGGGGAAGTTGAGAGCAAGAATAAGAAAGTGGAATCGTCGGTTTGTTTTCGTCAAAGTGTATCTGTGACATTTCCACATAGCAGTATCTCTTATATATATGAATTTGGGCAAGTGAGTCATGGGCTGGCCCGAAATACATCAAAGGCCCAACAGAGCATCTCGGGAAATAACAACTCACTTTATGTAGGCCCAACACTTACAATGACCCAATCCCAAAATAAAACGAATTAACAACATCATGTAGGTTACTCAGATATCTTATTCAGCTGGTTCCTTGCAAAGGAAGTCCATGTCATTTAAACTTAGTGTTGATTCGGAGTCTTGTCTAAATTAACAGTTCTCCAAATCAAGGGGATGTGATGGGTCTAAAGTGATTCACACGCTTATTATCGACTTAGTGTTGACCTGATTGCTACAGGGAATACACTACGTACTGGCCACTACGAAAATAGTGCCATGTTGGCGGAAATACCATGTTATGCAACATCTTGCCCGTGTTTCGATTAAATGACATTTCATATAAAACACACCTCTTGGGCTTGACATCGTGTTATTAACTTTTGCACGCATGAGATCCAGCAAACATTTGAGCTATAATCAGTTATTTATCTATGAGCGGAGGAAACTTCTAATCTCCACGCTTTGGGCATTCATTATGTTATTCATCTTTTATTAGATGAGATCCGTCAAACATCGCGCTTGGACTTGTCAATGCACTATTTGTTGTTACTATTACACAATTTCTTTTTTAAACGATGTAAAAGGAGAGGCACAATTTATCAATGTAATCACGGTGATGTAGTGACACAAAACATTTCAAACTTGTTACAGACGTCCTACATCGTTTGCAGATCATCCCTACCGTACCATACTTATTTTGGCATTTACTTTGAATATATATTAGACATCGCACTTAGGTCTATCACCATGCTATTTATGTAATATCGGATGTGATCCTTATTACATTGCGCTCAAGCAACTATCGTGTTATTTATATATTATCGGTTGAGATAAATCAAACATCTCGGTTGCCATTTCCATTGCGCTATTAGTCTCTTAGTGGATGAGACCCCTCAAACATCACTCTTGAAACTGCCATCGCACAACTTACTCCTTAATAGATTCTTATCGAGCAAGAGTAGTGCTAAACAAATCAAATACAAAAATTCAATTCAAGTCTTTACAAGCACGATTGTCATAAAAGCCAATAGTCTGAAAACCAAAAGGATCAAATAAAGCGTCATTGAGACCAATACTAATGTTTTTATGGCGCGCTGTTGAGACATTTCCACCCTCAGGCACTTGAGAGAATGTCTAACACACAGTAACTCTTATGGCGCGTTGTTGAGACATTTGCTCCAAAGTGGTCTCCACTACCATGTCAACAATTTGAGTCTCCTTTCCTTCATCTTCATTTAGAGGAGGTTCACCGGCAAGATCAATATAGTCCTTAGGGATGGAATGTAATATCCCTCATCTTATAAGGATATTTTGGATTGTTTTTCCAACTCCTGTATTACAAGTCGGATTAATTTTAGAGAGGTTCGGACATTCTGTAAATTGTTTGATCTATGTAATATTTTTCTGAGTAATATAAAATATAGTTGACGTGTGTTCAAGGTTAAATAGTCGTTCGTGTATGAATATACTTAACCCGGGGTTAAGATAGTTAACCCAAGATTATAACGGTCAAAACGGTGAAAAATGGCCTTGACCGCACCCCGCGGTCAAGTGGCCGCACCCGCGGCGAGGACCAGTTCTGAATCAAACAGGTGAGGCGGTCACTGGGCACCACCGCACCCTGCCGCACCCCTGCCACACCCCGCGGTGGGATATTTTTCTTCGGCAGCGTTATCCTCTTCCCTTGCAAGTGGCGCCGGTTGTCAGGCCTAGCCTCGCCTAGCCTTCCTTGTTGGTCTCCTGCTTGTTCCCTGCTGGGGGAGCTTTTGGTTGGCTATAAAAGGAGTCGAAATCAAAGAGGGAGAGAGCATCATCTTCCTCCTCTGTTTTCTCCTCTGAAAATCTCCATTGAAACCAAGCTTTTGAGCTTTGTTTGAGAAGGTGATCGAACTCCTTTGAGTGTTTACAAGGTACTCACAAGTAGTGTTTGAAGGTGTAAGTAGTATTAAGATCAAACCCCAAACGAATCGGGTTGGGTGAGTTTTCTGAACTTTACTGCCGAAGCCTTTGCCACTGTGACCCCACCGCACCCGCGGTAAGAGCTCCACCGCACCCACGGCGAGCTGTCCGTGTGTGTGTGTTCTTGGGAGTTGTGGTCTTGAGCGAGGCTCGGTTCCTTCGATTCTTTTCGTATTCTTTTAGATTCATATTTGTGGATATTGAATCTAACTTAGGATCTCGTTGTCGGTCGTTTCTTAGGGATTTTTAATCCGAGATCTATCCCAGTTTCAGATCCAGGAACCCGACGTTTCTAAGCTTTGTTTGAGCTCGTCTAATCTAAGGCAAGTGGCGGTTCGCTCTTGCTCATCATTCCATATTTCAATTAATTATCAATTGTTTAGTTGTTAATTAATTTGGGATGAGTTACTGATTTATTGTTCGTTGGGAACATCTTTGTTAATAATTGATTAAAAGATGATATTATACTAGGTTGTATATCTGCTAGAACAATGCTAGTATAATAATATGTATATGATGTTGGCCATGTTGGCTTTGATGTGGACTATTAATGTGTTGAACTGTTAGTTAGCACGAGTATTCGTAGGAACGCTTGGACTTTGCGAGATCCATTCGTTTCTTTATAACTTGGCAAATAACAGGGCGATCAAGACCCTATGCCAAACTTTCTGGTCATGACCAATCGTGATGTGGATTGAGGTTTGGACCCTGCGAGGTCCATTCCTTCGATATATGTCCCTCATGGCGAAACATATATCTAAAAGCTTATAACGTGATGTGTGTTTTGGAATTAAATAAGATAAGTGCCGTTGTCGCACATAATTAATATACCCTTCGGCGAGTAGTGCAGCTAGGCGATAGTGCAGCTAGGTGATAGGTGTCATTTCATGCACCTTAACTAGTGATTATTGACACAATTTAGATGAAGTTTCGGTGTAGAATTAGGCTAAGTCTGTAACCCAGGGAAAGAGTTGAAGCAGTACAAATTTGAAGGTTTTATAGCTTAGTGAAGAGGAAAGAAGATGAAGGAGAAGATCTGCCCAGAACTAATGAAGAAAGCTACCTCACTTGGTAGTACAAGAGAGCAGACACAAGGATGAAGAAGCTGGCCAATACCGCCCCGCGCCTGAAGCCACCGCGACCCGGCGGTGATCCTCAGAGAAGTGCAACGCGAAGCCACCGCCTCGCGGTGGGATATTACCGCCTCGCGGTGGAAGAGAAGGATGCGCGGCCAGCGTGTCATTTGTTTCCATTTTAGTATATTTGGATTTTATGTCTTATTATATTTTATTTCCTTATTTTATCTGCTAGGTTAACTTTCTACGAACCTATTTAAGATCTTTTTCGTTAATTTTGAGGGAGTTGGGTTCTCTCTCTTTTGATTATTCAACTTTTAGGTTTTTGAACAATGGATAGCTAAACACTTTTGTTTCGCTAGACAATTGAAGCACTACAATGAATTGGTTGTGAGATTTCTATTCCGTGTTCTATATCTTATTAAGTTGGATTGATTCTCTTGATTAAATTGTCTATTGATTTATGTTGATTCTTCTGGCGTAGCTAACTAGGTTTTTCGACATCTATCATATTGCTAGGATTGCATATAGGGGTTCCGAGTGCATATCTAGTGGTAAACACAATTGTGCGTGTAGGGGTTCCGAGCGTATAATTGTGAGTGAGAATCAGTTGCATGTGAGTAGGGGAGTGAATACTTGTATGTCTTTCTACTTGCATGTATCCTATATCCCTGTGTGCATTGCTATTGCTGTGTTGGTGCTAAGGTACGCTGACAACTGTGAGAATCAGTGGTATTTTATCATTGGCATAGTAATAAGTCTATCGAACAATTATAAGATAGTAAAAGAACTTGGAAATATAGTTTTCAGTGATCAACCTATTGCATTTGTGGTGTGGATATTTGTCTGGTGGAATACTTTCTCTCATTATATTTCTTCTTTTGTTATTACTTGCACTTTTCTTAATCCTGCGATTATTCCAAAACCCCCCTCGTTACTTGTTAGTCACACGTTATTGCATGCAGATAACCGACTCCCTGTGGGATCGACCCTGACTTACTTGTTATACTCTTTAGTAGGTGAATTAGGATTTCTTTGACATGAAAACGACACCGGTTTCCGGCCCTGTCACTAGGAAAACTCGTCTTAACTTTTAAATCGCTCGTATGCGATACTGTGATTCTGTGATTAAGTAATGTTTCCCAACATTTGTCATGCTTTCGATAAGACTCAATTCGTTGGAGTCTTCTTTTGGGATTGATTGATGTAAGACTCGGTCTTCTAGAATCTTCTCTTGATCATGTCTTTTCATATATTTTAGTAGAAGTATGGTGGTTGACTATCGTCATTAGTTTTGATTCGAGAAGCGATGAGTCTAACCTAATACGACTACTTCGAACCACTCTGCTTTGTACCCCTTGCTTGGTCTTTCATTAGACTAACCAACCGCAATTGTTCTCTGCATGGTTGGCTGGTGTCATCCGTTCGATTCGGCACATCAGATAAATTGCGGATCCGAGAAGGCTAGAACGACTATAAAGGAGAACGGTGCTTTTGTTTTATTTTAAGACTTCCGCTGTGTTAACTATGTTTTGTATTTAAGACTTCCGCTGTAATAATTCTGATTATGTATTTTGATGTATCTGGAATTATGCTGAAATTCCGAGACTTGGTTTAAATGAAAGTTATGATATGTTGTATTATAACTGTGGTTTAATGATTTATATCAACTGGAAAAGCCTTGGATGACATCGGATAGTACGTCTGAGGTCACTGGCGGTAATACTTTCAAGAGGTTATTTTGGGGTGTTACAGATTTGGTATCAGAGCCGATTTTTTTTTCTTACGGGTCGGGTTTAAAATGTTTTACATGAACAAAACTTTTATAAACCGATCACTCGTTTGAAACTGAGAAAGGTTTTAGAAGGCTCTGAATTTTCGAATAAAACTTTTAACCGTTCATAGTCGTGCCTTTTCTTGAAGTCTGATATGGAAGTTCACTCCCATGTCTAGAAAGACTAATTCTCGTCTCGTTACCCCGTTGGTTATGGGTGCATGCATTTCCCTTATGAGAGATTTCGAAGATGCCGAGGTGGCTCCGCCATCTCCAGCAAGGCTAAATTTCCCTACTCCCCCGAGATGCTTTGAGATCGGAGGACCTAACAACCCACCCGAGGAAGTAAAGCATGTATTCTGAGTCAGTGGTACTTAGATCCAACGATGTTGTGACTCCAGTAGTGGAACCTGTTGAGCTGTCAAGGTATGCTCAAGGATATTACAATGACGACCTCGAGATTGAGTTGGTACCCGAAGAGGATCCTGAAGAGGACCCAGAAGAGGAAGATCCTGAAGAGAACCAAGAAGAACAGGGGCAAGAGCCCGATAGTTTGAGACACTCATTGGTGGACCATGAGGACACGGGGATGCAATTCCTCTACCCAAGTCCGCCACCTGAACCAGTATATGCGCCATTGGTTGACGCTGAGTGGGAAACACTCTATGTCGAGTACGGAATTAGAGAAAGCGGACCACGAGAATTCTCTGAGAACTCTCAGCCTAATCTTATTCGGAGAAGGCGAAGGTCGAGCCCTGAATTGCGCAGGATACTTCGTCAAAGCCAAGAGATCTCTTTTGAAGAGCAACGGCTGATGGACGAAATGTCTGATCATGCTCAGGGCAAGGCCAAGAACACCAGAGCCAAGGGATGAACCATGTGTTCCAAGGCCGAGTAGGGTCAGGAGTCCGTCACCGGATTCAGATGATAAACCCCGCTCAAAGAAGCCTTGTGTGAGGAGTTTGCCATACAGGAAACGTGTTTAGGGCGCCTTGATATGGGCCAACGTTGACTGTAGTAGTTTCTTTTGCGTATATTTTGATGTATATATGGTGAAGTACCAATCTCCGAGAAAATTTTGTTCGAAAGCTCAGGAGATTCCTTTTGTAAAATCAGTAGCTCAGTTGAAAGCTCATCTATATAATTAACCAATTAATCTACTCTGAGTCGATTTTATTACATTAAGTATGATGGAATGATAGTAATGTATAAATTACTTGGAATTTGATCGGTAAACAGATGGTGAATACAAGAAACACTATCCGTACTGGTGGTGGACCAAGCAATGACCCCAGACCAATTATAAGGAATGTTCCAGATCCTGTGGAGGAACACGAATCAAATTCCCATAATAACCCTGGAGGCAATGGCCAAGCTCAGGCCAACGCTCCGATGGTGTTTGATGCAGCGGTAGCTGCAGCTATTCGGGGAATATTTATGCAAGCATTCGTCGATGTTATGCAACCTGTTGCACCACAGGCACAAGGTGTGCCAATTCCGCCAGAAATTCCTAGGTTCGTGGAACCTAATGTTCTTGTACACCGTGATGAGACGGCCAGGAATAGGGATAATTATGGTCGAGCACTGAAGACCATTAACTCTATGAGGCCGGACAGTTATGACGGAAAAGGAGAGCCGGTCAGGGTGGCTCATTGGTTTTCCCATATGGAGCGGTTGTTCCGCAATATCGAATGCACTGAGGCTGAGAAGGTGCATATAGCTTCTCTTCAGTTGAAGGGAGATGCTAGCGAATGGTGGGAGAACACTGGACTAGCTGATCGGGCTGATTTGAACTGGGGGATGTTCAAAACAAAGATGAATGATCGTTTCTTTTCCCAAGCCATGCGGGATGAGAAACACAAGGAATTCCTCTATCCCAAGAATGACGGATTGAAAGTGACCGAGCTAGCGGCCAAGCTCAATCATTTATTACAATACGCTGGGTCTATTGTGTCTAGCGAGGAACAGAAGATTTGGCATTTCCATGAGTAGATGAGCCCAGACATTAAACTGATGATGTTGCATCACGGATGCTCTACCTTGGAGCAATACGTGGATGCAGCGTATAATTTGGAGGTGACTCTGGAAGAGTCAACCAAGAGACGGAATCGCATGAGGTCGATGCAAAATCAATCTCAAGCAAGTGGATTTAAACGTCCTGCGCCACCGTCCAACTTCGACAAGTCTGGCAAAGCAAGGACATGAATGAATCAAGGAGGGTCAACACAACAATCGGGTCAGGGCAAGAGTCCGATCCAATGTCACAATTGTGGTACAGCTGGGCATAAAAACTTTGCATGTCCGAAGGAAAAGAAGACGTGTTTTGGTTGTGGGAAGGAAGGGCATATGCAGAAGTTCTGTCGACAGGGAAAGCAGAAGGGAATGGAGTCACAGCAAGGGTATGTTAACCAGAACAATCGACCTAGGTTCAAATCGACGGAGACTCCTAGTCCTTCGATGCAGACGACTGCACAGAACAAAGGCAAAGCCCCAGCTACTTCGGGAGGTCAGGATCAATGCATGTACGAGATGTGTAAGGCTGATGGACCTAACACTCCAGTTGCTCAAGGTACTCTATACATTCATTCTACTTCAGTATGCATACTGTTTGATTCGGCTGCTACCCATTCCTTTATTTCAGAGAATTGTGTTAGTAAGTTAGGTTTAGTCTGCAACGAGGTTTGTGAACCTTTCGTTGTGAATCTTCTTAATGGTGACCATTTAGTGGGCAGCAAGTGTTTGTCAGAATTTCCGGTTACCATTCAAGGTAAGAAGTTTGACGCAGATTTGATCTGTATTGCTATGGCTCCATACGACATTACTCTCGGTATGGATTGGCTGACGCGTCATGGGACGGTGATCGACTTTAGTTCAAGGACTGTGACGGTGTCATCTGGGGGCCAGTGTGTGTGCAAATTCAAGGGTCGGAATGACGCGGATAACGGCAGGCTTATCAATGCGATGGTTACGTTTAAGCTACTTCGACAAGGTTGTGTCGGGTACCTTTGCTACCTGGAAATGCCCATGAAAGATGAACCAACAATTCTTGATATCCCCGTGATTAATGAATTTCCTGATGTTTTTCCGGAAGAGATTCCTGGATTACCCCCGAAGCGTGACGTGGAATTTTCTATCGATCTCGAGCCTGGTACCGCACCGATTTCTAAAGCACCGTACCGGATGGCTTCTGCAGAGATGAAAGAGCTGAAGAAGCAACTTGAGGACCTTCTCGACAAAGGTTATGTAAGGCCGAGCGCATCACCTTGGGGCGCTCCGGTGTTATTTGTCAAGAAGAAGGATGGATCGTTTCAACTTTGCATCGACTATCGTGAGTTGAATAAAGTCACGATCAAGAACAAATATCCTTTGCCAAGGATTGATGATCTGTTAGATCAACTACAAGGAGAAAAAGTCTTTTCCAAGATCGATCTGAGATCTGGTTACCATCAGCTCAGGATTCGTGAGGAAGATATTCCGAGGACTGCATTCCGGATGAGATATGGTCACTACGAGTTCGTAGTCATGCCATTTGGACTTACCAATGCTCCAGCAGTCTTCATGGATCTGATGAACCGATGTTTTCACCAGTACTTGGATAAGTTCGTGGTGGTCTTCATCGATGACATTTTGATCTATTCTCCGAGCGTGGAAGCTCATGAGGAACATCTTCGGATTATTTTATCAGTCCTTAGACAAAATCAACTATATGCGAAATTGTCTAAGTGTGACTTTTGGATCCAAGAAGTGGCTTTCTTAGGCCATGTGATCAATGAAAAAGGGGTGATGGTTGATCCCCAGAAGATTGAAGCAGTAGTCAATTGGAAGCGGCCTCAGAACGTGAAGGAGGTGCGTAGTTTCCTAGGACTTGTGGGATACTACAGACGGTTCATGGAGGGATTTGCGAACATTGCTCTACCTATGACCGGTCTGCTCCGCAAGGTCCACAAGACGTTTGTCTGGAATGACAAGTGCGAGGTCAGTTTTCAAAAGCTGAAGCAATGTCTGACCTCCGTACCAGTATTGACGATGCCAGAAGGAACTGATGATTATGCGGTCTATAGTGATGCTTCGAAAAATGGGTTGGGATGTGTGTTGATGCAAAGAGGCAAGGTTATTGCTTACGCATCAAGACAGCTAAAAACCTATGAAGAAAACTATCCGACGCATGATCTGGAGTTAGCAGCAGTAGTTTTTGCGCTGAAGATTTGGAGGCACTATCTCTATGGTGTGAGGTGCCAAGTCTTCACTAATCATAAGAGTCTCAAGTATATATTTACTCAGAAGGAGCTGAATATGAGACAACGTCACTGGTTGGAGCTACTCAAAGACTACGACATCGAATTGATGTATCATCCGGGCAAGGCTAATGTAGTAGCTGATGCATTGAGCCGGAAGACGCCGCACGAGACTGTAGTGGCTTTGCTTGTTGCTCAGACCAAGCTGAACCAAGAATTGTGCGAGATCGAAGTCTTGTACGATCAACGTCGTGGATACCTGAGTATGCTTGAGATTCAAGCTACACTTCTTGATCAGATCAAGGAGAAGCAGGTCGATGATGTAATTTTGGCGAAGCTATGTAGTAAAGTAATGGACGGGAAAGCTCCCGGTTTCATGATTTAGGAAGATGGATCACTCTGGTTTTAGGACCGGATTTGTGTGCCTGACGTTGAGGGTCTTCGCCAATTGGTGATGAGGGAAGCCCATTCGTCAGCCTATTCTGTACATCCAGGCTCTAGCAAGATGTACAAGGACCTCAGAATGAAGTTCTGGTGGCCCAATATGAAGTGGGATATGGCAGAGTTTGTGGCGAAATGCTTGACTTGTCAGAAGGTCAAGATAGAACACCGAAGACCCAATGGAGAATTGCTACCTCTTCCAGTTCCAGAATGGAAGTGGGAGGACATTGCAATGGATTTCGTCACAGGGCTGCCTAAAGCTCGAAGTCAGAAGGATGCTATATGGGTTATCGTTGACAGGCTCACGAAAAGTGCTCACTTCGTGGCTATCAAGACAATGTGGGAAACCCAAAAGCTGTCAAAAGTATTTTTACACGAGGTTATCCGTTTGCATGGTACTCCAAAGACCATTGTATCGGATCGCGATGGCCGATTCATGTCAAGATTCTGGAAGAAATTGCACAAGGCCATGGGAACCGAGTTAAGGTTCAGTACTGCGTTTCATCCTTAAACGGATGGACAGTCTGAAAGGACCATTCAGACCTTGGAAGATTTGCTAAGAGCTTGTGCACTCGATCGTCCGACTAGCTGGGAGGACAACCTGAGTCTGATTGAGTTCACATACAACAATAGCTGGCATGCTACTATCAAGATGGCTCCATTCGAGGCTTTGTACGGTCGAAAGTGCAGATATTCGATTTGTTGGAATGAGAATGCCGACAAGATTCTGCTCGGACAAGCACTAGTCGAAAGGACTGCCTCAGACATTGCCTTGATAAGACAAAGGATGTTGACAGCTCAGAGTCGACAAAAGTGTTACGCTGACCCGAAGCGTAGGAATGTTGAATTCGAGGTTGGTGACAAAGTGTTTGTCAAGGTGTCACCATCCAAAGGTGTGTTTAGATTTGGTAAGCGTGGGAAGCTTAACCCTCGCTACGTCAGACCATTCGAGATCCTTGATAGGGTGGGATCTCTAGCGTACCGTTTGGCATTGCCGCCATCAGCACATCCAGTGCACAACGTGTTCCACGAATCCTTGTTGAGGAAATATGTGCCAGATGAATCTCATGTGCTGAGTTATGAAGACATCGAGATCCAAACAAATGGTACCTACGAGGAGATACCTGTGCGTGTTCTCGAGCGTCGAGAGAAGTAGCTACGTAGCAAGGTGGTACTGTTGGTACAAAATTTGTGGTCCAAGTCAGGAACCAAAGAGGTTACTTGGGAGACTTGGGAAACTGAGGAGGATATGCTTAGACGCTTTCCCGAGTTGTTTTCGGCCTAGAATAGCCAAGTTTCGGGGTCGAAACTTCTTTTAACGGGGAGGTAATGTAATATCCCTCATTTTATAAGGATATTTTGGATTTTTTTCCAACTCCTGTATTAGAAGTCGGATTAATTTTAGAGAGGTTTGGACATTCTGTAAATTGTTTGATCTCTGTAATATTTTTCTGAGTAATATAAAATACAGTTGACGTATGTTCAAGGTTAAATAGTCGTTCGTGTACGAATATACTTAACCCGGGGTTAAGATAATTAACCCAAGATTAAAACGGTCAAAAGGGTGAAAAATGGCCTTGACCGCACCCCCGCGGTCAAGTGGCCGCACCCGCGGCGAGGACCAATTCTGAATCAAACAGGTGAGGCGGTCACTGGGTGCCACCGCACCCTGCCGCACCCCTGCCGCACCCCGCGGTGAGATATTTTTCTTTGGCAGCGTTATCCTCTTCCCCTGCAAGTGGCGCCGGTTGTCAGGCCTAGCCTCGCCTAGCCTTCCTTGTTGGTCTCCTGCTTGTTCCCTGCTGGGTGAGCTTTTGGTTGGCTATAAAAGGAGTCGAAATCAGAGAGGGAGAGAGCATCATCTTCCTCCTCTATTTTCTCCTCTGAAAATCTCCATTGAAACCAAGCTTTTGAGCTTTGTTTGAGAAGGTGATCGAACTCCTTTGAGTGTTTACAAGGTACTCACAAGTAGTATTTGAAGGTGTAAGGAGTATTAAGATCAAACCCCAAACGAATCGGGTTGGGTGAGTTTTGTGAACTTTGCTGCCGAAGCCATCGCCACTGTGACCCCACCGCACCCGCGGTAAGAGCTCTACCGCACCCGCGGCGAGTTGTCCGTGTGTGTGTGTTCTTGGGAGTTGTGGTCTTGAGCGAGGCTCGGTTCCTTCGATTCTTTTCGTATTCTTTTAGATTCATATTTGTGGATATTGAATCTAACTTAGGATCTCGTTGTGGGTCGTTTCTTAGGGATTTTTAATCCGAGATCTATCCCAGTTTCAGATCCAGGAACCCGACGTTTCTAAGCTTTGTTCGAGCTCGTCTAATCTAAGGCAAGTGGCGGTTCGCTCTTGCTCATCATTCCATATTTTAATTAATTATCAATTGTTTAGTTGTTAATTAATTTGGGATGAGTTACTGATTTATTGTTCGTTGGGAACAGCTTTGTTAATAATTGATTAAAAGATGATATTATACTAGGTTGTATATCTGCTAGAACAACGCTAGTATAAATATATGTATATGATGTTGGCCATGTTGGCTTTGATGTGGACTATTACTGTGTTGAACTGTTAGTTAGCACGAGTATTCGTAGGAACGCTTGGACTTTGCGAGGTCCATTCGTTTCTTTATAACTTGGCAAATAACAGGGCGATCAAGACCCTATGTGATGCGAACAACCCCTGGGCGATGTCGCGATGTAGGATCTTGACTCCTCAAGCTAGGTTGAATCTTCTCCTCCGTAGCCAAAGTGATGGCTTTCCTAGGGTCAAAGAGATAACCCTTTCTAACGCGTCAAAGAGATGACGAAGAGGTCAAAGAGATGACCTTGATTACCGAAGAGACGGTGAACGATTTGCTCGAACCGACGAGCTACGGGATAGGTTGATCCGGAGATCGAAGGGTTGACGTTAGGATTCAAGGAAGGAGCGTACTCAACTTCTAAGGAGCGAACTCAACTTGTAAACTAAAATCCAACGTTATTAAAATGAAGTACAAAGGGGGCTACTTATAGCCAAAGAACTCTCCCAAAAACCCTAATGGGCTTGGGCCTAATTCTAGCTAAATGGGCCGGCCCACTCTACAAGAGTTGGCACACGCCCGAAATAGAAATGACTGAATTAGAAATACTAAAACGGGAAACATACTATAACTGGAATTAACTTATAATATAGAAATATATAGTAAACTGAGCTAAGTACTACTCCAGGGAGGACGCCATAGTCTTGGTTGACTCAGCCCCTTAGTGAACCATCTGATGGCTGGCCATGATGCTATCAATCTCCCTCCCTTAGAATCGAAGCGTCCCCGCTTCGAACATGTATGGGCAAGGGTGAACAGACGATGAATGAAGGGAGGCACATCCAACACCATGGAATCTATCGAAGGGAGTGCTGAGATCACCAGAGGGGGCGGTTGGGTGTTCACTGGCGCCAAAGGCTCGGTGTCGGTCACGATCGTGGGCTCCCAAGCATACCATTTGTTGCCCTCGGGATAGATATCGTAGACTGGCAGCGCGCTCTCGACGTAGTCATCATAGACGGGCGATGCGTCCTCAGGATAATCATCATAAATGGGTGGCGCATCCTCGTCGTAAATGAGAATGCCACGCATACTCCTAAAACAAAACTTAATTCTCTTTTTTTTTCACAATTTTTTTTTAAAAAAAAAAAATTAAAAATTAAAACAAAACTAACAGTAACTTAATCCTAACCTAATATTTCCCTCTTTCTCGGTTTTCCTGTACGCGCAGTCGCACCTTCAGATCAACTCCGGCGACGTGAGGCGGTGGGCATTGGAACTTCACCGGCGACGGGGCTGTTGGTGGCGTCGGATAGGAAGGGGCGGCGGCAGGTTCACGAGCAGCAGCGAAACCACCGAAACAGAGGACGAGGGAGATCGAGGCGGGAGGTTGAAGACGAACTCGCAGGCGGTGGCGGTGGCGAGGAGATCTGGCCGTGGCGAAGTGGTTAAAGACGACTGCGACACCAGGGCTGCGAAGGAGAACGCGCGCGGTAGTGGCAGATCTGGTTGTGGGCGACGACGCGAACCGGTGGACGTCGGGGTGACTTTGTGGCGAAGGCTGGAGGTTGAAGACGGCCGGGGGCGCGAGCAAGGTGATGCAGATCTGGGTGTTTGGTGGTCGAAGACGAAGGCGGGCGGTGGGGGAGTGGATCTGCAGATCCGGCGATGGTCGCCCAAGATCGGAACAACGTCGGTGATGAAGATGGCGGATCTGCGATCTGCCCCCCTGATCCGGCGATGATGAATGGAGGATCGCGAGATCGACGGCGGTGCAGAGGAGCGGCGGAAAACAGCGGGGGCTGATTGAAGATGGCGATGACGGATGAACAATGGATACGTCCAATAGGGAATTCGAACAGTAGAGGAAACGAACAGGATGTGGTGTTGATGATGCAGGGAAGAAATGATGAATGAACAGTGTTGGTGATGATGACTGGGCGTGTGCAGGGTGTTGATGCGTGAACAGTGAACACTGAATCGGGTGTCGTAGCGTCGACTGCGGGATATAAGACTTGAAGAGACAAGCCTTTGGGTGTCGTAGCGTCGACTGCGGGGATAAAAGACTTGAAGAGACAAGCCTTTGGGTGTCGTAGCGTCGACTGCGGGGGTAAGTTGATCCGGAGATCGAAGGGTTGACGTTAGGATTCAAGGAAGGAGCGTACTCAACTTCTAAGGAGCGAACTCAACTTGTAAACTAAAATCCAACGTTATTAAAATGAAGTACAAAGGGGGCTACTTATAGCCAAAGAACTCTCCCAAAAACCCTAATGGGCTTGGGCCTAATTCTAGCTAAATGGGCCGGCCCACTCTATAAGAGTTGGCACACGCCCGAAATAGAAATGACTGAATTAGAAATACTAAAACGGGAAACATACTATAACTGGAATTAACTTATAATATAGAAATATATAGTAAACTGAGCTAAGTACTACTCCAGGGAGGACGCCATGGTCTTGGTTGACTCAGCCCCTTAGTGAACCATCTGATGGCTGGCCATGATGCTATCACTATGCCAAACTTTCTGGTCATGACCAATCGTGATGTGGATTGAGGTTTAGACCCTGCGAGGTCCATTCCTTCGATATATGTCCCTCATGGCGAAACATATATCTAAAAGCTTATAACGTGATGTGTGTTTTGGAATTAAATAAGATAAGTGCCGTTGTCGCACATAATTAATATACCCTTCGGCGAGTAGTGCAGCTAGGAAAACTCGTCTTAACTTTTAAATCGCTCGTATGCGATACTGTGATTCTGTGATTAAGTAATGTTTCCCAACATTTTTCATGCTTCCGATAAGACTCAATTCGTTGGAGTCTTCTTTTTGGATTGATTGTTGTAAGACTCGGTCTTCCAGAATCTTCTATTGATCATGTCTTTTCATATATTTTAGTAGAAGTATGGTGGTTGACTATCGTCATTGGTTTTGATTCGAGAAGCGATGAGTCTAACCTAATACGACTACTTCGAACCACTATGCTTTGTACCCCTTGCTTGGTCTTTCATTAGACTAACCAACCGCAATTGTTCTCTGCATGGTTGGCTGGTGTCATCCGTTCGATTCGGTCAATCAGATAAATTGCGGATCCGAGAAGGCTAGAACGACTATAAAGGCGAACTGTGCTTTTGTTGTATTTTAAGACTTCCGCTGTGTTAACTATGTTTTGTATTTAAGACTTCCGCTGTAATAATTCTGATTATGTATTTTGATGTATCTGGAATTATGCTGAAATTACGAGACTTGGTTTTAATGAAAGTTATGATATGTTGTATTATAACTGGGGTTTAATGATTTATATCAACTGGAAAAGCCTTGGATGACATCGAACAGTACGTCTGAGGTCACTGGCGGTAATACTTTCAAGAGGTTATTTGGGGGTGTTACATGGAAAACACGAAGTGTGGAAGATCCGGATAAGTCTCGCAATGCCAAAGGTTGTATTTCGGGAGCCAACGCGTTGCCCGTGGCACCAGACATCGGTATATACTTCTGTTGCTTCTTCCTCCCTTTTTGGATCTTCCTTATAAGCCTTTACTGCCTCCTCACCCGCCTTTTGGGTGGAAGCATGCTCATTGTTCAATGCCTCACGCTCTCTTGACAACTCTTCCTTCATTTTCTTAAGCTCTTCACTGAGTTGAAAATAAACACTTTCCTTTTCTTGGTTAGCCTTCAGAAGCTGTTCAGAATGCGTTTCAGCGTTTGACAAAGTGAGGTTTAATGCTTCTTTGCTTTTTAATGCCTCTTCCAGCCTTTGAGCATCGTCCTCTCTCTTCTTGGTGGCCACCTCAAGCTCACTTTGCAAAAGAGAAACATTTTTCTTTTACTCATTTGCTGCATTGCCCTTCACCTTCTCGGCATCTGCCCTGGCCTCTAGGATGTTTTGATTATACCACAACATTGCATAGTCGGCTATCCGGTGTTGCGAATAGAAATAAAGGGAATTGAGATTAAAAAAGAGGATAATAAATAAACCAATAATTTAGTATGTTACCATCTCAAGAAGTTGGGGAGCAAAGAAATCAACGTGTTCAAAATATGCGCTCTCGATATACTCTCTATTGTCTCCGTATTTTCTTTGGAACCCTCAGGGCATGCATTTATTCTTCAGTAGGAGGAGGTGGCTATAGTGATGGAAAAATTATGCTTCTTCTTCTCCAAGCCCTTCAAGATCAATTCCATCTTCCATGGTCAAGAGGAAAGGAAGCGGCGGGAAACGCCCAGAAATGGTCAAACACAATCAAATTTTCGAAAACCCTTTGAAAACGGTCAAGACACACCAAAGAAACAAAACTATGCATTTGCACCGCCCAAACAATAAGGAAGACGAGTAGAGGAAAGTCGCCGCCTAGTTTCCCCACATCGGCCACGCGTTTGCATCGACCAGTCGCACCGCTCCATGCCGCAATCGCACCGCTCTCATGAGTTTGAGTTGCAGCGGCGCTCTCCTCTATGTTTTGTGGCTCAGGGTTGTGTAGCAGCGACACTCTCTTCCTCAGTTTTAGGGTGTAGCACTCTCATTGTATTGTGGCTTGAGGCCCAAGCTAATTTTGCTGCTTCTATACCCAACTAAAGCAGCAAAGTTGAATTGAAGTTCAACTAAAATTACATAACGAGCCCTAAAAATACAGGGAACTAAAAAAATGTACTAATCTTTATAAGAATTTTAAAATAATATATAATTATTTCCCCGTTTCCTAGCCATTTCTATTTCTTCTATTTTTGGGTTTGCCGCTTCCAGGTGTCCCGCCGTTTCCGTTTCCCGTTTCCCATTTTCGCTTCCGTGCTACATAGGCTACTACAGTAACCCTATTTGATGACACTGATGAAAAATTAGTTGGTGCAACGACATATATTTGCTTAAAAATGTATGTCCTTTTTTTCCAAGTGTCCAATGCCACAAGAATTTTCTAAATCTCATATTTGAGCTTTTGGTCCCTTTGGACTACATATGCAATGTACTTAATTTCAGCTTAAAAATTCCAATTACCAGGATGATAGTGATTTACCTAATGGCTTAGCCAACATCATCAACACTTCACATATATTGGAGATCAAGTCACATACTTACTATTCCATTGGTACCCAAAACTTCACTTGCACCAACATTCTTCATGCAATTACAAGATCAAATATTGTTATTTTAATCTCTACGTGCATTTGATCTATAAACATATGAAAGAACAATGTACTTGATCTAAAGGGCATGGCTATATTATGCCTGAATACACAAGGGTGAACGACAAGCTATACAGAAACGTCCAAGAGATGAAAGCACACGTATTTTATCCCCTGCAACAGAGGCTGCACATGATATACTTATGTGAGCACATACATTTCTATTTATAAAATTAATCAATCACCCCACACACTAATGTGTTGCAATTTTAATGACTACCCTTTCTCTTTGCATAATTCCATACGCAATGAAGGAGGTTTCGGGTTGAAGCTTCTCAACAATGGCAACAAGAAACAACAAGCACTAGGTGAGAGGGAAAAAGTTGATATAGAAGATGATAGGATGGTGAACCGTGTCACAACTACAACAACAGAAGGAAAGGGAATTGTGCTTCCAGCCGCACTGCTCACAGCCACAACTCAGGATCATGAAGCGCATAAGATCAATATTTAGTTGGTAGCTAGACTTCTTATCATATTAAGCCATTTATGTAGGTTTCTTAATGTTCATCTCAATTGCTTCTCTACAATCAAATTTAAATAAGACCTCAAGCAAGATATGACATGAGCAAAATAGTTTAACGTAATGTTTCCCTATTAGATATCAATATAAATATAGTTCGCTAACCTACGTTATTGCACTTTGAAAAAACATAAAACATACGCCTCTACGATCGATTTTAAATAAGACCTCAAGCAAGGTATGACTTGAGCAAAATAGATTAATGTAATGTTCCACTATTAGATATAAATATAAATACAGTTAGCTGAACTACATTATTGCAATTTGTAAAAACCTAAAACATACAAATAATATGCAACAAATCGTGACTGACAAGTTTGAAACCCCTTTTTTTCCATTTACAAATGAATTATAATCACACCAAATAGTCAAGTGCTCCACAATACTACTGGCTATGTTAATATACCAATATATATGTAGGTTCATCAAATTATATCTAAAATGGAAAATAGAGCAACAATATTACATTAATCTACGTGTTGGGTGTTTAACAGATGTATGTATTACATGCAATAGTAAAGTACAAAGCTAACAAGTCACAACAAGAACATGCATATAAAAGGATTAACAAGTTAATTTAACATTTAATGCCTGAGATTATAGGATCCATGTTTGAAAGCTTTTTATACAACAGAACAACACTTTAGTGTTTAGTTAAAATGTAGTATTGGTATCTACCACTTCGTGTTGGAGACACTGATGTTGGAAGTGGTCTATCACTTCGCGTGCCAACAGTACCCCGGTCTGGACATAGAGCGACTTTGGCCGATAGAACTAAACGATCAAAACCAAAAAAGAAGTATTGGTATCTAATTCCTATATGATCTTTCATGCTAATTTACATGCAATCAAAAGTTAATTTATATAATATAGTTAATGTAACTATTGGATTGTATTTGCTGAGATGAGATCCGGTGCGGAGTATTCTTACGGTGCGGACGTGCGGACATGCACTTTAGGGTCTTAAATGTGCACTTTAACATCTTAAATGTGCACTTTTGTAAAAAAAATAGAAAAATGCTTGGAAAAAAAATTGAATATTTTTTTGTTTTCTTAATTTTTTTATAAAAGTGCACATTTAAAACGTTAAAGTGCACATTTAATACCCTAAAATGCATGTCCGCACGTCCGCATCGTAAGAACCGTCCGCACCGGAATCTTACTCTGTATTTGCTATATGATCCATTATATGTTTTTCTACATTATAAGGCCCTTATTCATGCATGAATATATATTAAGCACAAATCAAACGTAACTCCTCCACACTTAAGTATATATAATTAAACCACGACATACTAAAAGCGACAACCCATAAATCTTCCTCACCAACTCATGGTATGCTTTAATTTTTTGCCTTGCAGCCTATATCCACATTCCTCACACTAGCCATACTATTACACATTAAACTTCTAGCTCAAACACCAAGCTATAGAAGACAAAGATGGGCAGCAAGCGGCCTGCAACAACAAGTAGGTGGAATTATATTCTAAAATCAATTGTACTCAACATATGACACATACTAATAGTAAAGACAATATTATAGATTTGCTCACAGCCTTTACGCAACCATCAGCTGCATTAGAAGCAACACTAACATTGGAATCAAGATCATAAATAAGAACTGATGAAAGGGTGCAAAGCTATTGTCGACTGCGACTAACAGAAACAACAAACTCCAAAACATGTATTGTACTCAACCATTTCAGTTTGTTGAGCATATTCTATACATAATTCAACATGGGATCAAATCAACTATACTTGGTATTTTTTTCTTGATGTATGTTATCCTAGCTTTAAACACAAAAGAAAGCAAAAAAAAGGAAGTGGAAGTTCATAATCCATGTTATATTTTTTTGGGAGAATTATGTCCTGAACACATGTTGTACCGAAATAATACATCTATAATGCATTTACACAATTTACCAGAACACAAATAGGCATCATGAATAAAGGTTTTAATAGCTAGAATTATATATTTTCTATGTTTAAATCATGCAAAATTGGATAGTTATGAGCCGAAATGTAGCCAAGCTTCCAGAATTAGGAGTAACAAGAATAATAGTTGACAAATTATAAGTTTTCCTATTACGCTATTGGGCCCTTTATAAAGTTTTGGCTGTTTTGGGTTACTTTATAACTGTTAGTCAATACTTAGCCTTAAAGAATTTGCAAAATATTCAATTTGTTTAGCTGTACATATTGTGACCTCAAATATCTAACTCTCTATATATACTATTTTACATACCTTATAATTTTCTACGTGTTTTTCATGCATTCCTTATTACAAAATAAATACCTCACTTTTTTCAATGGAGCTACTTCTGCAACAAATGAAGCTGCAAGGACATCAACAAAAACAAACAGTAAGCAAACCTTTTTATGCCACATATATGTGCAAATGTAAAATATGTATTTCGCATTTCGTTAAAGGCAAAACCCATATGACAGAATAATTATTTCTAATAGCCACTTTCATAATCTCTTATTCCTATTCTCCAGAAACCAAAAAAACAGGAGCAACTATAGGCATGAAGAGTAAGTATGTTTTAATATGCGCTTCAATTATTACAAACATAAAATATGTTAACATGCATGCATTACTTAGATATGCAAGTACTGTACAAGAAACTGGACTACCCCAAGTGCATGTTTTGTGATGCCACTTTTTGGCTTGCAGAAAAGACTGGTGAATGCAAGGTAGGTGAACAACCCAAGTTCTCTATATGCTGCCAATAAGGAATGGTTCGATTTGATAAGCCACATGAAACACCCACACCGTTAAACGAACTACTGTAGTCTAACAGTGATCCGGTTGCCACAAAGTTCAGGCAGCTACTACGAGTGTACAATGGAATTTTCAGTTTTACATCGTTTGGAGTAAGAATTGACAACACAATCAAAAAGACCTTATAGTTTTAGGATGTCAGGCCAAAACTACCACAACTTTGGCTCTCTCTTACCACCCAAAGGAAATAGGCTAGTGTTTGCTCAATTGTACTTTCATGACATATAATGAAGTGTAAAATAGGATGTCCTGCACAGAGCATGATGTAAAAGACCTAGATGAGACAATAGTTAAATCTTTACTTTCCATGTTAGATGATCATAGTTTTGTTGCTAAGGCTTTCAAAATGGCTCGAGATTGGTGCATCACCAATAACTCTTATGATTTCAAACTAACCCTCCTTGGGGAAAGACAACAAGGTAGAAGACAATATAACATACGTTAATTTTTAAAAATAGCAGCACTACTTTTAGGGGATTTTGGACAAAAAAGTGGGAACAGAGATATTGTGATACATAGCAAAACACATGGCATGCAAAGAATTTCAAAGCTACATCCACTCTACATGACACTACAATATCCCCTACTTATTCCATATGGTGAAGACGGATATCATGAGCAAATACCATATCATACAAATCAAAGAAGGAGAAAAAACAAAGAGGAATTACATGTCAATAAGAGTTTTACTGCTACAAAATTCATCAAAGGTTGTCTTATGGTTCTACACTAATATGAGGAGGTATTTTGTACCAACAATACTTAGTAGATGCCTATATTGCAGTAGAGGAAGAAAGATTGAGGTGGATGCGACACAACCAAGATAACTTGAAGACAGATTTATATTAGAATGTGAATGATGCAGTTACAAAAGGAGATAACAATGCAACAATAATTGGCAAAATAATTGTGTTGCCAGGAACTCTTACAGGTGGCCCACGATACATTGTACAAAATTACCAAGATGCAATGGCTCTTTGTAGAGCTATTTTCATAACATTTATAGCAAATCAGAAATGACATGAGGTAGAGAAGATGTTATCTCAAATATCAACACACAGACCATATGTTATAACCAAGTTATTCAAAATCAAACTCATATCTCTCATGCCCAATATTTAAAAGGACAAGATCTTTGGGAAAACCCGTGTTGTTACACTCTAAACCCTTTTGTTCGTCCCCAATATATTTATTCACTGAACAAAACACCTAACTAATTTGTGTCTATCTATAGTTGTACATACAATTGAATTACAAAAAAGAGGATTGCCACATGCACACATTTTGGTTTGGCTTGAAAAACAATTCCAATGTGACATTGGAAATGACATTGACAAGGTCATCTATGATAAGATCCCAAACAAAGAACATGATCCCCTATCAAGCCATGTTATGCATTGACCATTAATAAAAGCAAAGGACAGTCTCTATATCATGTGGAGGTGTACTTACCAAAGCCTGTTTTCAGCCATGGACAACTCTATGTGGCCATCTCAAGAGTTACATACCCAGAAGATTTAAGAATTATTTTAGTCCAAGGGGATTAGAATTGCTATAACCATACTATGAATATTGCGTTCAATGAAACTTTCAACAACCTCACCATCAAACAACAGGTAAAACTATTTTTTATTTTCCAAACCAGTCATTACTACTTTAAATATAGACGCATGAACATTATATCATATGCTAACACAGGGGCTATAAAAAACAAGGAAAACTTCAGAGATGCAGAGCACATGTCTGCTGTAAAATTACAATGGTTTGATCATCAACTTTTCTGTATATCTCTTCTTTAACTTGGATATATTATTTACCAAACAAATAGACAGATATTGGGTACACTATTAACCTCATGTTTGTTATTCTCAACAATCAAAACCAGTTCAGCAAACAATATGATCACAACATGACATGCAAAGACGACTCACTTTTTTTGACACAATTACCATATTCATAACTAAAGATGATAAAGTCACAAGAGTTTGACCACTTGCTCCTGAAGTTCATCGCACAACATTTTAGATACATCGCCATTCGTTGTCTCCACCAAATTTAACAGCAACTCAGTGCACATGTTGTACATATCACTGCTCATAGTGTCTTCACAAAACTACAGCAACAGAATCACATACACATATAATAATAAAATAACCCTAAAAAATAACAAACCTTAAATAAAGCCTTTAAAAATTTAAAACAATCACTTTGTACAAACATATCATAAATGATGACTATGGTGTGTTTTCCACTTATACATTTTGTAATTAAGTTAACACAATAACCTAACTCTTTTGTAGGCTTTGCTTAAACCATTACCATCCACAAATACAATTTACAACTTTCGTTATTTTAGTAATTCTCACAATCACATTCAAGTCAGGTTTTTAAAAACGGATACTATTTTTCCACATATTCACTTTCTCATAAGTCATGTAGCTCACATTAATGCAACCAATATATTATCAGTTCAACTTACTGTTACTGCGTTATATGTATCAGTGCGTTATACATAAAAAGTTACAGACAATTGCACATACATACATATATATCAGTACTTCTTTCACAAAGCACAACCTTTAATTAAACTAAGTTAAGCAGAAAAATAAACACAAGCCCAGTTCAACAAACATTAGCCAACAATACAATAAGCTACTAACTAAGAAACCATGTCTTACACCAACGCAATATAAGCAAATATACAAACTACGACATATTACTTATCAAGTAGCATTTACCAAAATATTAACCTCAAATATTACACAACAAAGTTGTTTATGCATGATTATTGACAAACTTTCAGGTAAAAAAAACATACAAAGACAAATATCATATAGTGTCATAAACAAAACATCAAAGTAGTTGTTTGAAGAAAAAAAACGATGCTCCACTTTCGAGTTACAAAAGAAACATCATGTCAAACATAACGACAGAAACAAACGTATACACTACAAGATCCCCCGTGCTACAAGCGAATGCCAACCTAATCACCATTAAAAAATTACACATGAAAAGGGAGAGTAGATGAAACCCAAAAAACTAGCAGGAAGGCAAACATAATTGGACACCCATCCTCTTAAATCCAGATTGATGCTTATAGAAGACATGAAAGACAACAAAAGAATGTAATAGGTTATCAAAAATATTCCAAATATAAAATTCTTTAAAAAAAACACTCTCACAAAAATCCCACAACATTCTTCACTCATACAACATCCAACTATTATAATTATTCATCTGCTATGGATAAACCAAACACCATGAGTTAGCACAAGACATCAAAATAATGCAACATTCCACACAAAATATAAACATTTCATGATAAAAACAATCATATAAATGCACAACTGTAGACACACATAATATAACACACATCAGCCAAAGACACGATCTCTCGAACATGATGGCAACTCTCACCCATTTATAAAAAGAAGGTAACAACTTGAGAGCTCAAACAAGACCCTCAAACAGCCCGTACCTTCAACATGACTACTAACAACAAAATCTGTCAATTAACAAAAAGCAAAGGGTTAACACAAAGATAATAGGAAAGAAAATAAGAGGAACCAACATATTCACAATAAAAGAATAACTTCTATACATTTATCAAGGAAACAAAAAACAACATGTATCCAACAAGTTCACAATGTTCTAAAACTTCCTCTCCGAATAGCTGTCACTTGGATGCATTTATTATCAACACACAAGTTCAACAAAATATGACTAAGAAACACAATTCTTAGAATTCATCATTACCTATCAAAGTAAACAACACCCGTTACTTGAAACTGAAACATATCCCCACATTCATCATACTTAACAATAACAAGTAATATCTATTCAACACTGAAATACCCCAAATAAGTTGATAATGGCAATTTGGTAAATTAATTATGGGATTTGTTAAAAGGGGTGAAATGGAAAAATTTGGGGATTAAAATCCCTAACTCACTCGGTTGCCTCTCTCTCTCCCGTGTGAGTTCCCAGCCATACCCAGCTTCCCCGACGAATCTGAATCGGTCTCTCTTCGTGCCCAGCCGTTGCTCCCTCCGGCGAGCCGACCGGACCTCTCCTCCTTCGTCCCCTCCGCGGTCCGCTGCTGTTCGTTGTTGTGGAGCCGAGTTCGCTGCTGTCCGAGCTGCTTCTACTGGTTCGTGTTGCTGCTGTCCCTGTTGTTGTTGTGTTCGCTGTTGGTTCGAGCTGCTGATGCCCAGATCGGAGCTGTGCGAGGTTGCTGCTGCCGTTGCTGAGCCGGATCTGGAGGCGAGCCCGCGTGCTGTTGCTGGTTCGTGTTGTTCGTTGTTCGCTGCTATCTTGTTGTTGCTGTCCCGCCGAGTTGTTGTTGTTGTTGAGATGCAACAGCTGTCCGGTGTTCCGCGATGGTTCCGGCGACGAGGAGTCTCCTCGGTGACTACCAACGAGTGAAGTATTTTGGACTGGGATTGGTGGGTTGTGCAGCAGCAAATTCGTGATGTTTGAGCATTTGGGTTGATTTAGTGTGGTTTGTAGAGATTGGAAATTTTGAAGGTATGATTCTAGGGTTTGAATTTGGGGGTTTAATTTGCTGGGTTCATTTGATTTGCGCAGGCATAGATTGATTTGAGATTGGGTTGATTTGGGTGTGGTTTTACCTAATTAATTAAGGGTTTGGTTTTAGGGTTTAAATTGGGGGTTTGTTGGTTGTGGATTGGATGAGTAATTAACGCCAGGGTTTTGCTCGGATTGTTGTCTCAGGTGCGTTCGAGTGGTTTGGAGATCTCTGGAGTCGTGTGGTTCGACTTGAGGCAAGAGGATCCTTGCTAACTTATAATTTTTTATAAACTGATTATGTTTAATTTTACCGTTGCTTGAGCTATTATTTTAATTGGTTTGTTTGACTATATAATGGCTTGGATGAGATGTGTGATAATGTGTGATGAGGTGTGATAATGTGTTGGATTGAATGTGTGTGTGTGTGTTGGATCGTGTGTGTGTGTTGGATTGAATGTGTGTGTGTGCGTGTGTTGGATAGTGTGTGTGCGTGTGTTGGATTGAATGTGCGTGTGATATGATTTGTCTTGTATCGTATTTGATTAAATGTTGACGTGGTAGTCAATTGTGACTAAGTGTGATTGATTGTTGTTGATAGTGTTTGTTGACACGTGTGTGTGTGTTGGCTTGAGTGTGTGTGTGTGTTGGATCGTGTGTGTGTGTTGGATTGAATGATGTGTGTGTGAGGATATGTGATAAATGTGTGATGATGTGTGTGTGATGAGATGTGATAATGTGTGATGATGTGTGATAAGGTGTGGTTATGTGATTTTGATTGCCGTTGTGTTGTTTGATTGGTGTTGGTATGGTGCGGATAGTGGGTTTTGGAGGTTGTGAATTGTCTCACCTTGGTGATGTGGGGGTGGAGACGGAGATGTTATAAATTGTCTCACCTTGGTGATGTGGGGGTGGAGACGGAGATATTGTGAATTGTCTCACCTTGGTGATGTGGGGGTGGAGACGGAGATGTTGTAAATTGTCTCACCTTGGTGATGTGGGATGGAGACGGAGATGTTGTGAATTGTCTCACCTTGGTGATGTGGGGGTGAAGACGGAGATGTTGTGAATTGTCTCACCCGGTGATGTGGTGGTGGAGACGGAGGTTGGATTGGAGGTGTTGGTGGTTGTGTGTGTTGGTTATGTGTTGAATGTTGGTTGTGTACTTGATTAAGTGGTTGTGTTAATGATATTGGTTGTGTACCTGAATACGTGGATTTGTGATGAATGTTGATTATGTACTTGACTAAGTGGTTGTGTTGGTAATTTGGTTGTATGTTGATAATTGAGTTATGTTGGATGTTGATTGTTATTAGTTGTGGTTGTGGGCCATTGTTGGCCATTGGTTGTGGTTGTTAAATTACGTGTGTTTAGTGGTTGATTGTATCTGGTCAAGGTGGTAATTTCTGTTGGTATGGTTGTTGTTGGTAGCTAGTGGGTTATGAAGGTCGGTTGCGTTGATTGAGTGTATAGATTGGTTTCCCATCTTGAGGGTGTGGGCCAATACGAGTTGAGTTTGAAAGTATGAGTTGCAGTCGAGGTTGAAGAACCGGCGGCACCAGAAGGGTGGCTGGCATGGATCGTTGTTTTGGTTATGATTGTATTATGTGATGTTTATCTCGTTGATGCCTATGTGTTTGTTGTTGTGAAGGTTAATTTGTTGTGTTAGTGCAGTAGTGAGTTCTGTATTATTGGTTAGCTTCGGTTGTAAGTCAGTAGTAAGATATGGGTATGTGCATAGAGTTGTTGATTGAGGTATTAGTAATAGAGAGAAGGATGGATTGGACGTGTCAGTGAAGTTGGATTGGATCGTTTTATTCGTTTATGCTTGTGATGAGTTTGAGGATGGATTGATTGAGGTTAGTATAGTGAAGAGTTGGATAAGGATGTGTAATGAATGGTATGTGATAGTGGGTGTATATGTTTTGACATGTGGTTGGCATTGGTTGGTTGATATGATTAAGTATAGTTATGATATTATATATTGTGTGGCGTGTTGTCGTTGTTGTGAGTTGATTGGTGATATATGTATGTGTTTTGAACTATTTTGGCTTGAGGAATCTTGCCATAGTCTTTCACGAGACTGACCAACTGCGGTTTACGTGCCGTGGTTGGCTGGGGTATCGGGTCCCCCAGTCAATCAGGCTTTGCAGATTTAGCGTCAGCAAGGAGGATCCTGATCACCGTCGGTTTTGGAGTCGAGAACTCTACTTTTGGTTTGAGACTTTGACTTGATTGTATGTATCGTTTTGGTTTTGGACCTTGAAGTGGTCGAACTTGTTGTATTGGTTTTTGGTTTGTAAAGTGTTGTATTTTCGGTATGTTAAGTTTGATTGTGGTTTCAAACTCTGGACAGGTTTTACAGGTTGTACGGGTTTTTCCGCTGTGCTACTTTTGATATATATATTATATATATGGGTTATGTTTCGCATTTTTTTCTTTCAACCGCCTTATAGTCCTTCGGGACTATGGTACTGTAGCACCACTGGCCTAGGGGTGTTACAAACACATTTCCAGTTCCATACCAAAAAAACAAACAAACAATATCAAAACAATTACCTTTCTTCAGCCCATGTGCTAACTAAACAAAGAACCACAACCTGTATACAAACTACTTCAGGCCACATTCCGATTATAGCCCTACAGAAAGTGGGAATAATAGCTTAAAAGACACATCCCATAAAAAGGAACAATACAAAATAATACACCAAAAATAAATAAACACCAAACAACATCATGACAACGCAGAATTGAACAATTATCACAATACGCAACTAGATTGTTAGTAACAACCAAAATAAACAGAAATCGGGATGACCTTCATTCCTAACCTATGAAAAAAAACTTATCACTCGAAACATACATTGTTTTATATAATGTCGAAAAGATAAAAAAACCATTGCATAAACATACGTTAAACTGAAATACATTACGTAATCCTTACATAGGACAACAACACACTTAAATAATCAAACATAATATATTGATTAAGTGGTCCTAAAAATCAGGGGACGTTGGCCCGACTCAACGTAGACCTCACAAGAATGGCATGTTCAACTTCGAGCTCCATTAAGGTATGATTGACAACAACCTCCCTTTCCATCTACAAATCAAATAACATACAGCCAAATATGATATCAGAATATGGACAACAACAAAAAATAAAAAAGTACCTTGCAAGCTCCATTTGCTTCTCCCTTAATTCAGCCCCAATTTGGGGAATACGCTCACCCATTTGTTCTACTATATACATCAGCTTATCTTTATTTGCGATAAGCCTACTCAAATCACAATCGCCCTGCATTATGGTCAACATATAAAACCTCCATTTTTCGTCACTCCACAAGCATCTGGCACAATAAAACCTAATAAAAGCCTAGAGAAGAAAACACGGAAAATTAGATCCTTAAACAATTCTCCTCCAAAAGCGGAGAAAACTCCTGACAACACGCCGATTTCAACCGTTGTTGATCAAAGGCTCTAAGCAAACTCTAAACCGACGCAAAGAAGCACGTGAAATAAACTCCACTACTCTGTCAACAAATTAAAAGACAAGGAAATGAGAAGAAGAACTAATAGATCTATGTTATGGAAACATACAAAATAACAAAACCAAATAAAGTCGCGAAGAATCGGTAGCAAGAGAAACGAAATAGAGAAGAAGCAAGGACGCGGCAAAAGAACACAATGGGAAAGGGTTAGGGCTGTGGGAGACAAGTGGAGATCTTTATGGAAACTCTATTACTTTAATACTACCACTTAATTTAATACAAAAATTGAAACAAGACACTTCCTTTATGAAACCGTTCATTTGTACATAAGTTCAACACACTTCCCCATTTAAATACCAGCCCTAAAAAACTGGAAAATTATACAATTAACAATACCAAAAAAAAACCCTTTAATCCATGTTCTATTACATGAATACAAAATATTATATGGAGCTGTATAATTCAACCAAAAATAAAAACACTATGAGTACAAACACACTATACATCCACATTAAACGAATTATAAAATTTTACAATGACACATGGCTACAAAGTGCTATATATGTTACAATGTTATAAACAAGGCCAATCAAATAAAACATTACAAATATTAATATTCTTATAAATCACCAAGGGAATTAGGTTAATATAGTACCCATTTACAACTTTGTATGATTACATTAAAAATAACTCCACAATGTCGATTACAAGGTATAAATAAGCATACACCAGTTTCAATTTCATCTCTACCAAAGACCCAACAATATTTTTGTTTAATACACATATTTATTTAAAACAAAAAAAAAACTTCATCAATAATGTCGTGACAATTCATAAAGACAAAGGTTTATGTTTCTTTCCTTATATATGCATATTACTTGAAACTCTCACATTCAATACCACTTTACAGTTGAAATACATACATTCCTATTTTCTAAAATTCTCTCTTTGTATATATACATATGGTATTCAAACGATTTCTTTCTACATAGAATGTTGAACATAAGCTTTAGAGAAGGCTCCATTCCTTTATTGAAATCTATATTAACATGCTTTTGATAAAGGATCGATCCATCACTAGAACCTATGTATATTAATAGTAACAAATAGAGAATTGGGGAAGATTTGGGGAAAGACTAGGAACAAGACGGCGGTGAGGACTCCAGTGAGGAGGACGGAAAGGTAGAGGAAACGCAGAGGCAACGAAACAGGCTTCGTCGTCAAGGCGGGGGAGGAGTAGTAGTGGTGATTGGATCACCTTTTTGGAAGATGAGGTGGCGAATAAGGGGAGAAATGGAACGACAGAATGAAGCACCAGAGAATTGACCGGGGCGAACTCAAGTCGCACAATACAACAACAGAAAATTGCACCTAAGTTGGATAGGAAACAACACATATTACCTATACAAATCTTCATCTATGTAGACAAGCTTTCTCTCATGGACACTCTCAATGATCCATCTTCTCTTATAAGATCTTATCGTGTGACCTCTAATTATTAACATAACATAAACCTGTAATTTAAAAGAGAACCTCACATGATCACACAGATTTATTAATTTTACTTCATGTGACCTTCCCCATTGACACAGATTCACCAAACAGTCCTTGACCTTTTCCCATAAAAAATAGGGGAGTACATTTGTTAAGCCTTTTTAAGAAACAAAATCTCAGTTTATTAGAGAATTTAGGAAGTACCGGAAGTTGAAATTTGATAGAATAACAATTATGGTTCTAGATTTTGAGATGTAAAAAAATAAAATATGATAAAACGCTGGTAATTTCTTCGAGTAAAGCAACGTGAGGGCCGAATTCTGCGAAACCTCAATTACTTGGCCAAATTCTACTAAGCTCTCAGGTTTTGTTTCTATGGCATTCAATTTCACATTTTCCATGGTTGACTCTTCACACTTGAGAGCACATGGCTTCTCAAATTTCAAATCTTTGAAGTTGTAAACTTTGTATAGAGAAAAGCCATTGCTTGAGTATCTCAAGAAAAAACCATCTGCTGCCTTATTTACGCATCTTTTACTTGTTTTATGTGCCATTCATAGGTGAGCTTACTTTTGTTTTTTTCCTGTGCTATTCTTACAGCTATTACACAGCATATTCTCATTTTATGTTCTCTTTTGACTAGATGTGTAACACCCAGTCCAGACACTCGAGACGTTACATGGAAGTGGACCACACATGGGTCCACCAGACCTAACCTGACAACAAAATGACTAAATTAGAGAGTTTTTGGGAGGTTTTCTCAACGCATGAGAGTGTAGTTTAGACATCCAAGGTATAACTATCCAACTTATACTTATTAAATAATATCAATGAAAACTAGCATGTATGCAATAATCAAAGTATAACTAGAGAAATGATGCGGAAGAATGGAACTATAATAATATCTCAGCTATTCTTAGGACCAAAGAAAGGTTCCTAGACAACCTAATAAACTCTAACAAGCTCAAAACAAACTGAGCAACCCTTCCTATGGCACATCATGTTGAGGTTGGCCACCATCATTTGGAAAGGGTCCCCAGGTGCACTAAACACACTAACAACATTACCTAAAAACCACAACAATTATCACATTAACTAGCGATTCTGATATAAACCAAACAAGCAGACTAAATCATGCGAAGCAAAACCAAATTATGAGATATCTATATGAATATACATAACTTGTAGTAATAGTAGGTAGTGAAGCAATCAATATACTCAATAACCGAATCATGATAACAAAGAGGAACATTAAATGTACTGAAGTTCACAAGCATATATATACTCAAATTCATTAACAAACATATTACATCTCCAGTTAGTTAACAATCATATCATAACACAAATTCATCTATAATTACATCATAAGTCAGATCACTCAACAAGCATCTCAAAACTCGAAACAATAACCAATCATGGCACCCTCCGGCCTCAATCTCGGCATAACGGTCAGTGGGCAACTCTACTCATTGTCCATTTCCAAACATTTTATTTCTATCCCCGACTAAATCTCTACTAGAGAACTTGCCAAAACATTTAACATTTCGAGAAAAGGCCCCACCTCGCCGTATGGTTATACCTGGGGTTCACTTCCTCAATGACTTACCCCATGCCCATATCCATACCGGTAGAAACCAAAATGAAAATAGTCATAAAATCATTTTAAAAATGAAACTTAACATTTAGGATTGTCTACTAAAATATGGCCCCACATACCCCGTCTACAAGTCTAGCGCATATAAGAAACGAAAGCTAAGTAAGTCCAAAAGAACTCAGCTCAAGGGAAACTTCTGATACCAAAACAAAAGGAGTAGGAACGAACAACATTAGGAACCTAATGAATAGAAATCAATCACAATTAATCCCCAAAATACTTAGGGCACCCAAGCATGGACAACTAATCAACGATTTTGAAATAAGCTAAGATCTTGAATTTCTGAACGTTGTAGTTTCCTTATAAATTCTCTAACAAATACATAACTACTTCCAAAAATTACATAACTAATCTTACCATAAACGTAACTTCATTATATTTCTAATGTCACAAGTTGCATATCGTTTCGAGCTTTAAATGATAACCAGAAATGCATGCAAATCAAGACATTTCAGGATCCAACATACAATCTTAATTCACGGTTTCCTCATATTTCACCATCTTAAATCTACTATATATATACTAAAGTAGAATACCCTCTGTGCCATGTGGCACCCCCAGAATGAGTCCGAGGTTTACGCTGCCACGTGACGTCACGGTATTGAATTGGACACGTGTCAGCCTATCGTTTTTTTAGATTTATTTATAAAAATAAAAAATTCGCACTAATAGTATCCTACACTTACCATACCAATATTATTTACAATCAAATCTTTCCAAAATGTACAACAAAATAATCCGTATCATATCTTTTATAAGCACTAAAATAAATTTGCAATATTTTATTATCTTCTTTCCAATATTGACCACAGAATATTAAAAATACAATAACATGTGCTTTGGAAACTAAGTGATTTGTTTCCAAAAATGTACCACCTTATTATTATTTTATATGTTCTATCGATTTACAACTATTTTCTATAATTATTTCTTTTTAAAATGTACCACCTTAATATTATTTTATATGTTTTATTATTATAATTCAAATACAAAAAGTTTATACATATGTCAACATACTTACGAAAAATTAAGGTTTATATAAAAAAAATTACCAAATTTTCTACAAAATATTTTATTTGAAAAATGTTGAGTATCATTCACTTTCATATTGAAATTATAGAAAATTATATAAGTTGTGATATATCGATTTACTAATATATATAATACCATACCAAAAGTATCAATGTATAATAGTAAAGCAATTCCTTAAAATGCCACATATCACTTTGACATTTAAAACTTTTGCCATAATGATATCATGCCACATTAGTACCACCTCACATATTATTTTATATTTTAGTTATATATTAATATTGATATAATAATTGTTCGGAAAAGTTTATATATGTGTTGATATATTTAAAAAAAAGATTAATATAACAAAATTATCATAAATTTTACATTATATATTTACATGACATATTCAAAGTATGCCATTATCAAATTTAAACCATAGGCAACTATATACATTTATGATATGTATAGATTTATAAGTAATCTACTATATATCTACGAAATCACAATCCTTCTAAGCCATGTGGCATCCTCCTATTTAACTTACCCATTCTTATGCCATATGGCATCTTGTCATTATTTCTGTCACATGGTATTTTATCTATTTTCGTTTTTTTTTTAAATCAATATTTTGAATAATACAAGATCTCCAAAAATCTTTAATCTTATATATAGGATTATTTTATTACCGAAACTAATGGGTCAAGATCTGCAATGATAAAGACAACATTTTGCTTCCAAATAAAACATCCATACACTAAACCAAAATTAAACAAAAAATAATAAAAGCAACTTAATTTCAAAAATCTGCAATCACCCTTCTTTCCAAAATTTAATCTACTATATATCTACTAAACCACAACCCTTCTAAGCCACATGACATCCTCCTATTAAACTCATCACTTTTTATGCCACATGGCATCCTGTAATTGTTTCTGCCACATGGTATTTTATCTATTTTCGTTTTTTTAAATAAATATAATAAATATTTCGGGTAATACAAGATCTGCAAAAATCTTTATTCATATATATAGGATTATTCTATTATCAAAACTAAAAAGTCAAGATCTGCTATGATAAATGAAACACTTTGCCTCCAAATTAAACAACCGTATACTATACCAAAACTAAACAAAAAATAATAAAGATAGCTTTCAAAAATCTACAATCACACTTTTTTCCAAAATTTAATTTACTACATATGTACCAAACCACAACCACTCTAAGCCATATGACATCCTCCTACTAAGCCCATCCCTTCTTATGCAACATGACATCCTATCATTGTTTCTACCACATGGTATTTTATCCATTTTAGTTTTTTTAAAAATCAATATAATCAATATTTCGAGTAATACAAGATGTGCAGAAACCTTGATTCTTATATATAGGGTCATTCTATTGCCAAAACTAAAGGGTCAAGATCTGCAATGATAAAGACAACATTTTGATTCCAAATTAGGCATCCGTACACTATATCAAAATTAAACATAAAATAATAAGACAGTTTTCAAAAATTTGCAATCACCCTTCTTTCCAGAATTTAATCTACTATATATCTACTAAACCACAATCCCTAAGTCACATGACATCCTTCTATTAAACTCGCCCTTTCTTAGGCCACATAGCATCATGTCATTGTTTTTGTCACATGGCATTTTATGCATTTTCACTTTTTTTATTTGAAAAATCAATATAATCAATATTTTGGGTAGTACAAGATGTGCAAAAATATTTATTCTTATATATATGATTTTTCTATTACCAAAACTAAAGGGTCAAGATCTGAAATGATAAAGACAACATTTTACTTCTAAATTAAACGTTCGTACACTATATCAAAATTAAACAGAAAATAATAAAGGCAACTTTGAAAAATCTACAATCACCCTTCTTTCTAAAATTTAATCTACTATATATCTACTAAACCACAATCTCTCTAAGCCACATGGCATCCTCTTATTAAACTCACCCTTTCTTAGGCCGTATGGCATCGTGTCATTGTTTTGTTCACATGGCGTTTTATGCATTTTTTTTTTAAAAATAATATAATCAATATTTTGGGTAGTATAAGATGTGCAGATGGTTTATTGATAGTGCATGCTCGTGCCATATGACGGAAAATAAAGATCACCTCACCTCACTTCAGCGATACTCTAAGGGAACAGTTTCACTTGGAGACAAATGATGCAGAGAGATAGTAGAAACAGGAGAAGCTGTTTTGAATTCAAACATCAAGATAAAAGAGGTCAGTTTGGTTCATCAACTTGGTTGTAATTTGTTAAGTGTAGCTGAGCTGTGCGATCAAGGAGACAACGAGATTGTCTTCACGTCTCACGATTGCTACATAAGGAACAGAAGAACCAAGGAAATTGTGTTGAAGGGTGTCCGATTCAATGATGTGTATATTGTTGACACTACTTTCAAGCCTACAAGGGAACTGTGCTTTGCGTCTCTGGCTGAAGAGACGGAACTGTGGCACAGAAGGCTAGGACATGCTAATCTTCAACTCATCCACAAACTTCACAAGAAGGAACTTGTTTGTGGTCTCCCAAACGTCAAAACTTGAGACACATGGAGTTTGTGAAGCCTGTGTAAGAGGGAAGCAAGCACGTTCCTCTTTCAAGAGCAAGCCTAATGTCACTACTTCTCGCCCTCTGGAACTGATCCATATGGATCTCTATGGTCCCATGAGGATAAGAAGTCATATAGGGAACATGTATGTGTTTGTTATTGTTAATGATTATTCTAGATTTACATGGACAATCTTTCTCTCTTCTAAGGAACAAGTATTCGAGACATTTGAGTCTTTCATCAAGAATGTGGAGACAAATTTAGGTCAAAAGCTAAGCGCCATTCAATCCGACCATGGATCAGAGTTTGAGAATGCAATGTTCCTTGATTACTGCAGGGAACATGGCATTTCTCACAACGTTTCGGCTCCTAGGATACCACAACAGAATTGAGTGGTTGAAAGGAAGAACAAAACCTTGGAGGACATGGCTTGAACACTGCTTATCGCTAGCAATCTCCCTCGAATCTTCTGGGCTGAAGCAATCAATACATCCTGCTACATCCTCAATCGCGCTATGCTTCGACCCTTACTCAATAAAACTGCCTATGAACTAATCAGGGATCGCAAGCCCAATATCTCCCACTTGCGTGCTTTTGGTTGTAGATGCTTCATTCATAACAATGGGAAAGACAACCTAGGGAAGATTGATGCACAAAGTGATGAAGGGATCTTTCTGGGATATGCTAAAACAAGCAAGGCTTACAGAGTCTACAACAAGAGAATCCAGAAAATTGAAGAAAGCATCCATGTCGTCTTCGATGAACACTCAAAGGTTGTGAGTAATGATTCCAACACACCGTTCCCTGATAATGATCTTCCACGAATGCAACGCGAAGACTCAGATGATGATGATGATGATGGAAATCACCATGGTAATCCATGTACATGGAACAATGTCCCCAATGCTGGTGGGAGCACTACTGGTTCTCTAGGATTTACCACAAATAGTGCAACTGCTAATACCACTACTACACCAGCACCTAATGTTCCCACTACATCCACTCAAGTGGTAGATCCTGATGTCACCACTGTTCCCAACAGAACTACTGGTGGTGATACTTCAGATGCACACCTCGTGCAGGATGGCCAAGTGAGTGATGCTGTGGTAACAATTATTGAGGAAGAAACTACGGATGATGTTGTAGGAACAGTCCCTGAAGAAACCATTTCGGAAGCTGTTGATGTTCCTCTGCCTTCATCTTCAACTGCGACGACTAATGCCGCCCTTCCTCCTATCCCTCCACTTCTTGTGTCCAAAAGTTCCAGGATTCAAAAGAGTCATCCAGTCGATGCTCTTCTCACACCTAACGATCACAAAGGTACACGCTCTCAACCGAGGGAAAAAAAGCCGTTACTAGAGAAGAGAGAACAAATTGAGTTGACGGATTGGATGATCTTTTCGGCGAGATTTTTTGGGTAAGAATATCTTTTGATTTCAATTGTTTCCCTTTACCAATTATCTCCCTTTCCTATATATATTTATCATTTCCTTAACCCAAACCACCTCTGTCTCTTGCTCCCAATTCTCTCTCGCTTCCAAATCCTTCACCGTCTTTCCTTGCTCTCTATCACCTCAAACCCTATACACCTACACCTCTCCCTTTCTCAAACACAACCCCATGGACACCACAAGCTCAACCTCCGTCCCTTCCATCGATGTTTCCAACCTCAACGATGAGCAACTAGCTGCTCTCCAGCGGACAATCGAGGAGCAAAAGGCTGCTCGCACCCCATCCTCCAAGCCGACTACCTCCATTGCCGCCGTGGCAGAGCTTGCCAATGAAATCACCTCCTCTATTGCCGAACTAGCAAGAGGACCAGCCTCAGAGAACGGCGACCACACCCTCCAAAGAAAAATCTCTGGTGTCGTCTCGTGACCCAGTGGTTACCACCGACCAAGAAGTCACCTCTCCTCCCAAGGACAAAGATGTCGATGAGTAAGCGGCCATGGCTGAAGTGGAAAAGGAGTTGGGAACTTGTCCACTCGAAGCGGTTCCCCCAAGCAGGAAGCACAAACGCACTATTGGATTCAAGGACATGGATGATGACTAGGATGTTCAGTATATTGGGGAAGAACGCGTTGCCACTGCTTTCTCCACTCCCACCAAGTCCGATGCCGGTGAGACAACTCCTGGTACTTTGAAGGAAAGACTGCGATCGGCGAAGAAAGCCAAGCCGAAGAAGAAGGCAAAGAGAGAGGAACAGCCTGTCGTTCCCACCTTCACTAACGGGAAGAAAATCCTCCCACAGCTGCTGATCCAGAGAACTTCCTCTTGGAGAATGGTTTCGAGGAAGTCCTAGAGAGAATCAAATTTCAAGGCTGGGAACATATCTTCTCCAACCGCGTCTTGGTCAACCCTGATCAGGTTCGTGCGTTTTACAGTTCCTTCCGTCTCAATTCCACTTCGACTATGCTGAGAACATCGTCAGTGTCTGGGGAAGATTTGTCATTTACTATTTCCAAGCTCGCACGTATGCTGGGTGTTACTGCTGAAGGTTTCTATGATATTCCGAGTGACAAGGTCACTGATGCTCAGAAGAAGGCCAAAGAGGACAATGTTCAAAGGCTCTTCAAGGCCACTGCTAAAGCAACTCATATGTTTGCCCTCACTCTGTCTCAGAGAATAGCGAATCATATCATCATGAAGGATGTTATTCCTAGGCAAGAGAAGAGGAATGCGATCACTAATACTGATTATGTGATGTTGGATAGGTTTTGGCATAAGGAAAAGATTGTCCTTCCTAGGGTCATTTTGCAACACATGGCGAACTGCACTGCCAAGACTCATTCATTGGCCTATCCAAATGTGATCAAGTTGATTCTGCAAAATGAGAAGGTTTACAGAGCAGAAGGTGAAGTTCCCATGGTCACTGAGTTAGCCATGGTGAACATCAACTAGATGAAGTATCACGGTGATGATAAGGGAACTCTGCCCACGTCCGAGATCATCAAGCGTGAAGCTGGTGAGGGAACATCGAGGAACAGCTCTGTGCAAGGCCAAATGTTAGTTGCGCTGCGTGAGATAAAGAACATTTTGTCGCTGCTTCTTGAACACTTCCTCAACAAGGACAAGGACCAGAAAAGGGGGAAATTTTATATTCATTTGATATAAAATTTTGCTTAACACTTGATCTTAGATACATGATGAGTTATATTGACTTTTTATTACTCTTTGTTTTGATCGAACAATTTTTGAATGGGTTTGTCATCACCAAAAAGGGGGAAATTGTTGGAACCTTGACGTTCCCTCTGATTTTGATGATGATAAACACCATTAGGTTTTATGGTTTTTGTTGTTCCTATGAGTTTCAGGTTTTATGAAAGAATTAGGGAACAATGGAAATCATGTGAAGAAGAGAAAGCAGAGGAGTGCAACAGAACATTGTGAAACAAGGAACTGTTACGCAAAAGCTAATTGGAAATATTAAGCACGCGTAGATTTCATAGAAGGGAACTTTTATACATGGAAACAGCGTTTCAGGAACAATGCGTGGAAGCAGATATTGCCAGCTGTTACCAAGTGAAGATCGCTACACAAGGAAACGAAAATTGAAGATTTACTTGGAGAGAAAAGAGTTAGATAGCGAGTCTTAGGAAAGTTTTTATATGGAAACTATGTGATCTTAAGCTATATTGTTTATTTGGAAACAAAATCTTACGTGGTTACCTTGTATAACGATTGATAGATTATCTAGGTATTTGGTAAGAGGATATTATCCGAAGACTATAAATAGAGGAGTGTGCCTTAGGGAAAGGCATCTCAGCTACAACCATCGAAGCATACCAAGAAGCAACTGCAAGTTGAGAACGAAGGTCCAAGGCAAGGTACGGGTTTAGTTCTTGCTTAGGGTCTTTGTTGTGTTCTTGTGTCATTGAGAGTTGATTGCACTCAAGGTCTAGAAACCTAGGATATGTGTGAGAATAGGTGGATAGAAGACTTGTGAGATTGTACAACTTCTTAATAATACAAGTATACAAGGTTTGAAATCCTCCTAGGGTAACACCTAGAGGTAGAGGTTTTTCTCTTTTCAACTAGTTGGTTGATAGAGTTTCCTCTATAAGGAACTGTATTGTTTGTTACTTTGAATCTTTATAATTTTCGCTGCCCAGGGAACAGTAACATCGTTCTCTGTCTAACACACTACGATTCAACACATATAAACCAAGAAGATAATATAACTTTTACGGAAATATAGATAGCTTACCAAGGAGGATAAGAAGAATAAAAAAATGATGAATTGGAGAAATGAAGATTGAAGAATGCAGAATTGTGTGATGAGAGGTATGGTGCGGTGCGAGAAAATGGTTTAGGATAGATTAGGATTAGGATAGACGTATATATACACACGTAGGTTTGGGTAGGATTACTTTAGGGTTAGGGAGTAATTTAAGTTAAAGAAAAGGATATTAATAGAAATACCTATTATTTATTAACATATCATTAAAAATAAATTATTAAACTAATTCATCCAAAATAATTATTATAAATTTTCAAAAAAAATTAACTCTACCAAACCTAACCTCTACACTAGTGTTCAAAATTGCCTAAAGGATAATTTTGCTAACTATAGAATCTTATTATATATGAAAACTCTATATATAAGGAACATAAAAAAAACCTGGATATTACATATACCTCCCTTTAAAATAGTTTCATCCCTGAAACTAAAGACAAGCAATGAAATGATCAAAATTAAAATCATAGACTAGATTCAAAACTTTAGAGCGTCTCACAGACACCCCGTCCAATAAACAGGTTCGTCCTCGAACCTCATTGAAATAACCAAATCCAATTGCTTCTGGAGCATCATATTATCAACTCTCACCAACCATCCTCCATCAACAAGATCGAACGAATAGGCATAACATCCTCAAGCATGTCATTGATAACACAACAATCAAGAAACTCATAACATCAAACAAACACGCAACGAAATAAAATAAAACTTCCACACAAGACAAAAATATGAACCGTCTATCAAAAAGTTGCCAATAAGCTATGATATAACTCAGGATAATTCTCTTGTATGATCATATCAGTCTCCCAAGTGGCCTCCTCGACTCCATGTCGAGACCATTGAATCAATTATAATGGAATCTCCTTGTTTCGCAGCTTCTTGATTCGGCGGTCAAGAATCGCTATTGATCGGTCACAAAGGTATGATAGGGCTCGACTCTCAACTCATCATAACTGAGTATATGACTAGGGTCTGGTTTATATTGTCTCAATTGAGACATAAGAAACACTTGATGAACTCCCTCTAATGACGGGGGAAGTGCCAAACAGTATGCAAGTTCCCCAACTCTCTCTAAGATATCAAACGAACCGATGTAGTGAGGACTCAACTTTACCTCAATCTCGAATCTCCGAACTCCTCGAGTAGGAGACACCTTCAACCAAACATGTTCTCCCACCTCAAACTCCAAAGGTCGTCGTCGCCTATCCGCATACGACTTTTGACGACTTTGAGCTGCTAACATCCGCTCTTTAATCAAGGCTACCCTCTCTATAGTATCCTGAATCACATGAGGTCTCTCACTGACCTTATCGGATGGGTAATCCCAACATAAAAGGAGTCTGACATCTCTGACCATACAATGTCTCATAAGGGGCCAACTGAATCGACGCGTACCAACTATTATTGTAGGCAAACTCCACTAACTCTAGGTACTCCGACCATCGTTCTCCCCAATCAAGAATACAAGCTCTCAACGTATCCTCGAGTGTATGAATCGTCCTCTCCGACTACCCATCAGACTGTGGGTGGTAAGTTGTAGTAAAGTGGACTCCAGTGCCCAAAGCCTCATGCACCTGATGCCAAAATCTCGATGTGAATCGACCATATTTATTAGATACAATGGTATTTGGAACCTCATGCAATCTCGCAATCTACCTTACAAACACAACAACTAATCGACTCACCGACCATGTTTCCTTAATCATAAGAAAATGCACGGTCTTCGTCAATCTGTCCACCATAACCCAAATAGAATCATGTTCGTGACTATTGCACAATCTCGTAACGAAATCCATAGATATATCCTCCCACTTTCACTATGGAATAGAAAGTGGTTGTAGTCTTTATGCTGGCCTCTGGTGCTCAATCTTGACCCGCTGACAGGTCTGGCATTTAGCAACAAACTTAGCCACATCGAGCTTGAGACACTCCCACCAAAAATGTTGTTTGAGATCCTTGTACATCTTACTTGACCCTGGGTGGATGGAATAAAATGTAGCATGAGCCTCTTGTAAAATCCTCTATGTTAGAAGATGATCTCGAGTTACACAAATCCTCCCTCGAAGTATAAAAATCCCATCATAACGAATCTCATACTCCGAAGTCTTTCCTTGGTGCACCTTTGACTTATCCCCATAATCATCGGACATGTCTTCTACTTTTGGCAGATCTCCTCTACTAGAGTAGACTGGATCTCTAAGGAACGCAATTGACCCTGATATCTCTGAATCCTCACCTTAATCCCACTCTTAATTATATTTTGTTGTAAATTTGGTTGAGTAGTAAGATGTGACAACATGCGCTCTTGGGTCATCTTTCGACTAAGCGCATTGGCTATAACATTTGCCTTGCCAAGGTGATAAAGAATCTCCAAATCACAACCCTTAATTAGTTTGAGTCATCTTCTCTGCCTCAGGTTCAACTCTCGCTAAGTGAAGATGTACTTGAGACTTTTGTGGTCCATCAAGATCTGGCATGTTGTCCCTTACACGTAGTGTCTCCAAACCTTCAACGCGTGCACCACAACTACTAAATCCAAATAATAGGTCGGGTAATTCTGCTCAGACGGCTTCAACTAATGATATGTATAAGCAATTACCCGATCCCTATGTATCAAAACACAACCTAACCTCAGCTTTGATGCATCACTATAAACTACATATCCCTCGGAACCATGTGGAAGAGCCAAAATAGGTGCAGAAGTCAACCTTCTCTTCAACTCTTCGAAACTCCGTTGGCAAGCCTCAGTCCAAACAAACTCCGTGGTCTTACGAGACAAGTTGGTCAATGGTTGGGCTATGCTAGAGAACCCCTCCACAAACCGTCGGTAATACCCCGCTAGGCCCAAGAAGTTATGCACCTCCTTCACATTCTTCGGAGGTACCTATGATGCCACTGCCTCGATCTTCATCGGGTGGACTTTCACTCCTTCAACCAAGACCACATGACCTAGAAATGTGACCTCACTCATCTAAAAGTCACATTTGGAAAGCTTAGCAAATAACTAGTGTTGCCTTAGAACTTCCAGTACAGTTCTCAAATGGTCAACATGCTCCTCACGACTCCGAGAGTAGACAAAAATGTCATCAATGAACACCACTATGAATCGGTCTAATTACTCAATAAAGATCCGATTATTCAACTCCATGAACACAGCTGGCACATTCATCAACCTAGTCCGAAAAGCCTTCTTTGGAATATCCTCCTCGCAAATCCTCAATTGGTGATATCCAGATCTCAAATTAATCTTGAAAAACATCACTGCCCCTTCAAGTTGATCCAATAAGTCATCAATGCGAGGAAGCATGTACTTGTTCTTGATGGTGACCTGATTCAATTCTCGGTAATCGACGTACAACCTCATCAACCAATCTTTCTTCTTCACAAATAGCATTGGAGCACCCCAAGGGGATGCACATGGGTGAATATAACCCTTCTCTGCCAACTCTTCCAGTTGCGACTTCAACTCTTGCATATCCACCGGTGCCATACGATACGGGACTCGGGAAATTGGTCGTGTCCCCGGCTCCAAATCAATGCTGAAATCTACCTCTCTTCGAGGTGGGATTCCCGATAGCTCATCAGGGAACACATCCTCAAACTCTCGTACCACCGGAATGTTAGTAAGTCCTGAAGTTTCCTTGCTCTCCTGGTGGGCATAACACCAATAACCAACATATCCCTCTGATGTGACCATGCCACATCAAGGTCAACACACTGAGGACACCCTAGGCGCCGCCGAGGACTTGGACACCGAGGAGCACACCGTGGGCACTATGGAGGCCCAAGAGCTGGATCAAAGCACGGAGATTATGGATGACACCCTTGGAGATGGAGATGACTGATACATGCATGGGAGGATCAAAGCCAAACCAAAGGAAGACATTGGCCACAAGGCCAAGACATCGGCCGCGCCGGGCGCAAGCAACACTAAGGACAATGCCCAAGAAGACAAGGCACCCCCTGGTGCCATCACGAGGTCTAGGGCTAGGAAGATTCTCCAAGACCTCCACAAGGGGTTGACATGCCAAGCTGTCGTAAGCCACGCCGAGCCTAGCCTAGTCCTTTGCATTCATCAAGGCGCCGGCGAACACGGCGCTAGCGGCAAGTGAACGTTCAAAGAGGGGCGCCGAGCCACTTGGGCCACTTTGTTCGGCACTCCAACCACCATGGGCTGGCCCACCTACCCCACCATCATAGGCCCAAGCCTTGGCCGAGAGAATCTTAAACATGCTTGAAGACATTTGCTTTTGAAGTTAATAAGTTACCTTATTTGGCCATTTTCGGTATTAAAATTAGGGTTTAATTTTGTGCAAGACTCTTGACGTTTCCTTAGGCATTCTTGCCTTTTTTGTAAGCCTTTATATTGGTACTTTGAAATCTGAAAAGCTCACGAAAGAATGATCAACTTTGCTTTGCCAAAATCTCTCTTGCTTCTCTAGTCTCTCTTTCGTCAAAATAGTCTAAGTGTGTCGAGTGAGTACATCTCTCACACTTCCTCTTCCCTTTCACTTCTGCAAACAATTCTTCTTCCCTCTATAAGAAGACATTGAGTGCCATCTATCCCCCACAACTCCGCCGTCAAACCACCCTTGTGCCTCCGCCACGCCACCGTCCATCCGAGAAACCCTAATTGGCGTTTCCACTCCGACGACGAGCAAAGCTTGCACCGTGGCCTCACGATCCTTTGAATCTAACATTTGGTATCAGAGCCATTCAAGATGAAGGGAATATTCATGCTCGCCTAGGCCCAATGCCTACTTCCCCATGAGTTCTTCGCAAGCAACGACAACGAAGATTCGAGGACGAATCTCTTTGAAGGGGGAGAGGATGATGTGACTATGGGAACCACCATTTTTGAAGAAGATCAAACACTTATCCAAAACAAATGGTTCGAAACTTGGAAGGAGTCAAAACCGAAGAATTTGTCTCGTCGACATCTTCTCAGTATTCTGGCCATATCCGGAGCTACGAAAGTCCAATGGAGGCCCATGAGTAGTCATTGGAGAGCTAAGGAAATTATCTACAATTCTGATGTGAAGGTCTTCCTCAAATTCGGGTCAACAAAACAGCTAAATTGAAGAGCATCCAAGGCACTAGATTAAATAGCATTCCTTTTATGCATTTTTACCATGTATGGCATTACTTTCAAGGCAGGCCGTTTTAGTACTTAATTTGGACGTTTATTTGCTAATTAAATCAGGCTTTGAAAGCCTTAGAAATTAGCTTAAGGGGTCGGCCATAGGATCTATAAAAGGCCACCTCTTCCTTTGTTATTTTAAAAAAGCTTGAATTGAGAGAAAACATATTTGTTTGAATTCCAAGCTTCACTTGAATGATGGCTTCTTGGTGTGTATATCCATGAATGCTTAAAGTTCTTGTTTTGGTGCGTATATCAAAAACAACCTTTGGTGCGTATATCCAAAGAAGGTTGTTTGATATGGGTGAGTACATTTGGGTCCTTGTCTGGTTTTCTTATCCTTTCGTCTGGGTCTCACTTCTTAGCATTTCTACCCTTCACCTTCTCCAAATCGTACATCCATGGTCAATCAATATCTTCTCATATTTCTTGGTGAGTTCATCCGAGGGTTATGAGTTGCTTATCCCAAACTCTTCGAGTCATACTTGATGAGTTATATCCCAAACTCGTCTAGATCCGTCTAGAAGAGTTATATCTTTCCCTTTCCACAAAGAAACACAAACCATAATCTCAACGCCCTTCACCTTGTACTGTTTTGGATCCTGGCGTGTGCGAGAGCACAACACCCTCATTTAACATCTTGACCACTATCATAGCACTAATCACCGCGCTAGACTTCTCGGGATCATGTCCCCATAATACATGTTGGGTCCTATCATTAGCTGTCACAGTCATTGTATGACTATTATTATCAAGGACTGCTCTATATCTTGTCATCCAGCCCATGCCTAGAATCGCATCATCATTTGGTAGTGCACGATAAAATCTACCAACCAATCCCGATGTCCTATAAGAATCGGGCACTGTAGGATCTCTTTATCTCCACCCACTTTACTACCATCAAGTAGACCTACAATAAACGACGTGCCAATAGAACAAGTCAAATGCAATCTATCTACACATGATGCAATAATAAATGAATGTGTAGTGGCAGTATCAAAAAGAATCTTCACCGGCTAAGACCGGATCCAAATCATACCTATAGTAGTAGGTGCTTTGAGCTCATCGGCCCTCCTCATCTCGAACACTCGGGGTGGGTTAGCTCTTGAGCTCCCAGCTCTAGTGCCACGACCTCTGCCACGACCTTGTCCCGGAGGAACAAAACTCTAAGGTGAAAGTGGTGGTCTAAATCCTCTTGCCTCCCTAGGGGCTGGTGAAGAACCCTGAGACTGAACAACTCCCTTGCTACGGCAAAAAATATCCCATTGTCTCTTTTTCCCACAATTATGGAAAGTGATCTGCGGTTAATTCCAAGAACTCCTCAGATGATCTAAACTACCACAATTATAGCACAACCTTTGTCCACCAAAACCCTCGGGATGAAGAGATTGGCTCTGTTGACCCTGAGATTGTCCTTGTCTTTGTCCTTGGTTTCCGCCTGCTTGTGATGAGAAATTCGGCTTCCCATCACCTCTGAATTCTGATGGTGTCTTCTTCCTCTTGCCATTTCCCTAAGTAGCATTAGGACGCGTGTATTACGGTTTGGCTATCTCATATGCAATAGCTTTATTTTGGTACTCTATTAGTGTGGAGCACCCGAATCCAGCCAAATGCTAATGAATATCTGGTCTAATCCTCTTATAAAATGCATGAATACGCTGATTTTTTTATTTCACAACACCAACTACATACGTCAGATCTCTCTTGAAATTTATGGCAGCCTTCACAACAGATGTACTCTCCCACTCAACATTATAGAAATCCCAAACTTGAGCATCCCTCACAGCACTGGGACAATACTCGTCCCTCATCATCTCTGAGAACTCCTCAAAACTCACCTCATGATCCATAATCTTTAAGGACCAACAATCAAAAGCATTATCCTTAAGCAAACGCTGAGCTAGCAACACCTTCTGATCCTCTGGTGCCTTCATCGTGCTAAGAGCACAAGCGACCAGTCTCAACCATAACTCCACATCATTCCCATGAGCTCTCGTGAAAAAAGAAGCTTCAAGTAGCTAAACTCACGAAACCATCTATCCGAGCCCGAGTCCTTCCGATCTCTCTCAAGTTGGACTGACACCTCAGATCTCCCCTAGGCCGGCGTGGATGGTCCAGACACTATCAGAACCCTAGGAGCAGATGTTGGAGGAATTGGTGCCCTAGAACCTAATGCTTGAGGAGCAACATCAGAAGGAGTCAGTACCTGACTTCCCCCATAAAGGTTTTGCATGAAGGACAAAACCGCCTCCTGGACTAAGGTACGCAACTCGGGTATCCTAGTAGGTGGAACCCCTATTGGTTGCCCTGATCTAGCAGCACTCTGGGCAACATTCCCATGAGAGGTACCTTGTCCCTGATGGACACTCAAAGTTGATCCTTTATTCTCAGCAGTCTCTTCGACTTGGGGCTCAGTAGTGACCCTTCTTCCCCTTCTTCTTTCTCTACCTCTTCCTCGTGCCATAGTTGAGTTGCACAAAAGCATTATTGATTACCTGCGAACCTACTAAAATCTATCAATAATGCAATAAAATAAAGCTTATAGGGCTTCCCTCATCTGATGATGGCGTCTCAACATGTCTTTCTACCCGACATGCAAAATGCTCGGAAAAAGCAATTTTCAAAAAGTTTGAAGCACGAGCTTAGCTTTAATATCTAAGTTGGACCTCTTGTGCTCTAATGTTAGGACCTTGTTCCCTTGTTGTCAACCTGGTTGTGATACCAATTTGTAACACATCATCTAGACACTCAGGATGTTACATGGTAGTGGACCACACATGGGTCCACCAAACCTAGCCTAACAACAAAACCACTAAATTGGACCTTCCAACAAAGGCACGGCGAGAAAACAATGAAAACTATCCAAATTATATTTATTAGATAATGTCAATGAAAACCAACATGTATGCAATATCCAAAGTATAACTAGAGATACGATGCGAAAGACAAAAACTATAATAATATCTCAACTATTCTTAGGACCAATGAAAGGTTCTTAGACAAACCAATAAACTCTATGAAGCTCAATATAAACCGAGCAACCCGACCTAAGGCACATCATGTTGAGGTTGGATACCATCATTCGGAAAGGGTCCCAGGTCCACCAAACACACCAACAACATTACCTAAAAACCAAAACAATTATCACATTAACTAGCGATTCTGATATGAACCAAACAAGAAGACTAAATCATGCGAAGCAAAACCAAATTATGAGATATCTATATGAATATACATAACTTTTAGTAGTAGTAGGTAGTGAAGCAATCAATATACTCAATAACCGAATCATGATAACAAAGAGGAACATTAAATGTACTGAAGTTCACAAGCATATAAATACTCAAATTCATCAACGAACATATTACATCTCCAATCAGTTAACAATCATATCATAACACAAATTCATCTATAATTACATCATAAGTCAGATCATTCAACAAGCATCTCAAAACTCGAAACAATAACCAATTATGGCACCCTTCGGCCTCAATCTCGGCACAACGGTCAGTGCACAACTCTACTCATGTCCATTTCCAAACATTTTATTTCTATCCCCGACTAAATCTCTACTACAGAACTTTCCAAAACATTTAACATTTCGAGAAAAGGCCCCACCTCTCCGTATGGTTATACCCGGGGTGCACTTCCTCAATGACTTACCCCATACCCGTATCCATACCGGTAGAAACCAAAATGAAAACAGTCATAAAATAATTTTTAAAACGCAACTTAACATTTAGGGTTGTCTCCCAAAATATGGCCCCACATACCATGTTTACAAGTCTAGCGCATATAAGAACCGAAAGCTACGTAAGTCAAGAAGAACTTACCTCAAGGGAGAACTTACGATACCAAAAGAAAAGGAGTACGAACGAACAAGATTAAGAACCTAATGAATTGAAATCAATCACAATTAATCACCAAAATACTTAGGACACCCAAGCAAGGATAACTAATCAACAACTTAGAAATAAGCTAAGATCTTGAATTTCTGAAAGTTGCAGTTTCCTTATAAATTCTCAAACAAATATGTAACAACTTTCAAAAACTACATAACTAATTTAACCATAAACTTAACTTCATTATCTTTCTAATGTCACAAGTTTCATATCATTTCGAGTTCTAAATAATACCCAGAAATTCATGCAAATCATAACATTTCATGACCCAACATACAACCCTAATTCACGGTTTTCTCATATTTCACCATCTTAAAGATTCTATAAAATTCTAAAACAATTACCATGTTATATTAGATAACATAAGATTTCTAATGATTACTTGTGGGTTTCGAACTCCTTATTCACACATAGTTATGAATTTTCAAAGTTCAACACTCAATCTAGAAATTAGAAAAAACAGATTCAACTTTTCCGGATTTTAACTATTTTTCCAGACAAGTTCTAACTCCCTATTTTTAATATGATGTTCATCAAGAAGTCTAGTATCCTCTACAACTAATTCAAAATTTATAGTCTACTATGGCCTACCCAGAATTCCCCTTTACTGGTGTGTGACAGAACAACAAGAAGTCAATCTTTGTATATTTTTCTAAATCTACAAATCGAATACAATAACCCCTATACATATAACCCAAGAAGATAATATAACTTTAAGGAAATATAGATATTTGTTACAGCAGGAATTATGAAGAGAATGGAATAGATGGAGATAGAATATGTAAAGAAGAAGAAGATAGATTGTGGAATTGATGTTCAATGAAAACAACAAAACCAACCTCGTATGTGGGTTTACACAACCAAACTCGACATGGTTCAAGAACAAAAACTGGAAAACTTGTGAAATTTCTGAATGAATGATTACAACTCTATCAATTCTGTTTTATACTTGCAACAAAATTGATCTAACAAACTCGCGTGCACCCACACTCCTAACAAACACTTAACAGACTTCCTAATTGTTACAGTCACGTGCACAACACGTGTTCTTGTATGAATCCTGTATCAAATCCTTCCCGCCCAAAAAACCTTTCCAGTACCTCCTCTAGTTCCTTGACAAACAATTCATGCATGACAGTAGGTAGAGCATTGGGTGTGGCAACAGTACCTACATGTAACCATTGTAGGATCTTATCCTTAAGGGTCACATCATCACCAATCACCAGCTTACCCTTCCTCCTTAGCAAGCCATGTTGCCAACTGAAATGCTTCTTAGAAGAAGCATCATTCTCCAAAGCAAAAATGATAACCTTTAGCTTGTCATCAGTGGTGTAACATTTCTGGATTAATGGAAGCAAATCGGAATCAATTGTAGATAAAGTTGTGTTCAGGATCTGAGATCCCTCCATTCTGGACAGTGCATCAGCCGTTTTGGGAGTTTTAATGGTGATGATGGCTAGGGAGAAAGGAAAGAGAAGGAAAGACACACCTCGTACCCCTGGTGCTCTGATACCAATTGATACGAATTCGATGGCTCGGATATCGTCTGACGCCGGATCTAAGAAGGAAGCGGTCTCGGATCCTTCTCTTGGTAACCGGATTAGTACGAACCACCGGGAAGGATGGTCCGCGGCTCTTTTATGCTCGCTTGGGCGATGGTGGGGCGAGAGTGAAGGTTGTGTTTGTGAACCGTGATGTGGTTCAGTCGGGTCTAACCAGTTTTGTGATGCTGAGGCCGAAGGGGAGGAGTTCAACTCAACTACGAAGCTTAGGCATAAGTTTCAACGTAATTAAAACGATTACAAGTGAAGGCTATATATAGCCAAAATAGTACATGGCCTTGATGGGCCTTATTTAACCTAATGGGCCGAGTCCATACGCAGATGGGCTCGTATATCAAAACATGAAATAAGCTAAAACTAGCAACTACTAAATAAGGAACTACTAAAAACGGAAAGTACTGAAATACATAGAAAAGCTAATTAAATAGGCTTGTCAGATGCCACGGGGGATGCCATGGTCTTGGTCTTCGGCGGCTCGCCGAAGCCTAGTTCAGGACTAGCTAAGAGCGCATCATTCTCCCTCCCTTAGAATCGAAGCGTCCCCGCTTCAAGCTGGGTGGGGCCAGGGAGAACAGGCGCTCGGCAGCCAGCGAGATGGCAGCGTCATAGTAGGGCTCGGGTCCGGCTCTCGACGTCACAAATATCAGCAAGAATGGGTCGGATACGGGAGCAGGCTTGGGTGCCTTGGTCATCATCATCGCGTGGAAGCCCGGATATAGAGTCGAGAACCTCGGAAGGACCAGCGTAGGCACGTCGGGCTTGCGTGCGGACATGGAAGCATCGGGCTCGGGAGCGGTTGCGCTGGGGCACGGACCCGCTGCCATTGACAAGGGGGCTGCTGCGCTGGGGGCCGGTGAGGCAGCGGCTGTTGTAGTCGCGGTCGCGGCTTGTGCGGCAATGATGTTTCTGGCCTCCGCGAGTTGGCTTTGAAGCGCGGCGACCTCTCGGGCATGGGCCTCGTTGGTGGCCTCGTGGGTGACTGTTGGAACCGGTGACACGGGAGGACACTCGGGACGGCGCACGTGCGGGTGCTCAGGGTACCGCACTGAGGCGTACTCGCGGCGCGGTGGCGAGTTGTATTGGTGCCTGGGCAGGTAGTATGGATGCCGGGGCAAAGAGTATGGGCACTGGGACGGGGGGTCACAGTTGCGGCGCGGCGGGATATAGTCCGGATGGGCGTCATATAGACTCACGCCACCAAACCATTCATCGGCGTAGAGGTAGGGGTTGAAGGTCCACGGGAGGCGCCGGTGAGCCATGGGCGGGTGCTGGTTCGGATATGGTGGTCCAGGGTGGCTAGGTTTTGGGCTAGGTGGCACGGCTAGGGAGAAGGCCGAACTAGGGTTGCTTGGGGCGGCGGCGGCTAGGGTTTGTGCAGTAGGGGAGGGTTCGTATTTGGGCCTTTTGAGGGGTCAAGCGATGTCCATTTTGGACGAATTTTATATGTTCGGACTCGTATCGAGAAGCTCTACAAGATTATGATAGAAAATTGCAGAAAGGACGAAATTATTTTGGACGAAATCTGGGCAGAAGTCGAGTTCGGTTTTGGGAGTTTTAATGGTGATGATGGCTAGGGAGAAAGGAAAGAGAAGGAAAGACACACCTCGTACCCCTGGCGCTCTGATACCAATTGATATGAATTCGATGGCTCGGATCTCGTCTGACGCCGGATGTAAGAAGGAAGCGGTCTCGGATCCTTCTCTTGGTAACCGGATTAGTATGAACCATCGGGAAGGATGGTCTGCGACTCTTTTATGCTCGCTTGGGCGAGGGTGGGGCGAGAGTGAAGGTTGTGTTTGTGAACCGTGACATGGTTCAGTCGGATCTAACCAGTTTTGTGACGCTGAGGCCTAAGGGGAGGAGTTCAACCCAACTACGAAGCTTAGGCATAAGTTTCAACGTAATTAAAACGATTACAAGTGAAGGCTATATATAGCCAAAATAGTGCATGGCCTTGATGGGCCTTATTTAACCTAATGGGCCGAGTCCATACGCAGATGGGCTCGTATATCAAAACATGAAATAAGCTAAAACTATCAACTACTAAATAAGGAACTACTAAAAATGGAAAGTACTGAAATACATAGAAAAGCTAATTAAATAGGCTTGTCATATGCCACGGGGGACGCCACGGTCTTGGTCTTCGGAGGCTCGCCGAACCCTGGTTCAGGACTAGCCAGGAGCGCATCAACTAGGCTGCATAATACCAGACTGCAACATCTCTTGCACAATTTTGTCTATTTCATTTTTCTGGTAAAGGGCATATCTATATGGTCTCTGGTTGATAGGATTTGTACCTTCCATCAAAAGAATCTTGTGATCATGGCATGTCCTAAATTGAGGTAGATCCTTAGGCTCCTGAAATATCTCTAATAATACAGAAATAGAGTCAGGCAGCTCAGTCTGTTTATCCACTTTTTCCATAGCATACAACTCAACCTCTTGCACTTCCTGAACACAAATCATTGCAAGCTGTATGTTGTGGCCAGATAACTTGTTAAGTTGATGTGCTTTAACCTCTCTTACTGATTCAAGAGTCATACCATGTAGAACCACCTTCCTATGGTTCACCTTAAACTCCATTGTCAACTTCCTGAAATCCCACATCACTGGGCCTAATGTCTCCAACCACTGTATACCCAGTACCATATCACAACAACCAAGAGGAATCACCATCACATCTGCCTTGAAAGGAACACCCTGGAAACTCCAATCAAAGCCATCTACCTTAGCAGACACACTCAAGGTACTGCCATCAGTCACTGCTACCTTGGTTAATCTAGTTGGCTTAAGTGAACAACCCATGCTTTCTACCACCTTTTCATCAATGAAGTTATGTGTGCTTCCTGAGTCAATGAGAATAAAGAGGGCTTTCTTCCCATGTAAGCCTCTAACTCTCATTGTTCTGTAATTAGACATACCAGCCACTGCATTGACAGAGACCTGTACAGTTTCCTCAATCACTCCTTGACCTTCCTCTTCACTGTCAACTTCCACACAAGAATCTTCATTCTCCAACTCAATCATGAATAGCTGGTTCTTCTTGTGCTTCTAGTAATGGCCTGGAGTGTATTTCTCATCACAGAAATAGCAAAGACCTTTTGCTCTTCTGTCACTTATCACTTCAACAGACAACACCTTTCTTGTTGTGCTACCCTCCAATCTGCATTGATATTTAAGTTGTAGTTGTGGTTTTTGCTGAGACCGGTCTTTCTTGACAGGGAAAGATGGCTTGTTCTTAAGAGTGAATGAAGGCTTGTTACTGACTGCAGTGTTCTTGGATGGATGTGCAGCTTCATACAACTTAGCTAATGTGAAACATTGACGTATTGAATGTGGTTGAAACATACGCACATGCATCTGAGTATCTGTCCTGAGTCCTGCAAGGTATGCGCTTACAAGATACGCCTCAGATAGCTGCACTCGAGTTCTTATCATCTCAAACCTGTCATGATAAGCTACAATTCCATCTGTTTCCTGCAAAATTTTCAACTTAGTAATTGGATCATCTATGACCTCCCCAAACCTTTCCAACAACATCAACTTGTAATTTGCCCAATCAAGAATCACATTTCTATACTCATCAGACTAAACTAATGATTGGTGCCAACTCACAGCTTGTTCCTCAAGATGAATAGAAACCAAATTTACCTTGATTTCCTCAGGTGTACGATCAATCAAGAAAAAATGTTCACATTTGAACAACCATTCTTTAACTTTTTCACCCCCAAATCTAGGAAAATCCAGCCTAGATAGTCTCGTTAATCCATAATACTGATTAACAGGAACATGCTAAGGGAGAAATCGATTACCTTATGGAGGCATACCAAGATTAGGATGAAATTGCACATTCTGAGGTTGCTGAGTCAAATTGGGGCTTCTCTCGAGATTGGAAGTTCCCGCTCCATTCGATGCGAGTAGACGAATTGCCTCGAACATCTCAGCAATCTTGTCATCCAGCTTCTCGTCGAGCTTTGCCATGGAGTCTGCGATCCCATCAAGCTTGGAATTGACCACCTCTTCCACTTTGCGCATGGTCGAATCCCTCAGAGCCTCTTGCGATCTTGTTTCTATCATCGTTGCGAAGGCAAGATCGATGACTCTGATACCAATGTTACAGCGGGAATTATGAAGAGAATGGAATAGATGGAGATAGAATCTGTGAAGAAGAAGAAGATAGATTGTGGAATTGATGTTCAATGAAAACAACAAAACCAACCTCGTCTACAGGTTTACACAACCGAGCTCGACATGGTTCAAGAACAACAATTGGAAAACTTGTGAAATTTCTGAATGAATGATTACAACTCTATCAATTCTGTTTTATACTTGCAACAGAATTGATCTAACAAACTCGCGTGCACCCACGCTCCTAACAAACACTTAATAGACTTCCTAATTGTTACAGTCACGTGCGTAGCCCGTATTCTTATATGAATCTTGTATCAATATCTTACCAAGGAGGATAAGAAGAATAACAAATTTGATGAATTGGAGAATTGGAGTTTGAAGAATGCAGAATTGTGTGATGAGAAGTATGTTGTGGTGTGGTGTGGTGCGGTGCGGCAAAATGGTTTAGGATTGATTAGGATTAAGATAGATGTATATATATACGTAGGTTTGGGTATGATTAGTTTAGGGTTAGGGAGTAAATTATATTAAAGAAAAGGATATTAATAGAAATATCTATTAATTATTAATATATCATTGAATATATAAATTATTAAACTAATTCATCCAAAATAATTATTATAAATTTGACTCTACCAAACTTAACCTCAACACCAAAGTTCAAAATTATTTAAAGGATAATTTTGCTAACTATAGAACCTTATTATATATGAAAATACTCTATATAAGAACATAACAAAAACTCGGATATTACGGGATGCATGAATAAGTCATCCTTTTCTATGGTTATACAATTGGGCCCAAAATTGCCCCAAACAAGCCTGTCTTTTTAATGTGCAAGATAAGCTGTCTACGGTGTCTACCACCTCCAATTTATACTCTATTAAGATTTCCGAGCAACTGCTCCCCTATATAAAGGCTCAATCGCTTTTTACCTGCACAATATTCAATCACAATTTCTTAATACTTTTTCCACATAGTGTTCAGCAAAATCTAAAGTTCTTAACTCTCTTATCATAATGGTTAGTCTCTCTACTCTAAGATATATGCAAATACATATTTTTCACTTAATATTCACACTAATGATAGTAAATAAAATAAAAAAAGGAACGTGAATCAGGTACATCAGAATCATCTATTCATTTATTTAGCTGTAACTGGGGAGAAGATTGGGAACTTGGCATACAATAGTCATGCAACTGCTTATCCCTTTTTTAATAAAAAAACATTCAAATTTCAGATTTTTAGAAGTGTATATATACATGTGGGGTCTACCAGTCTAATTTATTTTTGCTCTTCTCATCTATATTTATCTTTTTATACAAATTATTGATTTTAGTTTGTGGAAACTTCACCACTAATATATATTACGCTGAATGCCATGCTTATCTTTACATATGTATAATATCATATAATATCAACATGAATATAATCATAATACATAGGGGACACAAATTCCATTGTGCTTTTTTTTATCATTATACTAACATCACATTATTATTCATAAGTTGTGTACTTATCTAATTTTCTTTCTATTTGTCTCTTTTCTAGTGTTCTAGCATAGATATATACTCGAATCGTTAAATACAATGGTACATCACAATCATGTATCTCTCCACTTAATATTGTTTGAAGATTTTAATACATGCAAAGAAACCACCATCCAAGAAATCATAAAAGAAATGAATTAAGTCATCTCTAGAATATTCATTTGCCTGATTTGGTGTAGCAAATAAGAAATGGTGACCTCTGCAGGAGAGTTAAAAGACCCTGCATTTAAACATATTAGGTCACCAATCCACATCGCCTCATGTAGCTGAAAAATGACTCACGACTCCTACCCCGTGTGGTCATATATCTGGCACCAACAGATATAAACGAGGTAGAAGTGGTGGTTAAGAAAGATAAGGAGAAGATGCAGTCAACAATGGACGAGATTCATCGTGTGTTGTTCAATTTCAATTCATCCATAAATATTTAAAGAACAACAACGTTGGGTCGTCAAGAAGCAACTTTCGAGCATCCATCCTTCAATATTTTAAATTCACACCCTTGCTCTGTAACCGTCCCTCAACCTACACAACTCAAACTCATGCATATCTTCCATATTTTAAGATAGTTTGATTCACAACAATATCAATCCAACGCCATACAAATAATTCATCTTGATTGAAAATAAGTTGTTGTACTCGTTCCTAAACCGCAAACCCTAAAGATAATTTCTAAGTAGAAAAGATTTGTATGATTGCAGATATAGATAGTATTGTTGTCATTGTTGTGGTTGCAAATATTAGTAATTTATAAATATGTAATTTTTATAACTACTATTTATGGCTTGTTTATTACTATTAACATTTATGGTTTGTTTGTTAAGAATGTAGTTTGCAATTAAAAAGACTTCTTTTACTCATTTTCTTCCACAACTCTTCTCCAATAATTTTTTTAAGAATTTCTTATTTCATTAATTCAATTTATTATTTTAAACTTAATAATATTCTTACCATATTTCATTTTGATAAAAGTAAAAATTCTTAATTTTTTGAATAAAATTCTATATTATACTCCGTATTATATACTCGTGATAAATATAGGTTCTTCTCATATTATATTATCAAAAGCAATGTTGACGCGTTGTTATAATTCAGTTTCCTAATTCAAACCATTAATTTTGGCATAGTATACAAGAGGTTACATTTAAATGAAACATGAAACATAATTAATTGATAAAAAATTTGAGGTCTAAACCGTTGTAGCATTATCTAAGTTTAGTTTAGTAACATACAACCTATTCAATTTTAAATTCAATCCAATACTTAATATTTCTATAATTTGTAACTCTTAAGGAAATAGTAACGCACATTTCAAAGCTCTTTTTGTGTAGGATACAAACAACAATCAGAGTACCTCTACATTATGTTGAATTCTATTCAATTTTTTGCTTCTGGATGCTATTTCAAATTATGATTATCCACAACCTTACACTTTCATATCAAGCAATGGGTCTCAAATAAATCCTTAGTTAATTTGTATATATTTGATATCATGTTGATGCAATACCTTTTACTCATAATGTCACATATATATCAAAAATAAACTAATACTAACTTATTTTCTTGTTTGATTTTTGAAATAGATGGTCGTTGATAACAGAAAGACTGCCACAACGAACAAATAGTGACATGGAAGACTATTGGAACATGAGTTTGTCACCTATAAGCCAAAAAGCGTAATTTTATTTTGCAATTCTATCAGTGCTAATGTTGTTGAGTGCATGATGGCAACCAATACTTGGAAAGATGAGGACTCTGTCACTTTTCTTCATGTATGTATATGATATAGCCACGAGATCGTGCGATATCGCCCTATATGTTAGAATAACATAAGACATATATTAAATGATTATACTGAAAAACATTTCAGCTCATTGACTGTGAAATCTATGTAAAAACGCTTCAAAGAGAATTACGAAATTTTTCAGCTGCTCGAATCCCTTGGTAATATTTAGTGCGACCCCATTACTAGGGCCATTATTGCAGATGATGAATGATGGGAAAACATATTAATGGTAACATAATTAACTTCTGGTATTAGGTGATACATAAGAATTGCAATCCTTCTAAATTGTTGTTGTCTTTTATCGCAATTTAACGAAAGATTTTGGAGCTTTTGTATCAAACCTATGACCCCAAAAGTCAACGAATTGGCTGCTCGACTTTGGGACTTAACCAACGACCCTCTCTATCGTTTTTATTAGGGGTGAGCATTCAGATCGATCTGATCCGATCCGATCCGTTATACCGGATATCCTTTTTTTTTAGTGAAACAACGATCCGTATCCGATCCGTCACAAGCCGGATATCCGGCTATTTCGGATCGGATCGGATTATTATACCGGATATCCAAAATATCTGGATTGTACAATTCCAGATTAATTAACCATTTAATTGTGATCCTATGACTGAAATTAAACCAAATACCTGTTTAATCCACTTCTAAAACAACTAATTCAACATCATTCGTAATACACAATACTTGTTTAATCCACTTCATATTACAAATCATATATTACAAAGATATAAGTAACCTTTGTGAATAACCAACTGGTGTAAAAAAGAAACTCCATAGATGAAGATGACTAGCTGCTGCAAAACAGATTCAAATACTGAAATTAGTAACTTTAAACTTCATTCAAAACAGAATAACAGAATAACAAGATATAAGTAACCTTTGTGAATGCTCAAGGTTGGTTGATCACTTCATCAATTACATGGTTTGGATGGTCCAAATACATTTCCTTCTTCTGAAAAAGGACAAGATTGTTAGGAAATCAAAGAAGATCAACAACTCAAGCTAATTAATGAAGAAGGCAAACCTGCGACACTCTCTTATCAGATGTAAATGGGCTAAACGCACCACCGTTTAGTCCTTTCCATTTAAATGCTCCCGGTGACCCTAGAAGCCCCATAGACATGAATCACCATCTTGGACTGAAGCTCCTCTAGCTAAACTTCTTAGATGCGACACCTTTTTCTGAAATGAGAGGAATTATATAGTATAACATAAAATACTGAGTTGAACATGCTTTATTTCCTGTAGACATTAGTTAACATAATATGGTAACCTACTTTCCAGTATTTAGAGTCAAAGATGTTCTACCATTATTCAACTTCTTTACCATGTTGATGGATATGCAGTAGAAGAATGTGAAAGTATCAATTAGCTTAAATACAAGGAACTTAAGATCTATCAGGTCAGTTTCGAGATTTACATAGACAAATCTCAGAAATTAACTGATCCCATCAACCCTTTTTCTACATTTCTAAAAAATTGTTTCTGTTTTCATTCTGGTTGTCATGCAATACCAATGAACTCTCCAGATAGATAGTGATTCAAGCCAGAGCAACGTGTACATGTAGTAAATTTGCCATGGCTAAGATTATATTATTGAAATAGGTGGATGCATTAATGAATAAAACTCTTTCCCAGATTAAATAGTCAAGCAAACCAACATAACTTGGGCAAATTCCCAGTCCAAGAAAGTAAAGCCACTAATTAAGAATGCTCTGCATAAATTGGATAAATTGTAGACTTATGGTCCTGCGGAAAGCTTAAGGATCCAGCAAATACCTTCAGTTGCTGAATTTGCATCCTCATAGCAATAACATCTCCAGATGCATCTTCATTCACGATAGCCTGATTCAAGAATAACAATGAAACCCCAGAAAGCTTGTCTATAATTAATACAATAATTGCATAAATAACTGACAAGAAGAAATAAAAGGTGTAACATACGTTGTTCTTTATAAATTTTGCACGTTGAGCAAACTTTAGTGTGCTCAATGTCTCTAAGGAACAACTGCAGAAAGAACAAGATCACTTGCTTTAAAATGGCTTATAGAAAAAATGCATGCAACATGCAACAACTGACTGTCTCGTATGAAGCAATCATATAAGAAATTGAAGAAACGTGATGGGCTGCAAATCTAAGATGATTAGCACAGAAATCAGCTTCTGCATTTGTTAGCACATAAATCATACAATCATGAATCAACAAGGGAAGGGAGTTGAACTGACAATCTTGGATTTGTTACAATCATGAGAAGAAAACGAAAGCTTACCACCAGTTACCAGAAGCAAACCAGAACTAAGCGAGTGAAGGAGACGTAAGGGACGCGCACCAGACCAGCTTTTGCATTTGTTGGGAAGTCGGAGATGAGGTTTGTGCTTCTGAAGTCGGCGAGTGAAGGAGACGAACTCGAGCGAGGAAGACTCCAAATAATTTTGATTTCAAGGAGAAAGATAGATGAAGGAGACGAAGAACTCGAGCGAGGTTTGTGCTTCTGAAGAGAAAGATAGGTTTCCTCATTCCTGTAAGGCAGCGGCGGAGGAAAAGTGAGGAGAGGAGACTAGGTTTCCTCATTCCTGTAAGGCAGGTGTGTATAATTGGTAATTTGGTATATGGGCTGTAGTGTAAGTATAATTGGGCTTGGGTTGGGCCTTGCTTGAAATTGGTGTTAATTGGTAATTGTTTTCTATGGCTAAAACTAAATAAAACACTTATATGTATCATTCTAATTTTCAAAAATATATTTATTATACGTAATATTTCCGGATCGCGGATAACCGGTTAGATATCCGTATCCGGTCCGGATATCCGGAAAAATGACCCGGATCGGATCGGAGACGGATAAAAATTAAACGGATTTTTTAGGATACGAATTTTTCGGATTCGGGTTGGCGGATTATCGAATCAGAGCGACCGGATCGGATTTTTTTGCTCACCCCTAGTTTTTATCATAGAATATAACCTAATGACATCAGTTTATTTAACTTCTACCACTTTGGACATGTTTGTACCATAAGACCATAAATTCATTTCGAGTTTTTCTACTATACTAAATAGCTCGTTACACGTTTATTTGCCTATATTACTTGGAACAAACAAGCATCCCAGGCAATGAGGCCAATAAATTCAACCAATAATTATACAAGTAACGGAATCCAGACAATATTTAATATTATAATCCATATTTACTTTTTTAATACTACAAGCGCGCTATTACACTCTTATTTGATGTGATCATTGAACATCGCGCTTGTGTTGCAATCGCGCTGTTTATCTCTCTGTGGATCAAACCATCAAACATCGCGCTTGGGGCTGTCACCAAGCTATTCATATTGGAGGCGTTGTTGAACGGAACGAGATGTCACAATGTTTCTTGTTTTTTTTCTTTGTCAACAGATTTTGTTAGCCTCGAACCTCAACTAGTTCATTACAAGGAGAATTTGCGTGCGCAAAAACACTTGTAGGACTTGTACCCTCATCACAATGATGTTGGGACGTCTTGTCTATGGAAAGATTTAGAGAACGGGACTCTTATCTTCGTCAAGGCGCAATCGAACACGCTTTGTTTTCCAATTTATTATTGCGCCCTGTCCAATGAATGGTTCAATGAAATCGCGCGCATCTTCTTACTGCCACTCCTTATATCTTGTGTTGTAGCGTCCTGTTTGTGCCCAATTACTTTGCAAGCTAAAACTTTATGGAATTATCTTCACTTATCTCATTATAAGATTTACGGGCATAACACAAATAATAATTGACACATAAATTTTCTAGAATTTCATGGAACTTAATGTCTCTTTAATGCCAACTAAAAAATCTATTATATCTTAAGCTAATAAACATTGACAATCAACCGCAAAAAAAAAGTCGATACTTTAAGAATACAACACGTTCCACAATTTACTTCCCTCGTGCGAAGCACGGGGCGGTAAAACCTAGTATGAATAAAAGAAACAAAAATTGTAAAAATAAAATTACCTACATTGCGTACCAAATGGTGGACACATATGAAAAATTTATTCGACTATACTTGTAGTGTGTATATATATATATAGAGAATGTGTCAGGTGCGAATGGGGCTAAAAGTCCAAACGTGCCAATAAATATCAGCAAATCAAATAAAACGACAAAAAAAGGGCACAACATAACTTTATCTGTATAATCCGATTATAAAATTTATTGGGCAAAAAATAACTTTTGTGCACCAAATTGTACCATTTTGTGCACCAAAATCTGTTGAAATGTGCACCAAAATATATTGAATTGTGCACCGAAAATATATTGAACTGTGCACTAGTATTTAATTTAAATACAATTGCAATGCACAAACACATGAAATATGGTGTATAGAAACATGAAATGCAGTGCACAAAAACATGAAATATGATACAAAAATATAACATAATTGTTATGCACAAACACGTGGAAATAAGATGCACAAACACATGAAACATGGTGCACATAATAACATAATGTGGTGCACAAATAAATGAACAATGCGACACACAAATGAAGAAAAGTGTGATGCACAAACACTTTAAATGTAGTGCACAATTATTTGTAACGTGATGTACATTTTTTCATGGCATATTGCACAACCATATCAATACACAATTATTTGTAATATAGTGCACATTTCATCTCAGTACAAAAATATATGTCATGAGGGACGCTCATGTAAAACGAGTGTTATGGTAAAACAAGTGGATGAATGAGGGATGTTGGATGCAATGAGATGGACGGATGGATTAAGAGAGTGTAGATTTGTTGTGGTGGGAATGTTTCCATAATAATAAGGGGGTAAAGAACTAGTTACCATATAATGTGGGGAATTATAATTAAAAAATCCTAATATGGAAATTTTGCACCAAGATTGGACATAGAAAATGTTATTCTGCATCCCAAATTTGCACATCGATCGTCTTCTCCCTCATCTCTCCTCCCTTCTCCATCGATCAGACGAGCTTCTACAAATCGTCTACTTTATCGATCCTTTGCATCCCGGATCTGCTACACATCATCTTCTTCATCGTGTCTCCTCCCTCCTCCATCGATCCGACGAGATTTTGCACATCGTCTTCTCCATCGATTCTCTGCAGCTCAGATCCGGTGACATCATTGTCTTCATCGTCTTCTACATTCTTCAAGTTGTTCTGCGAAAAACAATCAAACTATAGGAATTTGAATTGGTTTCAACATCGGTTTTAAAGGCGCCGTTTTCGTCACCTCCTAAACCTTAAACTCCTAAACCCAAAACCCAAAACCTTAAACCCTAAACCCTACTCTCTAAACCCATAAACCCTAAACTCTAAACCCTAAATCCTAAACCCCTAAACCTTAAATCCAAACACACTAAACCCTAAACATAAATAAAAGCACCAAAACTGATCGAACATGAATATCAAAAGCATTTGTATGAATATCACATCAAACAATTTGAATACCAATTGCAAACTCTACAAATAACACCAAAATTGTTCCAACCTGAATATCAAAAACATTATAGTCAATATCAAATCGTAAAATTTGAATATCAACTACTTAGAGCATGAAACATATATCCAACATGAATATCAAAAGCATTTGTATGAATAACACATCAAACAATTTGAATATCAATTGCAAACAGTACAAACAACACCAAAACTTATCCAACATGAATATCAACGAAATTATAGTGAATATCAAATCGTAAAAATTGAATATCAACTACTTAGAGCATTAAACCTACATCAAACATGAACATCAAAAGCATTTGTATGAATATCACATCAAACAATTTGAATATTAATTGCAAACAGTACAAACAACACCAATAAAATACCAAAAACTGATCCAACATGAATATCAACAACATTAACATGAATATCACATTACACGACATGGATATCAACTTCTCAAAGCATTAAACCTACATCCAACATGAATATCAAAAACATTTGTATGAATATCATATTAAACAATTTGAATATCAATTGCAAACAGAACAAACAACACCAACAAAATACCAAAACTGATCCAACATGAATATCAACAACATTATCGTGAATATTACATCGTAAAATTTGAATATCAACTACTCAGTGCATGAAACCTACATCCAAAATGAATATCAAAAGCATTTATATGAATATCACATCAAACAATTTGAATATCACATATAAAAACGTGAATATCAATGATTAAAAACTCATACAACACCATCAACAAACAGAATCTGAATCCACATGAATATCAACAATAATATAATGAATAACACCACAGAGAAACTGAATATCAAATATACAATATCTGAAACATAAATATCAAAACACACAAACGATAACACTGTGAATAACAATACAGTTAACATGAATATCATAACGCAAAATATGAACATCAACCAATAATAGCATCAAAACTTTCCTTTAACAAGTTTTCTACGCTTGCCAAGCTTTCTCTTCAGGGACAGTTTGTCATTTCCCATCAATCCCCTACCATGTACAAGGCAAACCCGAACATTGAAAAATTGAAAAGATTGAGGAACTGGAAGGAGGGTTCAAAAAATTAGCATAAGATACTTGTGGAGAAGCGAGGGACGAGAAGAATCGAATTCGGAGACGCCGCTGACGATGAAAAAGCGAGGAGGCGACGAGGAGAAGCGAGCAGTGAGGAGAAGCGAAGATCTGGCGAAGTCGACAATGGTGGTTTTCTTGCGGCAGAGAGGAACACGAGAGAGAGAGAGAGAGAGAGAGAGAGAGAGAGAGAGAGAGAGAGAGAGAGAGAGAGAGAGAGAGAGAGAGAGAGAGAGAGAGAGAGAGAGAGAGAGTGAGAGAGAGAGAGAGAGAGAGAGAGAGAGAGAGAGAGAGAGAGAGAGAGAACGCCGACGATAACACGAGGAGGCGACGACGAGATGCAATCGATGAGGAGAAATGAAGCTTTGTGAGATCGTTAATGGTGGTTTCCTGCGGCGCCAGAGAGTAATGTGAGAGAGAGATTCGCGAGAGAGGGGAATGATTTGTTTGCTTCTGTTATGGAAAGATTTGGGAGTAAAACAAATCCCACTAATCACGCTAATGGAGAAATCGTGTGTGGGTGAATCCACCAGCCTATTTTGCAACCCTCTAGATTAAATCATGGTCATCAATTCTATTCTCATCCAACGCTCTAGATTAGTACACTCGTTTTATCGTAACTCTCCGTTTCACTAGAGCCCTACCCAATTATTTCTATGAAAGTTTTTTATTTGCAACATGGTGCACAATTATTCGGAACATGGTACACATCCAAAGTGGTGCACAATTATGTCTACTCTAATGCACTAACCGGTCAACGTTGTTCAACGGTGGTTAACGGCCGGTCAACAGTGGTCAACGATAGGTCAACTCCGGAGCTCCAGTGGGTCAATGAGGGAGACTAATTGTGCACTGATGTAATGCACAATTATACAACAAAATATTTATGCACCAGATTGCACTGAATTGTGCACATCATCTTCCTTGTGCACCACACTGCACAGACTTGTGCATTGTGTATACGTTCGCACGGAAACATGAATGCCCACCTGATTAGCCCCTTTGTAGAGATACTGGCATGGGTCTTCAATAGTATTACAAAAATTGGGCATAAAACCAACAATTTTGTAATAAAAAAATACATAAAGCTTAATATAATAATATCACATTGTAAAGAATAATAAAAGGAAATAAGTAAATACGTCCAAGAATATTATTGGAAATAATCGCTTCTAGCATAACTTCTGATATTCCTTTATGATGTTAAAAAGCACTCCCACCATCTAAAATACATATCTTCTTATCATTTTATACACTTATTAAGAAAAGTATCAAAATATAAATGTACTCCTATTTATTATATTACCTTTTTACTTTCTTGAAAATCACTATTAATAATATATCATTAATTATAAGAGTAAATTTGTAAAATAAGGATTAAAATAATTAAAAAAACAAATATTTATAAATAAAAAATTAAGGATAAAAGACAAGTATTTTTAAACGAAAAAAATAATATTTATTTTCACGCTTCATGAATTTCTTGCTATAGAAGGGGTGAAGTTGATTTTCGATGCCTTGTCAAGTTGTCATCCATTCCATCAATCATATTAAAAAAATTTTACCCACTACTTTTAGAGTAGAAAGTTATAGAATGTTAATGGCACATCATAAATTTATGCGAAATACAATGGAACTGTGAAAACATTTGGGCAGAAAATAGATGTAAAACAATTCACATTACCTTTTAGAACTGAAAACCTTGGAACAATGGTATATTAATCACATATATTTAACACATAAATGTTCATTAATTTATAATATGCTCTAGCTACTTTCTTCATTAAGATAAATGAAAGAAAAGAAGATGACAAAGATCGGTTTGTGTAAATCTGTGAAATAAGTTAAGCATACTTATACTTGAATGAATATTTTGAATTTTCAAAATTAGTCATAATACCATACGGTATCATATTACATATAAAGTTCGGTCATAAGATTTTACCAAAAAAAAAAGGCTCATGCTATATGCCCGACAAAATTTCGCTGTACGCACGACATTGTGTACGCCAGATTCTGGCGTACGCAATGTCCTGGCGTACAACATATTTTATCATATTTTTGTGGGATTTTGAATGTTTATGAATTTCTTTTATTTTGCATGTACGCCAGCCAATTGCGTACGTCAGCCCATGGTGTACAGAAGTAGCCGTTATTCCAACGGCTTAATTTGTGCCTATAAATACATGTTTGTAGGTGGACGATCCAAAACAACAATCTTACAAAATCTTACAAAAAATGGCATATAATGAAAACACATATTGAGTAGTGGAGAAGATGATGAAGATTATGACGATCAAGATTTCGACGATGGCAATTTCGAGGTTAGTATGTATGCAATTTCGAGATTAGTTATAATTAATATAGCTTAAGTACGTAGAGGCCTATATTTATTATGTTAAAAGATAGATTAGTATTTAGTTGTAGTGGACAAGATTAGTAATTAATAGTAGTGGAGAAGTTGATAATTGTTGTGAATTTGATATATGTTAAAAGTCCTATGTTTAGTGAGATAAGCTATCAATTTGTTTTTCTGTAGTTTAATTTAGCTGTAGTGGACAAGATGCTGACGGTGTTGCGGTAGATGCCTATATTTATTATGTTAAAAGATAGATTAGTATTTAGTTGTAGTGGACAAGATGATGACGATTTAGCGGTAGAGGCCTATATTTGTTTTGATATATGTTAAAAGATTAGTAAGTAATAGTAGTGGAGAAGTTGATAATTGTTGTGAATTTGATATATGTTAAAAGTCTTTAGTTTAGTGAGATAAGCTATCAATTTGTTTTTCTGTAGTTTAGTTTTGTATTACAATTATAGTTTTATTTTACAATTACAGTTTAGTTATGTATTACAATTGCAATCCATATATTGTAACATTATTGATTATGTAAACATGTATAGGGGAAAGATTATGGAGATGAATTTCATAACAATCTGAACTGGGATAGCCGAGAGGAATTGATTGAGTGGGTTAGGAATTGGGGCAAAGATTTGATGATGGTTTTAGTCATTCATAAGTCAAATGTCAGAAGTGTTAGTTTGACGTGCGAGCATTTTGGTGAATATAGATCGGGGAGAAAGAAAGGTAGTGACTCAGAAGAGGAAGTTGAGGTAATTCGTAAATCCCATTCGAAGAAGTCCGGATGCACATTTGAGTTGTGTGGTGTTAGATTGAAGAAGAAGCCAGGGGAAGTGACTCATAAATGTGATAGATGGATGCCACAACCATAAGCTTCCGACTAGCTTTCTTGGGCATGCATACATGGGCAGAATGACCCCGGATGAGGAGCGCATTGCCAAAGCTTTGGGCGAAGCGTTCGTGACGCTTAGGACTATTGTTGGGAAGTTGAGGAACTTCTTCCCCGAAAATGTTACATCCATGAAACAAGTTTCCAACTTTCTGCAGAAGGTGCATTATGAAGATCGTGGGGAATTGACGGTTACGCAATGGACTCTGAACTTTTTGAAAGAAAATAGTTACCGGGTATTTCCTCTTACAAAGTTGTCTACGAAAGAGACTGATATCCTATTTTTTGCTCACCCGGACTCGCTCCACTTATTGAAGATGTTTCCGTACGTGGTAATTATTGATGCCACATACAAGACAAATAGGTACGTGGTGGATTTGTGTTACATTTTCAACAAAATATAATAGTAGTGATTTATATCATTGATTTGAATTATATCTAATATTCTATGACTTCTTACATTCATTTGTTTTCTTACATTCATCCACAGGTATAACATGCCATTGGTGGAGATTGTCGGTTTCACTTGCATGCACAAGACCTTCAACATTGCGTATGCATTTACACGGCAAGAAGAAGTGGTGCATTACAAGTTCATATTGGAGAAACTTTTGCGCTTGTTTAAAGATGCGGGTGTTATGTCGGCCGCCATCATGACTGATCGAGAGAAGGCCCTCATTAATGCAATTCAGATAGTTTTCAAAGATGAAGTAAAACACCTTTTGTGTTTGGTGCATATTAAGCACAACATAGAAGCATATGCTTCCCCAATATTGAAGGATAAAAAACAAGTGAAAAGGTTTTGCGGCCAATGTTGGGCACTTTGGTGTTCAACCACGGAGGAAATCTACGAAGAGAGGCTTGTGCAATTGAGGACATCGTGGAAGAGTGGACTCGTTCGATACATTGAGAAGACGTGGACTAATCCTCACAAGGAAAGCATAGTGAGAGCGTGGACTGATCATCATCTTCACTTCTTCATGAGGACTTCAAACAGGTAACCCTTGTACAATGTTCAGTAGTTTGCTTGTTCATGGCTCAATGTGGGAGTAACACAATGCTTTTCATGTGTTTTGATAGGGTTGAGGGTATGCATCACGTGTTGAAGAAAATTCTGAATTCTAGCGTTGGTGGTTTTAATAGAATGGTAGTGAGGATACACCATGCGATCGAGGGTCAAATTGGGCAGGTGCGTGCGACCATGGAGATGTCATGGACCAAAACACCAACGATGTTTGATGGTGTGCCGCCAGAAATAAGAGTGTTGTTTTCAAGGCTATTCTTCAAAGTGTCGGATAGGTGCTTGGGAATGTTGTTTGATATGTATAAGCATATAGAGGGGGAGGATTTCCCTGATGATTGTGATGATGATTGGATGAGAGACTGTTTCGGCCTGCCATGTGTCCACAAAATCGCAAATGCCATCATTAATAAGACGCCGATCATGTCGAGTGAGATACACTGCTTCTGGAAGCAATTGCAATGGGATAGGGTTTACACTCAAGAAGATACAGTTGAGGACACAACAAATATGTATGTTCAAGAGTTGAGATGGAAGCAAATGGATGAAATGTGGCACGCTAAAACATTGAGCAAGGACCAAATAGACCAAATTACTGACTTGTTCTGGGACACGCAGCACCCGCATGAAACTTTGATGCAGGAGCCCACGGGAATCATTTCAAAAGGAAGGCCAAAGGGTTCGACAAAGTACGACACCAAGAGGGACCCGAGCTTGTTTGAACATCGAAGGGCTGAGTTAGATGAGATTGAGAAGAACAAGGCCAGTGGAAGCCAAGGTAGAGGTCGGGGTCGTGGCAAGAAGGGACCAAGTGGAGCTTCACCGGGCATTGGGACCCAAGGGAGCCAATCCGAAGGGACATGATCGCAGCAACTCCTTGAACAACCCGTGATTTATATGGGGGTGAACTTTGGGGTTAAGAATGTGGATTACTTTTGGTTTCCGTACATTAACGGGGCCAGAGATGTATGTCCAGACGGGCATTGTGGATATCGGACATTGGCTGTATTGTTGGGATCAGAAGAGACTGCATACCCTATGGTTCGAATGCAGATGGCGGGCGAGTTGTTTGACAACAAAGATGTGTACATGCCCATCTTGCCCGTACTACACCCGTGGATCACTTATGAGGACCTTATATTTCGGGTCAACTATGTCATCAGTCCTTGCAGCGAGGAGTACTGGCTCGACATGCCGATGATTGGTTTAGTGTTTGCCACGCTATACCAAGTTGCTCTTGTCCTATTATCCTGGGATGGCCCGTGCTTGTGCTTACCAATGAGGGCCTCTTACGAAAGCCTCGGCCCTCCAACACAGATATTGACGATGGCCCTCGTCGGAAACCGAAACCACTTTGTACCGGTATAGTTATTGTTTTTAAATAACTAGTAATATTTGTGCTTACTCTAAAAGACATAACTCGATCATAATTTGTGTTTTCTATGTAGGTGTCATTGAAGGATGGTTGTCCACTACCTCCCCCTCCGTACGCTTGGCGTCGATTCAAACACCCAAGTGTCGATGGTTGGGACTCTCAATTTCAAGAGAGGATTCAACAATTTCGGGATTATCACATTAGATATAGCCGTCCTCCAGATCCTCCGGTGTAGTTTAAGATGTAGATTAGTTTAAGATGTAGATTTACTGAAAAATGAGAAATTAGGCCCAATGGGAATGATTGTAGAAGAAACGAGTGAGAAACTAAAGAAATGAGAAATTGGGCGCAATTATATAGGAAGGATTATAGAAGAAACGGGGGGAAAAACTGAAAAATGAGAAATTGGGCCCAAATAGGCCCAATAGGAAGGATTGTAGAAGAAATGGGTGAAAAAATTGAAAAATGAGAAATTGAGTCCATTTGGGCCCAATAGGAAGGATTGTAGAAGAAAGAGGTGAAAAAACTGAAAAATGAGAAATTGGGCCCAAATAGGCCCAATAAGAAGGATTGTATAAGAAACGGGTGAAAAAATGAGAAATTGGGCCCATTTGGGCCCAATAGAAAGTATTGTAGAAGAAACGGGTGAAAAACTAAAAATAAGAAATTGGGTCCATTTGGGCCCAATAGGAAGGATTGTAGAAGAAACGGGTGAAAAACTGAAAAATGAGAAATTGGGCCCATCTGGGCCCAATAGGAAAGATTGTAGAAGAAACGAGTGAAAAAACTGAAAAATGAGAAATTGGGCCTAAATAGGCCCAATAGGAAGGATTGTATAAGAAACGGGTGAAAAAATGAGAAATTGGGCCCATTTGGGCCTAATAGGAAGGATTGTAGAAGAAACGGGTGAAAAACTGAAAAATGAGAAATTGGGTCTATTTGGGCCCAATAGGAAGGATTGTAGAAGAAACGGGTGAAAAATAAAAAAAATGAGAAATTGGGCCCATTTGGGCCCAATAGGAAGGATTGTAAAAGAAACGGGTGAAAAAACTGAAAAATGAGAAATTGGGCCCATCTGGGCCCAATAGGAAAGATTGTAGAAGAAAACGGGTGAAAAAACTGAAAAATGAAAAATTGGGCCCAAATAGACCCAATAACAAGGATTGTATAAGAAACGGGTGAAAAAATGAGAAATTTCGTTATATTTCATGTAGTTACACTTATATACTATAGTATTTCTCATTATTTCATGTAGTTATACTTATATACTATAATATTTTGTTATATTTCATGTAGTTATAATTATATACTATAGTATTTCGTTATATTTCATGTAGTTACATTTATATACTATAGTCTTTCGTTATATTTCATATAGTTACAATTATATACTATAGTATTTCGTTATATTTCATGTAGTTATACTTATATACTATAGTATTTCGTTATATTTCATATAGTTATACTTATATACTATAGTATTTCTCATTATTGCATGTAGTTATACTTATATACTATAGTGTTTCGTTATATTTCATGTAGTTATACTTATATACTATAGTATTTCGTTATATTTCATGTAGTTACACTTATATACTATAGTATTTCTCATTATTTCATGTAGTTATACTTATATACTATAGTATTTCGTTATATTTCATGTAGTTATACTTATATACTATAGTATTTCGTTATATTTCATGTAGTTACACTTATATACTATAGTATTTCGTTATATTTCATATAGTTACAATTATATACTATAGTATTTCGTTATATTTCATATAGTTATAATTATATACTATAGTATTTCGTTATATTTCATATAGTTACAATTATATACTATAGTATTTCGTTATATTTCATATAGTTATAATTATATACTATAGTATTTCGTTATATTTCATGTAGTTACACTTATATACTATAGTATTTCTCATTATTTCATTTAGTTATACTTGTATACTATAGTATTTCGTTATATTTCATATAGTTATAATTATATACTATAGTATTTCGTTATATTTCATATAGTTACAATTATATACTATAGTATTTCGTTATATTTCATGTAGTTATACTTATATACTATAGTATTTCGTTATATTTCATGTAGTTACACTTATATACTATAGTATTTCTCATTATTTCATGTAGTTATACTTATATATTATAGTATTTCGTTATATTTCATATAGTTATACTTATATAATATAGTATTTCGTTATATTTCATGTAGTTACACTTATATACTATAGTCTTTCGTTATATTTCATATAGTTACAATTATATACTATAGTATTTCTCATTATTGCATGTAGTTATACTCTTATACTATAGTATTTCGTTATATTTCATGTAGTAATACTTATATACTATAGTATTTCGTTATATTTCATGTAGTTACACTTATATACTATAGTATTTCTCATTATTTCATGTAGTTATACTTATATACTATAGTATTTCGTTATATTTCATGTAGTTATATTTGTATACATGAGAAATTTCGTTATATTTCATGTAGTTACACTTATATACTATAGTATTTCTCATTATTTCATGTAGTTATACTTATATACTATAGTATTTCGTTATATTTCATGTAGTTATACTTGTATACATGAGAAATTTCGTTATATTTCATGTAGTTACACTTATATACTATAGTATTTCTCATTATTTCATGTAGTTATACTTATATACTATAGTATTTCGTTATATTTCATGTAGTTATACTTATATACTATAGTATTTCGTTATATTTCATGTAGTTATACTTATATACTATAGTATTTCGTTATATTTCATGTAGTTACACTTATATACTATAGTCTTTCGTTATATTTCATGTAGTTATACTTATATACTATAGTATTTCGTTATATTTCATGTAGTTATACTTATATACTATAGTATTTCGTTATATTTCATATAGTTATACTTATATACTATAGTATTTCGTTATATTTCATGTAGTTATACTTATATACTATAGTATTTCGTTATATTTCATATAGTTATACTTATATATTATAGTATTTCTCATTATTTCATGTAGTTATACTTATATAGTATAGTATTTCGTTATATTTCATATAGTTATACTTATATACTATAGTATTTCTCATTATTTCATGTAGTTATACTTATATACTATAGTCTTTCGTTATATTTCATATAGTTACAATTATATACTATAGTATTTCGTTATATTTCATGTAGTTACACTTATATCCAAAACACAACTGTCTAATCCACATAAATACATGATCCTACAATCTAGTCATCATCGGGGACTCTACCGCTACCCTCTCCTCTCTCGTGCTGTGAATCAGTAAATCTTTGGGAAGCACGCGGTAAGGGATCAGCTATGGGCGCCTCGTGACCTATCAAATCATGAATCCACGAAATAATCGTAGCGGTAACATCTGGTGGAAGATCGTCCCTCTCTTCTAAAAAACGCCGCATTCGACCGACGATAATCTGGGTCCGCTGAATACACGACAAAGATTTCTATTACAACTAAACCGATTTTAAGCACGTAAATAATGATAAGCGATAAATAAAATGTATCATATCATGAGAGTAGACACCGGTGGAACTGGAGGGACGACAGGACCAGACCTGGACGATCCTGTCTAGGGGGGACCGTGCGTCCACATACGGATGTGACATATGCTCCAGCCAGTCGATGTACGCATCGTAAGTGTCCCAGGCGAAGGTAGTATGGATCAGGTCCTGAAGCTCGATCGTTGGTCTAGGGTCGGCATCCCATATGCACTGCTCGTCGTCGTACTTCAGAGCGTACGACCTCAAGTCGACCCGCCTCTTCACCTCGCGTGGCGCTGGTGGATCCTCAGGAACCCCCTGCCTGTAACCGAACTGACGGAGGACTCGGTCCGGCATGTACGGCTCCTGTATCTCGAGGCACTCAATAATGCCTCGGTACAAAGAAGGAGCGTACTGGGGGGTCGTAAAGTCTAACGGACCCCACGGTGTCCAGGCAACCTAAACCGTATATTTATAATTTTAATTTCCTAAATTCAAAACGTATATTCAAAATTTAAATTTCCTAAACGAAATGCAATAAAACAGTAAAGTATTACCTCGTCAAATCTCACGGCGTCTAAAATGCGGCGAATAGAAATCAGCCGCTCCGGATTCCGTCCCTGAGGAGCCTCCCTCCCGTCTCTCCGAGCAGCCCTCGTATCCGCCATGGCCTCCAGGTCAAGGACAGCGTGACCTCGGAAAGTAGGAAAGTACGCCCAAATCCAGGCCTACATATATATAAAAACCCGTTAGCATATAATATCATATATTATAAAAATAAAATAAAATAAATTAATAAATACCCTCAGAAGAAGTGTACACCCTGCAATGCCCTTCGCCCTGGCCCGTGACGCCTCACCCAAATTCCGATACAGGACAACCAATACGCCGACTCCCCAGGCATAACAACCGCTGTGGTCGTGGTCAAAGACTAGCGCCATGTACTTGTACTTGACGGCGTTCGTCGACTTGTCCGGGAAAACGGTACAGCCGAGGAGCATCATCAAGTACATGGACGTTATGCGTCGGTCATCCCTCTCTGGACTGGATAGCTGCTCAGTCGACCTCAGCAAGAGGGACTCTATCGGGATACCGCCACCACCGAACCACTGGGCCACCAACTCCAGGTTCGCCCCAGTAATAGCGCAGACGTGATCTCTGACGACGGGGTCCGCCATATCAGTGGTGACGCTCAAGCCGTCGATGGGAATCTCCAGGATGCGCGCGACATCGTGGAGCATGATAGTGATCTCGCCTCACGGGAAATGGAACGAGCTCGTCTCCGGATGCCAGCGCTCGACGAACGCAGAAATAAGCACGTCGTCGATCCTCCTGAAGTCCACCTCCCTCATAGAGGTGATACGGCTCCGCTGCGCAAAATCCCACCAGGTGTCCGGAGCCGCTGTAATGTGCTGGTTCATCTTCCAATGCCACGGCTTCCTAGTGTACATCTTCAGAACCTTCCTCATCTGAAAAATAAATAACAAAATTAGTATTACAACTATAAATTAATATATCACATTTTCATATTTTTATTTACAAATCTTAAACTAAATCAAAGACGTACCGTATCATCCACGTGCGCAACGGGTGGTGGGGGGTCCGGAAGTGTCAACGCCAATGTCATGTCCGATAGGACCCTGGCGACGTGGGTCGTATACGTACCGAGTAGGTGAGGAACGAGAGGCCCTCCCGGCATCCAAGGATCTGCGGGGCCCGCCTGCTCGGGAACCGGATCCGCCTGCTCCTGAGCCGGATCCGCCTGCTGCGGAGCCGGATCCGCATGCTGCGGAGCCGGATCCTCCTGTTGGGGAACCGGATCCGCCTGGTGGGGAGACTTGTCCATCCCCAAGTCCTCTGCGGGTCCATCATAATAGTCGCGCTGGAAGGCCGCGTCGGCAACGGCAACTGCCTCCTCCTCCAGATCCATGGACGAGGTCGATGACGAAGACAGCGACGGGTCAGACCTGGTCATGCCCACCTGCACTCCCGTCGCGACGTCCTGTGTCGCGTCTAGGACGGGAAGCAGATCCACTGAAGCGGCCACCGAAGCGGCCCGACGAGCCGATGCTGTGACCGGATTCCTCCGCGCGAGCTGACGGGACCCACGTCGGGGCCGTCTCACAGACAACATCGAGGCTTGCAAAGCCTTTTAATAACATATTACGTCGTCAATTCAAAATTTAATACTTATTATTTCTAAATTCAATATCTATTTCTAAATTCAATAATTATTTTATTCTAAATTTCCATCAATTCAAAATAAATTTCTAAAATTCATAACTATAAATTTCTAAAATATAACTATTAATTTTTAGAAACAAATCTATAATTAAATACAGATAAACAATTTTTAAATGCAATTCCTATTTCTAAGTTTAGTACTTATTACATTCTAAATTTTCTTAAATTCATAACTATAAATTTCTAAAATATAACTATTAATTTTTAGAAGCAAATCTATAATTAAATACAGATAAACAATTTCTAAATGCAATACCTATTTCTAAATTTAATACTTATTACATTCTAAATTTTCTTAAATTCAAATAAATTTCTAAAATTCATAACTATAAATTTCTAAAATATAACTATTAATTTTTAGAAACAAATCTATAATTAAATATAGATAAACAATTTCTAAATGCAATAACTATTTCTAAATTTAATACTTATTACATTCTAAATTTTCATAAATTCAAATAAATTTATATTCCGTTCATACCTCTCGACTATCCCAAGTAGAAGTCTGACCGGATGTCGCAGGAACGTCTCCGCGTCCGCGTCCGCGTCCGCCTCCTCGTCTGCCCCGCCCTCGGATAAATCGGGTCCGACAAGTACCTCGTCCTGCATCGCCATCCGGACCACTGCCGGCCACCTCTCCGCCGCCACCGCCACCGGCCACCTCTGCAGCAACAGGAGCACCACCGCCAGCGGCCAAGCTCTCCACGCCGCCTGGAACGCCATCGTCACCTCCTCTTCCGCCAATCGCGCCGCCACGAGCCTCGCCGGAGGGGTCACCACCACCGCCACTGTTCGCCATCGTCGGAGATAAGAGGAGGAGGAGAATTAGAAGAATTAGAAGAAGAAGAAGAAGAAGAAGAAGAAGAAGAAGAAGAAGAAGAAGAAGAAGAAGAAGAAGAAGAAGAAGAAGAAGAAGAAGAAGAAGAAGAAGAAGAAGAAGAAGAAGAAGAAGAAGAAGAAGAGAAATGGAGGAGGAGAAGGAAGGAGTGAATCGGAGGAGACGCCGCCGGAAATTCTACGCCAGGAGACGGCGCAGGGAAGAAGAGAAGGAAGAAGAAGAGAAGAAGAAGAGGCCGACCTAAGTTGTACGCCAGAATATGGCGTACGCCATATTCTGGCGTACAGGTTTGGGCCGAGTTGGGCCGGCCCAAGTTGGGCCATCCCAGTTATGATCTGTATGCCAGGATATGGCGTACGCCATATTCTGGCGTACAAGTCATAATTGGGATGGCCCCATATTCTGCTACATCCCACTTCATGTTGGGCCACCAAAATTGCTTCCTGAGATCCTTGTACATCTTACTGGATCCTGGATGTACAGAATAAGCTGACGAATGGGCCTCCTTCATTACCAATTGACGAAGGCCATCTACGTCAGGCACACAGATTCGGTCATGAAACCAGAGTGATCCATCATCTTGAATCACGAATCCCAGAGTTTTCCCATCCATCACTTCACTTCTTAACTTCACTAAGATCACATCATCAACCTGCTTCTCCTTGATCTGATCAAGTAGCGTAGCCTGAATCTCCAATATACTCAGGCATCCTCGACGCTGGTCATACAAAACATCAATCTCACACAATCCTTGGTGCAGTTTGGTTTGAGCAGAGAGAAGAGTTACTACGGTCTCGTGCGGCGTCTTCCGACTCAAAGCATCGGCTACTACGTTAGCCTTGCTCGGATGATACAGCAACTCGATGTCGTAATCCTTGAGTAGCTCTAACCAGCGACGTTGCCTCATATTCAACTCCTTCTGAGTGAACACGTACTTGAAACTCTTGTGGTCGGTAAAGATCTGGCATCTAACACCATAGAGATAGTGTCTCCAAATCTTCAGCACGAAAACCAGAGCCGCTAACTCCAGATCATGCGTTGGGTAGTTTGCTTTATAGGTCTTCAATTGCCGAGATGCATATGCAATAACCATTCCCTTTTGCATTAATACACATCTTAACCCATGCTTTGAAGTGTCACTATAAACCACATAACCATCAGTTCCTTCCGGTAGCGCCAAAACTGGTGCGGACGTCAGGCACTTTTTCAACTTCTGAAAACTTGCCTCGCACTTGGCGTCCCATATGAACTTCTTATGGACCTTGCGGAGCAACCCGGTCATGGGTAGAGCGATCTTTGAAAATCACTCCACGAACCGTCTGTAATAACCTTCAAGTCCTAAGAAATTGCGCACCTCCTTCACGTTCTGAGGTCGCTTCCAGTCGGCTACCGCCTCAATCTTCTGAAGGTCGACCATAACCCCATTCTCATTAATCACATGGCCTAAGAAAGCCACTTCCTTAATCCATAAGTCATATTTAGACAACTTTGCATATAGCTGATTTTGTCTAAGGACCGACAATGTGATACGAAGATGCTCCTCGTGAGCCTCCTCGTTCGGAGAATAGATCAGGATATCGTCGATAAAGACCACCACAAACTTGTCCAGGTACTGGTGCAAACATCTGTGCATCAGATCCATGAAAACTGCTGGAGCATTTGTAAGCCCAAATGGCATGACTACGAACTTGTAGTGTCCATATCTCGTCCGGAACGCAGTCCTCAGAATATCTTCCTCACGAATCCTGAGCTGATGGTAACCAGATCTTAGATCGATCTTTGAAAAGACTTTTGCTCCCTGTAGTTGATCCAAAAGATCATCTATCCTTGGCAAATGATACTTATTCTTGATAGTGACCTTGTTCAACTCTCGATAGTCGATACAAAGTCTGAACGAGCCATCCTTCTTCTTGACAAACAAGACAAGAGCGCCTCAAGGCGATGCACTCGGCCTTATATAACCTTTCTCGAGTAGGTCCTCAAGTTGTTTCTTCAACTCTTGCATCTCCGCTGGAGCCATCCGATAAGGTGTTTTAGAAATCGGCGAGGTTCTAGGCTCTAGGTCAATAGTGAACTCCACGTCACGCATCGGGGGTAAACCGGAAATCTCATCAGGAAAAACATCTGGATACTCGCATATGACAGGAACATCATGAACTGAAGTCTCATCCTTCTTGGGTTTATCCAGATAGCACAGGTACCCGACACAACATTGTCGAAGTAGCTTACACGCAGCCATCACATTGATGAGCTTTCCGTTATTAGCGTCATTACGACCCTTGAACTTGCACACAAACTGGCCCCCAGATGAAACGTCATTATCCTTGAGCTGAAATCGATTACCGCCCCGTGACGCGCCAGACAGTCCATCCCGAGAATTATGTCATATGGAGCCATGGCTATACAGATAAAGTCGGCCTCGAACTTCCGACCTTGAATGGTAATCGGAAATTCCGACATACGCTTGGTCCCTACTAATTGTTCACCATTGGGAAGATTCACCACAAATGGTTCGCAAGATTCATTGCACTTCAACCCTAACTTACTTACACACTTCTCCGAAATAAAGGAATGAGTGGCACCAGAATCAAACAATATGCAAACTGATGTAGAGTGAAGGTATAGAGTACCTTGAGCAATCGGAGCGTTCGGTCCATCAGCCTCACACATCTCGTACAGCCGCTGACCCTGACCCACTGGAGCAGCTGGGGCCTTCCCCTTGTTCTGAGCAGTTGTCTGCATCGAGGTACTCAGAGCTCCAACAGGCTTGAATCGGGGTCGGTTGTTATGGCTAACTGACCCTTGTTGCGACTCAGCCTCCTTCTGCCTCCTCTGAGGACAAAAAGTCTGTAAATGCCCCTCCTTTCCGCATGTAAAACACGTTCTCCTACCCTTCGGGCACTCATTGCTCTTATGCCTCGGCGTTTCACAGTTATAATACTGAATCGGGTTCTTGTCCTGGCCTGAGCGTTGAGTAGGACCTGACTGCGTCACCTCTGTCCTTGCCCGACCAGACTTGGCAAAGTGCGACGGTGGCGCGGGTCGCTTAAACCCACTAGCCTGAGGCTGGCTCTGCGCCGGTCTCTGGCGATTGCGCTTCTTTGCCGACTCCTCTAGAGTCATTTCAAGCTTGTAGGCAGCGTCCACATACTGCTCCAGAGTAGAGCATCCATGACGCACCATCAAAGGCTTAATATCTGAGTTCATTCACTCATGGAAATGCCAGATCTTCTGCTCCTCACTCGACACTTCTGGTCCAACATATTGCAGCAGGTGATTAAACTTAGCTGCAAGCTCAGTCACCTTCAACCCATCGGTCTTAGGGTAAAGGAACTCCTTATGTTTCTCCTCCCTCATAGCACGGGAAAAGAAACGGTTGGTCATCTTTGTCTTGAACATACCCCAGTTCAACGCGAGATGCTCTGCTAAACCAGTGCTCTCCCACCATTCGCTAGCCACATCCTTAAGTTGAAGAGAGGCAATGTGCACTTTCTCAGCTTTAGTGCAATCGACGTTCCTGAACAACCGTTCCATGTGCGAGAACCAATATGCCACCCTGACTGGTTCTCCGGTACCGTCATAGTTGTCCGGTCTCATCGAACTTATGGCCTTCAAGGCCCGATCGTAGTTCCCTCTATTTCTGACGATATCGACCTGAGGTATCGGGTCCACCAGCTCCTCAAATTCAGGGACAACCTGAGGGACTGGGACACCTTGCGCTTGCGATACAGCTGGCCGAATTATCTCGGTGACCGCCTACATAACAATCCCACGAATTGTGATACCCCGTATTTTGTAAGGTTATTTTGGGAATTTTGGAATTTTCCCGAGTACCCGTTTAGTACGTCGGATTTAATTCAGGTAGGTTGAGACATTCTGTAATGTGCTCTATATCTGTAATATTTTCACAGTAAAATAAAATACAGACAACGTGCTTCGGATGTTTATACGCGTTCGCGTACGATAATTTTTATCTCGGGTTAATGTCTTGCTCGTTCAAAAGCTGAATGGGCGGGGAAAGGCAAAAACGGCGACCGCCGTACAGTAACGGTGCCCGCCGTCGCTGGGCCCGAGGTGTCAGGCCGTCGTCTCCTACTCTGGGCTCGCCAGGCTAGGAACGACGACCGCCGTAATTACGGCGCCTGCCGTAGGCAAAGTTACGGCGCCCGCCGTGATTACGCAGAGGTCTTTAACCGTTGGTCGCCGGAGACGTCTGACAAGGCGCCGATTTAGCCTCGCCACGTCTCGCTTAGACCATTGCGGTGTCCACATGATCTGTGGCTATAAAAGGAAGAGGATTCGGGTCAGATTCATGCACAAATCAAGCTGAAATCCTCAAATCTTCCTCTCGCCGGAGTTTGTGCCCCTCGCCGGAATTCTGAAGCTTTCGCCGGTGTCGTTTGGTGGTGTTTCCAAAAGCCCTTGTGAAGCCTTTTGGTTGCCTTTGGAGGTTGGAACCCAGACAAGGCAAAAAGGGGTCGAAACGCGCATCATTTTGGTGAGTTTTTCTCTCGTTCTGTCGTCGGAGTTCTTCACGGCGACCGCCGTGTTCTTTACGGCGCCCGCCGTGATGAACTGCGGCGACCGCTGCCAAGAACAGCGACCGCCGCCAGTGCCCAGAATGCCTTCGTGACTTTGGCTTGGTTGGTTGTCGTCGTGGCATCTTTCCTTTCGATTTCTTTCGCCGTTTCTAGATTCGTATTGTTGTTATGTCGGATCTAACTTAGGGTTTCCTTATGGGTCGATTCGAAGGAATCTGTGTGCCAGATCTGTTCATGTGTCGAGCCCGGATTCCCGTCGTCGTTAGGCTTCGTTCAAACTTTGCGGATTAAGGCAAGTGGCGGTTCGCTCTTGCTCATTCGTTCCATATTTACATTAATTATCAGTAGTTTATCTGAGTAATTAATTTGGAATGAATACTTTGTTTGTCTGGAAATGGTTTTGGTAAACTGTTTTGGAAAACAAAATATTGATATTATAATAGGTTGTATATCTGTTAGAACAACGCTATTATATGTGATCGCCTTTCGGGCCTTTATGTGGATTTATCCTGTAACTGTTATTGTGCTGTAACTGTTTAGTTAGCACTGTTAGATAGGAACGTTACTCGGACTCTGTCCAGTCATTTCTTTATAATCTGGTATCGGGGTGGCTCGTCTCCATCTGGTACTATTCTAAGATCATGATCGGTCTCTTTCACAAGTGTGTAGAGACAGGACACTTAGCTGGTGTCACAAACCTTTCGGTGTACGTCACTTTCGACGAAACGTATACAAATATGTGTCGTCCCAATGATGGGGTACACATGTAAAAGTCTAATAATGTGATGTGTGGTTTGTAATATAAATCAGATAAGTGCTACTCGACGCACATAATTAATATACCCTCGGCGAGTAGTGCAGCTAAGTTATAGTGCAGCTAGGAAAACTCGTCTCGACTTTGATCATAGTACGTTCTCTTTCCAATCTGGACTCGCTGTACGCGGTGAGGTTGGTCGTGAACCGAAGCATCTCAGTCAACTTTTAAATCATTGTTGTATGATTCTGTAAACATTCCAGATTTGTCATAATTCCTTAAAGACTCATTTCCGTTGGAGTCTTCTTTCGAGTCGATGTCTGTGAAGATTCAGTCTTCCAGAATCTTCTCTTGTGCATACCTCTTGTTTATTCCAATAGGAGTATGATGGTTGACTATCGTCATCGGTTATTATTCGAGAAGCGATGAGTCTAACCTAATACGACTGCTTCGAACCATTCTGCTTTGTACCCTTGCTAGTCTATTCAAGTAGACTAACCCACGAACTTTGTTCTCTGCATGTGGGCTGGTGTCATCCGTTCGATTCGACACATCAGATGGAAAGTAGCTCAGAAGATTAGAAGGACTATGGAGTCGATGGTGGTTTTTGAACGTTTTAGTTATTTCTTTAAACAAGTTGAGATCTTTTGGACAATGACTTTGGTTGTAATGTGTTTTATAAGACTTCCGCTGTATTTGGTTTAAACTCCGTGTTAGCCTATTCGGGATTGGGTTGTAATCCCGTAACTCATGTTTCCTTGTCAATGTTATGTTTTGGAATTGAATGCTTTGATCATTATGTATCATTTGTATTTCCTAAATTGTATTTAAACGGTAAAGCCTTGGGTGATCTCGGTAAGGAACACTGGGGTCACTGGCGGTAATAACTTTCCAAAAGGGTTAAGTTTTGGGGGTGTTACAGTTGTGGTATCAGAGCCAAAGGTTTTAAAACGGGTTTGGGATTTTTTTTTATAAACCATTTATCTGTTTTCGAAAATGCTTTAAAAAGGGCTCTGCATTTTCAAAGTAAAAAGAATTTAAAAACACCATTCATAGTCATGTCTTCTGGATAGTCTGATATAGTAAGCTTGCTTCTATGTCTAGAATGACTAATTCCTTCCTCGTTATCCTATAGGAGAAGGGTGCATGTCTCTCTCAGAAGAAGGGGTCGGAAGATGCCGAGATGGATTCACCGTCTCCCGAGAGGCTAGACTTCCCTATACCCCAGAGGTGCTTCGAGGTTGGAGGCTCGAGCAGCCCACCTGAGGAGATCAAGCATGTGCTTCCTGAGTCGGTAGTCCTAATGTCAAGGAATGCTGTAGTTCCTGTGACAGCGCCAGTGGAGCCACCAAGGGAGGAAGCAATGCAAGAAGATGAATCGTCTAGGTACGCGAGAGGGTAATACAATGACGATTACCAGATAGATATGATTATTGAAGGGAGCGAGGAGGAAGATGAAGAAGAGGACCCCATAGAGGATGACCCCGAAGAAGAGGAAGAGGACCCCATCGAGGATGATCCCGAGGAGGATACCGAGATGGACCTCAGCGGAAAAAACCAGGAGTCCAATGACTTGAGGCACTTGCTGGTGGATAGTCAGGGAACGGGGATGCAATTTATTCACCCCAGTACAGAGATACCACCTGTGCAAGAATTGCCACCAGTGCCAGAGTACGCACCCATGTCAAAAGCTGATTGGGAGATACTGTATACCGAGTACGGTATTAGGAGAAGTGACAGGGAATCTCAGTCTATCCCTACTCCAAGAAGAAGGAGGTCAGAATCCGAGCTGTAGGAGATCCTCCGCCAGAGCGAGGTAATCTCTGCAGAACAGCAGCGTCAGAGGGATGAGCTGATCGCCAGTACTCAGAGGAGGGCTGGTATAGGAGGGCCAGTCATGGACGACCCATACTTTACCATGACTGAGATAGGACCATGTGCTTCAGGGTCAAGTAGGGCGCATAGTCCATCGTCAGATTCCGATGGAAAGCCCCGCCCAAAGAAGCCTTGCACGAGAAGTCTTCCGTATAGGAAACATTTTGGGACGCCATGAGATGGATCAACGTGCCTAGAATAGTTCCTTTTTTCCTAGTATTTCCACATGTACCGTGTAAAACATTCCAGTATTGCGGCATGTACCTTGTAAAATACTACGATCTCCGAGCAATTTGGTCCTGGCACTCGGAAAATCGACTTATGCGTAGCTTGTATAATAGTTCCAGTTCATCTATAAAATACCCAGTTGATCTATTTCTGAGTGATTTTGCTACATTAAGTTTATGAAATAAATATTAATGTATGAAATACTTGGAATTGGATCGGTAAACAGATGGTGAACACAAGGAATACGACTCGAGCTGGTGTTGGGACCAGTCAGGATCCCAGACCAACCGCAAGGGATGTCACTCAAGACGAGCATGAGTCTGAGTCTCGCAATCATCCTAGACGCGAAGGTCAAGATCATACCCAAGCACCAATGACTTTTGATGCTACAACGTTAGAGGCAATTCGAGGAATGGTCATGCAAGCAGTGACTGATATACTGCGACCAAGTGTGCCTCAAGCGCAAGAAGTGCCTACTCACCCACCAGTTCCGAGGTTTGAGGAGCCAGAAAACCATGCTGCCCAGGAGAATACCGTTAGGGCTAGAGACAGCTATGGTCGCGCTCTTAAGACCATCACTTCCATGAGGCCCGATTACTATAACGGGAAAGGGGAGCCAGTAGCAGTGACTCATTGGTTCTCCCATATGGAGAGGCTATTTCGGAACGTGGAGTGTACTGAGGCCGAGAAGGTCCATATCGCTTCTCTTCAGCTGAAGGAGGAGGCTAGCGAGTGGTGGGAGAGCACAGGTTTGGCAGAGAGCCCAGTGTTGACTTGGTCGATGTTCAAGATCAAGATGGTTGATCGCTTTTTCTCTCGTGCTATGAGAGAGGAGAAGCATAAAGAGTTCTTGTACCCAAAGATGGATGGTCTGAAAGTGACCGAGTTGGCATCTAAGTTCAATCATCTTTTACAGTATGCCCCTGCCAAGATTACCAGCGAGGCCCAAAAGATTTGGTACTTCCACGAGTGGATGAGCCCGAATATCAAGCCATTAATGGTGCACCACACATGCTCTACCTTGGAGCAGTATGTGGATTGTGCCTATAAGCTGGAGGTAACTCTAGAGGAGTCGACCAAGAGGCGCAACCGACAGAAGTCGATGCAGAACCAGAACCAGGGAGGTGGCTTTAAGCGCCCTGCGCCACCGTCTAACTTTGCCAAGTCTGGCCGAGCTAAGACGGAGATGACGCAAGGAGGATCGACTCAACAGTCAGGGAAGACCAGGAGTTCAGTTCAGTGTTATAACTGTGGTACTGCTGGGCATAAGAGCAATGAGTGTCAGAAGGAGAAGAGGTCGTGCTTTGGGTGTGGACATGATGGTCATCTACAGAAGTTCTGCAAGCAGGGGAAACAGAAGGGAGTAGAGTCGCAACAAGGGTCAGTTCATCAGAGCAACCGACCTAGGTTCAAGCCTGCCGAGACTCCTAGCCCGTCAGTCCAGACGACTGCTCAGAACAGGGGAAAGGCCCCAGCTGTTTCTGGAAGTCAGGGACAACGCTTGTACGAGATGCGTGAAGCAGATGGACCCAATGCTCCAATTGCTCAAGGTACTTTATACCTTCACTCTACTTCAGTGTGCATTCTATTTGATTCTGGTGCTACGCATTCCTTTATTTCGGATAGCTGTGTTAGCAAGTTAGACTTAGTGTGCAATGATTCGTGCGACCCTTTCATCGTTAGTCTTCCTAATGGAGAACGTTTGGTGGGAACCAAGCATCTGTCCGACTTTCCGATTACCATTCAGGGTAAGGAATTCGAGGCAGATCTAATCTGTATAGCCATGGCTCCATACGACATTATCCTCGGTATGGATTGGCTGACGTGTCACAAGGCGGTGATCGACTTCAGTTCAAGAACGGTGACGGTGTCATCTGGGGGCCAATTCGTGTGCAAGTTTAAAGGTCGAAATGACGCTGATAACGGCAAGTTGATCAATGCGATGGCTGCGTTTAAGCTACTACGACAAGGATGTATCGGGTACCTTTGCTACTTGGATTCGCCCGTGAAGGATGGACCTGAGGTTCTTGATATTCCTGTGGTTAGGGAGTTTTCGGATGTCTTTCCGGAAGAAATTCCTGGATTACCCCCGAACTGTGACGTAGAGTTTTCAATTGATCTTGAGCCTGGTACGGCGCCGATTTCCAAATCACCGTATCGGATGGCTCCAGCTGAGATGCAAGAATTGAAGAATCAACTTGAAGATCTTATTGACAAAGGTTATGTCAGGCCGAGTGCATCGCCGTGGGATGCTCCGGTATTATTCGTCAAAAAGAAGGACGGATCGTTCCGACTTTGTATCGACTACCGAGAGTTGAACAAGGTGACGATCAAGAACAAGTATCCTTTGCCTAGGATTGATGACCTGTTGGACCAGTTGCAGGGAGCAAAGGTTTTCTCCAAGATCGACCTAAGATCTGGATATCATCAACTCAGGATTCGTGAGTAGGACATTCCTAGAACTGCGTTTAGGACCAGATATGGTCATTACGAGTTCATAGTGATGCCTTTTGGACTTATAAATGCTCCAGCTGTCTTTATGGATTTGATGAACCGATGTTTTCACCAGTACTTGGATAAGTTCGTGGTGGTCTTCATCGACGACATCCTGATCTATTCTCCGAATGAAGAAGTCCACGAGGAACATCTGCGGATTGCCTTATCAATCCTTAGACAACATCATCTTTTTGCTAAATTGTCTAAATGTGAATTCTGGATGAAGGAGGTGGCTTTCTTAGGCCACATGATCAATGAGAATGGGGTTATGGTTGATCCCCAGAAGATCGAAGCGGTGGCTAATTGGACACAGCCCCAGAACGTGAAGGAGGTGCGCAGTTTTCTTGGGCTTGTCGGGTATTACAGACGGTTCGTGGAGGGGTTTTCAAAGACCGCTCTACCTATGACCAATCTACTCCGCAAGGTTCACAAGAAGTTTGTCTGGAATGACAAGTGCGAGGCCAGTTTCCAGGAGTTGAAATGACGGCTGACCTCGGCACCCGTGTTAGCACTCCCAGAGGGGAACGACGATTATGTGGTCTATAGTGATGCTTCAAAGTGTGGTCTTGGTTATGTTTTGATGCAGAGAGGCAGAGTTATTGCTTATGCATCCAGGCAACTCAAGACGTACGAAGAAAACTATCCGACACATGATCTTGAGCTAGCAGCGGTTGTCTTTGCGCTAAAGATTTGGAGGCATTACCTCTACGGTATAAGATGCCAAGTCTTCACTGACCACAAAAGTCTCAAGTATATATTTACTCAAAAGGAGCTAAATATGAGACAACGCCGCTGGCTAGAGTTGCTCAAGGACTACGACATGGAGTTGCTGTATCATCCGGGCAAGGCTAATGTAGTAGCTGATGCACTAAGCCGGAAGACAACGCACGAGACTGTAGTTGCTCTACTTACTGCTCAGACCAAGCTAAACCAAGAGTCATGCGACATTGAAGTCTTGTATGACCAGCGTAGAGGGTACCTGAGTATGATGGAAATTCAAGCTACACTGCTGGATCAGATCAAAGAAAAGCAAGTCGATGACATCATCTTGGTGAAGTTAAGTAGTGAAGTGATGGATAGGAAAGCTCCCAGTTTTGTGATTCAGGATGATGGATCACTTTGGTTTCAGGATCGGAACTGTGTGCCTGACACAGAAGGTCTTCGTCAGTTGGTGATGAGAGAAGCTCATTCATCTGCTTATTCTGTGCATCCTGGCTCTAGCAAGATGTACAAGGATCTCAGGAAGAAGTTTTGGTGGCCAAACATGAAGTGGGATGTAGCAGACTTTGTGGCAAAGTGTTTAACTTGCCAGAAGGTCAAGATTGAACACCGCAGGCCAGGTGGTGAGTTGCTACCTCTCCCAGTGCCAGAATGGAAATGAGAGGACATCGCCATGGACTTCATCACTGGGCTATCCAAGACTCGAAGTCAGAAAGATGCTATCTGGGTAATTGTGGATAGGCTTACGAAGAGTGCTCATTTCATAGCCATCAAGACCACATGGGAAACCCAGAAGTTAGCAGAAGTCTACCAAAAGGAGATTGTCCGCTTACATGGCATTCCTAAGACCATTGTATCGGATCGAGATGGCCGTTTCATGTCAAGGTTCTGGCAGGAACTTCATAAGGCTATGGGAACCGAGTTAAGGTTTAGTACAGCTTTTCATCCTCAGACAGATGGTCAGTCTGAAAGGACCATCCAGACCCTGGAGGATATGTTTAGAGCTTGTATACTCGATCGTCCGACTAGCTGGGAGGACAGCTTGAGTCTGATTGAGTTCACGTACAACAACAGCTGGCATGCTACAATCAAGATGGCTCCGTTTGAAGCTTTGTATGGTCGCAGATGCAGATCTCCGATTTGTTGGGATGATAATGCCGACAAAATTCTGCTTGGACTGGAGTTGGTCGAAAGGATGGCTTCAGACATTGCTTTGATCAGACAAAGGATGTTGACCGCTCAGAGTCGACAGAAGTCCTACGCAGATCAGAAGCACAGGACTGTCGAGTTCGAGGTCGGTGATAAGGTTTTTGTCAAGGTATCGCCATCCAAAGGAGTTTTCAGATTTGGTAAGCGTGGGAAGCTTAACCCTCGCTACGTGGGACCATTCGAGATTCTGGATAGAGTAGGATCTCTAGCATACCGCTTGGCGTTGCCGCCATTGGCTCATCCAGTGCATAATGTGTTCCACGTATCTCTGCTCAGAAAGTATGTGCCAGATGAGTCTCATGTGCTGAGCTATGAGGACATCGAGATTCAAGCTAATGGTACTTATGAGGAGATGCTCGTGCGCATTTTGGAGCGTCGTGTGAAGCAGCTATGTGGCAAGATCGTACCATTGGTACGGATTCAGTGGTCCAAGTCTGGATCGGAGGAAGTTACTTGGGAAACGTGGGAAACCGAGTCAGATATGCTCAGGCGTTTTCCCGAGTTATTTTCGACCTAAGTTTCGGGGTCGAAACTTATTTTAAGGGGGAGGAGATGTGATACCCCGTATTTTGTAAGGTTATTTTGGGAATTTTGGAATTTTCCCGAGTACCCGTTTAGTACGTCGGATTTAATTCAGGTAGCTTGAGACATTCTGTAATGTGCTCTGTATCTGTAATATTTTCTCAGTAAAATAAAATACAGACGACGTGCTTCGGATGTTTATACGCGTTCGTGTACGATAATTTTTATCCCGGGTTAATGTCTTGCTCGTTCAAAAGCTGAATGGGCGGGAAAAGGCTAAAACGGCGACCGCCGTACAGTAACGGCGCCCGCCGTCGCTGGGCCCGAGGTGTCAGGCCGTCGTCTCCTACTCTAGGCTCGCCAGGCTAGGAACGGCGACCGCCGTAATTACGGCGCCCGGCGTAGGCAAAGTTGCGGCGCCCGCCGTGATTACCCAGAGGTCTTTAACCGTTGGTCGCCGGAGACGTCTGACAAGGCGCCGATTTAGCCTCGCCACGTCTCGCTTAGACCATCGCGGTGTACACATGATCTGTGGCTATAAAAGGAAGAGGATTGGGGTCAAATTCATGCACAAATCAAGCTGAAATCCTCAAATCTTCCTCTCGCCGGAGTTTGTGCCCCTTGCCGGAATTCTGAAGCTTTTGCCGGTGTCGTTTGGTGGTGTTTCCAGAAGCCCTTGTGAAGCCTTTTGGTTGCCTTTGGAGGTTGGAACCCAGACAAGGCAAAAAGGGGTCAAAACGCGCATCATTTTGGTGAGTTTTTCTCTCGTTCTGTCGTCGGAGTTCTTCACGGCGACCGTTGTGTTCTTTACGGCGCCCACCGTGATGAACTGCGGCGACCGTCGCCAGTGCCCAGAATGCCTTCGTGGCTTTGGCTTGGTTGGTTGTCGTCGTGGCGTCTTTCCTTTCGATTTCTTTCGCCGTTTTTAGATTCGTACTATTGTTATGTCGGATCTAACTTAGGGTTTCCTTATGGGTCGATTCAAAGGAATCTGTGTGCCAGATCTATTCCTGTGTCGAGCCCGGAATCCCATCGTCGTTAGGCTTCGTTCAAACTCTGCGGATTAAGGCAAGTGGTGGTTTGCTCTTGCTCATTCGTTCCATATTTACATTAATTATCAGTAGTTTATCTGAGTAATTAATTTGGAATGAATACTCTGTTTGTCTGGAAATGGTTTTGGTAAACTGTTTTGGAAAACAAAACATTGATATTATAATAGGTTGTATATCTGTTAGAACAACGCTATTATCTGTGATCGCCTTTTGGGCCTTTATGTGGATTTATCCTGTAACTGTTTAGTTAGCACTGTTATATAGGAACGTTACTCGGACTCTGTCCAGTCGTTTCTTTATAATCTGGTATCGGGGTGGCTCGTCTCCATCTGGTACTATTCTAAGATCATGATCGGTCTCTTTCACAAGTGTGTGGAGACAGGACACTTAGCTGGTGTCACAAACCTTCCGGTGTACGTCACTCTCGACAAAACGTATACTAAGATGTGTCGTCCCAATGATGGGGTACATATGTAAAAGTCTAATAATGTGATGTGTGGTTTGTAATATAAATCAGATAAGTGCTACTCGACGCAGATAATTAATAAACCCTCGGCGAGTAGTGCAGCTAAGTTATAGTGCAGCTAGGAAAACTCATCTCGACTTTGATCATAGTACGTTCTCTTTCCAATCTGGACTCGCTGTATGCGGTGAGGTTGGTCGTGAACCAAAGCATCTCAGTCAACTTTTAAATCATTGTTGTATGATTCTGTAAACATTCCAGATTTGTCATAATTCCTTAAAGACTCATTTCCGTTGGAGTCTTCTTTCGAGTCGATGTCTGTGAAGATTCAGTCTTCCAGAATCTTCTCTTGTGCATACCTCTTGTTTATTTCAGTAGGAGTATGATGGTTGACTATCGTCATCGGTTATTATTCGAGAAGCGATGAGTCTAACCTAATACGACTGCTTCGAACCATTCTGCTTTGTACCCTTGCTAGTCTATTCAAGTAGACTAACCCACGAACTTTGTTCTCTGCATGTGGGCTGGTGTCATCCGTTCGATTCGGCACATCAGATAGAAAGTAGCTCAGAAGATTAGAAGGACTATGGAGTCGACGGTGGTTTTTGAACGTGTTAGTTATTTCTTTAAACAAGTTGAGATCTTTTGGACAATGACTTTGGTTGTAATGTGTTTTATAAGACTTCCGTTGTATTTGGTTTAAACTCTGTGTTAGCCTATTCGGGATTGGGTTGTAATCCCGTAACTCATGTTTCCTTGTCAATGTTATGTTTTGGAATTGAATGCTTTGATCATTATGTATCATTTGTATTTCCTAAATTGTATTTAAACGGTAAAGCCTTGGGTGATCTCGGTAAGGAACACTGGGGTCACTGGCGGTAATACCTTTCCAAAAGGGTTAAGTTTTGGGGGTGTTACACGAATAGCCTCTATGCCCGCAACATCGAAGACAACCTGAGGGTTAGCCTGAACATGGCTATTACCTGCGGGGTTATTGTGAGAGGCAGACTCGCTCTCATCCCCCTAATTAGCGGCACTTCTCAGGTTCAACCTTAGGTTGTTACTCTGTAACACCCCTAAATATTACCTTGAAAGTATTACCGCTAGTGACCTCAGATTCCACATCCGAAGCCACCCAAGGCTTAACCATTAATACAAATCATGAAAATAACACGGGTAATATGAAATATCATAATATTTATTTAAACCAAGTCTCAGATTACATCTGTAAATTCCAAATACATTCGAAATACAGAATATGTTTTAATACAGCGGCAGTCTTTTAATAATAAACAATATAAGGGTCTTGATCAGAGCGATCTCACGCCTAGGATCTTCAACCTTGATGAAACTCTTAAAAACTCCATCTGCCTTCATCGTCGGGTTCTAGCCTTCACGGAATGGAAGTTTTCCTGATGTGCCGTATGAGACGGATGACACCAGCCAACCATGCAAGGGAAATAACCGGCTGGTTAGTCTAATGAAAGACTATGCAAGGGTAAAACAAAAAGGTTCTAAGTAGTCGTATTAGGTTACACCCATCACTTCTCGAATGAAAGCCGATGACGATAGTGAACCTCAGTACTTCTACGGAAAGATACGAAACAGAATGATCAAGAGAAGACTCCAAAAGATCGAGTCTTAGGGAAACGTATAAAGAGAAGACTCCAAAAGATTGAGTCTTATCGAAAAGTATGACAAATGTTTGGAAACGTTATAATATCACACAAGCTTTTAAAAAGACTTGACCATTTGGGTCCACGACCAACCTCACCGCGCAATGCAAATTCAGATTTGGAAGGAGGACTTACTCTAATCGAAGTCCGGGCGGTTTCCACGTTGTACTCCTCGCCCAAGGGTATAATAATTATGTGCATAATCGCACTTATCTTATTAATTTCCAAAATGCACATTTACGTTATAAGCTTTTAAGATATATCATCTCATCATGAGAGATATCAGAGGGAATAAATTCCGAATGTCGACACCAGCTGTGTGCACCTACCCTGAGTAAGGGTACAGTCATGACCAGAGAGAGTACTAGGGCAAAAATCCTCCTAATACCAGTTATAAAGAAACGACTAGACCTCGCGAGGTACATAGCGTCCCTACGAATACTCGTTCTAACTAAACAGTTAAAACCACACAATAGTCCACACCAATACCATCATGGTAATTACATATATAATAGCGTTGTTTCTAGCAGTATATACAACCTATTATAATGTCACATTTTAATCACATACGTTTATAAAAACTGTTTCCAAACGACAACAACATTCATCCCATTTTAATTAACAATTAAAAGCAATTGATAATTAACGGAAACACGGAATGATGAGCAAGAGCGAACCACCACTTGCCTTGATCGAGACGAACGAACGAATGACGACGGGTTCCTGGGTACGGAACTGGGAACGGAATCGGATTACAGATTCCTACGATAACGAACCCACAACGAAACCCTAGGTTAGATTCGATAATTAAATAATACGAATCTAAGGAAACGAAAGAACGAGGGTCCCATCCGTGACCGGATTGTCCAAGGCCACGATCACGTTTGCTAAGGCAAACCGCGGTCGTGGCTTGGATTTTGCGGTCGCGGACATCTGGACATCGTCCGCGGTCGCGGCTGTTCATGTCTGCGGTCATGGCCATGAACCCGACAACCCTAATCGGACAATTCCTCACCGGCGACGACACGACAAGGATCCGAGCGAGAGGGCTTCAACTCCTTACTCCACTGTGCTTCCAATGCACCACCACTCGAGCACTAAAACCACCGGCGAGAGCTCCGACGACGACATAAATTTCCGGCGAGACGAGAGAGAGAGAGGGATTGGATTTCGGATGCCAAACACCTCCATCCTGGCCCTCTTTATATAGCCACCGAGCAACCCCCAACGCCTGGCCAGACGAATCGCTCCGGATCCCCCCCCCCTCGGCGAATCGACGGCCAACCAACTGGCGAGCCATTGAAGACGATGCTCAAAGCGTTTTCCGCGGTCGCGGAAAAATGCCTGTTCGCGAGGCTGACGACGCTTCATTTTCCGCGGTCGCGGAAACCTGCCGCGGTCGCGGAAAAGGTCTATTCGCGTCCTTTTTCCCAGAAAACAAATGAACACGTGATAAAATCTCGAAATAATTAATATTTCTACCCAAACAAATATTTTAAGCCTCCAAAATACATCGAATGTATATTATAATGCTCATGGAATTATTACAGAGATAATACGCGTTATAGAAATTACGAACTTTGCCAAATGCGAAACGATTACAGAACGAAGGTTGGGAAAATTACCCAAATACCCTTACTAAAAATGAGGGGTATTACATCACTTCCCCCTTAAAAGAAGTTTCGACCCCGAAACTTGGCCGAAATAACCAAAAAAACGAGGCGTTACATCACTACCCCCTTAAAAAGGTTTCAACCCCGAAACTAGGCCGAAAACAGATCGGGAAAGCGACTAAGCATATCCGCATCAGTCTCCCAGGTTTCCCAAGTAACCTCTTCAGATCCAGCCTTGGACCAAAGAATCCGTACTAATGGTACTACCTTGTTCCGCAATTGCTTATCGCGACGTTCGAGAATACGCACAGGTATCTCCTCGTAGGTACCATTTTCCTGAATCTCAATGTCCTCATAACTCAGCACATGAGACACATCTAGCACGTACTTTCTCAACAAGGACACGTGGAACACGTTATGCACTGGATGCGCCGACGGCGGTAACGCCAAATGATACGCTAGAGATCCTACCCTGTCAAGGATCTCAAACGGTCCCACGTAGCGAGGGTTAAGCTTCTCACGCTTGCCAAACCTAAACACACCCTTGGATGGTGACACCCTGACAAACACTTTGTCACCAACCCCAAATTCGACATTCCTGCGCTTCAGATCTGCATAAGACTTTTGTCGACTCTGAGTTGTCAACATCCTTTGTCTGATCAAAGCAATGTCCGAGGTAGTCCTTTTGACTAACTCCGGTCCGAGCAGAACCTTGTCGGAATTCTCATCCCAACAAATTGGAGATCTGCAGTTCCGACCATATAATGCCTCGAATGGAGCCATCTTAATGGTAGCATACCAGCTATTATTGTACGTGAACTCAATCAGACTTAGGTTGTTCTCCCAGCTAGTCGGACGATCAAGTATGCAAGCTCTCATCATATCTTCCAATGTCTAGATGGTCCTCTCAGACTGTCCATCCGTCTAAGGATGAAACGCAGTACTGAACCTCAACTCGGTCCTCATGGCCTTGTGGAGTTCCTTCCAGAATCTCGACATGAATCGGCCGTCACGATCCAATACAATGGTCTTTGGTGTACCATGCAAATGGACAATCTCATGTAGGAACACTTCTGATAGCTTCTGGGTTCCCCAAGTTGACTTAATAGCCACGAAGTGAGCACTCTTCGTGAGCCTATCAATGATTACCCATATAGCATCCTTTTGACTCTGAGTCTTTGGTAACCCTGTGACAAAATCTATAGCAATATCCTCCCATTTCCATTCTGGCACTGGGAGAGGTAGATATTCACCACCTGGTCCATGGTGCTCTATCTTGACCTTCTGACAAGTCAAGCATTTCGCCATAAATTCTGCTACGTCCCATTTCATGTTGGGCCACCAGAATTTCTTTCTGAGGTCTTTGTACATCTTACTAGAGCCTGGATGTACAGAATAAGCTGACGAATGGGCCTCCTTTATCACCAACTGGCGAAGGCCATCAATGTCAGGCACACAAATCCGGTCCTGAAACCAGAGTGATCCATCCTCCTGAATCACAAATTCGGGAGCTTTCCCGTCCATCACTTCACTAATTAGCTTTACCAAGACCACATCATCAACCTGCTTCTCCCTGATTTGATCAAGTAGCGTAGCCCGAATCTCTAGCATACTCAGGTATCCTCGACGCTGATCGTACAAGACTTCAATCTCGCACAACCCTTGGTTCAGCTTGGTCTGAGCAGTGAGTAGAGCCACTACGGTCTCGTGCGGTGTCTTCCGGCTCAATGCATCGGCTACTACATTAGCGTTTCCCGGATGATACAGCAACTCGATGTCGTAGTCCTTAAGTAGCTCTAACCAGCGACGTTGTCTCATATTCAACTCCTTCTAAGTGAACACATACTTGAGACTCTTATGATCGGTGAAGATTTGGCACCTAACACCATAGAGATAGTGCATCCAAATCTTCAACGCAAAAACTACAGCCGCTAACTCCATATCATGCGTCGGATAGTTTGCCTCATAGGGTTTTCAATTGCCGAGATGCGTATGCAATAACCTTCCCTTTCTGCATCAGTACACATCCTAAACCATGCTTTGAAGCATCACTATAGACCACATAACCATCAGCTCCTTCCGGTAGCGCCAATACTAGTGCGGAGGTCAGACATTCCTTCAATTTCTAAAAACTGGCCTCGCACTTTTCATCCCAGACAAACTTCTTATGGACCTTGCGGAGAAAACGGGTTATAGGTAGAGCGATCTTAGAAAATCCCTCCACGAACCGTCTGTAATATCCAGCGAGTCCCAAGAAACTGCGCACCTCCTTCACATTCTGAGGCCGCTTCCAGTTGGCTATCGCTTCAATTTTCTGGGGATCGACCATAACCCCATCCTCGTTGATCACATGGCCTAAGAAAGCCACTTCCTTAATCCAGAAGTCACACTTAGACAACTTTGCATACAATTGATTTTGTCTAAGGACTGACAAGGTGATCCGAAGATGTTCCTCGTGAGCCTCCTCACTCGGGGAAAAGATCAGAATATCGTCGATGAAGACCACCACGAACTTATCCAGATATCGGTGGAAACATCGATGCATTAGATCCATGAAGACCGCTGGAGCATTAGTAAGGCCAAATGGCATGACTACGAACTCATAGTGGCCATACCTCATCCGGAAAGCAGTCCTCGGAATATCTTCCTCACAAATCCTGAGTTGATGGTAACCAGATCTCAGATCGATCTTGGAAAAGACTTTTGCTCCTTGCAGTTGATCCAACAGATCATCAATCCTCGGCAACGGATACTTATTCTTGATCATGACCTTGTTCAACTCTCGATAGTCGATACAAAGTCGGAATGACCCATCCTTCTTCTTGACGAACAAGACCGGAGCGCCCCAAGGCGATGCACTCGGCCTTATATATCCTTTCTCAAGAAGGTCCTCAAGTTGCTTCTTTAACTCTTGCATCTCAGCTGGAGCCATCCGGTATGGTGCCTTAGAAATTGGCGCGGTACCCGGCTCAAGATCAATGGTAAACTCCACATCACGATTCGGGGGTAACCCGGGAATCTCCTCCGGAAATACATTCGGAAACTCTCGAATAACAAGAATATCAAGGATGGAAGCCTCATCTCTCTTGGGCTTATCCAGGTAGCACAGGTACCCGACACAACCTTGTCGAAGTAGCTTACACGCATCCATCGCATTGATGAACTTGCCGTTATCAGCGTCATTACGACCCTTAAACTTGCATACAAACTGGCCCCCAAATGAAACTGTCACAGTCCTTGAGCTGAAATCGATCATTGCCCCATGGCGCGTCAGCCAATCTATACCACGAATAATGTCGTATGGAGCCATGGCTATACAAATCAAATCTGCTTTGAACTTCCTACCCTGAATGGTAATTAGAAATTCTAACAGATGCTTGGATCCTACTAACTGCTCACCATTAGGAAGATTCACTACAAAAGGCTCATAAGCCTCATTGCATACTAAGCCTAGCTTATTTATACAATCCTCCGAGATGAAAGATTGAGTAGCACCCGAATCAAATAGTATACACACAGAAGTAGAATGAAGGTATAGAGTACCTTGAGCAATAGGAGCATTCGGTCCATCAGCCTCACGCATCTTGTAGAGTCGCTGACCTTGACCTCCTGAAGCAGCAGGGCCTTTCCCCTTGTTCTGAGCAGTTGTCTGCGTTGAAGGGCTAGGAGCCTCCACTGGTTTGAATCTGGGTCGGTTGTTATGACTAACGGACCCTTGTTGTGACTCATCTCCCTTCTGCCTCCTCTGCGGACAAAACGTATGCAAGTGGCCCTCCTTCCCGCAGGCAAAACACGTCTTCCTTTCCTTCGGACACTCATTACTCTTGTGCCCGAGTGTACCACAGTTGTAGCACTGGATCGGATTCTTGCCCTGGCCCGAACGTTGCGTAGACCCTCTGTGAGTCATCTCCGTTCTAGCTCGGCCAGACTTGGCAAAGTTTAACGGTGGCGTGGGTCGCTTGAACCCACTTGCATGAGGCTGGCTCTGCGCTGGTCTTTGGCGATTGCGCTTTTTAGCCGACTCCTCCAGAGTCACCTCCAACTTATAGGCAGCATCCACGTACTGCTCCAGAGTAGAGCATCCGTGGCGCACCATAAGTGGCTTGATGTCCGGATTCATCCACTCATGGAAATGCCAGATTTTCTGCTCATCACTGGACACTTCCGGCCCAGCGTACTGCAATATGTGATTGAACTTGGCCGCAAGCTCAGTCACTTTCAATCCATCCGTCTTCGGATAGAGAAACTCCTTATGCTTCTCTTCCCTCATAGCTCGGGAAAAGAATCGATCAGTCATCTTCGTCTTAAACATTCCCCAGTTCAACCCAGGGTGATCAGCTAGACCGGTGCTTTCCCACCATTCACTAGCCACCTCCTTCAGTTGAAGGGAAGCAATGTGCACCTTTTCAGCTTCAGTGCACTCGACGTTTCTGAACAATCGTTCCATGTGTGAGAACCAGTACGCCACTTTGACTGGCTCTCCCTTCCCATCATAACTGTCAGGCCTCATAGAGCTAATGGTCTTCAATGTTCGGCCATAATTGCCTCTGTTCCTGACCGCATCCTCATGAGGTACATGGACATCTGGCTCCTCGAACCTAGGAACCATAGGAGGAATTTGCACACCCTGTGCCTAAGGCGCGATCGGTCGCATAATATCGGTGACTGCTTGCATCACAATCCCCCGAATTGCCTCAATTGCCGCAGCATCGAATATAACTGGGGCGTTGATCGGAACTTGGTCACTGCCCACAGGATTGTTGTGAGAAACTGACTCGTTCTCATCCATTGGGTTCGCGGCATTCCTCAAATTTAGTCTGGGGTTGTTGCTTGGCCCAGCACCAGCACGAATGGTGTTCCTTGTGTTCACCATCTGTTTACCGATCAAATTCCAAGTATTTCACAACATTAATATCATTTCCATATGCACAATGTATAAAATTGACTCAGAATAGATCAAACTGGTAAACTTTTATTGATGAACTGAAACTGAGTTTGAAAGGGTCTACATAGAAAAGCTCTTCCAAGCGATAAGACAAAATTGCCTGGAGGCTACAATTCTTATCAAAACGAAACAAACAAAACACTAGAAAGAAAATGCTAGACGCTCAACACCGGCCCCCATCATGGTGCCCTGAAAAGATTCCTATAATCAGGAGCCCTCATGCACAACTTCTTCGAACGGGGTCGATCATCGGGGTCTGGCGTCAGACTCCTTGCCCTACTTGGCCCTGGAGCACATGGCTCATCCCTCGGCCTCGGTGCCCTCGGCCTTTCCCTAGGCGCGGGAACACTCGGTCCAGCCCCGTCGGATCCCGTTGGGTAGCAAAACTCCTCTAGAAACCCTGGTTGGAAGTCTGCCCTGTTCACCTCATACTGCGGGTTGAGTAGCAGCCTAGCCTGGCGAATATACTCCTGGAGCTCGTGGACATCCCCAAGCATTCGGGAGAGACCGAGCTCTGTCTCGTACATCCTCTCCTCCATGTCGTATAGGGCGTTTGACCACTCCTCCAGTCGCTCCTCCAGTACTCGGGGCATTGGCTTGGCCTGCTAAGTCGGGACCACCCTTGGTGTACCCATCGACTCCCACGGCCTTTCTCTCAAACGAGCACGCTCAATTGCCTTGTTCACCTGGCGACGCTCTTCATGGTAAACCATCTGACTCAGGCGAAGCACATGTCGCGAGTTAGGACTCACAATTGGCCTCCTCGGAGTAGGGATCACTTGCGGGTCCTCTAGTGCATCCAGCGGCCCACTCCTTCTCCTGACGATACCAGAAATACCAAGCGCCTCCCAAGCGGAAGGGGACAACGGCGTATACTCCTCCTCAGGTGGTGGCACCGGACTCGGGAAAATGAATTGCATTCCCGAATCCTCACTGTCCTCCAGCAAGCGCTCCAAGTCATAGCCGTATTCCTCGAGGTCCTCCTCGGGGTCCTCCTCCTTCGGATCCTCTTTCGGGTCCTCCTCCTCCGGATCCTCTTCCGGTCCTCTTCAATTTTGAAGTCGTCGTCGTAGTACCCTCCAAGGTACTGCGCCGGCTCCTCCTCTTCCTCGGTATCCTCCCTTGGGTCTGCTTCAGGCTCCGCCTCGGGAACCCCAGCCCTGTCAGATACCAATACCACCAACTCTGGGAGTACGGTCTTCACCTCCTCGGGTGGGCAACTGGGCTCCCCGACCTCAAAGCACGGCGGGGGAACCGGGAACTCGACCCTAACTGGAGATGGCGGGGCCACCTCGGCTTCCTTCGGGTTCCTCAGTTGTGAAATAAATGCGCCCATATCCTGCGAGGCGACGAGAAAAGAATTAGTCTTTCTAAATATAGAAGCGAACTTACTATATCAGACTGTAAAAAAGGCACGACTAGAACGGCAGAGATTTCAAAACGACACATTTGTCCAAGTATGGTTTAGTTCCAGAAATTCAAATTTGCGAATTTAAACAACTTTCTCAGTTCAAACGGGTAACAGTTTTACCAAAATCTTTGTGTCCAGTAAAACATTTTGAAACCCAACCCATTTTAAAAACTTTTGGCTCTGATACCAAATCTATAACACTCCTAAATATTACCTTGAAAGTATTACCGCCAGTGACCTCATATTCCACATCCGAAGCCACCCAAGGCTTAACCATTAATACAAATCATGAAAATAACACGGGTAATATGAAATATCATAATATTTATTTAAACCAAGTCTCAGATTACATCTGTAAATTCCAAATACATTCGAAATACAGAATATGTTTTAATACAGCGGAAGTCTTTTAATAATAAACAATATAAGGGTCTTGATCGGAGCGATCTCACGCCTAGGATCTTCAACCTTGATGAAACTCTTAAAAACTACATCTGCCTTCATCGTCGGGTTCTAGCCTTCACGGAATGGAAGTTTTCTTGATGTGTCGTATGAGATGGATGACACCAGCCAACCATGCAAGGGAAATAACTGGTTGGTTAGTCTAATGAAAGACTATGAAAGGGTAAAACAGAAAGGTTCTAAGTAGTCGTATTAGGTTACACCCATCGCTTCTTGAATGAAAGCCGATGACGATAGTGAACCTCAGTACTTCTACGGAAAGATACGAAACAGAATGATCAAGAGAAGACTCCAAAAGATCGAATCTTAAGGAAACGTATAAAGAGAAGACTCCAAAAGATTGAGTCTTATCTGAAAGTATGACAAATGTTTGAAAACGTTATAATATCACACAAGCTTTTAAAAAGACTTGACCATTTGGGTCCACGACCAACCTCACCGCGCAATGCGAATTCAGATTTGGAAGGAGGACTTACTCTAATCGAAGTCCGGGCGGTTTCCACGTTGTACTCCTCGCCCGAGGGTATATTAATTATGTGCATAATCACACTTATCTTATTAATTTCCAAAACGCACATTTACGTTATAAGCTTTTAAGATATATCATCTCATCATGAGAGATATTAGAGGGAATAAATTCCGAATGTCGGCACCAGCTGTGTGCACCTACCCTGAGTAAGGGTACAGTCATGACCAGAGAGAGTACTAGGGCAAAAATCCTCCTAATACCAGTTATAAAGAAACGACTAGACCTCGCGAGGTACATAGCGTCCCTACGAATACTCGTTCTAACTAAATAGTTAAAACCACACAATAGTCCACACCAATACCATCATGGTAATTACATATATAATAGCGTTGTTTCTAGCAGTATATACAACCTATTATAATGTCACATTTTAATCACATACGTTTATAAAAACTGTTTCCAAACGACAACAACATTCATCCCATTTTAATTAACAATTAAAAGCAATTGATAATTAACGGAAACACGGAATGATGAGCAAGAGCGAACCGCCACTTGCCTTGATCGAGATGAACGAACGAATGACGACGGGTTCCTGGGTCCGGAACTGGGAACGAAATCGGATTACAAATTCCTACAACAACGAACCCACAACGAAACCCTAGGTTAGATTTGATAATTAAATAATATGAATCTAAGGAAACGAAAGGAAACAAAAGAACGAGGGTCCCATACGTGACCGGATTGTCCAAGGCCACGATCGTGTTTGCTAAGGCAAACCACGGTCGCGGCTTGGATTCCGCGGTCGCGGACGTCTGGACATCGTCCGCGGTCGTGGCTGTTCATGTCCGCGGTCGCGGCCATGAACCCGACAACCCTAATCGGACAATTCCTCACCGGCGACGACGCGACAAGGCTCCGAGCGAGAGGGCTTCGACTCCTTACTCCACTGTGCTTCCAATGCACCACCACTCGAGCACTAAAACCATCGGCGAGAGCTCCGACGACGACACAAATTTCCGGCGAAACACCTCCATCCTGGCCCTCCTTTTATAGCCACCGAGCAACCCCCAACGCCTGGCCAGACGAATCGCTCTGGATCCCCCCCCTCGGTGAATCGACGGCCAACCAATCGGCGAGTCATTGAAGACGATGCTCGAAGCGTTTTCCGCGGTCGCGGAAAAATGCCTGTTCGCGAGGCTGACGATGCTTCATTTTCCGCGGTCGTGGAAACCTGCCGCGGTCGCGGAAAAGGCCTATTCACGTCCTTTTGCCCGGGAAACAATTGAACACGTGATAAAATCTCGAAATAATTAATATTTGTACCCAAACAAATATTTTAAGCCTCCAAAATACATCGAATGTATATTATAATGCTCAGGGAATTATTACAGAGATAATACGCGTTATATAAATTATGAACTTCGCCAAATGCGAAACGATTACTGAACGAGGGTTGGGAAAATTACCCAAATACCCTTACTAAAAATGAGGGGTATTACATACTCGGCCCAACACCATCACGAGTTGTGTTTCTTGTATTCACCATCTGTTTGCCGATCAATTATTCAAGTACTTTACAGCATTAATATCACACTTAAAGACGCACAATATATGTAATTGATTCAGAGTATATCAAACTGGCAAACTTTATTGATGAAAGAACTGAAACCACGCTTTATAAGTTTTACAATAACCTTCATAAGTGACAAGACAAAACTGTTAGGAGGCTAATGCTCTAAAACAACAAAAACAACACAACGAGAAAAGGGTCACTAAGACATGCTACTGTCCCCCTCGAGGTGCCCTGAAGAGATTCCTGTACTCATCAGAGCTTCAATATCTCTTCGGAGGTGATCCGTCCTCAGGTTCCGGAGCTAGCCTCCTTGAACTACTAGGACCTGGAACACTCAGCTCCTCCCTGGGCACGCTCGACCCTTTTCTAGGCACAGGTGGGTAACAAAACCGATCCAGGAAACCTGGGCGAAAATCCCCCACATTCAGCACATAGTGCGGGTTGATCAGTTACCTTGCTTGCCTAAGGTCATCCTGAAGCTCGCGGACGTCATCCAGCATGAGAGAGAGACTAGACTCAGCATTGTAAGCCCGCTCCTCCATAGCGTATAACGATTCCGTCCATTCCTCCATGTGCTCAACTAGCACTCGGGGTCTGACCCTTGCCTGTTGGGCAGGAACATCCACAGAAGCCACAAACGATCCCCACGGTCTCGCTTGTCTACGGGCTTGCTCAGTCATCTCCTCCACTTGGTGATAAGCCTCGGAGGAAGCCATCTCACTCTGATTGTGCACATGACGAGACACAGGGCTCATCGTCGGCTCTCCGGGTGCGTGAGTAGGATGCGGACCCACTGGCGCATCCAACGGCTCGTACTTCACCTTGTCGGCACCAGACACCCCAAGTGCCTCCCAAGTAGAAGGAGACAAGGGTGTGTACTCTGGAAACGGCGGCATCTCCGGGCTAGGGAAGATGAACTGCATCCCCGGATCTTCTTCGTCCACAAGTAGGTGCTCTAGACCCAGATCATAGTCGTACTCCTCGAGGTCCTCCTCAGGATCCTCTTCAGGGTCCTCCTCTGGGTCTTCCTTAAGATCCTCCTCGGGATCCTCCTTGGGCTCCTCTTCGAGGTCTTCATCGGGATCCTCCATCTTGTCAGATATGAGAACCACCGACTCCTCGAGGACGGTCTTCTCCTCCTCTTGAGGACTAACCATCTCCCCTACTAAAGCACACTCTGGAAGAATAAAGGACTCCAGCTCGACCTTAGGTGGCGGAGCTACCTCAGCGTCCCTCCTTCCTTTGAGTTGCGAAACAATAGTACCCATTGCCTGTGAGGTGACGAAAGAGAATTAGAACTTTCTAGATATATAAGCTAACTTTCTATATTAGACAGAAGAAGAAGGCACGACTGGAATGGAAGAGGTTTCAAAACATAAATTTTTTCTCAAAGGTATAAATTCGGTCAAACCTTGATTCGTCTTTTTGAAATACCCACTTGATTTCTTTACTACAAAACGAAGAACGATTTTCGAAGTTTTGTTTTAACTAAAATGATTTGAAAACTTAAATCATTTAAAAACTTCTGGCTCTGATACCAAATCTGTAACACCCCCAAAATATCTTTGAAAATATTACCGCCAGTGACCTCGGAATACACACCCGAGATCACCCAAGGCTTACCGTTTTTATAACAAATGATATAATGTTGTAAACTTTATCAAATAACATGAAAGTTACCAAATAATATTCAAACCAGCGTCGTAAATTACAACTGATGACAAAATTCCAAATACAGTAAGAGTTTAGTACAGCGGAAGTCTTTGAAATAAATAAACGCCATGAAGGGGTTTTGATCTGAGCGATCTCACGCCAGGATCTTCAACCTTAAGAAAAACACTTAAAACGTCAACTGCCTTCAACGTCGGGATCTGGCCTTCACGGATGAGGAAGTTTACCTGATGTGCCATATGAGACGGATGACACCAGCCAACCATGCAAGGAATAAAAACCGGTTGGTTAGTCTAATGAAAGACTATGCAAGGGTACAAATAAAAAGGTTCTAAGTAGTCGTATCAAGTTACAACCATCGCTTCTCGAATAATAGCCGATATGCGAGGTGAACTTCGATACTTTTACGGAAACATAAGAAAAGGCATTATCAAGAGAAGACTCCAAAGGAAGTGAGTCTTATGGGAAACGTATGAAGAGAAGACTCCAAAGGAATTGAGTCTTATAGGAAACGTATGACAATTGTTTGGGAACGTTAAGTTTTCACACAAGTTTAAAACACGACCTTGATTATTTGGGTCCACGACCAACCTCACCGCGAAATGCGAATCCAGATTGGAAAGAGGACTTACTCTAACAAGAGTCCGGGCGGTTTCCACGTTGTACTCCTCACCCGAGGGTATATTAATTATGTGCATAACAACACTTATCTTATTTAATTCCAAAACTTACATTCACGTTATAGCTTTTAATTCACATCATCGCGATATGAGAGACATTTTGGGAATGAATCTCGGTTGTTGGCACCAGCTGAGTGCACTTACCCTGAATAAGGGTACGGTCATGACCAGAAGTACTAGGGCAAAATCCTCCTAATACCAGTTATAAAGAAACGACTAGACCTCGCAAGGTACATAGCGTTCCTACGAATACTCGTTCTAACTACACATGTAAGTTCATACATAAATCCACACCAAAAACCATTACGGTAATATCATACATAATAACGTTGTTTCTAGCAATATATACAACCTATTATAGATTCATATTTTAACACATTGTTATTAAATTTGTTCCCAAACATAAAACAACAACTTTTATCCCATCTTAATTAACAATCAATTAATTGATAATCAAGGGAAACATGGAATAATGAGCAAGAGCGAACTGCCACTTGCCTTAGACTAGACGAATCGAAGAGATCGGGTTCGAGATCTAGAACTTGAATCTGAGTACGGATTCCTACGACAACGATGAATAATAAGACGATAAGTTAGATACGATACGAAACGAAGATACGAAACGAAATGAAGCTACGAAATGAAACGAAGGGAAAAAGGCCTGAGCCGCGGCCGTGGTTACCATGGTCGCGGTCGCACTTGCTGGGCAAGGCCGCGGTCGCGGTTAGCATAACCGCGGTCGCGGTTTTCTAGGCCAGGCCCGCGGTCGCGGTGGATGGGGCCATGGTCGCGGATGCCTATCCAAACGACAGCTTGGAGACGAACTCGGGCTTACCGACGACAAGGGCTCGGCTTCTTCACTCCTTGGATGAATGCGCACTACCACCACGCTGCCAACGACTTCCTCCGGCGACCACTAAAACTCCGGCGACCACTGAAACTCCGGCGACAATGAATTAAATGAGAGAGAGAGATGGCTGCAGATGGATGATGAAGAATGGCTGCCACAACTCCCTTTTATAGCCATGGAGGAGCAGAAGTTCACCCCACACCGAGCAAGCCAATCGGTTCCCCTCCCCGACGTTAGGAGCACGTGGATAAAGCTAGACGTCGGCCTTCTGGAAGCTCGAGGAAGGCGACGATCCGAGAAGCCCGCGATCGCGGTTTGCCCACAAGCAAAACCGCGCCCGCGGTTTCGAAACCGCGCTCGCGCTTTTGGTTCCTTGGTCGTGTTTCTTGCTCGAGGTCATGCTTAACTTATTACTTTTAGTACTCCCCAAATACTTTAAGATCCAAAATATTATTAAACGTATATTATTGCGTTCAAATGATTCTACAGAGGTTTACAGAAATTGCCTAACACGTCTTTGCTTACAAACGACGGTTGGGACTTTTAGGGGTTATTACATTAATAGTGGACAAGGATGGAGCTGAAGACATTCTAAAGATCCAAGATATGGCAATCTCTGAACAATCAAATGTAACTCGGGCAGATGACGATGAGAGAGGTGAAAAACAGCAAGTACAGGGTCATTTTTCTGAAGTCGGGGATGAATCTTCATCAGGGAAGAAGAGTTTGCATGTCACCATGCAAAAGTTGGAGAAAGTAGGGTTTGTGGATGGGGGTATTGAGGTTGGACGGCTGAATGATAATTCCAAGGAGGGGGATGGAGAATTGATTTCAGTAGGCCAAGGTGATAAAAAGAAATGGAAAAGACTAGCTAGGGAGGGTAGGGACAATAGTGGACTAGGGGAATTGGGTAAAAAGGATTAAAAAAAAGGAAAGAGAGTGGGGACTGCATGGAGGGAGTATTGATGGGTTCTATTGATTATGGGTTTGAGGGTGGTGTGGATGGTACTGATAAGAGAAGAAAGTTTAATGATGCTTTGCTTTGCAAGGCGATATTGGCAGGGAATGGTAAATCCCTTCCTTGTAGAGAACCATGAATCTTCTCAGTTACAACTGTCGAGGAATGGGGAAGGCCCATCCAGTTGATCGTCTCACTGCCTTAGTGAGAAGGGAGGCCCCTAGGGTTCCTTTTTATGGAAATTAAAAGTGATAAAAAGAAAATGGAGGCTATACAACGTAAGTTGGGTTTTAGTTATGGGTTTTTGGGTGATTGCATTGGGAGGGCTAGAGGTATTTCTTTGATGTGGGAAGAAAATGTCCAGCTATCTATTTGCTCATACACTTCACATCATTTTGATGCAATGGTTCGATTGGGAGCTTTTGTTGAATGGCCCCTTTCTTGTTTCTATGGTTAGCCTCGTTGAGATGAGAAACACCATACTCTTAGCTTGATTAAGAGATTACATGAGGATGAGCATGATGCATGGGTTTGCATTAGCGACTTCAATCAAATTGGGAGTGTTGACGATAAAGTTAGTGGTGTGGAATCGGAGTTTGACCAGATCCTTGCTTTTAGGGAAACGATCTAAAGTTGTGAACTTCGTGATACCTCCTTCTCTGGATCCCTATTTACATGGGATAACTATCGATTGGGAGATGATTTTATATAGGAGAGACTGGACTTTGGGATGGATAATGAGGCATGGCTGGACCTTTTCCCGGATGCTCTGGTTGCTCACTTGGAGAGATATGGGTCTGATCATGTCCTGATTTGACTTATGCTCTCCAGTGACGATGTTGCGGGGTCGAATGCGAGGCGTCCTAGGCCGTTTCGATTTGAGGTGATGTGGGTTGAAGATTTAGACTATCAAGAGGTCATTCAAAATGATTGGGAAAATCCAGGGAGTTGTCATGCGGCCAGTGGGGTGGAAGGCAAACTTGCTCGGTGTGCTTTGGATTTGAAGGATTGGGATTTCCATCACTTTGGTAATGTGAGAAGGGACCTACAGAAAGTTAGGAAAGAGTTGCGTGAACTTGGGATTACTGGTATGAGAGGTGATCTTATTGCTAAACGAAGGGAGTTGGAGCGTAAGGAAGGGGAGTTGATGCGAAGAGAGGAGTTATTATGGCTCCTACGGGCTAAGGCGAATGAGTTTAAAGGTGGTGATCAAAACTCATAAATCATCCATATGAAGGCGTCAGGATGAAAGAAAATGAATAAGTTAAGGTAGCTTGTGGATGGGAGTAGTAAGGAGTGGAGATCCTTTGAAGGAAAATCCAAGGTCACTATTGAATATTTTCAAGATGTTTTCCGGTATGATATCCTTGCCCCCATAAACGGCTACTAAAGGAATTAAGCCTCTAATGTTGGACGAGGATAATCACCAACTGCTTCTTCCCTTATCTGTAGAGGAGTTTTGATCAGCCCTTTTCTCTATACATCCTACTAAATCTCTAGGTCTTGATGGTATGTCAGCACTTTTTTTCCAAAAGTTCTGCAATATCATTGGGGAGGATGTCTCTTCTCTCGTATTCTCTATTCTTAATGGTGCTAACTTCCCATCATCTTTTAATCACACTTTTATTACTTTGATTCTGAAAGTTAATGACACATGTAGAATGCAGGATCTTAGACCAATCAGTTTGAGCAAAGTTATCTACAAGATTGTATCTAAAGTCCTTACCAACATGCTCAAATTTTTCTTAGGGAAACTTGTGTCTCAAAGTCAGAGCGCTTTCGTCCCATGCAGGATTATCACGGATAGCGTCTTAGCAGCCTTTGAGATCTTCCACCATATGAAGGCAAAGAGAGGTGGCAAGAAGGGTTATATGGCTTTAATGCTTGACATGGACAAGGCGTACGACAGGGTTGAGTGGGATTTCTTGGAGCATTGTATGTGACGCCTCGGTTTTGCTGAGGGGTGGACGGACCTGATCATGCGATGTGTCACGACGGTGTCTTTTTCTGTGCTTATGGATGGCTCTCCGACACAAACTTGTATGCCTTCTTGGGGTTTGCGTCAAGGTGATCCTCTATCGCCATATTTGTTTATGGTTTGTGCTGAGGGGTTCTCTGGATTGTTTAGGCTTAGCAAGGAGCAACACCGACTTCATGGTATTTCTATTGCTCGGAATGCTCCCACGGTTTTGCACTTATTTTTTGCTGATGATTGCGTTCTTTTTGCAAAGGCCACTTGTCAACAGGGTAACGAAATTCTCCATATTCTCCATACATATGGAGCTACTTCGGACCAACAAGTTAACTTTGCAAAGTCCGTGCTTTCTTTTAGCAAGAATGTGAACGATGATCGAAGGGTCGAGATTCAGAGTATATTGAATATCCGCGAGGTTGAAAAGCACGAGAAATATTTGGAACTTAGAAGTATGATTGGTCGATCGAAGAAGGTTATTTTTGGGTAGATCAAGGTCTGCATTGTGAACAAATTAAGCGGTTGGAAGGCCACGACTCTTTCTCGTGCCAGTAAGGAAGTTTTAATGAAGTCCATCGCTCAAGCCATCCCTTCTTATGCTATGTCCTGCTTTGAGTTCCCATCTACATTTTGCATGGAAATTGAACAAATCCTATGTAGATTTTGGTGGGGTGATGGTAGCGACAAAAGGAAAATTCACTAGCTTAGTTGGAAATGCCTCTACTAGCCAAAGAATTTGGGGGGTCTTTCTTTCAATGTCATGAGAAGCTTTGTGGCTACAAGATGGGGAGAAATCACGGCCCCTAAGATAATCCTTAATGACTCTGGAGTGATTGTATTCAAATTTGAAGAAGAGAAAGATCTACTGTGGGTCTTAGAAAAAGGACCTTGGCTCATTGGTGGCATAAAACCAATAGCACTTACCAGATGGAGTGAGGGAGTGAAATTCGACCCTTCGTGCTTTTCTTGCACTCAGTTATGGGCTAATTTTCCTGAGCTGGATGTTAGATTTTGGGATGAAGAATTCTTTGAGAAGATGGGCAGCGCCTTGGGCAAACCCATTTACATTGACAAAGTGACTGCCAATCAAGAGAGGCTCTCATATGCTCGCATCCTTGTCGAAGTCTCAGCTAGTACCCCGCTGCGCAATGAAATTGTCTTCCTCGGAGAGGATGGTGAAAGAGTGGTTCAACCTGTCACTTATGTATGGCTTCCTGCAAGATGTGATAAATGTTGTGTTTTTGGGCATGGCAATGGTGAATGCCATCAACTAAAACCTCGCAGGCACCATCCCATGGGGCAATACAGACTGGTCAGGCAACAGTGGAAAAGAATAGAAATAGCTCAGCCCAAGGCCCCTGCTGCTGCGCCTGACGATCAAGTACAACTGGAAAAGGGTGAATGCTCTAAGGCTCCCTCAGCTCATTCTTCGCCTCTTGTTCGTATCATCAGAAAGCAGCAAGAAGAATGGCTCAAACCTTCCAAAACTTCAAAGATCTCTGCAGACAAAGGGAAAGACTTGCAAAGGAAGGATGGGAGAACAAGAGCTTCGTCTAGGTTCTTGGCTCTAAGTGACATTCTGGAGAACCTTGAAGATAATGGTTTGGATGTGGATCCTGATGCTATCCAATCCAATGACTAAATTAACCATAGCGAGCTGGAACATTAGGGGTTTAAATCACCCCACGAGTCATACTTTTGTGGAAGAGTTTGTGAAACAATACAACGTGACTTCCTTGCCATTTTGAAGACCAGAGTTCGAGGGCCCAAGGCTGAAGCTATATCAAAACTGGTTCTCAGAGGCTGGAAAAGAGTTACAAACTATACAGGTATTAATGGGCGTATTTGGATTTTTTGGAAAGATAGCTTTTCTGTTGAGTCTATTTTGTTAGAAACCTCTCAAATATTACAATGTAAGATCTCTTCTCCCATGCTCTCTAAGTCCTTTATACTTTCATTTATCTATGCCTCTAACAATCAACGAGACAGACTTGATCTCTGGAATACACTCAAGCACACTGCGATGACTTATGCAGGAACGACATGGGTTGCCCTTGGAGACTTCAACTCTATTTCTGATGTCAGTGAAAAGTTCTCAGAGAAGAGATCGTCATCCCAGTTCTCAACTGATCTCAAATTCTGCCTTATCAAGACTGGTCTCCTGGACATCCCTGCTATAGGAGCCTTCTTCACCTGGTCAAACAAGCACAAAGATGGTTCCTTAACTCAATGCAAGCTGGACAGAGTTGTGGCGAACAAGGAATGGATGGATGAATTCCCTGATTCAAGTGTATATTTTGCTAATCGTGAATGCTCAGATCACTCCCCAACTATACTCACTATTCAAAGCTCACATCGTCCGAAGAGGAGATCCTTCAGGTTCTGTAATGCTTGCTCTCTGCACCCTGATTTTCATAACACTGTGGCCTCAGATTGGAGCAAACCAGTTCATGGCGTCCCCATGTTCAAGCTAACAGCTAAACTGAAAAGGCTGAAACCCCTATTGAGAAGACTTCACACTAATTCGATTGATGCTGAGGAAGAGATCATTAAAAATTTGCGCCAGAAACTCTCTGTCACTCAAACTGAAATGCTCTGCAGGCCTTGTGACGCAGTTCTCCTACAAGTTGAAGAAGAGATTCTCTCCTCTACCAAGCAGTCCATCAGCGTGAGAAACAGCATGCTCCAGCAGAACGCTAAGCTTCATTGGCTGCAATTCCAGGACCAGTGCAGAAGCTACTTCTACAACTCCATAAAAATGAGGAAAGCAAGGAACAAGATCTCGTCTATCCTGGATGAAGGAGGACATCGTATTACTGATCATGTGGAGATTAAGGCTCACTTTGTTGATCACTTCCGGTCTTGGTTTGGAACTGACAACCTTTACCCCCCCCCTGCGACCAACATATCTTTGATGAAGGCTCTACTGTGAATCACCAGGACATAATGTCCATGATCAGACCTTTCAGCAGAGAGGATGTCAGGAATGCTCTGTTTGATGTTGGGAGCAACAAGTCACCGGGTCCGGATGGTTATGGGGCTCACTTCTTCAACGAAGCATGGGGAATTGTAGGTAAAGATTTTACTGATGCGATTCTTGACTTCTTTCAAAAAGGCAGATTGTTGAAAGAAATTGGATGCTCTTCCATTGCTCGTGTATCAAAAGTACATCACCCGAGCACTGTCAATGATTTCAGATCGATTGCTTGTTGTTCGGTTATCTACAAAACAATTACTAAATTGATTGTGACCAGATTACAAGCAGTGCTTCCAGACCTTGTTGATCAAGCACAAGGTGCCTTTATCAAGGGGAGATCCATTAGGCACAATATCGTTGTTTGTCAAGATTTGATCAAAGGCTATGCCAAAAAATATACAAGCCCACGGTGTGCTATCAAGATAGACCTCCGCAAGGCCTATGACACGATCAACTGGGCATTTCTCTTCCAAGTCCTACAGGGGTTTGGGTTGCATGATAGGATGATTAAGTGGATTAAGCAATGCATCACCAGCAGCTCTCTCACAATCAATTTTGAAGGCGAACTCACTGGATTCTTCCCTTGCAAAAGGGGTCTTCGGCAAGGAGACCCATTAGCTCCTTATCTCTTCGTCCTAGTGATGGAATACTTGAGCAGATCATTCAAGCTTATGAGCAGACTTAGAGATTTCAAATTTCATCCTAGATGTGCTAGAGTAGGAATCACTCATTTATGCTTTACAGATGACCTATTCATCTTTGCTCATGGAAATCTAGCTACTCTGAGAACAGTGAAGAATCAAGTTGATGGCATATGTAACAGATCGGGCCTCTCCATCAACAGTAACAAATCAAAGGTTTTCTTTGTTGGGGTGGACACTGCTACTGAAAGTCAGATAACTGATGTGCTGCAGATTGTCAAGGGAGTCCTCCCAGTGACTTATCTGGGAGTTCCTTTATGCAGCAGGAAAGCAATCTCTGAGGATTACAAGCCCCTGCTATCAAGAATCACATCCAAAATCAACTCATGGGCTTCTAGACACTTATCTTACGCAGGGAGATTATAGCTTGTCAATGCTGTCCTATTTGGTATTACAAATTACTGGTGCAAGATTTTTGTCCTACCGAAGAAGATCATCAAAGTGCTTACTGCCTCAATGCGAAACTTCCTATGGAGTGGATGCAATGAAGGTAGAAAAGCACCTATTGCCTGGAAAGAGGTCTGCAGATCGAGAGAAGGAGGAGTAGGCCTTAAGGAGATTCTGTCGTGGAACAAAGCAGCCTTTTCAGAATTGATCTATGACCTTCTCCATGACTCTAATTCTATATGGAAATCATAGGCAAGTACTAACCTTATCAGAAGCGGAAATTTATGGACCACTGAAAGGAAAGACACAGACATTGCCTTATGGAGATCATTGCTGAACATGAGGGATGAAGTTCGGGAAAGGGTCAACAGAGAAGAGCAAATCCCAATGATCTTGACCTACAAAGGCAGATTTGACAGCAAATCTTTGTACGATGCCTTCAAGTCCTCTGCAACTACTGCATCCTGGAACAATTGGATTTGGGGCAGCCTCAACACCCCCAGAACCTCCTTCATTTGCTGGATGGTTGTTGGATCGTTAGAGTTACGTCTGAGGGAACAAAGGCTTTGTTCCCACAGAAGGCACAGCGGAACAATATAGCAGGAAAGATAACGAACGAACTCACGATATATAGTGGAAACCCTGATTGGCAAAACTAGCTTCTCAAGGAAAAACCACTACCTTCAAGCATCCGTTTGAGAGGATTTTGAAGCGTCTACTTGTCTTATTGATTTCTTGTTAGATTACACTTGTATCCTGGACTTCAACCTCTAGACTTCCCACCTAGATTTGAAACCTCTTCTACAACGATGAATCGAACTCAACCCTCAAAGACTCACAAACACTTCACTCTCTTTTTCTTTTCTTTTCGTTTGATGCCCCGAGTTCGTACATAGAAATGAATCCCACACTCCTATAAATACAACTCGTCTAAACCCTAATCGTAACAAGATAAGATTTCTCCAAATAAGGTAATAAGAAGATATGATTTGATTGAAGAAATAATATCCCAACCGTCTATATTAATTAAAGAAAAGATTCCTTAAATTAATATAACCGGATAAGATATAATCCCCTCTCTCCAATTATCTTATCTTAGGAAAAATTTCCTAAGATAAAACAATCGGGTTTCTCTCTCTCCATAACTTCTCGATCAGCTTTAATCCTTGCAGCCGAAGTCTTCTATCCTTGACCGCGTGAGCCTCCATGATTTGTTTCCATAATCGTCACGCTGGATTTCTTTCTTTCATTCGTAGCTTTGATCTTGTTCGTCATTGATGTTCCTTGAGAGGTAACAAATCACATGAACAGAGCTTTGTTCCCTCTGCGATCCTTCGCTGCAATGGTTCCCTGAGATAACTGTCTTTGTTCCTGAAATACTTAGTACCCATATTAGTTGAATGTTTGTTACCATCAAAACCTAAGGAATTCAACAAATTCCCCCTTTTTGATGGTGACAAACATCCTTGGCAATAAATCATATACATACGAGAAAAAGACAGTTATGGAGAGAAAGGTTTCCCACTTAGGCAATATTAGTTCCCCCTTAGTTCAGCAACATATGAAACCATGTTCTGTTCCCCCTCAACCAAAGCTACCTGCCATTTTCCCCCTTTTGGCATCATCAAAAACATAAGTAAAGAGATAGAGAGAAAAAGACCACAGCTAGATAAGCAACATTTCCTTTTGCATTAGATTGAAACGCACAAACATAGACTCCACGAAGATACAACAGCAATGTAAGCAAGTATAACATACATGATTAACATGCCAGTCAATGCAAGCACATGAAGCAGGATCAAAGAAGTTCGAAGAGTAAGGGATAGATGTGTTAGGGAATAAAAGAGGGATTGGTTAGCCAGAGAACGACGAATCAAGTACCACTGGTGCCTGTAGAGGGATTCAGAGTATGAGTAGCCGTTAGAGCACGCACATCCTCCATAAGTCGCCTTTCTTGTTCTGCCAATCAACGATATAGCGTGAGACAAACTCTTCACGGCCCTTCGCAGATCTGTTCATCTTTTGTTTCTCCTGAGAGTCTGCTCTTCCTTACGGCTCTTTCTCAGTTGCATTAGTCCTCTCTTTGTGTACCTTGTGATGTTCCAATTTTTTATATTTTTTTATTTTTTTTGGAACAACACAATCTTCAGCTTTTCTTCTTTGACCAAAGATCACACCCAAGAGGATTTTTTCCAGAAATAAATCTTGTAAAAGGTTCTGTCCAAATCCATCAAAGCCCACAAAATCTCAAGCACAACAACCATCACGCAGCTACCACATCATCTTTTATGAATCACTTCTCAAGCAGTTGCAAGCCGTCATCACACATCATACTTGTCAAATCCCAGTCACATACCACAGAGGCGACAATTCGTATTCTCGACTTTCCGAAAAAGTAGAGGAGTGTGATGCGGGGGTAATGTTACCAGAGAGGGTACAAAGAACATCACACATAAATATATACGAGAATTTTTAATAATGTTTAATCATGAATGAGAGGCTCCTAGATGTGGATGATAAGAGAGGCTCATAGGAAGCATCAAGCATGATGGCTAGGGTAGGCTGTAGAGTCAACAATCATTTGGGCTTATAATGAGGGATCAATGCATCAAGTTGACTCTTTTAGGCCGAAAGAAAGCTGAATCATGTATTAACAAGATAGCATAGAGAATCATGCATGCAATTTTGCACATTAGTGAAGTATTAGCATGAGTCTAAGCAAGGCGTTCAACAAATGATCAAGAAAATGAATGCAGATCAAGACATGATGATTAACCTTTCACACTTTACCATGTAATTTAGCCAATCATAGAGGAAACACAACAAATAGACATGTGGTTAGGGGAACAAACTAGGCTTCATATGGAACTGAATGTAGAGTTCCCCAACAGGTGTCCTAATGAGAAAATTGGTGTTTGATTCTTGTGTTCCATGAATTTCCTTGTATGCCAATCTTTCTCCACACAGTGATGTCTTTTCTAGATGTATATAGTACCTGAGTATACAAACACGGAACACTTCAGTCATTAAGTCCTTATCCACATATCCATTTCTTTTGCCTTTGTCACCAGGCCTTTGAGTCTCAAACATTCCTGCAGAAGTGAGGTGAGACTCGCTTTGTTCCCTGTCAGGTAACTGAACTTAATACGAGTGAAATACCGGGAACTTTCCTCACTTTATCCTACACAGAAAGAGTTAGTTCTTTGCGAACCCATACAAACTTATGCTTTCTGGGCGTAGGAGCAACATATCTGATCTTTGGAGGTTCAACATTCATTTGCTCCCTTGTAGTACGAGCAATCTCCTCATTGTGTTGCTTCAGAAGGCACTCTTGTTTGTGACCAGAATGCCCGCAATACCAACAGACCATGTGGCACTTTAGGTCGACATACTTGCTCTTGCCAGGTCAAATTGTTTTGTTAGCAATCCTAGAATGAAAATCAATGTTATTGGACTTACTGCTTTGGGATTGCTTCAACCAGATTTTATGAGCCTTCTATCCATGGTACCAAGCCTTGCTCTCGTCGGTCGGTTCTGAGCTGTCTTTGCCTTTGTTCCCTTTAGAGGAACTCTCCCCCTTTTCTTGCACTGGCTCTTTTCCTTTGACTTTAGAGCCTTTTGACTTGGTTCTATCAATAGGAACCTTGGGTTGATAGCCAATACCAAAGCGAGGTACCTCCTTCTTTTCAGGCTTCTTTTCATTCTTGGCTGCAACAAAGACAATACCTTTTGTCTTGTCCTTCTGTTCCTCACTGAGTTTGGTTAGATCACTAGAAAGTTTTGCATTTTCTAGTTTTAGCATTAATGACTCAGCCTCAAGTGAGGAGACAGAGGACTCTAGAGAAATAATCTTCTCAGTGAGTTTAGGACACTCAGTGCACGGGCTTGGAGAAGAGGATGAGCCTTTCTCAAGTTTGACCACTTTTTCTGCCCATCCTTTGTTTTCTTCGATCAAACTTGAGATCGATTCATCCCTATCTTTAATCTGTTCACTGAAAAGACTATTCTCATGAACAAGCTTCTTAATGAAGGAAACTAAGCTTTCTTTTGACTTCCTTTTCAAGCTAGAGATGAGTTCAGATTCACTTACCTCAGTTCCCTGCATGTTGCCTTTTGATTTGTCATGGTCTTCTATGGCCATCAAGCAGACATCTCTTGAATGAGAAGATTCTTCATCCTCTGAGTCAGTATCACCCCATGTTACGACCATTTCTTGCTTCCCTTCACGAACCTGAGGGTGACCAGCCTTTTTCTTGAAGCAGTTATCGGCAAAATGTCCCTTGTGTTGGCAGTGGTAACAAACGACATCCTTCATGTCTCTGTTCCCTTCAGAGGAACTCTATGTGTCCTTGTTTTGAGACCATATTTTCTTCATAGCTCTAGTGATGAGAGTCACATCTTCATCACCGTCCTCATCTTCGTCTTCAACTTGAGATAGGTCAAAGGCACGTTCAACCTTTAAGGCAATGCTTTGAGCCTTCTCTTCTCCCTTTTTGTTCATCTTGTGGTTGTATACAGATGCGTTGCTTTCAAGCTTGGCAACAACCTCTTCCATGGTGAGAGACTTGACGTCAGTTTGGGAGTACAGAGCGAGAGCAATTGCGTCCCACTGAGAGTTGAGGCCTTGTATAAAGTGATGAGTGAACTTCCAGTCTGGCATCTCTTCATCAAGGAACTCCAATTGACCCACGATCCCTTGGAACCTGGAGTAGAACTCTTGAATGTGCTCATCCTCTCCTTGAGAAATTTGATCGTACTCCTTCATCAAGGAAAGAATTCTGTTTTTCTTGACATCTTCATTTCCATGATGGAGACGTCTTAGAGCTTCCCAAATCTCCTTGGCGGTTTTGTAGTCGATAATTTTCTTGAGATCCGTGGGGAGAAGGGCCATGTGAAGGATCTTCTTGGCTCTGCAATTCTTCTCCAGCTTCTTCCAGTCTCCATCGGTGTAGTCGATCTTTGGCTTAGGCTTTGTAGCGTCCCTTTCATTTGGGATAGCCGTGGGGCCAACCTCGATGATTCTCCATATCTGTCCATCGAGGGAACAAATATGGGATTCGATTTGCTCAACCCACTAGTCATATTCACCTCCCTTCAGGACTGGTGGCTTCCAGAATGAATCACCAATAGCGTTGCTTGACGACATCTTTCCTGCAAAGTCTAAAACGAAAACAATCTAGAGCACCAGGCTCTGATACCAATTGTTGGATCGTTAGAGTTACGTTTGATGGAACAAAGGCTTTGTTCCCACAGAAGGCACAGCGGAACAATATAGCAGGAAAGATAACGAACGAACTCACGATATATAGTGGAAACCCTGATTGGCAAAACTAGCTTCTCAAGGAAAAACCACTACCTTCAAGCTTCCGCTTGAGAGGATTTTGAAGCGTCTACTTGTCTTATTGATTTCTTGTTCGATTACACTTGTATCCTGGACTTCAACCTCTAGACTTCCCACCTAGATTTGAAACCTCTTCTACAAAGATGAATCGAACTCAACCCTCAAAGACTCACAAACACTTCACTTTCTTTTTCTTTTCTTTTCATTTGATGCCCCGAGTTCGTACATAGAAATGAATCCCACACTCCTATAAATACAACTCGTCTAAACCCTAATCGTAACAAGATAAGATTTCTCCAAATAAGGTAACAAGAAGATATGATTTGATTGAAGAAGTAATATCCCAATCGTCTATATTAATTAAAGAAAAGATTCCTTAAATTAATATAACCGGATAAGATATAATCCCCTCTCTCCAATTATCTTATCTTAGGAAAAATTTCCTAAGATAAAACAACCGGGCTTCTCTCTCTCCATAACTTCTCGATCGGCTTTAATCCTTGCAGCCGAAGTCTTCTATCCTTGACCGCGTGAGCCTCCGTGATTTGTTTCCATAATCGTCACGCTGGATTTCTTCCTTTCATTCGCAGCTTTGATCTTGTTCGTCACTGATGTTCCTTGAGAGGTAACAAATCACATGAACAGAGCTTTGTTCCCTCTGCAATCCTTCGCTGCAATGGTTCCCTGAGATAACTGTCTTTGTTGCTGAAACACTTAGTACCCATATTAGTTAAATGTTTGTTACCATCAAAACCTAAGGAATTCAACAATGATTTTCAAAGGTGGTGTACTTACCAAAAGCAAACTTAAAACTATGGGCAATATTCAGGATGACACCTGTGTGTTGTGCAATGGTGAAGCTGAAACACAAGAGCATATCTGGTTCAAGTGCAGGTACTCCAAGGATGTCCTCCACAGAGTTCTTACTTGGGCAAAAATTGGTCGACGACATGGAGACATACATGAATGGATTGAATGCGTCCAAAGAATCAAGGGAAAGAACAGCATCAAATTCTCCTTCTGGATCTGCTGCATCACTGCAGCCATGTACTATATATGAAAATGCAGGAATTCGAGTGTATTCCAACAGAGAAGCATAACTTCCACAGAATGCTCTATGACGATAATCAACCATGTTAGGAATTGTGTCTTATCTAGATGGAAAAAGGACAATCGAGAGACTAGAAAATGGCTTGAAAGAGTTGGGATTAATGCCTAGATCTTGTAAGTCTTACTTATCATGAATGAAAATTATTACCTTTCATTCAAAATAAAATAAAATTGGGGGGTCTTGGTTTTAGAGACATTGTGAACTTTAACAAGGCTCTTCTGGCACGCCAAGCTTGGCGTTTGATATAGAATCCATCCTCGCTAATTGCTCGTCTCCTTAAAGCGAAATATCACCCTCGGTCTGACTTTTTGGATGCTGGCTTAGGCCCTTCCCCGGGTTCTGTGGAAAGGAGGTGCTTTTGCAACGGGTTCTTTGGAATGTTGGCCACGGTTCTTCTATCCGATCGAGTATGGTGCGACAATAGTTTTTTGATGCGGTTTCGACTCATCTGGACCGAAACGAGGTTGAACTGAGGGCCTTACTTGTTCACCGCCTGATTTTTCAGCACCGTCACTTGTTGTCCAATGGGCTCCTCCTCCTGGTGTCGTCAAGATCAACTGTGATGATGCTTGTGTGTGTTCGGGGTCAGCATGTGCCCCAAATTCTGCTGCTGAGGTTGAAGCTTTGCTAGCTCTTGGGCTATGGAGATCATGCTTGCCTGGAATCTGATTGCCTTTCCATTATTTCAAAGCTGCGCAGACCGGGTACATGGCACCGTTCTTTCTCGCCTCCTGTCACTGCAATCCAGATTCGTTTCTTGCTCGTGCTCCCACTCTTTCTGTCCACTACTTAGCATCTTTCTGTCCTTCTAACACTATTTGTTGTTTATTTCCTACTCTTTTTTTCTCCTGCTTTGGATGCTATTTTGTCATCTAATGTTTCCACTTAATGCAATTTGGTTTTGATTGCTCAAAAAACTAAAAAGATTATACCAAAAAGACCTCAAACGCCCCCCATGAATCGAAAAAATCTTTGGCAAGGAATGAAAAATGTTAAACACAATTCGTATGATATGAATAATATTTTCAAACAATAATTTACCTATTTATATAAATACAAATATACAATGATTCTTTATTCCCTATTAGTATGACATTTTTTATAAAAAAGGATATATAAAATTATATGAAGCATAATAGGTAAATATTTTTTATACAATCATATCTATTTATTTCATTTATACGTTGAGCAAATTTTGTATTATACGTTTAATATATTTAAGCCATAATTCATCTTATTTATACAAATAACGATATAAAAAGCTACCCTATTTATATGATTATTTTCTTGTGTTTTCTACGAAATCAAATCATATAAATCATATCATTATAAGATTATTTTTCATGTAATTTTTAAGAGAAATTATCATATAAAATTATATTAAGAAAAATAGAAATAAAACAGAAAAGATAATGCTAAGAAAAGACAGAGATATGTGGATTGAGTTTCCCATACATTTAGTCCTTATGGTACAACATGCGAAATATTATGGGCCATTGGATCATGGAGATGGAGGGCTGAGATTAAAAGGGGTGAAAAAGAGTAAATAGTGACGCGATGGCATGGTGAACTCTTTTTTTTTCGGCCAACAACTTTTTTTTAATATTTTTTTGTCTCTGATCGGTTTGGAATAGACAATTATTGACGCTCACATATAAGTACTACATGTTCATTTTTCTATACCGTAAGGTTCACATATAACATGTTCATGTTCAAACACATGTTTTTGCACATTTAGTGCTTATTTGTGAACTTCAGTGCACAAATAAGTGAACATTAACATCTTATTTGTGAACCTTCTATATAGGTTATTCCAGAATGATCAGGGGTTATTTTTCGTCTCTGATCGTTCTGGAATACACAATTATTGACGTTCATATATAAGTACTAAATGTTCATTATTCTATGCCGTCAAGTTCATATATAACATGTTCATGTGCAAACACATGTCTTTGCACATTTAGAGCTTATGTGTGAACTTCAGTACACGAATAAATGAACGATAAGAGCTTATTGGTGAACCTTCTATATAGGTTATTCCAGAATAATCAGGGGACGAAAACACACAAAAAAAATGTTGACCCAAAAATAAATAAATATATATATATATACGGCCGAGATCGCTTCGCATTTCGCACGAAAATGACATTTCGCGCGGAACCCAAATCTAGATATGTGACCTAATAAAATACGTATTACATGTATTACACAATATACCATGTGTAATGGAATTATTGTATTGTATAACATGTAATAAATATGGATGTTATCAGTAAAATATACACAAAAGTATATATAATATTGTAATATAATCTATTATTAAAAAAAGATTAACCAACTAGTACAAAGAATGCAAAAAAGATAGGACTATGTCCATGCGATTAATTTCAAATAAAATCGTGTAATTAATTTTGTACGGAAAAATTATGCAAGATGATTAACTATGTGAGTTGATTAATTACTTATATAGTCTTGCTTATTTTATAATTTATTTTTTATTCACATAGCTATATGTAATTTGAGTAAATATGTATTTAATGTTAGTTAGGAAATTGACTTTCTCAGAACCCTTATATACTCATATATACTCATGGATATTCACAAAAACAAAGATGTAATATATAAAAAACAATTTTATATTTTATAGTAATAGTATATAAGGTATATTTTACGGATAGTTTACCACTCTTTATTATACACTTCACACACATACTCACTCGAGCACACACTCGTGCTCGATTAAACAAAATGACCACCCACTGGCCTATTTATACATGGTACAAGTCTGGTTAACACCACTAACCTACTCTATTTCCCAAGTAGATATTGTTACAAAAAACTATCTTGAACATTCTAGCCTTTACTTCATAAATTAAACTACTCTAAAAATGGCAAGACTACTCTAGAAACTCCAACTTCTCCATTTGAACAATATTATAGCCCTGGGCCTCTAGAACTCCATCAGCCCGTTATCTATAAGCCTACCCGTCTTAATTAACTTTATTTAATATTTAACCAACCTTTGTTTGGAAATATAAATTATTCTCCAACAATTCCTCCTTAATTCACATATCCAAATAATTGTGGAATCTGAAACCTCACCTTTTTGACATCTCAAATTCAACATCATAACATCTTGTTGCACGACTCGTACCTCTTTTTCTCGTTCTTCCCACTTCGAATGGTCAAGCATTTCACCTTAAACACCTTACACCACTTATACGTGTCGACAAACTCGCACCCTTTTGACATTATAGCTCCGAACGAGATGATGTTAATTTTACTTGAAGGCACGTACCTCACATTATGAACATTGTGGCTTGTATCGTTATGAAGCCTCAACCTTACGCTTCTGATACCCTTGACCTTCAACTTCTTACCACAAGCTTAGTTGAGGTGACCAAACTCTTCATCCCTCTTCAAGGCGTTGATGCGAACAACCCCTGAAGTGTTGTCTGCAACGCAGGATCTTTGATTCCTCAAGCTTGAATTCGATTCCTTCTCTTCCGTAGCCAAAGAGATGGCTTTCCTAGGGCTAAAGAGATAGCCTTCAAACGCGTCAAAGAGATGACGAATACATCAAAGAGATGATCACGAACACCGAAGAAACGATGAACAATTGCTCGAAGCGACGAGCTACGGGATAGACGATCTGTGGGATCGAAGAGTTGACGTTAGAACTCAAGGGAAGGAGCGTACTCAACTTTACTACTCAAATTCAACGTAACATTAAAAACTAGGGTTTCAAGGTTTATATAGCAACAAATCAATAATTAAAATAATAATAAAATTGTTCAGCAAACGACGAAAGGAGATCGCTAACGCGGACCGAAAGTGGGAAATGCGGCGGTCGCCGTCATTTGCCGTAGGCAAGTCTTCGGATTCTCCATAGGCGGCGGGCGCCGGAAAGTGGGCGGCGGTCGCCGTAAAGGGGGCGGCGGTCGCCGTAAAGGGGGCGGCGGTCGCCGCACCTCTGCTTCTTCTCCCGTGTTCTTGGTGGCCGGCGGCGGTCGCCGTAAAGGGGGCAGCGGTCGTTGTCCTCCTTCTTCTTCCGTGAACTCGTCGTCTTCGCCCTCCTCGAGTGCACTCCCGTTGTTCCCTCTTTATCCTTCGCCATCAATGAGCAGGTCATGGAGCTATCAATCTCCCCTTCTTGGCTACGAAGCGTCCCTGCTTCGTCCTTGTCGTCAGAAGCATGAGACGTTGGAGGAGAACGAGCGGCGACGTGGAAAACAGGACGTACACTATAGCCAGTGGTTGGAGGTGGCCATCCCACGGGAAGCTCATCCGGACTGACATCCCCAGGGGCCTGCAAAACAGAAGGCACAGTAATGGGTAAAACAACAAGATCTGGAACATTTAGAGGACACGCTAATGTAGTAAGTAAAAGGCAAGGACGACGTCCCTGAATGATGGGGGAGACAGCCTGAGACTTAGTCAATAAAAGCCGGTCTTCACAAGATCCTTGAATGTCGGGCGAAGTTGTTGTAGAGGGATGTTTTGTTGATGTCTTTGGTGGCTTTGCACGTTCAGCTGCTGGCAATGGATGCCCCTTGGTTTGTTCAATTGCCTTGACGCGGTTCCTCTCAACTTGATCTTGCAAAATCTCCTTAGGGCTCATAGGAAGCAAGGTGACCTTCCTTCCATTGTGCAGGAAGACGTAGTGATTGAGGAAGCCATCATGAAGAGTTCTCTTGTCAAATTGCCAAGGTCGCCCTAAGAGAAGATGCGTGGCATCCATGGGCACGACGTCACAAAGCACCAAATCCGCGTAATGACCAATGCTGAAATTTATGGTGCATTGTTGCTTCACAACATAGGAGTCATCACCCTCGGAAATCCAGTGTAGACTATATGGCTGGGGGTGCGGAGTCGTATTGAGCTTGAAGTGCATGATCACCTTGTCATTGATGATATTGCAACAACTCCCACCATCTATAATAACACTCAAAGAAGCACCCTGGACCGCACACTTAGTATGAAATAAATTCTCACGTTGGTCGAGTAAGGTATCTTCTTTGGTGGTAAGAACTCGGCGTGTAACCAAGCTAAGAGGCACGGTGCCTGGCTCGTCCTTATGGCTGCATATGTATCCGTCCACGTCATCCTCCTCCTCCTATGCGTACGTGTCAAAGACTGGCCCGGTGTCAGGTGTGTCCTCATCAAAGGACTCGTATCCGGAGAGGTGCGAGAAGAGGACACGTTTGTTGTTGGGGCAGTCCCGTTGTATGTGGCCATGCCCTTGGCACTTATAACAGACCTTGTCACGCACCCTTTCATCGGAAGGAGGTGCTCGACGCGGCGGTGGCTCGTTGACGCGCGCCGGGTTGGTGCTCGGCCGAGTGGTCGGCGCCGGCGTTGTAGACGCGGGAGCAACCTACAACGAGGAACGCATATCAGTAGAAGGGGAACTTGACATAGGGTTAGAGCCATACCTGGTGTGAGGCTGAGACCAAGACGCTCTCTTCACCGCTTGAGCTTGCGACCATATCTCTTGTGCCGTATGTGCGCACTTTTGGAGGTCCCGTATGTTGAGCACCCGAAGTTGGTTGCGAATAGGCTCATGCAGGCCACAAAGGAACATACTCCAAAAGTCCTCGTCAGTGTGATGGATGCCTTCCTTATGGGATAATTCTCCAAGTTCAGCATAAAAGTCAAGGGGAGAACGGTTACCTTGAGCCGCTAGTTGTATCTTGAGGCGCATTTCAGAAGTAAAGTCCTCGGAAACATACTTCTTCCTCATGACCCGCATAAGATGGCGCCATGATGTGACTGGGCGCTCGCGGTGATACACACGGTCGGAGCAGAGGCGATGCCACCAAGCCTTGGAGGCGCCGTCGAAGTGTAAAGTGGTGGTTGTAACCCGTTCTTCTTCCAGGTATTGGTAATGGTTCAACACATACTCCATAGACTGCTGCCAATCAAGAAATTTAAGAGGATCAAATTCACCAAAAAAGTTTGGGAGTTTTACCTTAATGTCGGGGCGACGTGGTCCATGGCGCTCGGGGCTCGGGCGACGCCGTTCCGGTGTGCGGCGGCGGTAGCCATGGCGTGTAAGACGCATCTCCTCATGGTGCTCCAACTCATACGCCTCATCATCAACAAATCTGTCCCGGGAGTGGTCCAAGGTACAGTCAACGTCGTCATCAAGCTCGGACTCGGAATCGTCATACCGCGTATGTTGTCGACCTCGTACCCGACGGTCCTTGGTGTTGACATACGGTAGGGGATCCTTGGAGGCGCAAACACTTCGACGGGAGCAATCTGAAGTGTAATCCTGAACTCTCGGAGCAAAGGTGGGATTGTACCGGACGCGGGATTCGCCACATTTAGTAGGGTAGCCTTCAATTTGAGAGCGAAGGCGATCCTATGGAGTAGACAAGACGCCCTTACCCTTGCGGTCCAGTGGTTGGCTTGTGGAGGCCGGAGGGTTCAGCAAGGGGTCAACTGTGGGCAACGTCATGTTACTCACGGCCTGACGAAGGCGAGCAAGCTCAGCATCTTTCGCGATGATTTGCCGAGCTTGTTCAACATTCGAAGCGTGCAAGGTGTCATTCTCAGCATGAAGGGAGTCAAGCTGTTCATAGGCGGAGTCCATGTGTCCGGGGCTGCAGTGGCCCGTAGAAGGAGAGACGCTCGAGGTAGGGACATCCATAGTACCTATACGAAGCATGCAACACGAGAAGTAAGTTGCACCAAGCAAAAGAACAAGTCCAAGCCAAGGCCTTGTCTCAAAAGTGACCCAAGAAATTTTTCGCGAGGCGTACTAATTTGGGTTGCTCGTGAGGAGGGAGAGGCTTGAACGGAAGGTAACAAGGCAAGAAGTAGCAATTCAAGTCCCAAACAACACACCAATTTCCAAGTGCAAGCAAATGAAATCAAGTTTCTCATAATTAATCACAAGAGAGTTGAAAATTTTTCTTTGTCCTTTTCAATAAGAGTTGCATAGAGACATGAAAGAAGAGAAGATGGAGTATGACCGTATGGTGCGTTCTCTGCCTACTCTTTGTATTTTTTGTTTTTGAGGCTTCCGTCTTCCCAAACCTTTCTGTTTTTGTTTGATAAAAGGTGAGAATAGTATGTTTGTTTTGTTTATACGGTCACACCTTGTTTTTGTTTTGTGCTGATATGATGGAGAATCAAGCAAGAAAGAACCACACAAGCAAGTGCAGGAAAAGCAAGAAGAGACAAGCAACTAGAAGGGAATAAAATCTAACAACTAATCTAGCAATTAATCCAAAGGGAAGCAAGACTTGATCAACAAGAACAAGGAAATCAAATATGCAATCAAAGGAAACAAAAATTGCTAGAGGGTAGATGGTAGGATTGGGGAACAAGTAATCAAAACCTAAGGGAATTAGGGTTAGTCGTGAAGGTGAGATAGGCGGCGGCGGACGGTGGTGGTGGCGATCGGTGGTGGTGGTGAACGGTAATGGGTGGTGGCTAGAAAAAAAAATTCTAGGGTTTGTAAGCGGTAAAATTTCAAGAATCACAAGAGAGAGAAGAACAAACTTAGCTTGGAAAAGGCTCTGATGCCAGTTGATGCGAACAACCCCTGAAGTGTTGTCTGCAACGCAGGATCTTTGATTCCTCAAGCTTGAATTTGATTCCTTCTCTTCCGTAGCCAAAGAGATGGCTTTCCTAGGGCTAAAGAGATAGCCTTCAAATGCGTCAAAGAGATGACGAATAGATCAAAGAGATGATCACGAACACCGAAGAAACGATGAACAATTGTTCGAAGCGACGAGCTACGGGATAGACGATCCGTGGGATCGAAGAGTTGACGTTAGAACTCAAGGAAAGGAGCGTACTCAACTTTACTACTCAAATTCAACGTAACATTAAAAACTAGGGTTTTCAGGTTTATATAGCAACAAAGCAATAATTAAAATAATAATAAAATTGTTTAGCAAACGACGGGAGGAGATCGCTGACGCGGATCGAAAGTGGGAAATGCGGCGGTCGCCGTCATTTGCCATAGGCAAGTCTTCGGATTCTCCATAGGCGGTGGGCGCCGGAAGGGGGGCGGCGGGCGCCGGAAAGTGGGCGGCGGTCGCCGTAAAGGGGGCGGCGGTCGCCGCACCTCTGCTGCTTCTCCCGTGTTCTTGGTGGCCGGCGGCGGTCGCCGTAAAGGGGGCGGCGGTCGCTGCCCTCCTTCTTGTTCTGTGAAATCGTCGTCTTTGCCCTCCTCGAGTGCACTCCCGTTGTTCCCTCTTCGTCCTTCGCCGTCAATGAGCGGGTCATGGAGCTATCAGGCGTCCTATAATGCTTGATCTCCACACACATGCAGCGAGGCGACACTATCCATCAGCCACTCGGACTTGGCAACCTTCGCACTCGTTTTCAAGGCCTCTTCACCAACATCACTGACCAAATTAGTATGGGAATCACTACTAGACGTCCTTAACGACATCCCTCTCAACTTCTGTAAGTCCTCCCTCATTTAAGGACACCTCTCTTGCATGTGACCCTTCTCCCTGCAAGTAGCACTCCGTGTAACTCAAATCCCAACGTTGACGTGAGTTTACTCTCAATCTTGGGTCAACTTGCCCCCTCGTTTGGTTCCTCTCTTGCTCACGCTCCCCCGCAACTAGTATGTGATATCCTCCTGTCGGTAACGTCATTCTTCATCATTCTCTCACTCTCCCGCAAAGTGGCCATCACCACATCTAAAGTGAGACTCGACCTTCCTACAAGTAACATCTACACGAAGGACTTAACAACAATAATGTCTGCTCTTCATCATTTATAATGTCACTTGCATTCATCAACTAACACACTCGTTGATTAAACGAAATAATGTGGTGGTGAAGATTATCTCATTCCTCCATCTTCAGTGAGTACAACTCCATCTTCAAACATAATAGGTTTGTCAATGACTTCGACGCGTAAATGCTCTCGAGCTTGTTCCACAACGCTTTCGGCGTGGTCTCCTACAACACGCTGAACTTAATCTTGGGAGCAAGTGGAACTCATGGAACCAGGCTTCTCCTCCTGATTGTACTCACCGTCTTCCTCTAGATTTTGCTATATTCCTTCTCACTCTTGGAACCAGGCTTCTCCTCCTCTAAAGCCTGATCAAGACCTTGCAATACCAAAATGTCTTGAATTGTACTCTGCCACAACGTGAAGTTGATTTTCCCATCAAAGAGTGAGATCTCTAATGTCCTCGACAAATTGGTTGCCATCACACTAACAGGAGCTCATTCCACCAACGAACAAAGCCCGTATCATTTAGCACCAGCAACCTCAACTCTGATACCACTGTTAGGGAATCGACCCTTCCCAAGACCCTTGTACACTTACCGACACTCACTGAAACAAAGACGCAATATAAAAAAACGAATTTATATTTTATAGTAAAAATGTACAAATATATTTTACGGATAACTCACTACAATTTGTATTATATGGGACACCTATAACTTCACACCCGCACACTCACTCCAACACACTAAATTTTCTCCATAAATCAAAATAACCACCCACTAGCCTATTTATACATGATACTAGTCGTTTAACACCACAGACCTACTCTATTTCTCAAGTAGATATGGTTACAAAAACTATCTTTAACATTATAGCCTCTACCTCATAAATTAAATTACTCTACAAATGTCAAGATTAATCTAGAATTTCCCACTTTTCCATTTGAACAATATTATAGCCTTGGAACTCTAGAACTCCATTAATCCATTATCTATGGGCCTACCCTTTTTAATTAACTGTTTACATATAGTAGTATTAAATGACAATATTAAGAGAAATGTAAAACATGATTATGTCCATATTAAAAAGATATCAAATTTAAAAACGAAATTTATCTAGGAAAGTGATAAACTTGGATTATTTAATTTATCATATCAAGATATTAAATTATTAGGCTAATTTATTTATCATATCCTATTAAGTAGATTCTTTATCAAATATATGATAAGTTATATTTGTGAAATAAGAAAATTGGAGTCTACAAAAGTTAATATAAATTGTAAAAATAGTGAGGAAAATAGGTAAATGGACATTTAGATTTGCTTAGCTTACATAGCCTACAAGACGGCACACGGGTAAGATAGAGAAATATGATTTTTGTGTATATATATAGATGATGTGAAAAAGAAGGTGACAACACGTGACATATAGTAACCTGCTGCGAAAAACGCAGTGACATGAAGTTTTAGAAAATTAACATTTAGTAATTATAGAGTAGATATAGTAGATTGGAATGAAGAGCCACAAAATATTATATTTTTTGTCATAGCCACAAGGTATTAGATTGGACATTGTTATTCTCAAACTACTAGATTAAAAAAAAGGACAAGTAACACTAGTATAAAAAGGGGTATTAACCGCATAATTTTTAGAGCGAATTTTTCAAAACCGAGGTAAACAAGATATACGGACCGCATTTAAATTAAAAACCATGGTGCAAATTATTTTTTTAATTACTTAAATTTGAACCAAGATTTAAAATATAAGCGAGGTAAAATATTATACACGGACCACAGCTAAAAACTAAGCGAGGTAACATATTAAAGTAGGACCATGGTTAAAATTTAAGCGGAGTAAATATTAAATGCGGACCACTTTTGTTTTTTTGATAAGGGTAATAATTCGAGTAACCGACAAAAATGTCGGACCACTCGAGAGGTCGATAAATCGGCAACTGGAAAAACCAGTTAGTACAACACATACAAGAAAAAGAAAATACAACAAAGCAAAAACGAGCTACAAGACTAGTGAGAGAAGTGAGTCCACCACCAGACGACGGGTCAAACAGAAAAACAATCCTGGGAAAAGTTGAATGGACAACCATGACGTTGCCCCCACTCATGATGAGGGATCTTCAGGAGTCTCGACCACCCTGACATTGCCGTTTGGATCTTCAGGAGCCTCAACACAACCACGACCACAATTGGAATAACTCGATCTCCATACTAATCAGCACAACAGAAGCAAAGTAGTACAACACACAAGATTGCAAACACACACACAAAAACAAAAACAGGAAAAAAAAAACAAAAAAACAAAAAAAAAACAGAAACAGAACTCAAAACCAAGGAGGAGGGGACGAGCCGCCCCCTTCAAGCACTCCTCCGGCGAGAGCCTTCAACAGGGGAGGGAGGTGGCGACGGGGCAGAGATGGAGGGCGGAGAGGAGGAAGGCGGTGGCGGGGGGACAGGGGAGGGAGGAGGACGGCGGCGAAGGAGGAGGGGACGAGCCGCCCCCTTCATGCACTCCTCCGGCATCAGATTCGACAGGATCGACGACGACCAGCTCATTTCCATGTTCTCCGACGACCTCTCCGGCGAGAGCCTTCAACAGCCAAGGATCAGGATCCGGATCTGGATCTGGTCGAAGAGGCCGAGCCCTCAACAGCCAAGGAGGGGAGAGCAGAAGGAGGCAGCGAGGTAGAGGGGGGTTGGAGAGGAGAGGGAGGCAGTGGGGGGAGTGGTGGTGGCGGCGGGAGGCCGGGAGCGAGATCCGGTGAGGCGGAGCTGCTGGCAACGCGTGATCGGTGAGGCGGGTGCCATGAAAGCGGCGGTGGCTCGTCGAGAACGGTGACTCGTCGGAGGCGATAGCCAAGGGATTTTAAGGCTCGCTAGGACCGGCAAGGGAGCGTTTCGAGCTCTTTCTTTTTTCCTTTGAACTCAAGTCTTTAAATGCGGACCACTTTAAATTCAGCGAGGTAAGTATATTTAATTTATATTTTTTTTCATTTGTATTCTATATGCCTCTGAGCTCCTTCACAAGTCGCTCCAACACCAAACCGCCGAAACTCTCCGGTTGATTCTTTCAGGCTGCCGAAACCCCTCTTCAATCACTTTCGCTCCGACCACTCCCCTCCATCGTCGTCGCCAGAAACCGAACCACCGAAACCCTTTCCATTCCAATTCAGATGACAAAGCTGGTTTTAGAAGAAATAGGTAAGGGTTAAACTTTGTTTGTTCCATGTTTTCATGAATTTTTAGGGTTATGCTAATTTATGAACTTGAAATTATGCTAGATCATTCTTTGGTGCTGTTAATTTTGTTAGGTTGTTCCTTAGCTTTTTTTTCTTCTGTTGAGATATTTCATTAGGTATATGCACTTTTAAGTCCTTGGTGTTTTTGAAGTTTAAAGTATTGAATTAGATCCCAAAACTGTGTGGTTGAACTATAGTTGGTATTATGGACTCAAACTGTGGGATCCATGTTGGTTCGTTGTCTAGCCGACTTAAGAAGCTCTGCTTTGCTAAGCTATCACATATCATTATCTAAGCTTATTAATGGCTGATTTGTCACTTAATTCTTCCATGTGATACCTACTAGGAATCAGTTCTGGAACAACCATTGCTCATATTCTAAGTAAGTGTTTCCTGTTAGTTTGGATTGAACTGCGAAGTTTGAGGCAAAATTCTATGACAAAGTATGGAAGCTATGAATGTCTGGTCATTCCCTTTATTTTTTTTCTCATAAATATGCAACTGAAGTGATGTCCTTTCTTTGTCTTGTAGATTCTCACTGAAGAAATTGGTGGTGTCAAAGAACACTTTGGACCTATTAATGTTTTGTCGTTTAATCTTGATGGGAAAAGGTATTATCATTTCCTTCTAATTTTGCCTCATGCCTTCACTAAATGTCTAAAAATGTTGATAAGAATATCATACACTTGGAAAGTGTCCGAAATGTATGATTTTTTTGTCAAGAAAGGTTTGGCTTTGTGAAGCTGTAGCTTTATCTTATGAGAAGCTTGCTTTGTTTTTCTTGCTGGACAATCTAGATAATACCGGGAAGAATAATTTCTTCTAGTATACATGTATGGTTTATACTCATTTTGGTCAATAACAAAGATTTAAAAAGAAAGTGGATTTAAACTTTCTTATTAGTCGTTGAGAAGATTCTGGAAAGCTGGTGATAAGTATATTAACCACACATATTTTCACTGTTATTGCATCTTTGCTAGTGGAGGAGAGGATGGTTATGTGAGATTGCATCACTTTGATTTGGATTATTTCAACATCTGAAAGGTCTGAATTCTGTTTACATAGCGCAAGCCTTGCATAGCCATTTCTCATTTCTGTTGCATAGTTATGTTCATCTGTTTTATAATTTATGATGCACTGCTTTGTTCTTATACAGTATATTGAAGTTTTTTTTCCCGCTTGTTAGTTTGGATTGAACTGCGTGCTAGCATGTAATTGCATTACATTAGCTTGAAGGCTTCCGGTATAAACTTGTTTAGTTATTTTATATTGTTTGTTAAACGTTTTTGGTTAAGAAAACATGACAAGGCTCTACCAAATGCAGCTGAGTGTTGATTCACTTAATATTTGGTATTATGGTATTGTGTTTAGTTTCTTTACATGTTAAGATAAGATTGTTCTATTTGCCATCCTGTGGATTTAAATTTTAATTGTTTAGTATATCATGTTATAGTCCGTGGGCCGGTTAGGAGAGGGGCGTGTACATCGGTGCACAAGTCCACCATATAAGCCCATGGGATTCCATCCTAAAACCAATTGGCAATAGGAGGAGTAGTCCATGATATTATATAGTGATCTTAGTTTTTTTATATTTCCGATGTGGGATTGTTTCTCCCCATCTTATCTTCCACATATCATAATTTAATTATTTAGTATATCACAGTGTATGGCAATAAGTGATGGATATAACTCTATGTTGATCCATTTGTTAAATCCACTAAAGAGGCTTTCCTCTAAGTATTGCTTAAATTATGATAATATTTTCCATTTTTTTCCTGATATTCTGGTCTACAGTGTTCACATTCCAACAAACTCCAATTATTACCTTAAGTTTAATTATCTACTATGAGAAACTTTAGTGGATCGAAGCCTAAGAGCATATCCCTTTACTTCGTAATTTAAGTTGGTGTATGTTTTTTTAAGCTAAAGTGAAGATAAACTTGACGGAGTACTAATAATTGTTATTGCTCGAGTTCAAACTAGCGATATGTGATTTATCTAGGCTTAATAGAGTGCTGATAATTGGGTGGTTCTTTGAGTTCAATATGTGATTTATCTAGACTTGAAAGAGTATCGATAACTTACGCTAGGCTTGACAGAGTACAAATAATTGGTGTTCTTTGAGTTGAAGCTAAATTGAGTGCTATTCAATGTTTTCTAGTATACGGATTCTTTTATCACAATTGCAAATACTTTTAGTCATTTCTCTTTATTGATAACAAATAATTTAATAAAACTCAAGCTGGTATATTTTTTTCCTGATTTGGCACTCTAGCTCTTTTTTTATCTTGTGTTTTGCTCTTTCTCGTTTGTAGTTGATGGGCATCTAACAACTTCCTCAAACATTCAACACTAGGGATCTCTACAAACAACACAACTGGTATGAGGTTCTCCATCAGGCCGAGGTTGCATCTGTCTTTCGTAGACTATTTCATTGGTACCGTGCATTTCTTGCACTAGGATTTCTTGCAGCTTCTGGTGCTGGAATAATTATTATCATTAAGGTAAAATATGACATCTAAGTATCTTGAAAACAAATCGTGGGACTGCACAGTCTGCACTAGTTATTCAGGCTCGTAATTGATTTTCTTGCTAATATTAGGTTTCATTTTGGTGTGAAATTATTTAGATGGTTGTTCTATTTTGTGACTGAAATGTGTATCCTACATATTACTATTATTTATAGAATTATTACGCAATGAGTTTGTGTTATGGGAAAATAAAATAAATTGATTGATTGTGGTATGGATATATATTATTACATAAACAATGTTTATTTGGAAACATGTAAAAATAATCAGTATAATATTCGGTTTTGAAAAAATATTAATACTGGACCGCGGTTGTACTCAAACCGTGGTCTTTGAAATGTTTTTTATAAGAAAATAAATCCAGATTGCGGTTAAGTATAACCGCGGTCAGAAACTACACCCCGATTTAGTTTAACTGCGGTCCAAAAGTGCACCACGGTTCAAAATAACCGCAGTCCGACAATTGCACCACGGTTTAAATTAACCGCGGTCAGACATTTGCACCACGTTTAAAAAAAAAACGTGGTCAGAGAGTCTTACCTTGCCGAGAACAACCACAAACACAATTACACAGTCCCATGTATAAATAAACCGTTGTGCGACCCTATATTTTGTACTAGTGTAACTCTCAAAAATCATGACATACTCAAAACTATAGCTAAATTAGAACTAAGCGAGCTTTGCTTGCTCTTGCGCGTTTATCTGGGACTCCCTGGTCCAGAAGACGAAGTAAACGCTATTCAGCCTCGTTTATGCACCCTACGCGACGATCTTGTTGCCTGGCTGAATCTGTCGAAACAGATCTCTCTATGCGGTCAGCCTTGATAGACCGAGATCGATGTCCGTGCCCCCGAGCTGCTCCTCACGGTTCATTCTCCTTGATGAGGATCCGTTGCGATGTCATGAGCGTCGGCGACTCGGTCTAGTTGTCGACGTTGAGGATCTAGTGCCCCTTCACCGCTCCGGAGTTGCCCTAAAACACGGTGCGCGCTCCCGATTAGACAAATCTGCCTCGTCACCCCATTGCAGGACATTGCTAGCATAGTCAAGCGGTGGATAACCCATACATTGTTCGTGGTGGTTTGTGTAGTCCATCACGTTGGCAAGGTGTTGCGCACCACCTGCCTCGTTCAAGTCTATGGGGTGTTTTCCCTATGAACGCTCCAGCGCTCTGCGACAACTACGAGTCCCTCATGCACTGCTTGGAACGCGCGATCGCGTGCCGCCATCGCCTCAACAAGTTTGGCGTTCGGGCGATTCTTCTCCGTCACCGCAACTTTCAACTTAGATCGACGATGAGCCGCTTCCTAAGCCGCTGTCTCCGCTCCTGCCTGGCAGATGGCGTTGGAGTTGCTGGTTGTTCTTCTCAGAACCACCATCTCGTCCTCACGGTCAGAGCCAAATGTGGTAGCAAGAATCAGTCCACTTGAAGATTGAAAAAGGAACGGTTGATCTCTGCGAAAAGAGCTTGCTAGGCCTCCGAATCGACGATCTACAACCAAATAATGCGTTAACGAGAGGGTTGGATCTCCCCTAAATTAAGCCCCTATGACGCTCAAGTCAATTGTGTACTCTTTGGTTTCAATGGAGGCAACCAATTAATTGTAGAGAATGAGAATTAAAAAAAAAGATGACTTGTTATAAAACGAATGAAAAATCATAGAGATTAATAATTTGCTAAGAGAGTATAAAGAGACAAGAGATAATGGTATATGCACATGAAATATTCTTTCTTCTCCTTGTTATTTTTGTTCTTTACATAAGCTTCTATATATAGGGTAATAAAGACAAGATGTTACAAGGTTACAATTGAATAAAAAGAATAAATAGCTAGATCCAACACCGTTAAGTAAGGTATTTACAACACTCCTTCTTTGGATGTACACTTTGTATTATACGTATTGCCTAATTAAAAACCCTTGTATGGAAAACCCTATAGGAAAAAAACAAAGCTAAGAAAAAGAGTATAAATGGAATCAATTTGGAAAACATATTTTGCATGCTCGAACTACAAGTTAAATCTATTTAATAGTTTAATTTAACTATCACATTTGCCAAATCAAGTTCGGTGCTTGTCAGATCTTTCTAGGGATGAGCATAATTCGGTCCAGACCGGACCGATTCAGTCTAGACCAGACCGGACCGAATGAAAACCGGTCCGGTCTTCGGTCCAAGAATTCTGAGATTTCGGTTCCGGTCCGGACCGATTTTTTAAAATAGAATATTTTTTAAAAATACTTATATAATTTAAATTATATGTATGTTATAAATATATTTCAAAGTAATTATATATTTCTATATTAATATAGTACCATATATAATAAATAAATTTTAAGATATAATTTAAATTTTTTTTACAATTTTTTTAAAAAAAATTGAAATTCAGTCCAAAACTACTAGGACCGGATCGGACCGGTATTTTCCGGTTCGGTCTTCGGTCCACACTTTTCCCGAATTCAGTTTTCGGTCCGGTCCGGCCCGATTTTAGATTGAAGCTCATCCCTAGATCTTTCTGGAGTTTCGATCATATGTTTCATGAATTGCCACATTAAAAACTTTGCTTGGAAAAATCCAATGCGATAAAAACCAAAGCTAAGGAAAAAAGAGTGCAGTGGTATAAATTATACTCCCCTTAGTTAAATATATACTCTTCATGTGGTAAATAAATCATTATGAAACTTTTGTATAAGATATGGTGCTTCTAGACCAAATGTGACCTTATGAACGTAATTTTTTGATGAGAAAAATGTCATTCTTTTAATGACCTAACAAGTCAAAATATTGATTCCCTATTGAGTCTCTTCTGGAGCACCAATTTTTAATTCGACTTTCTCATTTTTCATAAATGGGTGACAACCACATGATTGTTTACAAATTATTCCTCTTATCGAATACTCATGAACACATGCTTTAATCGTCTTTACATCATATAGAAGCTTTCTTAATTTAGTGGAATACACATATGTGTTTTATCATTTTTACTTTAGGCACTTTTCATCCTTCAAGGACTTTATGTATATACATGTATCACATGTCCCATAAATATGGAGTCATTTATCCAAAACTGTTTGAGTAATATTTTTCATTACATGTGAATATATCCTCATTAGCTAGAAATTGGTTGACGAAATTCACTCTAGTCTAGACTTTTGCCTAAAGCCTTATGTGAACCATATATCTTTAGATCACAATCTTTTTTCCCTCATGACATGTTTACACGTCTAAATAATTTCATGCTTTTCGGTATTGAAACCACTGGGTAAAAAAATCACCATATTTCTTCAAAGAATCTAGCTTCCTCATATTACTTCGTTGCAAAATATGCAATAATTACAATGTCGATGTTATTGTTTGAGGATCATCATCCTCACTCGACACTTCTAGTGTTGTTGTAACAATAAAAAGTCTATAAAGAACTTCCTTATCGGTACCAACCAAAAAATGGCTCTAATATATGTGACTTTGTCACACTATCTTATTTGACACTAGTAAATACATCTGATAGCATGCCAGCTATATATTCATTGAAATTCTGGTTAATTCCTTTGAACTTTAGGTAAATTTATCCTTGGTTCTCAGATATTAAAATTGTTTCATATGCAATCTCTTACATACTAGTCTTGTTTCCTTCTCCCCCTAAAGTTGAGCTTTTCACCTCATCAAAGTGATAATCTTAATACCGAGCAATATATTAATCACCCACTCATAAGCTCTAGGTATTTAGTAAATGATAGGGAATCAAACCCCTCACATAATAGTGGCATTACTTTAATATTTCGAGGGAGGTAAGATGACGTATACCGCATTTCCGAAAAGTTATAATTCTCTTCCGAATACAAGTTTCAAGAAGGAGAGCTAAAAGCAGTCAGTCTAAGTCCAATTAAATTCTCGACATTGAAATTATATGACTTGATACAATCAACGACTCTACTGGGTCGTATACATCATGTATTATCATTAATGATCAATGACTCTATTGGGTCATATATGTCATGTATTAGCATTTGTCTAGCTAACCTTATGGTTATTATTAACGACACTATTGGATCATTTTGTCAGCATGTAGAAGCTACTCAATGCTCAACCACTATACTAACTGATTGATTTCACTCTCCCTCTTAATTTGTATAGCTAATGTGTTGTGGCATCTATCAACTTCAGAAAATATATTATAATTCACATTGGTCCACATGTCGGTGTACTCAATCCTCATATGTCTCTTGAACTCAGTCAAGGACCATAGGAACTTCTCATACTAGGTCACCCTTATATCTTAGGAAAGGAAACTCCAGGTCTCAGGATCTTCTAGTCCTTTACTATCCATCTGAACATCAATGATCATGCGTATTATTTCACATGGGTGACCGAGTCTATCATGGCATAAAGTATTTCATCGTCAACTAACTTCTAGTTAGTGATATTATACAATTCCATGGGTATTTAAATGTGTCATATAATCTACGTGTGTAAGTTATCATCTACTTTTTAGACTTGCTTCGAGCTAGTCTATGAGATGAATGCTTATACATTTGACATCATCTTCAATCTTACTTAATTGGTTGTCATATGACAACCATTTTGTCAAAATATATCTCTCTAATAAATTCTTATTTTTTTAGGTAACAAGATAGACACTCTTCTATAGTCATTTATGAGATTGTTCATTTCGAACACAATATTCGCACTAAATTTGCCATTCGCATAATTGTGAAGAACATCTAGTTTTTCAAATGATATGTTTTGATGACACCACCATGGACATATATAATTGTACACCATTGAAAATTTTTACATGGTGATCCATTCATAATTTGGAAGATCATGAACTCAAAATCAAATAAATCATTATCTTGTTTTCTAGAAAAATGATGCCTTAAAATGGGTACATTCAGACCTTTAATTTAGATAAGATTAGTCTACACGCATAAGATATGGTATCTTACATCTGGTATTAGACTAATGACCAACTACCTTAATGTCTTCAAGACATTAAAATTAAACCATACACAATTAGACTCTAGCTATAAACCATAACCATGACGACGGTTGCACGCTTAACCGTATCTCCTTCCACACCCTCTATTGAAGGTGGCATTCTTCAAGCATGCTAGAAGTTGTCAGCATATGGTCTTCAACTACTATGTCGTGCTTGGTGGTTATTTATAAATTTGTTATGAGTATGACATAGACCCATTATTCTTGTACTACTACTAGAGTACATGATTTGGTATGAAATCATCTAACTCTTCCAGAGCTTATAATGATCCCTAATATTCGAAATTCGAGTCTTCAAGATCTTGTGTAGTTGATGATAATTAGGATCATACATAGACCAATTCTACGGGAATTCAAGTGCCACATGTTTCTCCCAAATTTTTACCAACCAATAAGTTTGGCATTAGAAACTCATAACAAGTTGTTTCTTCCGAAAACACTTAGAGTATACAAATTAAAATATAACAATCATCACAAATAAGATGAACACGAAATAAATAAGAATGAAGTATAATATATGTAACATATATAACAGTATTAAAGAAAGTGTAAATAAACGATAAACACAATAAACTTTATTTGTACACTTCAGGTGACAAATACTAGATGTTTTGTCATATTCTTTAAGAATAAAAATCTCATAAAATCTCAATTGTCAACTTCGGGTGACAAGTAGGGGTTTGTTTGGTGTACACTAATAGTACATTATAATGAATTAATTTTTAAAAGTAGATTATTGGTAACTGTGTAAATATTAGATTGAAGTGGGATAGGTGTCTAGGGGTTTGGAAAGCTAGTGGGCTGAAAAGAGATTATTTACCTCAGAGGTACAAACTAATATTAGACATTATAAGGGATTATAATATATTATAATCAATCATCCAGTTGTTGTCGAACGCACCCTAGATAAGTATATCAATTCTTTCAATAACTTTTATCATCTAATACAGGAGTCGATATATTCATATGCATTTAATAATCTACTACGGGAGATTATATTTTCATAGATAATATTCACCTTCTTCAAGAGATGATATATTTTTTATCACTTACTTCGGAAATATATGAAAAGTTTTGTATAAATCCACTTCGAGGAATAAAATTCATATAACTCATAGCAACCGCTTCGGGGATAACATTTTGAGAATAATATTTTTCATTGTCAACTTCGGGTGACAAGAGCTCAACCATATAATATTAAATGACAAGAGTTCAACCATAAAAAACTCTTAGACTTTTATCACCTTCTACTGGAGGTAATAACTATTTATATATGTGTAAGTTTTATCTACTTTGGGGGATTAAATCCATGAAACTTCACACATTAAGCATCCATAAACAAGTTATAGTCAAAGTTCATAAATATAATAAGTAATGAAAAACTGATCAACATCCTATAATAAATGCATTCTCCATAAACAAGTTATAATTTAACATTAATCATGTAATAAAACACAATTAATAATAATAAGCATCAATGATGAATATATCAAATTAGTAATTATTTAGTTGAATATATGAGCTTGTAATACATAAAAAACATAATATATATCACATTCAAACCAACAATATACAAAATGAAATTTCTTTGTCCTTTTACCACTGGCTATGGGAAGTGATATCTCAAATGTGTTTCATCATCTATTTCGAGAGATGATCCAAATATTATAACATCTACTTCAGGGATGTAATACAATTTATACAACTGATACAACTGATACATATAACCACTTCAGAGGTTTGTTTATGTCTCAATTTTGTATACATGTCTACTTCAGGAGATATATATACATATTACTTTACATTATAATTCATACTAGTCTCAATAAGAAAATACAATTCTTGTGTTTCATTCACTTCAAAGAACGATTTTCACCACTACAATACAATATTCACCACTTATGGGGATAAAATTTGTCACTACGATGACTCAAATTTTCTCATATATACATCCTCTTCTGGGGATGGCATTCTCACTTCATGAATAGTCTTCGTCACTCTTGAGACATCATTTGGCTCAAGAGTACATCCTCTTCAAAAGGATACCTTTATCACTACAGGGATGATATTTTATATTACCTCTTGGGGGTGATTTCAATTTGTCTCTATAAAATTTACTTCAAAGGATTGATGAGATATATACTTTTACACATATAAGAGAATAATATATAAGTAATAGTTCAAATTCATAAATATTAATAAAACAGGACCGATCACTATTTGAAATATACATAAGCATTAATAATCAAATCAAGAAAAAACTATTATTCAAGATTGAATATATATATTAACAATAAAAGGCAACAATCAAAACTTATAAGCTTAAGAGATTGGTGACCGAATCCAAGAAATAAAAAGGAAACGACATATAAGATTTTGTGAAGTAATTTATTCATACTTTGAACTAGTCGTGCTGATAAGTGATAAGGTGTTATAAAAAAATTAAAAAATATAGAGATTGATAATTTGTTAAGAGAGTATAAAGAGACAAGAGAGAATGATATATGCTCACCAAATATTCTTTCTTCTTCTTGTTATTTTTATTCCTTACATAAACCTCTATTTATAGAGTAATAGAAACAAAATGTTACAAGGTTACAATTGAATAAAAAGAACATATAGCTAGATAACTTATATCTAGTAAATGGATAAAAATAGTAACTTGAGAACCTCTAAGAATAGTAAACATCCAACACCTTTAAGTAAGGTATTTACAACATTGTGTAAATTATTAGGTTAACGTAGGGCCTTTAAAATAAATATATAACGTAAGGGGAAAATAACATATTTTACTATTTTTAGTTTCAATATATTTTGTTTTAGTTTGACATATTCATATTATTTTAATTAACTATATATTTATTTTATTCATTTCAATATATTTTATTTTAGTTTGACATATTCATATTATTTAATTAACTATATATTTACAAACATATTCATCTCTCTCCCTTTGTCTTCAATTTTTCCTTTGTCGCTTCACTACCCCTTTCAATGGCTTCGTCTTCCTAACACTCTTTTGCTTCCGACGACGATCAACCCCTCTTCCTCCGTACACACATCCTTAACTCTAATCACCAGCGACCTTGTTCAGTCCTAGCTAGACCCCCGACCATTCATTAGATCGATAGGTTTTCCTCAATAAAGATGACATCATTTGTGTATATTTATTAAGGTTAACGATGACTTCATTAAGAAGTGATCTGGGAATTCTACTCTTAGACTATGTTCGGCGCAGGTTATAGAAAGTTATTAGAGGTTTGTACTATTCAAAACCTATCTTTTTATATGTTTGGTAGTATAAGATTTTTTTAAAAGGTTAAGGTTTTAAGAGGTTTTTGAAGATGTTAAAAATTAAAAAATAGGAACCTGTTGGGCCACGATTTTACCAGGATTGGATCGGCCCATGGAGCAAGCGGAGATCACGGCCCAAGCGCGCTGAAGAGGAGGATCCACCCGCTGATACGACCAACGGCTCTCTTCGTAACGTCTGTAGCGAAAATCGTGGATAGGATCACGACATTAAGTGGCCGAGTGATTCTCTCAAGCTGGCATTAAATCCTTTCGTTTTAAATAGATTAAGACCGATCTATTGTACACACATCTCTCTACTGAGACAATTATCTAGCATTCTTAAGCTCTCATTGTAACTCGGCACGCAATTTCGCTAAGAAAAAGGTCATTCGATCGTTTTACAGCTTCATCCGACATTAGTCGATCCCATTCGACCCATTGCGATCCCTCATAGCTAAGCTTTATTATTCCTGTTTCGTTTCATCATTCTTGGTTTGCTATCTTGTTTGAAGTTATTAATTGATTCGTTCGACTAATAGCACCACATCGAAGGCAATTTAGGTTTGATATCTTTTTGCCCAAAACAATTTGGCGCCCACCGTGGGGCCCTTAACCGATTCGTATCCAAAAACTTCATCAAAAGTCATCCAAAGATGGTGAACGACGCTCCTCCTAGCACTTCCGGAGATGGACCAATCCTGGAAGCAGCCGCTAACAACGCCGTTGTCGTCATAGCGGAGGCTTCTACCCAAGAACAGATCCGTCAAATGGCGCAAGCCCTATTGTCACTACAAGAAGAGTTAGCCGATCAGTGTCGGACTAAGGAGTCAATCCAGGCTACCTCCGTTACTGCAATTAATCATTTGACTAATGAAAATGAATTTCTTAGAGCGCAGGTCCAATCTTCTGCATCCGCGCCAGCCGGAAGCAGGCGTTCAACCGACCTCGATAGGATCCGGACTCGACTGGATATGGATGATGTGGTCGTAACGCCAGCAAACGAGCGAAGCCAAACCCACACGACCGGTATTCCTGAAGCTTCTCGTGTTAACCCCGTTATGACTAACAATGTTTCTCTTACCGGCTCCGAAGGGATCCGAGTAAACAATCCACAGGTCGCGGCGACGCTGAACATACAGACACTCATTCAACAGGCTATCAACGAACATGTGGAGTCTATCGATGAGCGTCTTGCAAAGATCTCGGGAGGTCCCTAACCCATCGAGAAAGAGGAACTGGACGGCTTCGAAGAGTCTCCCTTCGTGGATGATATCGCACGAGTGGAGATCCCAAAGAAGTTTCATCTCCCAAGCATGTCTAGCTACGATGGGACGAGCGATCCAAACGATCACGTCTCCCTCAACAAGCAGAAGCTCATGACAAATTCCGTCTCTAGGACCAATCGCGAGGCGGTTATGTGTAAAAGTTTCGGTACCTCCCTCGCGGGGCCGGCGCTTACTTGGTTCATGCATCTGCCACAAGGATCGATCGCATCCTTCGCAGGATTAGTCTATACTTTTAAAATTCAATTCGCTAGTAGTCGGGGGCTAGAAAAGCAATCTAGCGATCTATACCGTGTTGTCCAAAAGAATAACGAACCTCTGCATACTTATCTTAACAGGTACAATAAGGAAAAGGTCGCCATACCCCATTGCGATGTCCCTACATCCATCGAAGCCTTTCGGCGGAGTCTAGTTCGTGGCATCGAGTTATATCGAGAATTGACGAAGTACCCCTGCCGAACCTTCGAAGACGTCCAGGCCAAGGCAATGGCTCAGGTCAGGATGGAAGAGGACGAGGAGCCCTTCAGGGTAGAACCCAGTCCGGATCGAGTCAACCGCAGATCAACGTCCGACAATCGTAGGGACAGGCGTCCGCTGCCATACCCTCGAGGACGCAATGATCAAAGTCGAGATAAGGGACATGAATGGAAGGAAAATCCCTGACTACCCCCCAAGGTACAATCGTATAATTTATGTGTTTCCATTGCAGAGCTAGTCAAAACATTCGACAAATACGGCAAGGATGTGAGATGGCCACGGAAGAACGACAAACCGGATTTCAAGAAAGACATGACAAGGTGGTGCGACTTACACGGCGACCACGGGCATAAAATCGACGAATGTGTCGCGTTGCGAAAAGAGGTCGCAAGGTTGCTGTCGCAGGGACTCCTCCGAGACGTCATTTCGGACAAAGCCAAAGCCACCATGGAACGAAGAGATGAGGTACAAAACAAACGCCCTTCTTCTCCTATACCAGCCAAGATTGTCAACTCCATTTCAGGTGGATCCGATATCTGCGGGATCTCATACTCCGCGGCGAAACTCCACGCCAGGCAGAGCATAGGCAATGTACCTTCGCCCTCTGAGCCAAGGCCTAAGAGGACAAGCGACCTGCCCACAATCACTTTCGATGAGACCGACGCCAGCGGATGGGCAGAGCATCACGACAGTCTGGCAATATCCTTGTCCATTGGAAATTGTCTTGTACGCAGGGTATTAATTGACACAGGTAGTTCCACCGACCTGATCACCCTGGACACCCTAAAAGAGATGGGCCTCAGCGAAGAAGATGTGACTAAGAGGAGACTACCCTTGGTTGGGTTCAGTGGCGAAGTCCGATACTCACTCGGCGAGATCACTCTCACCACTTATGCGGGAGGAATCAATCAACAAGTAAAATTCGTGGTAATAGATTGTGAATCTCCTTACAATTGCATCATTGGCAGGCCTTGGATACACTCGATGAAGGCAGTCCCTTCCACCTATCATCAAACGATCAAATTCCCAACCAAATGGGGGGTCCAAGAAATCAAAGGAGAGCAAAGACTCGCTAGGGAGTGCTACGTGACTTCCATGAAGAAATTAGTCGAGAGCGACACGGCATAGCAATTACAGAATAGGGAAGGGTCGAGCACATACATTGAGCCATAAACAGAAAAACTAATCGAAGTTGCTATCGACCCTATCTCGCCAGATCAGACGGTCAGAATCGGGTCCGATCTCGACGATGCAACCCGTGAAAGATTGGTAGAATTCCTCCGGTCGAACTCAATCTGTTTTGCGTGGTCTCATGAAGACATGGTAGGTATCCCCCCTGACATCATAGCCCATAAACTAAATGTGGATGCAAGCTTTCCCCCTGTCAAACAGAAACGCATGAAGTTCGCCGCAGAGCGAAACAAAATAGTCGACGACGAAGTCAAGAAACTGCTGGAAACAGGCAAGGTTAGGGAAGTCAAGTATCCCGAGTGGCTGGCCAACGTAGTGGTGGTCGAAAAGAAGAACGGGAAGTGGAGAGTCTGTATAGACTTCAAGGATCTCAACAGAGCATGCCCGAAAGATTCATTCCCCTTGCCACACATCGACGCGACGACAGGCCACGAGATGCTCTCTTTCATGGATGCATTTAGCGGCTATAACCAGATATTGATGGACCCCCAAGACCAAGAAAAGACAGCCTTCGTCACCAATCAGGGGACCTACTGCTATAAGGTAATGCCCTTCGGTCTGAAGAACGCAGGGGCAACGTACCAAAGACTGGTGAATAAAATGTTCAAAGACCAGATTGGGGACACCATGGAGGTCTACATCGACGACATGCTGGTCAAGTCCAAGCAAAAAGACGACCACGTCGAACACCTGAAGGAAGCCTTCGAGGTACTTAAATGCTATAACATGAAACTAAATCCTACTAAATGTTCTTTCGGAGTTTCCTCAGGGAAATTCTTAGGATACATGGTAACCCAGAGAGGGATCGAAGCAAGTCCCGAGCAGATAAGAGCAATTATCAATCTAAGGCCGCCTAGATGCGTCAAAGATGTTCAAAAACTCACAGGACAAATAGCAGCGTTGAACCGTTTCATTTCAAAGTCATCCGACAAGTGCAAACCGTTCTACGAGATCCTTAAAAAGAACAAGTCATTCCAGTGGGGCACAGAGCACGAGGCAGCATTCCAGGAGCTGAAGAGGTATCTGTCGAATCCATTACTGCTCGCTAAGCCAAAGGACGACGAGCCATTGCCCATCTATCTGGCCGTATCAGACACGTCGGTAAGCGCCGTCTTGGTAAGGGAAGAAGACGGCAAGCAATCCCCGATTTATTACGTAAGTCGATCACTACTCCCAGCCGAAACAAGGTACACTTCATTGGAAAAGTTAGTTTTGGCATTAGTCATGGCCTCTCACAAGTGAAAACCTTATTTTGAATCACATACTATTATTGTAAGGACTAACCACCCCATGAAAGCAATCATGAGGAAAACTGAGTTCACAGGTCGAATGGCTAAATGGGTCGTACAACTGAGTGGATACGAAATCGAGTATGACCCCAGAACAGCTATCAAATCTCAGGCATTAGCAGATTTCGTGGTAGATTTCAGTCTAACACTGGAACAAGAGGCCATCAAGGAGGCAACGGAACTACTTTCGACCGACGCACATGGTACTTGGGAGTTATACACCGACGGAGCATCAAACGTCAAGGGAACGGGTTTGGGTGTTATACTCAAATCACCACAAGGGGACAAGATAGCCCAAGCCGTGAGATGCAAATGGGAGGCGACAAACAACGAGGCGGAGTACGAGGCACTTGTATTTGGCCTCAACCTAGCTCGAGACCTCGCGATTGACGACATAAAAGTAATTTGTGACTCACTACTGGTGGTGAATCAGGTCCAAGGGTCGTACGTCGCCAAAGACGATAGAATGATCGCCTATTTAAGCATCGTTCAAGGCCTGGTCACGCAATTCCGAACATTCGACATTAGTCAAGTTCCAAGAGAACTAAATACACAGGCGGATGCGCTCGCCAACCTGGGGTCGGCATTAGATCCGAGAGAGTTTCCTAACATTCCCATAGTTCATGTCACGACACCCGCGGTATCAAGAACAGCTAAAGACGCAAGGCAACAAGATAAACTACAAGAGGTCATCTCCATAGCACATGACAATTCCACAACTCCTTTGGCAAGTAATCCCGAAGATTGGACAAAACCATTCGTCGATTGGATGGTACACAACATCCTACCGGATGATAAAGCCGCGGCTAAACGTCTAAAGGTACAAGCTTTATCCTTGAAATAAAAAAGTGTTTTCTTTTCAAACGATCTGTCACAGGCTTGCTACTGAAGTGCCTCACACTCGTCGAAGCCCAAAAACTCCTTCAATCTTTGCACAGTGGGGAGTGCGGCAATCACGCCGGGGGACGAAGCCTAGCTTGTAAAGCTCGACGCATGGGATACTATTGGCCAACGATGAACACATATGCATTAGATTATGCCAAGAGGTGCGACGCCTGCCAACGACACGCGCCGGTCGCACACCAACCATCAGAACCCCTACATCCCACACTCGTGCCTTGGCTGTTCATGAGGTGGGGAATGGACATTGTTGGCAAGTTACCACCAGCACAAGGGCAACGCGTCTTCTTCCTTGCCATGACAGATTACTTCTCCAAATTGATCGAAGACGAAGCCTATCGGGAGGTAAAAGAAACCCAAGTCATTTCATTCATCAAACGAAACATTTTGTGCAGATTTGGCGTACCATCCGAGATCGTATGCGACAATGGTTCCCAATTCATCGGTCACAAGACTAGAGCCTTCTGCGAACAGTGGAACATCAACTTAGTCACATCCACCCCCAGATACCCACAGTCGAACGGATAGGCAGAGTCCAGTAACAAGATCATCATCAACAACCTAAAAAAGAGGCTAGAAGGCGCCAAAGGGAAGTGGACGGATGAACTCCCATACATCCTCTGGTCCGATAGAACCACACCAAAGAATGCGACAGGACAATCACCCTTCTCGCTTGTTTACGGATGTGAAGAGGTCATCCCCGCTGAAATACTTATCCCTACAGCCAGATACGGCCTACAGATTGCAAGACATGGAAGGATGCGACATCCCAGAGCAGAACGATGAAGAGTTGTCGCATAACCTCGACACGATTGACGAAGTCAGAGAAAAATCCAGGCTTAGGATAGTCCAATATCAACAACAGGTCGCAAGGAGCTACAACAAAAACGTCCGCGTCCGAGTTTTCAGAAAATGTGATTGGGTACTAAGGAAGACATTTCAGAACAAAAAAGACCCCAGGGATGGTAAGTTGGCCCCACAATGGGAAGGACCCTACCTAATCGCAGACGTCGTTGGGCAAGGTGCTTACAGATTGCAAGACATGGAAGGATGCGACATCCCAAGAAGCTGGAACGCAACGTACCTAAAGCAGTATCATTTCTAAAAACTTTTCTATTATTTGTCAGATTATCAATTACATTCTTTTCTCACTGACTTAAGCATCCGAGGGCCATTGGGTTCACCCCCGACAGCCATTCCTTAGCAACCCCTCGCTTTGTCTCATCCAAACACAGGCGTAACAAGTTCAAACAAAGCAGTGGATCCACCCAAGACACACAAAAGCGCTTACAAACTTACACAACGCGATCGATCGACACACAAGGAGTTGAACAACAAAGGCACTTCAGCACACCGCCTGCCTTATTACAAAATAAGGTACACGAAGCCTTAAAACTAAACACCTAACGCAAGACACATTTGCTTACCTTCCTGAATTACAAATACACGACTGTCATGACTGAACTCAAATACAATATGCATGCCTCCTTTTGGGAGAAATGCACCCATACAAACATGCATCAAACACAGACAGGTTCCAGAAACCAAAGAGTGCTATTCAAAAACAAAAAGCGAAACTCCAATCATCATCGTCTTACAAATATACGACCCGCAATGGTGGACGGGTCGCCAAAACGCAAGAGTTTGCCCACACGACGGTAGGACTTCCAAAACAATCGATCCAAATGTCCAAGAAAACAAACCAACAAGTCAAGGGATGAGAGATTCAAGCTTCGACATCTCTATCTTGGGCAGCGTTAGGGGCAAGATCGCGTGCCGTTTCTGTTCGTCCGGAGCTCACTTTAGTTCCTTCTTCCGCAATGACTCCAACGGTCCCGCACACTTGAAGGAAGTCTACGTCGGGGCAACCGTTGGGGAACTACTCGTCCAGATAAGCTTGTTCCTTCTCCAGGTCCCACGACTCTTGACGACCGACCTTAAGATCCTCCATCATCTCAATCCTGGCCTTGAGCGTGAAGTAAGCTCCAACGTCAGTGGCAACCTCACTGCCCTCCTTCTTGGCATTCTCCAGTCGAGCCTCCAAATCACTAACACGTTGCTCGGAAACCTTCAAGTTAGTCTCAGCAACGCGACGCATACCTTCTGACATCTTCAGCGACGCCTCTGCTTCTTTCGCCCTATCCACAGCTTGGGAGATCTTTGACTGAGCATCGTCCCACATCTGCTTCGTCTTCAAATGACTCGACCTAAGATGTTGGAAGACCTACCCACGCAGACAACAAGTCAGCAGATGCAACAATAAAAAAATAGAGGAGAAGTTTGAGTTCAAACCGTCTAAGAGCTCGTGGCGGCCATTTCTAGATTCTCCAAAGCAGGGAGGTCTTCGATATCGTCAGGTACTGGCAGGGTGAGGAGCTCAGGGAAATCAATGCTCTTCTTCGCAGACTTGCCTTTCGACGCGTCTTTTGAGGCACGAACAAGTTTCCTCTTATGACCAGATGACTTAGGGGGAAGCGACTTGGGAGGACACCCTTTAGGAGGAGCCTTGGAACGCATCCTCTGCTCCAACAAATCCTTGGCCGAAAGACGAGCGTTGGATCTTTCACTCCGAGATAAGGCTGCATTCAACGAAAACAGAATCAAAGACAGTAGATAAGAGAAACAAGGCAAGGCAGACTTGATAGGAACCCACGTTTAGATAAAGATGACATCGGTAAATTTACTTCGACTGGGAGAGTTTGAGCGGTCGCAAAGGCATTGATGTTAGCAAAGGACCTTTCGATCTGGAAAAGCTTCAGAATTGCATGCGTCCTCGACTCTATAACAGGATCTTCCTTCGGATCTTCGATCTCAAGATCTGCAAAAAGTTACATGTAAGCCAAAGTTAAAAGCCATGCGACCTACTTCAAGCACAGGAAAGAACACAAACCTTTCCACATCCATTCGGTCAGCAAGAACGGACAATCGCCCCCCAAGCCCAACGATGCAATGTTCACGAAAAAGAACCTCTTTTTCCATCCACGATCGTTCACATTCTGTTGGATCATTAGAGTTACGTCTGAGGGAACAAAAGCTTTGTTCCCACAGAAGATGCAGCGGATTAAAAACAACAAGAAAGATAACGAACGAACGAACTCACGATGTATAGTGGAAACCCTGATTAGCAAAACTAGCTTCTCAAGGAAAAACCACTACCTTCAAGCTTCCTCTTGAGAGGATTTTGAAGCGTGTACTTGTCTTATTGATTTCTTGTTCGATTACACTTGTATCCTGGACTTCAACCTCTAAACAACCAGCTAGACTCGAAGACTCTTCTACAACGATGAATCGAACTCAACCCTCAAAGACTTACATACACCTCACTTCTTTTCTTTTTCTTTTTCGTTCTCTTAGTTTTTCGTCGTTTAAAGCCGTACCTAAGAAATGAATCCTCACTTCACTTAAATACAACTCGGCTAAACCCTAATCATAACAAGATAGGATATTCTGAAATCGGATTACAAAAGATATGATTTTGTTGGAAGAATAATATCCCAACCGATTATATTAATTAAGGAAGGAGTTCCTTAATTAATCCAATCGGAAGGATGTTCTTCTTCTCTCTCCAATTGCCTTATCTTAGGAAAGATTCCTAAGATAACACAATCGAGTTTTCTCTCTCCATATCTTCGCGCAATCTGGCTTGATCCTTGGAGCCGAAGTCTTTATCCTTTACCGCGTGTGCTTCTTGATTTGTTTCCTTAATTTAACACGCTGGATTTCTTCTTTCCTTTTGCAGCCTTGATCTGGTCCGTCACTTCAGTTCCTTGAGAGGTAACAAAGCACTTGACAGGACTTTGTTCCCTCTGAGATCCTTTGTTGCAAAGCTCCCTGGGATAACTTCCATTGTCCCTGAAACACTTGGTACACATATTAGTTGAGTGTTTGTTACCATCAAAACCTAAGGAATTCAACAAATTCCCCCTTTTTGATGGTGACAAACACCCTTAACAAGAAGGCATATACCAACTAGAAAAAGACAAATATGACATGAAAGTTTCCCACTAAGACACAGTTAGTTCCCCTTTAGTTCAGTAATACGTTTTACCTGTTCTGTTCCCCCTCAACCAATGCTACCTGTCATATTCCCCCTTTTGGCATCATCAAAAACATCAGTAAAGAGTTAGAGAGGAAACAGTCAAGCCCAGATAAACATAAACACCCCTGGTAATTAATTAAAAAGAACTTAAAAACATGCAAACACCGCCAAGACAGACAAAACATCAAAACATAGTCAAAATGCCACACCGGGCACATAAATCAGATAACAAGAAAAACAACTAAGAGGGAGTAGATGGGCAGGGAAACAAAAGAGGGGTAAGGACAACAGGTAAGCGATCAGGCATCACTGTGACCAGCCGATTGAGCCGATGCGTGATGAGAGATAAGCGTGCGCACATCTGCCATGAGACGTCTTACATCCTTGCAGAGACTTCTCACATCCCTCCCCAGAGAAAAAATCTCGTTCAGTTCCCCCTCAGAGTTGTCGGCCTCATAAACCTCCATTGCCTCGGAATCCTCTACTGCCTCAGAAGCTGCAGGGGCACTCTCAACCTTCACCCAGCCTTCATTATCTTGAAGAATGAACTGCATCTTGTGCAGGTTACTGGCGTCGAACGGACGGGAGAAGATGCTCACGTCCTCCGACGGGTTGTACACTTTATGGTACTCAAGGATTTTCCTGACAACCCGTGGGAAGGGAAGAGCGTGCTGGAGAGTGTTCCTGACATGGGCAATGTGCTGCATCAGAATCTTCGGCAGGCTAATGGGCTCCTTCTTCAGCATTAGGGACAGTAGGACAATGTCCAAGATTAGAAGCCGGTTTCTCTTTTTTCCCCTTGGCATGATGTTGCTGATGAAGAAGTGGTACAACACTTTGTTGACAGCGGACATCTCTGAGATGTCGAGATCAGCACTCCCCTGAGGGTTCTCAATACCTGCAACATCCAACACAACCTCTGAGTAGGCAAAGTCCTTCGGCCACCTTCCTTTTGGGTATTCCCCATACCCATCATGTGGAATGCCCAGAGCAACACCAAGATCAATGCTTGAGAACATGTGGACCTGCCCTTCTATCTTGTAACTCCCCAGAACAGCGTGGGGGCGAACTTCCATCGCGTATGTAGAGTAGAACTCCCTTAGCAGCACCTCATCCATCTCCTCTTCTTCTACAACCAGATTGCTCCATTTTTGGGTCTCCAACAGATCATGCACCCCTTCCAGATGGTTCTCCAGTAGGAACTCATGGATGACTCACAGCTCCTTGACCACCGACTTGTGGCTCATGTCTTTGACATCATCAGCCGCCACCTTTCCTTTGGCTTTGGCCGGCTGACGACGTTGGCATTGACGGACAGGAGCGGCATACACCTTGGTTGTCTTTGCGTTGTTCCCCGAGAGGGGTACTGACTCCTCATCGGAGCGACCGTTATCGCCTTCTCAGACTTCCTCTGAGAGCGTGTCTTCCGCTTGGAGGAGCAGGCAGTCTTCACCCTGCCAGAAGTCTTAGGAGCCTTTGGGGGCTCCTCCTCATCAACTTCCTCAACTAGTTCCTTGTTGAGGTCCCGTACAACCGACTGAATATTTTCCTTCACAGCAAAGTGCTCCTCAGCTGTGACCGGGGTCTCTTGACGGGGCATCTCCTCCATCTCCTCATAAATGGGGTTAGGATGGGTTGGAGAGGAATGGACCTCCTCTATTTCAGTAGAGGAGATGGCGGTTGGGACGGCTGGAGAGGTTTTGGGGTTAGGGTTTGGTGGAGCGGGGTCTGTGTTTGGGGCTACGAAGGGGACCATGGCGAGTTGGTCCTGGGCTGGTGATGGTGGAGGGGTAACAGTGGTGGTTGCTGGAGTGGTAGAGGTGGAAGGTAGGGATTGGGTAATGGCGGCGAGGAGAGCGGGGTCGGTTCCCATGGAGGACAGTTTGGTGAGGAGGGTTTGGAGGTCTTGGGCGATGGTGTTGGGGAGGTTTGAGTTGGAGGCCATTTCTGTGAGAGAGGGAGAGTTTTGGGAAGACGAGAGACAGAGAGGAAGGGAGAGATTGCTTGAGGAAGATAAGGAAACAGTGAGGAGGAGACTTACCCGGAGACTCCAATTTAAAATCTTCACCAAATCTTCTAGTGTTTCCAAAGATAAATTCAAATCTTTTCAGTTTCCAACAGATAACGATTGCAATCTTCCAACTTCCCAAAATAAAATCAGAATCTCATCCAAATCCGACTTAGCCAGCCGAATTACCCTTCCCAACTCCTTTCCATCAAATCAGCCCTAAATGCTCAACACGGCCCAACACAGACTTCCATCATTACACCATACAAACACACGTTACCTCAACCTGCAAGTCACAGAAGCCGAATCGTTTTCCCGCAAAACCAAAAAGTAGTAGGGTGTGATGCTAAGGGTTAGTTACTAGAGAGGGTACAAAAGACCATCACACCAAAATATATGATATTTGCGATTGATTTTTACATCATGCCTGAGGGGTCTCCAGTTGTGGATGATAAGAGGGGCTCATAGGAGACTTCAAACATGGCGGTCTAGGTAAGCTGTAGAATCAACTATCATTTGAGCTTATGATGAGGGAACAAAACATCAAGTTGATTCTTTTGGGTTTAAATAAAGCTGAATCATGTGACAAGTGATGACATAGAAGATCATGCACGATATTCAGTACATCAAGGAAGTAGAAGCACATATTCAAGTCGAATGTTTAATTAATACCCAAGGAAGAGAATGCATATCAAGACATGAAAGTTCATCTTTCACAATTTACCACGTAATCTAGCCAATCATCGAGGGAACACAACAAATAGACATGTAGTTAGGGGAACAAACCAGGCTTCATATGGAACTGAATGTAGAGTTCCCCAACAGGTGTCCTAATGAGAGAACTGGCGTTTGATCCACAAGTTTCCCTGTATGCCAATCATTCTCGATGATAAGCACTACTTTATAGGGCTTAACTAAGAGTTATTAGAGGTTTTATTGGTGCCATTCGGGTAGATTTAGACACATTCTTGTGTATTGCGTTTGGAGGCAAAGTTGGTGTTTTTGGAGGTGTTTGAGCTACTTTGGAGATCATGAAGACACTGAGGAAGGAAGCCATCAAGAGAAGACGCCAAGGAGTGAAGAGGAGACTGGTTGGTGCAAGGCAAAGGACAAGAATGCCGAGCATTAACCGCGATCGCGGGCATGGGTGCCGCGATCGCGGGCCTCGGAGCATGTCGAGAGTTTTCTGCGGGTGCGGAGAAATTGAAGGGCGCAGAGCCACATGGGCCGCGATCAAGGTCCACCACCCGCGATCACGGGTCTGACACGGCAGAGGCTCGGACTTATTCCGAATTATCTTTTTAGTTTTCTTTTCCCTTTTTCTTATTTCTATTTCAGTTATTTTTTCTTAATGGGCTAGGTCATTTGTTAGGGCCCTATAAATACTCTCCTTATGCATTAGGGTTAATAAACTCGATTCCAGACTTTAGTTGCAATTTCAATTCATCGTTGTTTATTCCTTTGAAGTTTCTACCATGACTATGAGGAGCTAAGCCTCTTTGTCTTAGTCCGGTAATGGAAGCATAAGTTCGTTCATCTGGTTGTGAGGTTTTGTTCCTATCTATCTATCCTATTGAGTTATATCTTTTCTCTAAGCAAATTCATATTTGAATGTTTGTTGGTTTATCTAGACTGATCACCTAGGTTTATTGCTTTCATTCTTATTGCTAATACTAGGGAACTATTGGGCTAACGCTCTAGTATAAGTAGCAAGCATTGATTGTTATCTGCATCTGTGGATTATATCTATGTGGGAATTGATTACATGGTAAATGCATCTGAGCGAGCATTCTGTGTATCCTGGTTAATTCTTATATGCATTGCTGCCTTTGGGTTGAACCTTTAGTGGTACTAGGGTTATTCATTGGTAAGGGTTCTTTGTGGAAGGTTTCCCTCTGAATTTACATAAGATCGGGACAGGAATAACCGAATAGGAAGATAGGACTTAATCTATGAACAACCTTTGAATGACTTATGTGGACATTACTTGGCTAAGTGTTTTTCTTTCTTGATATTTCATCCATTCTACTTTGCTTTGTTTGTTTCGTTTGTGACCAACCATACAACCCCCCCCCCCCCTTTGTGACATTGCATGCTACCACCATTGGTTCCTTCCTTCTCTGTGGGATCGACCCTGACTTGCTTACTATACTTTGTTTAGTGAGGATTTTAGGATTTACTTTTACGACGACTATTTCCATCCGATCAAATTTTGGCGCCGTTGCCGGGGAAGGCAATTGCGAATTTTTGGTGTTTTGCATGCTTTGTGTGTTTTTGAATTTTTTCTGTGTGATTTTCATGTGTTTGCTTGTGTGTGTGGACCTATCTTATGGTCCACACCCGTACTGCTGACTCTCCACCTTTAGATCTTGATTCAGAGATTAGGAGAACTTTCTCCCAAGGACGCAGAGTGAATCGAGCTTTGGTCTTTGATAATCCCACTTTTGAGATGGCGGACGAGGTACCACCACCTACGTTGAGGCAGCTGACTGCGCCTAACTTGACGCAGCAGCCACTGGCCGTACAATTCCCTAAGCTAGGCACAAGAGTGAACTTTGAGCTCAAGTCTGGTCTTATCCATCTTTTGCCTCAATTCCATGGGCTAGATGGAGAGGACCCAAACAAGCACCTCTCGGAGTTCCACGCTGTGTGCAGTTCCATGAAGCCACGAAATGTCACTAAGGATCAAATCACGTTGAGTGCTTTTCCTTTTTCACTTAAGGATTCAGCCAACGACTGGTTTTACTACCTCACCCCAGGAAGCATCAACACCTGGGAGAAAATGAAGAAGGCATTTATGGAAAAGTACTTTCCAGCTACGAAGCTGAACAGTCTCAAGCGCAACCTGAGCAACAAAGAGCAGCATGGGACGGAGACGCTCTACGAGTACTATGAGCGTTTCAAGAGGTTATGCTCTAGCTGTCCCTATCACGGGTATTCAGACCAGGATTTGGTCTTATATCTGTACGGGGGATTGCTGGATGAAGAGCGACGAATGGTGAACGCGGCGTGTGGGGGAAACATACTGAACAAAACCCCTACCGCTGCATTTGAGATATTCAGCGAGTTGTCGGAAGGCTCAAGGCAATTCAGCAAGACGGCGAGCGCCCAGGCTGTGAAAGCCACTTCAAGTGAGAATGTTCCCCCATCTATGGCGAGGGAAGTGAGCGAAATGAAGGAGATGATCAAGGTTTTGATGAGGAAGGAAGGACTCCAGAGGGTCAAGGAGTGCGAATTTTGCTATGTCACCACGCATGCAACTGACGCATGCCCTACACTCCATGAGGAGCCCACTGAGCAAGTCAACGCTGTTGGGGGGTACCAACAAAGACAACGGTACGACCCCTACTCCAGTACCTACAATCCGGGGTGGAGAGACCATCCTAACTTGAGGTACGGGAACATGCACAATGTGGAGAACCCCCCTGAGTTCCGACCAAGACCCCCTCAGCAATACCAGCAGCAGCAACAGTACCCCCAGCGACCATTCCAAGGAGGCCAACAGTTCAGAGGCCCAGCAGAGCAGAGACCGCAAGGACAAGGAGCTCCCCGCGCTATGAATCTAGAGGACCAGGTCAATACACTGGCGCAACACATGACCACGCTGACGCAGACAGTAGGAACCATGCAGCAAAATATGGTTCAGTTCCAACAAGAGACCAAGTCCAGTATCCAGAACCTGGAGAAGCAGGTAAGGCAGATCTCCCAGGCGGTCAGCAAGCTCGAAGCTAGAGAGTCACGAGCACTCCCATCTCAAACTGAGATTAATCCAAGGCAAAACGTCAATTGCATGACGTCAAGGCCAAGATGGGAGAATGAAGAAGAGAAGCTGGAATTAAAAGAGAAGTACGAGGCAAAACCGCGATCGCGGGGCGACAGCCGCGATCGCGTGTTTACGGACCCAAAAGCCGAGAAAAACTCGAGCATAAATTCGAGCATTAACCGCGACCGCGGGCATGACAGCCGCGATCGCGGGGAACCAGTGCGAGAATCGCGATCGCGGGTTGACACCCGTGATCAACTCTCGGAAAGCGCTCCGCCTCGCAAGACATTTATGAACAAGTATGACTATCCGGAGGGATATTTTGACATCCCGATGCCATTCCCTGCAGCATTAGAAGATGAAGGGAATACGGAAATATACTGCAAGATATACCAGGACTACCCGGATAGCCCCTTCTTGAGAGAGCTACGCAAGACCATAGCGGAGCAAAAGGAGCGATCTAAGAAGAAGCCAAAGGTCAAGAAGGATATCTCGGTTGTGGTGCAGAAGAGGATTCCCAAGAAGTGTGAGGATCCTGGAATGTTCAGCGTGCCCTGCAAGATTGGGGAGACTGAATTTAGCGAGACATTGCTGGGTTTGGGAGCTTCAATCAATGTCTTGCCACTATCCGTCTACAACAACCTCGACGTTGGACCATTAGAGAGCACGGAAATCGTCATCCAACTGGCTGACAACTCCGTTATCACTCCTGAGGGCATTGTGAAGGACGTACTGGTAAGCGTCGATACCCTTGTTTTTCCTGCAGACTTCTTTGTCATGAACACAGGGGAACAAGGAGGACGAGTAATGCTAGGGAGGCCTTTCATGAAGACCTCCAACACAAAGATCGACGTGGGCAGAGGCACAATCAGCATGGAGTTCGACAAGAGGAAGACAGAGTATAGGCTGGAGAACATTCCGGAGCATCCTCCAGATACAAGAGCAAGGAGTACGATTGCAGGAGGCAACCCCGGATGAGAAGTATAGCAGGACGTCGTGCCGCGACGATAACTACAGCGCTGCTCGGGAGGCAACCCGAGGTATGAGTCGTTGAACTCATTTATGTTTTTACCTTTCTTAGGACTTAGATTTTATTTTTCTTTCTTCTTCTTTGCACTTGTTTTTCTTTTTGTGTGGGCACTAGAACTAACTATGTAGCGGAGGATAGAATCCAGCACCCGCGATCGCGGTTTCACACCCGCGATCGCGGTTTCCCCTCGGCGATCCATGGCGAGTTCTAGAAAAAAAAATCGAAAATCCTGGGACAAGCTGAAAACCTGAAAGGGCAGCTTGGGTAAAAAGCAGGTGACCCGGACCAGCGCTAGGCTGGGGTAAAAAGGTGTCTGAGTGACGTGAGCATATATGAGCACATCTATGGAAAAAAAAAAGAGTGGCTAGGATGAAAACCCGAAAGGGCTCCTAGGCAAAATGAGTGAAAAGAAAAGGAGTGTTCTAGGATCTCATTTTACCGACGGGGCGACATAAGAAGAGGAGACAAAGAAGGATTGTCGGGTAGGTCACTCTGGGAGGCATAAGGAGTCATAGATGGAGGCTAGGATTAGAGGTCACTTTACACTATTGGATGTCCGGGTTGAGCTTGGGGGAAGTACTCTACTTGCCCTCAAGTTTATTGAGTTGTGGATGTGTTGTAGATGAGATTGGTGCCAGGAGCTTTGGCATGGGTTAGGTAACTCTTAGTTGGAGGATATGCTTCCTGAGACCTTGGGTGCTATATTGGAGGAGTAGACTTTCTTTTAGTTTACTCGAGGACGAGCAAAGGTCTAAGCATGTGGGAGTTTGATAAGCACTACTTTGTAGGGCTTAACTAAGAGTTATTAGAGGTTTTATTGGTGCCATTCGGGTAGATTTAGACACATTCTTGTGTATGGCGTTTGGAGGTGAAGTTGGTGTTTTTGGAGGTGTTTGAGCTACTTTGGAGATCATGAAGACACTGAGGAAGGAAGTCATCAAGAGAAGACGCCAAGGAGTGAAGAGGAGACGGGTTGGTGCAAGGCAAAGGACAAGAATGCCGAGCATTAACCGCGATCGCGGGCATGGGTGCCGCGATCGCGGGCCTCAGAGCATGTCGAGAGTTTTCTGCGGGCACGGAGAAATTGAAGGGCGCGGAGCCATATGTGCCACGATCAAGGTCTACCACCCGCGATCGCGGGTCTGACACGACAGAGGCTCGGACTTATTCCGAATTATCTTTTTAGTTTTCTTTTCCCTTTTTCTTATTTCTATTTCAGTTATTTTTTCTTAATGGGCTAGGTCATTTGTTAGGGCCCTATAAATACTCTCCTTATGTATTAGGGTTAAGAGACTCGATTCCAGACTTTAGTTGCAATTTCAATTCATCGTTGTTTATTCCTTTGAAGTTTCTACCATGACTATGAGGAGCTAAGCCTCTTTGGCTTAGTCCGGTAATGGAAGCATAACTTCGTTCATCTAGTTGTGAGGTTTTGTTCCTATCTATCTATCATATTGAGTTATATCTTTTCTCTAAGCAAATTCATATTTGAATGTTTGTTGGTTTATCTAGACTGATCACCTAGGTTTATTGCTTTCATTCTTATTGCTAATACTAGGGAACTGTTGGGCTAACACTCTAGTATAAGTAGCAAGCATTGATTGTTATCTGCATCTGTGGATTATATCTATGTGGGAATTGATTACATGGTAAATTCATCTGAGCGAGCGTTCTGTGTATCCTGGTTAATTCTTATATGCATTGCTGCCTTTGGGTTGAACCTTTAGTGGTACTAGGGTTATTCATTGGTAAGGGTTCTTTGTGGAAGGTTTCCCTCTGAATTTACATAAGATCGAGACAGGAATAACCGAATAGGAAGATAGGACTTAATCTATGAACAACCTTTGAATGACTTCTATGGACATTACTTGGCTAAGTGTTTTTCTTTCTTGATATTTCATCCATTCTACTTTGCTTTGTTTGTTTCGTTTGTGACCAACCATACAACCCCCTCCTTTGTGACATTGCATGCTACCACCATTGGTTCCTTCCTTCTCTATAGGATCGACCCTGACTTGCTTACTATACTTTGTTTAGTGAGGATTTTTCGATTTACTTTTGATTGGGGTTACGACGACTATTTCCATCCGATCACTCGACATATTGATGTCTTTCCTAGATGTACATGGTACCTGAGTATTCAAACAAGGAACAATTTAGTCATTAAGTCCTTATCCACATATCTGTTTCCTTTACCTTTGTCACCAGGCACTTGAGTCTCGAACATTCCTGCAGAAGTGAGGTGAGACTCGCTTCATTCCCTGTCAAGTAACTGACCCTTGTACGAATGAAATACCGGGAACTTTCCTCACTATATTCTGCACAGAAAGAGTTAGTTCTTGTGAACCCAGACAAGCTTATGCTTTCTGGGCACAGGAGCAACATATCTAATCTTAGGAGGTTCAGCATTCATTTGCTCTCTAGTAGTGCGAGCAATCTCCTCATTGTGTTGCTTCAGAAGGCACTCTTGCTTGTAGTGACCAGAGTGTCCACAATACCAACAGACCCTCTGGCACTTCAGATCTGCATACTTGCTCTTTCCAGGCCAAATTGTTTTGTTAGCAATCCTTGAATGAAAATCAATATTATTAGACTTACTGCTTTGAGATTGCTTCAACCAGATAGCGTGAGCCTTCTGTCCATGATACCAAGCCTTTCCCTCCTCAGTCGAGTTTGAACAGTCTTTGCCTTTGTTCCCTCCGGAGGAACTGTCCCCCTTTTCTTTTACAGACTGTTTTCCTTCGACTTTAGAGTCTTTTTGCTTGGTTCCATCAACATGAAGTTTGGGTTGATAGTCAATCCCAAAGCGAGGCACTTCCTTTGACTCAGTCTTCTTTTCATTCTTGGCTGCAACAAAGACAATGCATTTTGGCTTGTCCTTCTGTTCCTCACTGAGTTTGGTTAGATCACTAGAAAGTTTTGCATTTCCTAGTTTCAACATTAATGATTCAGCCTCGAGTGAGGAGACAGTGGACTCCAGAGACACAATCTTTTCAGTGAGTTTAGGATACTCAGAGCAAGAGTTTGAAGAGGAGGATGAACCTTTCTCAAGTCTGAGCACTTTGTCTGCCCAACCCTGATTTTCTTCGATCAAACCTGAGATCGATTCATCTTTCTCTTCAATTTTCTCACTGAAAAGACTATTCTCATGAACAAGTTTCTTAATGAGAGATATCAAGCTTTCTTTAGATTTGCTTTTTAAGCTTGATAAAAGATCAGATTCAGTTACCTCATCGTTGAGTAGATCTCCCTTTGATTCATTGGGAACTTCAATGGCCATCAGGCATACATCCCTGTAGTGTGACGATTCTTCATCGTCTGAGTCTGAGTCTCCCCAGGTGGCAACCACTGCCTGCTTCCCTTCATTTGCTGGAGGCATTCCTGCCTTTTTCTTGAAGCAGTTTCTGGCCATATGTCCCTTGTTCTGACAGTGGTAGCACACCACATCTTTTAGGCCTCTGTTCCCTTCGGAGGTGTGATACACCGTATTTCTGTAAGGTTATTTTGGGAATTTTGGGGATTTTCCCGAACACCCGTTTTGTAGGTCGGATTTAATTCAGGAAGTTTGAGACATTCTGTAATGTCCTCAATATCTGTAATATTTTTCTAAGTGAAATAAAATACAGACGACGTACTTTGGATGTTAATACTCGTTCGTGTACGATTATTTTTATCCCGAGTTAAGTCGATATCGTCCAAAAGCTGAGAAGTGCAAAGCCACGGTGGCGGCGACCGCCGCAATTAAGGCGGCGACCGCCCGGGCTCGAGGCAACAGTGCCCTCGTCTTCTAGCTGGGCGCGAAGACCAGAAAATGGCGACCGCCGCATTAAGGGCGGCGACCGCCGTAAGTTGCCCGCCGTAGTGGTTTTGTGAGGCGGCGACCGCCGTAAGTTGCCCGCCGTAGTGGTTTTGTGAGGCGGCGACCGGGTGAATGGCGGCGCCCGCCGCGAGCTAGCTAGCGGGTAAAACCCAGAAGTCACCAGCGAGCCTCTGACGCGTCGATTTATCCCTGCTCCGCCTCGTTGTAGACCATCATGGTGTCCCCTTGTGCTTTGGCTATAAATTGAGGAGGTTTTGGGTCAGATTGGGCACAAATCTCAGCCTAAATCTCTCAAATCTCTTCTCGCCGGAAAAGCTTGCTTCGCCGGAGTTTAGTGGTGATCGTCGGGGTTGTTGTTGGTGTGTTCCAGTAGCCCTTGAGAAGCCTCTTGGTTGCCTTTGAAGGTCAGAACCCAAGCAAGGCCAAAGGGGAGCGTTTCACGTGTGTTTGGTGAGTTTTCTGCCCTCGCCGTTCTGTCCTGGGTTCACCGCGGCGACCGCTGTGTTCTCGGCGGCGACCGCCGTGATAAACGCGGCGCCCGCCGTGATGAACCCGGCGACCGCCGCCAGAAGGTCGTGGCTTCTTTTGGCCTCGGCCCTGGGTGGTCGTTGTTCGGGCGTCGTTCCTTTCATATCCTTTTGTCTTCCTTTAGATTCATACTGTTGTTATGTTCGGGCGTCGTTCCTTTCATATCCCGTGTCGAGCCCGGAATCCCGTCATCGTTAGGCTTGTTCCAATTCAGCGGATTAAGGCAAGTGGCGGTTCGCTCTTGCTCATCGTTCCATATTTACTTTAATTATCAGTTGTTTATCTGAGTAATTAATTTGGAATGATTATTGTGTTTGTCTGGAAATGGTTTTATAAACTGTTTTGGAAACTGTAATAATGACATTATCATAGGTTGTATATCTGTTAGAACAACACAATTATATGTGATAATTACCGTGATGGTATTGTTGTGAATTTAATCTTAATGCTAGAATAGCATGTGGATTAATAGGAAAGCTAATCCAAGTAAGGATTAGCCATTTCTATTATCTCTATGTTTAATTCGTTTGCCTGGATGGCTTTAATGTGAATAATTGATGTGTTAGACTGTCTAGTTAGCACGAGTGTTGGTAGAAACGCTAATCCAAGTAAGGATTAGTCGTTTCTTTATAATGTAATATTCCTCGGAAGAATTCCGAATAATAATAATTTAAGGGTAATGACCTATGCTTCCTATCCACCTTTAAGGATCTGAAGTGTTTAAGCGCCTTGCTAGCGCAATTGGGTGAAGATAATTGTCACCCTGTGTATTAAGCACCTAGCTAGTGCAATTGGGGTGGACGTAACTGTCACCCTGTAAATTAAAGTGTAAGCACTGTGGCAGTGTAATCTGGGTGAACGTAAGGTCACCCTGTGTAATAATAACTTCCGTTGTTCTCGGAATAATATTAAGCCTCGTGTGTGTGTGTTTGTGTGTTGTTTTAGTTTGGGTCGACATAATGGTCACCCTGAGATTTAAGCTTTGTTACCGCGCTTAATAATATTAATGTATTTCAGTGGCGTGTGTTTTATAATTAAATAATATAGAGTGCCCGAGTTTACAAGATTAATATACCTTTGGCGAGTAGTGCAGTTAAGTAAATAGTGCAGCTAGGAAAGCTCGTCTTGACTTTTGATCAGAGTACGTTCTCTTTCCAATCTGGATTCGCTGTATGCGGTGAGGTTGGTTGTGAACCGAAACATCTAAGTCAACTTTTAAATCTGATGTCTGATTCTTTAAATGTTCCAGATTTGTCATATTTCCTTAAGACTCACTTCCGTTGGAGTCTTCATTCGGGTCGATTTCTGTGAAGATTCAGTCTTCCAGAATCTTCTCTTGTGCATGCCTTTTGTCATATTCAAGTATAGTATGGTGGTTGACTAACGTACTCGACTTTTATTCGAGAGACGAGGAGTCTAACCTAATACGACTACTTTGAACCTTCTGCTTTGTACCCTTGCATAGTCTATTCAGTAGACTAACCAACCAGAATTGTTCTCTGCATGGTTGGCTGGTGTCATCCGTTCGATTCGGCACATCAGAACAAAGAAAATATTAAAAAACACTACTTTAATCAACCAACCATATATCATAAAAATAAAAAAAAGTACACTTTGAATGAGAGGGGCTCCGACCTTATCGGGCCAGCCATTTCTCTATCCATGGGCCGCAGCCCATGTACCCCAACCAAATCCCCATGGCTGGGAGGTTGTTTGTGAGTCTCGAACACGAGACCTCACGCTTTAACAAGCGGCCTATTGCCTACTTGTTACCAATTGAGCTGTAGCGCAATTGGTGACAATTGCGCTTTAACAAGCGTTCTTAACAAGCGGCTTAACGCCCACTTGATAAAATCCTTGGGGTTGTGGTATCAGAGCGAAAGTTTTTAAAACGGGTTGGGTATTTGAAAACCATTTACTCGTTTTAATTAAAAAGTGTTTTCAAAGGACACTGAATTTTCAAAGTGAAAAGAATTTGAAAACACCGTTCATAGTCATGTCTTCTATACAGTCCGATATAGTAATCTTACTTCTATATCTAGAAAGACTAATTCCTTCCCCGTTGCCCCGTAAGATATGGGTGCATTCTGTTCTCTTCAGAGGAACCCGGGAGAAGCCAAGGTGGTTTCGCCATACCCAATAAGGCTTGAATTCCCAGTTCCCTCGTTTTGAGTTAAGATTGTAGAATCTAGTAACTCGGTTTGAGTTCATCAATAGAAATTATCAAGTTGATCTATTCTAAGTTGATTTTATTACAATAAGTATATCAGAATGATATTAATATGATAAAATCCTTGGGATTTGATCGGTAAACAGATGGTGAACACAAGGAACGTTATCTGTGCTGGTGTTGGGCCGAGTAATGACCCCAGACCAAATGCGAGGAATGCTGTAGACCCAACAGGAGAGCGTGAGTCTGTCTTCAACAATAATCCAAGAGGCAATGACCAAGATCAGCCCAACGCACCGATAATGTTTGATGCTGCAGTAGTTGAGGCAATTCGAGGAATTGTCATACAAGCAATCACAGATGTTATGCGACCAGTCGTACCACAAGCACAAGGTGGTCCAGTTCCTCAGGCTATTCCTGAAGTTGAGGAGTCAGTGGAGCAAATACCTCAGATCAATGTTGTCAGGAACAGAGGAGCTTACGGTCAAGCATTAAAATCCGTGAGTTCAATGAGGCCTGACAGCTACGACGGTACTGGAGAACCAGTCAGGGTGACATATTGGTTCTCGCATATGGAACGGTTGCTCCGGAACATTACTTGTACTGAGGCTGAGAAAGTGCACATCGCCTCCCTTCAACTCAAGGATGTGGCTAGCGAATGGTGGGAGAGCACCGGTCTGGCAGATCATCCCGAGCTGAATTGGAGCATGTTTAAAACAAAGATGACTGATCGTTTCTTTTCCCGTGCTATGAGGGATGAGAAGCATAAGGAATTTATGTACCCAAAGACTGATGGGTTAAAGGTATGTAACTGAGCTCGCATCTAAGTTTAACCACTTGTTGTAGTACGCGGGACCTGAGGTGTCAAGCGAAGAACAAAAGATCTGGTACTTCCATGGATGGATGAATCCAGAAATCAAGCCTCTAATGTTGCGTCACGGTTGTTCTACGTTAGAACAATATGTGGATGCAGCCTACAAGACAGAGGTCACATTGGAGGAGTTTGCCCATAAGCGGGAGAAGCAAGTTAAGGGAAAGGGTGGGCAACAGGATCGCCCGGTTGGTTCATTCAAATGACCGGCATCGCCTACCAAGTTTGAGAAGTCTGGTCGTGCTAAGATCGAGACAACTCAGTCTGACTCTGCCAGAGGCTCAGGTTGGAGCAGCGGAGTAATTCAGTGCCACAACTGTGGTGAAGTTGGGCATAAAAGTTTCATTTGCCAAAAGGACAAGAGAGTATGTCATAATTGTGGGAGAGAAGGCCACATAAAAACATACTGCAGACAGAAGGGTCAGGGACCAATGCAGTCTTATCAGGCATCAAATCTTGGCGGTGGGCAGAACCCAAGGCTAGCGGTATCTGCTCATGAGCAGTCTATGGCTCGTAATAAAGGCAAAGCGCCTATGGGGTCTTCAGGCCAAGGGCAAAGACTCTTTGTAATGAGCCAAGCCAGCGAAGAAGAACCCTGATCCATTAAGTTGTATTTGTGTTAAGTCTTTCTTTAAGATTAAGGAGTAGTGACGTGTGTCGATAATCTCCGTGGTATCGTGATCTGGTTGTTCAACTTTTGTCAGTAATGTAAGGTTTGAATGATAATGAAGTGTTTCCTTGTTTTGGAAATTACAGAATGCGTTATCGTTACAAATTAGTTGTTCATACGAAACCTCGTAAGTGTCGAGAGCAGCTTATGCCAAGTAAGGATAAAGACTGTCAGACTTATGGTGGTGGAGTATTGTGGGCAACTTAGATGTTCGTCCCCTATATGATTAATCACAGGGTCGACTCTATTGCTGTTTAAATCTAAATCCATTCCTAAGATTCTTCTTCATACATAGAGAGTATGTCATCTATAAGGCTGGGTACAACTCTTTGAGGAAGATTAAGTTGTAAGAGTCGTTGTGTTAAGAAGAAAGGTTTCAGTTGAAGACCGGGATATGTTAATGATCTAGATGTATTAAAGATTCAGTAAAGAGAATTGTCTATATACATCTAAGGAATAAAGTGGTAAGCGGTATCCCATACGCTGAGTTCTTCCAAGCTTTCTTAAGATATAAAGGATGAACTTGTGGAGTTATGTTCGGAGAGACTAAGAGCTATCTCTCATAAGTGAGTTGTGTTATAAGCATCGAGACGAGCGAATCATTTTCAGAATGATATCCTAAGGAAGTAAGAGTAAAATCTCTTGTGAACCATTTCAAGGATGAAGTGGTTAAGGATATTGGATCAAGGTGGTAAGATTGGTGTTGAGGCAGGACCCTCATTGGCTTAATGCAAGTTTCGGGGTCGAAACTTCTTTTAAGGGGGAGGTGATGTGATACCCCGTATTTCTGTAAGGTTATTTTGGGAATTTTGGGGATTTTTCCGAACACCCGTTTTGTACGTCGGATTTAATTCAGGAAGTTTGAGACATTCTGTAATGTGCTCAATATCTGTAATATTTTTCTAAGTGAAATAAAATACAGACGACGTACTTTGGATGTTAATACTCGTTCGTGTACGATTATTTTTATCCCGAGTTAAGTCGATATCGTCCAAAAGCTGAGAAGGGCAAAGCCACGGTGGCGGCAACCGCCGCAATTAAGGCGGCGTCCGCCGCGAAGGGCTCGAGGCAACAGTGCCCTCGTCTTCTAGCTGGGCGCGAAGACCAGAAAACGGCGACCGCCGCATTAAGGGCGGCGACCGCCGTAAGTTGCCCGTCGTAGTGGTTTTGTGAGGCGGCGACCGGGTGAATGGCGGCACCCGCCGCGAGCTAGCTAGCGGGTAAAACCCAGAAGTCACCGGCGAGCCTCTGACGCGCTGATTTAGCCCTGCTCCGCCTCGTTGTAGACCATCATGGTGTCCCCTTGTGCTTTGGCTATAAATTGAGGAGGTTTTGGGTCAGATTGGGCACAAATCTCAGCCTAAATCTCTCAAATCTCTTCTCGCCGGAAAAGCTTGCTTCGCCGGAGTTTAGTGGTGATCGCCGGGGGTGTTGTTGGTGTGTTCCAGTAGCCTTTGAGAAGCCTTTTGGTTGACTTTGAAGGTCAGAACCCAAGCAAGGCCAAAGGGGAGCGTTTCGTGTGTGTTTGGTGAGTTTTCTGCCCTCGCCGTTCTGTCCTGGGTTCACCGCGGCGACCGCCGTGTTCTCGGCGGCGACCGCCGTGATAAACGCGGCGCCCGCCGTGATGAACCCGGCGATCGCCGCCAGAAGGTCGTGGCTTCTTTTGGCCTCGGCCCTGGGTGGTCGTTGTTCGGGCATCGTTCCTTTCGTTTCCTTTCGTCTTCCTTTAGATTCGTACTGTTGTTATGTCGGATCTAACTTAGGGTTTCTTTATTAGTCGACTCGAAGGTTGTTGTGCTGTCAGAGCTATACCCGTGTCGAGCCCGGAATCCCGTCGTCGTTAGGCTTGTTCCAATTCAGCGGATTAAGGCAAGTGGCGGTTCGCTCTTGCTCATCGTTCCATATTTACATTAATTATCAGTTGTTTATCTGAGTAATTAATTTGGAATGATTATTGTGTTTGTCTGGAAATGGTTTTATAAACTGTTTTGGAAACTGTAATAATGACATTATCATAGGTTGTATATCTGTTAGAACAACGCAATTATATGTGATAATTACCGTGATGGTATTGTTGTGAATTTAATCTTAATGCTAGAATAGCATGTGGATTAATAGGAAAGCTAATCCAAGTAAGGATTAGCCGTTTCTATTATCTCTATGTTTAAGTCGTTTGCCTAGATGGCTTTGATGTGAATAATTGATGTGTTAGACTGTCTAGTTAGCACGAGTGTTGGTAGGAACGCTAATCCAAGTAAGGATTAGTCGTTTCTTTATAACGTAATATTCCTCGGAATAATTCCGAATAATAATAATTTAAGGGTCATGACCTATGCTTCCTATCCACCTTTAAGGATCTGAAGTGTTTAAGCGCCTTGGTAGCGCAATTGGGTGAACATAATTGTCACCATGTGTATTAAGCACCTAGCTAGTGCAAATGGGGTTGGACGTAACTGTCACCCTGTAAATTAAAGTGTAAGCACTGTGGTAGTATAATCTGGGTGAACGTAAGGTCACCCTGTGTAATAATAACTTTCGTTGTTCTCGGAATAATATTAAGCCTCGTGTGTGTGTGTTTGTGTGTTGTTTTAGTTTGGGTCGACATAATGGTCACCCTGAGATTTAAGCTATGTTACCGCGCTTAATAATATTAATGTATTTCAGTGGCGTGTGTTTTATAATTAAATAAGATAGAGTGCCCGAGTGCACAAGATTAATATACATTTGGCGAGTAGTGCATCTAAGTAAATAGTGCAGCTAGGAAAGCTCATCTTGACTTTTGATCAGAGTACGTTCTCTTTCCAATCTGGATTCGCTGTATGCGGTGAGGTTGGTTGTGAACCGAAACATCTAAGTCAGCTTTTAAATCTTATCTCTGATTCTTTAAACGTTCCAGATTTGGCATATTTCCTTAAGACTCACTTTTGTTGGAGTCTTCTTTCGGGTCGATTTATGTGAAGATTCAGTCTTCCAGAATCTTTTCTTGTGCATGCCTTTTGTCATATTCAAGTATAGTATGGTGGTTGACTAACGTACTCGACTTTTATTCAAGAGACGAGGAGTCTAACCTAATACGACTACTTTGAACCTTCTGCTTTGTACCCTTGCATAGTCTATTCAGTAGACTAACCAACCACAATTGTTCTCTGCATGGTTGGCTAGTGTCATCCGTTCGATTCGGCACATCAGAACAAAGAAAATATTAAAAAACACTACTTTAATCAACCAACCATATATCATAAAAAACAAAAAAGTATATCAGAATGATATTAATACGATAAAATCCTTGGGGTTAGGTATTAAGCCGCTCTGATACCACAACCCCAAGGATTTTATCAAGTGGGCGTGAAGTCCAACGCCCTCTTGTTACCAATTACGCTGCAGCGCAATTGGTAACAAAAGGGCATTGGACTTCTTGTTAAAGCGTGAGGTCTCGAGTTCGAGCCTCACGAACAACCTCTTGGAAATGGCTGCCTGTTATAGGTGGAGCCACCAAGGATGGGTTGGGGTGTATGGGCTGCAGCCCTGTGATGGGCCGGCCCAATGTGGTGTGGGTATTACAGGAGGAACTCGACGAATCCTTGTTTCGAGACCATATCTTCCTCATGGCTCTTGTGATGAGCGCAACATCTTCATCACCATCTTCATCTTCATCTTTGACTTGGGACAAGTCAAATGCCCTTTCCACCTTTAAGGCAATGCTCTTCGCCTTCTCCTTTCCCTTCTTGTTCAGCTTGTGATTATAGACAGAGGCGTTGCTTTCCAACTTAGCAACAACCTCTTCCATGGTAAGAGTCTTGACATCTGTCTGAGAGTAGAGAGCAAGAGCAATGGCATCCCACTGAGAGTTGAGGCCTTGCATGAAGTGGTGAGTCAGCTTCCAGTCTGGCATTGCTTCACCAAGGAACTGAAGCTGACCAATTAGCCCCTGGAATCTGGAGTAGTACTCCTGAATGTGTTCATCTTTTCCCTGAGAGACTTGGTCGTACTCCTTTATCAGAGAGAGAATCTTGTTCTTCTTGGCATCTTCATTTCCTTAATGAAGGCGTTTCAAGGCATCCCATATCTCCTTGACAGTCTTATAGCTCATGATTTTCTTGAGATCGGAGGGAAGAACAGCCATGTGAAGGATCTTCTTAGCCTTGTTGTTCTTCTCCAACTTCTTCCAGTCATCATCGGTGTAGTCGACCTTTGACTTTGGCTTTGTCTCATCTTTCTCATTTTTGATATCCAAAGGTCCGACTTCAATGACTCTCCAGATCTGTCAATCAAGGGAACAGATGTGGGACTCAATTTGCTCCACCCACCAGTCATATTCACCGACCTTCAGAATTGGTGGCTTCCAGAATGAATCACCGATTGTATTGCTTGACGACGACATCTTTCCATCAAATTCTGTAACGAAAACAATCTAGAGCACCAGGCTCTGATACCAATTGTTGGATCGTTAGAGTTACGTCTGAGGGAACAAAAGCTTTGTTCCCACAGAAGATGCAGCGGATTAAAAACAGCAAGAAAGATAACGAACGAACTCACGATGTATAGTGGAAACCCTGATTAGCAAAACTAGCTTCTCAAGGAAAAACCACTACCTTCAAGCTTCCGCTTGAGAGGATTTTGAAGCGTGTACTTGTCTTATTGATTTCTTGTTCGATTACACTTGTATCCTGGACTTCGACCTCTAAACAACCAGCTAGACTCGAAGACTCTTCTAGAACGATGAATCGAACTCAACCCTCAAAGACTTACACACACCTCACTTCTTTTCTTTTTCTTTTTCGTTCTCTCAGTTTTTCGTCGTTTAAAGTTGTACCTAATAAATGAATCCTCACTTCACTTAAATAAAACTCGGCTAAACCCTAATCATAACAAGATAGGATATTCTAAAATCGGATTACAAAAGATATGATTTTGTTGGAAGAATAATATCTCAACCGATTATATTAATTAAGGAAGGAGTTCCTTAATTAATCCAATCGGAAGGATGTTCTTCTTCTCTCTCCAATTGCCTTATCTTAGGAAAGATTCCTAAGATAACACAATCAGGTTTTCTCTCTCCATATCTTCGCGCAATCCGGCTTGATCCTTGGAGCCGAAGTCTTCATCTTTTACCGCGTGTGCTTCTTGATTTGTTTCCTTAATTCAACACGCTAGATTTCTTCTTTCCTTTTGCAGCCTTGATCTGGTCCGTCACTTCAATTCCTTGAGAGGTAACAAAGCACTTGACAGGACTTTGTTCCCTCTGAGATCCTTTGCTGCAAAGCTCCCTGGGATAACTTCCCTTGTCCCTGAAACACTTGGTACACATATTAGTTGAGTGTTTGTTACCATCAAAACCTAAGGAATTCAACACATTCAACCTCAAAGCCAAGGGTTGGCGGTCAGAGCGGCTTCGAAGGTTATACTGGTACGATCGCTTGGACCCTAGACAGTAGTTATAATCTAAAACCCTAAAATCTATGCCAGCAGCAAAATCTTTGTTCAGACGGTCCAAGACCTTAAGCAAACGCTAGGCATGAGGCATTATTTGGCAAGGGGCTAAGGAGAAAGAAGAAAGCACAGATTGAACTAGTTCAGAGAAAGGAAAAGTATGGCATATTTTGAAAGGATACTCATAGAAGCGGACCCAACCCGTACATCTCGAGTCGGCCCGTTCGTCTGGATAGGGGAGGCGAGCGATGGTATCCTTAGGAAAACCTCCAATCTGCAAGGCCCTATCGAGTTCGGGCTGAGTCATGACGTTCACAACGCTTTCTTGCTCACTGAGGAAGAAGAGAGGGGGGCGATCTTCAGAACTTGACTCCAAATTGGAAGCGGCCATGGGAAAGGTGACAAAAAGATTCGAACTTGGAGGGAGAGAAGTTACCTAGGGAGAGAGGAGTCACAAACGTTGAAGGTAAGAAGATAGGGCAGGGGTCAAATCAATTTATGGGCGAAGGCTGGGATTCAATTCCGCAACAGAGACGTCTGATCCAATGCACGTGTCCGCGATCCACGAAGGAAAGAAAACCGCCAAGTCCAACCAGTTACTCGTCCGGTTTCCTTTGGGGCAATTGTTGGGACACCACTAGTGGAAAAAACACTTTTTAAGGCTCCCTTTTAGAGGCGTACATAGTTCAATACGCCTCAACAATGACTTAGGCAATCACTTTTTTTGGTTTTTGAGGCGGATAATTAATTTATACGCCTCAAAAACATCTTTTGAGGCGGGCAAATTAATATACGCCTCAACAAGTATCCGAAAAAACATTTCCCGCTAAAGTATTAGAGGCGGGCCAGGGTAAGGCCTGCCTCTAATGCTAACTAATTGAGGCGGGCTAAATAGCCCGCCTCAATTAAAGCTTGTTGAGGCGGGCCTCTTAAAGCCCGCCTCAATAAGTATGTCCAATAGAGGCGGGCATGTAAGGCCCGCCTCTATTATACCAATACTTATAGAGGCGGGTGTGTTAGGCCCGCCTCTATAAGCTCAACCCTAATTAAAAAAAAAACAGTTGCGCGCGCCTTCATCTCCTATTCGTATCCGTCTTCGCCGAGCTCCGTCTTCCCGAGCTCCGACTTCATCTCCCTTCGCCGAGCTCCCTCTAATACTCCCTTCAACAAGTATCAACAACGCACTCGAGGTTTCACCAAAATGCCATCCTCAACCTCACCCGATTCTGCTAGTAAGCTCATCTGACACCCTATTTTACTTCTCCAATTCCGCTAAACTCTACACTTTAATTTGCTCGTATTGTCGTCGACCTCAACTTCATCAATCTTAATTATATACTTCTTCTTCGTCTTTTTCTGCCTATTGAAAGCTCGTGCCTTCTGTTACATTAATCATGAATTTCGAATTTGTGTGTTTTGTGTTTAAATGTTTTAGTCCTTGCACTCTTTTTTGAAAACAGGAAGGTTTGGCTCTGTTAGAAGCTTAATCGGTTTGTCGGAATACTCCTTAAGATCAGTCCTTACGACATAGTCGTTTCCCTTCCTAATTGATTCCTTGATTGGGCTTCCAGTTTGTGAAAATGAAGAGCAAAAGATTTGATTTATATTCATCATAAATTTAGTTAAGAATGTTAATTTTCTGATGTGGCACACTGAAGGTGTTTGATGAAATGCCCCTATAGCAGTGGTTTCTCTATATTTTCTGCCTTTGGATAAGGGTTTTCTAGAAGGGATCGAAACTGTCTTATTGTTATCGGTTGACTTGTACATTAAAAAAACAAAGTCTCATAATCTATGTATTATAATGTATTGAGGATGTAATATACTAGATGATCACATTTTTACGGTTTATTAATTTAATAAGTGAAAAGGAAAGCTATATAAATAAAGCAAAAGTGAAAAGAATCACATTCTTTATTTAATTGGTGAAATGACATTCTGCAGGCTGATAAGGGCATTGCCTTGAAGGATCGATATTGGGTCAAGGTAATACTTCTACCCTAATTCCTTAGGCCCTTGGCGGGATAGAATTCATAATTTAGGCCCTTGGCGGGATAGTTGAGTTTGTATTTTTTCTTGCTTGGTTGCGTATTATTATCTATTTAGGCCCTTGGCGGGATAGTTACTAGAAATGAGTATTTAATCTTCCTTGTTTTGCATTTATTACTAGAAATGAGTCATCCTTGGATGTACGATGACCATACTACGACACAATACTTGAGTGGGGTTGAGGAGTTCATTAGATGTGCTTTAGCACACCAACGGAGTACGAAAGCCGAAAAAATATATTGTCCATGCCGTGATTGTAAGAATATAAGGCGGTTAGATGATATTGATGAGATTGAGGATCATTTATTTTACAATAAGTTAATTTTATTTTACAATAAGTTATTTTTTTTTACATTTAGGTAGATTTTTGTGTGTGCTTGTTGCAGGAATTCTAGCCACTATGTCTAATGAAAGTGGAAATGCTATTCTCCCTACCCAAGGTGATCATGAATCACAAGGTGTTAGCGCGATTACACAGATCGCTAAAGAGCGTGGTCCGTCAAAAGGAGTTCAAGTAAAAAAGCCTATGCACCTTGAGTTTAATGAGTTAAATGTCCCTGATGGCGAGTGGTCGAAAGAATACGGAAAGCAAGTTGGGAGTTGTGCTCAAAGAATTAATATTAACGAGAAAGAATACCGAAAGATAGATGAGCAGACGAGGCAAGGGTTTTGGGAGGAGACCAAGGTATAATGACATTTTAAATTGTTTTAAATATATACTATATTAACAATTAATCTAACTTATTGTAAAAATCCACAGCTTATGTTCCACATCATTGAGGATGTAGATAAATCAAGGGAAAAATACTTTCATTCTTGTGTGGCAAAACGATTTAGAGATTTCAAGAGCAAGTTGGTGCGTCGATGGATAACTAAGAAGCAAAAGCCGTCGAAATATCCTACAAACAAGATGCCTTGGGAAATCTACCACCACATTACAGAGGCTGATTGGTCAGTTTTTCTTAAAGAATATTACAAGCCGGAGTCATTGGTAATAATGCTATTTCTTTTTACTATTAAAGATTTCTAGTCAGCGGAAATCATTGGTTATAAATCTATGTGCCTTTTGACAGGCTCGTAGTGAGAAAGTTGTGATACCCCATAATTCTGTAAGGATTATTTTGGGAATTTTTGGAATTTTCCCGAACACCCGTTTAGTACGTCGGATTTAATTCAGAAAGTCGGAGACATTCTGTAATGTGCTCTGTATCTGTAATATTTTTCTCAGTGAAGAATTATACAGTTAAGGCCTGTTGGAAGTCTATACTCATTCGTGTACGACTTTTATTATCGCGAGTTAAGATTATATCAAATCTCTACCCACTTGGTTATTGCCCAAGAGGTGCAAATGGACTAACCATGGGTTAATACCCAAGGGCACAATTGGAAAGCTTTTTGGCTCCCAACAACCCTAATCTTTGCCTATAAATAGAGGGCATGGGTGAAGCTAGAAAGGGGTGAAAAATTCCATTACGCTGTCCATTTCTCGTCTCTCAAAAACGCTCCCAAAGAAAAACGCTCTCTCTCTCGGAAAGCTCTCGTGGATCGTTGGAGGCTCGTTTGGTGTCGTTCTCGGTGGCCAAAGGAGACTTGGAAGGCCCTTAGAAGCCTAGAAGCCAAGCAAGGTGAAAGGCGAACCAAATCGAGCGTCGCGGGTAAGATTTCTCGCCCGTTTTTAAGTTTCTGTTCAGCGACGGCGACCGCCGCCAGGAACGGCGACCGCCTCCAGGGAGACGGCGACCGCCGCCAGGAACGGCGACCGCCGTGAAGATCCCGGCGACCACCGTGTTGGGGCCGGTGATCGCCGTGAAGATCTTGGTGCCGCCGTGGAGGAAGCCGATGAGCGGCGCCCGCCGTGATTGAGGCGGCGCCCGCCGTGATGGTGGCGGCGCCCGCCGCAATTGTTTGGTGGCCGGCCGTGAAGGGTTGTTGCCCGAGAGTTGTTGCGTTGGCTTCCGAGACCTTCGATCGGGTCTCGTATCCTTCGATTCCTTTCGTCCTTTCGTATATTCATACTATTCTTTGTCGAATCTAACCTAGGGTTCCTTTTTGGGTCGACTCGAAGGTGTTTATGCTAGTGGAGCTATACGCGTGTCGAGCCCGGAATCCCGTTGTCTCTGCTTTGTTCCAGATCTGCGGACTAAGGCAAGTGGCGGTTCGCTCTTGCTCATCGTTCCATATTTACATTAATTATCAGCTGTTTATCTGAGTAATTAATTTGGAATGATTACAGTGTTTATCTGGAAATGGTTTTATAAACTGTTTTGGAAAATCATATAATAGGTTGTATATCTGCTAGAATGACGCTATTATCTGTGATCGCCTTCCGGGCATTTATGTGGATTAATAGGAAAACTAATCCAAGTAAGGATTAGCTGTTTCTATTATCTCTATGTTTAAGTTAATTGCCTGGATGGCTTTAATGTGAATAATTGCTGTGTTAGACTGTTTAGTTAACACGAGTGTTTGTAGGAACGCTAATCCAAGTAAGGATTAGTCATTTCTTTATAATTTAATATTCGTGGGAACGCTTATCCATATGTAAGGATTTGTCGTTTCTTTAAATCATAATATTCCTCGGATTAATTCCGAATAATTTAAGGGTCGTGACCTATGCTTCTTATCCACATGTAAGGATCTGAAGTGTTTTAAGCGCCTTGCAAGCGCCAGTGGATGAGCTTAATTGCAGTCCTGTGTATTAAGCACTTAGCTAGTGCATTGGGGTGGACGTAACTGTCACCCTGTAAATTAAACTGTAAGCGCTGTGGCAGTGCAATCAGGGTGAACGTAAGGTCACCCGGTGTCTTAATAACTTCCGTGTTCTCGGAATAATATTTAAAAGCCTCAACAGTGTGTGTGTGTGTTGTAATTTAATAAGATAAGTGCAGTTAAGCACATAATTAAAGTGTAAGCACTGAAATAGTGCAATCAGGGTGAACATAAGGTCACCCGGTGTAATAATAACGCCGTTGTTGCTCGGCATAATAATGTTAAGTCCCGCGTGTGTGTTGTGTGTGTTTTAATTTGGGTCGACATGATTATCACCCTGTGATTTAAGCCTTGTTGTCGCTCTTAATAACATTAACGTGTTTCAGTAATGTGTGTTTTGTAATTAAACAAGATATGTGCCCGAGTGCACATGATTAATAAACCCATGGCGAGTAGTGCAGCTAAGTAATAGTACAGCTAGGAAAGCTCGTCTCGACTTGAATGTAGTACATTCTCTTTCCAATCTGGATTCGCTGTATGCGATGAGGTTGGTTGTGAACCGAAGCATCTCAGTCAACTTTTAAAATCATTGTTGTATGATTCTTTAAATATTCCAGATTTGTCATATTTCCTTAAAGACTCAATCTCTTGGAGTCTCTTTTCGAGTCGATTTCTGTGAAGATGAAGTCTTCCAGAATCTTCTCTCATGGATACCTCTTGTTGTTATTCCGTGAAAGTGCCGGGTTATGTATCGTCCCTTCGGTTATTATTCGAGGGACAATGATAGTAAACGGTTACGATCACTCGAACCACTCTGCTTTTTACCCTTGCTAGTCTATTCAAGTAGACTAACCCACGAACTTTGTTCTCTGCATGTGGGCTGGTGTCATCCGTTCGTTTCGGCACATCAGATAGAGTATAGATGAGAAGACTAGAAGGACTATGGAGTCGACGGTGGTTTTCCGACGTTTTTAATAATTTCTTTTAATCAGGTTGAGATCCTTGGGCAGGTGATCATTACGATCACAATCCTTTTTGTAATATCTTTTAAAAGTCTTCCGCTGTACCTTGTTTAAGATTTCCGTTGTAATTTATTTAAACTCTGTGTTTGTCCTATTCGGGATTGGGATGTAATCCCGGGACTCGTGTTTTATATGAATAAGGTTATCATTTTGTATCATTGTATTTCATGATTTGTATTTAAACGGTAAAGCCTTGGGTGATCTCGGTAAGGAACACTGGGGTCACTGGCGGTAATACCTTTCCAAAAGGGTTAAGTTTTGGGGGTGTTACAAAAGCAAGGGCAAGTGCAGTATTAAACAAGAGTCCTCATCTCACCGGCAAGGCGGGTTATATTAGAAAACGACACGAGTGGATAAAAGAAGGACGACTCCCATCGGAAGCAGCTTTATCTCTGTCAAGTAGCTCCTCAGTGAACTCATCGGTTCCTAGAGCTAGAAAATATAGATCAAAGGAGTGGGTTTTGGCTCATCAAGTTCGAAGTAAGGATGGAAAGTGGGAAGTTAATCCGAACGATAAGGAAGCCGTAGAAATTGCAAGAAAAGTTGTAAGTAGTGCTTTTTTAATGAATATTTACTTAAATTGACTTGGAAATATAAACTAATTTATGCTTTCCTAATTGGCATTATAGGAGGAGTATATCGAAGAAGAAGAAAAAGGAAACCTTACTTTCGAGGATGATGAGGATGCCCTCACCAAAGTTATTGGGAAAAAAGATCATCGTGGCCGTGTCAAGGCAATGGGTGGAAATGTTGGTTATAGAGTTGCTTTCGGTCCAAGAGAACGACGGAGAAGATGTTCTAGTGAAGCTTCATCAAATCTGATCGAATCGATCAAAGCTGGAATTAGAAAGGAGTTTAAAGGTGAATTAGATAAAAGGGTGGCTGAGGCCCTCCAAAAGCAACTACGCTCCATGTTACATATAAATCAACCAAACTCCACTTCTACTCCCGTTCTTGAACTTAATGTTAATGCTTCCTATACCACTCGTCCTGATTCCACACCGCAACCACGTGAGCTAAAGGTATGATTGAGTTTGAGTATTGTCATGAACTCTTCATGCTAAGACCTCTTATAACATGAATTAAAATTCCATGCCGCAACCTTAGTATTGCATTTTTCATTTTACTTTATATGCAGGAAAGGACTCCATGCCATCTTGCCCTTGAGGATAAAGATTCTGGTAACAAAGTGCTCGTAGCGGATGGTATGGTACAACCCTCAAACGGTGCATCGTCCCAACACTTTACACCGATGAAGCCTGATCACTACAAAGTCCAAGTTGATTTTGTTTATGATGGACATAATGATGATATTCTTCTGGTACCTACGGGTGATGGTTTCACTAACTTAGGCGGTGCTCAGGGTAGTTTCGTGCAATGGCCGATCCACTTAGTGATTTTCGAAGACGACGAGGTAAGACCTTTGTGCTCAATAATAATGTACACCACATTACTCACTCTTGCTCATCTATAATTCTATATATAGGACTATATTCCACGCCCAACAAAGAAGTCCAAGTCATTTCTCTCTAAAAAGGTGGATGACAGCGCCAAAAATACAAAGGTAAGACCTTTGTGCTCAATAATACAAATGTTACTTCATTATTATTTTTTGGAAATTTCATGTCCAAATAACTCTTAAGTCTCAGTCCAACAAAGAGGCGGTTGATAGCTGTGATCGTAAAATGGAAGAATCAGCCGCCAAAAGGAAGGAAGCAGAAAACGAAGAAATTCGAGGTCATGGCCAGTCATGCAAATACTTGCATTTTATTATGTCTTCGGCGCCGGGTGGTATATATGATAGTACTCCCATCCCATTGGATGCCTCGGTTTGGAATTATGTGAGAGATCAAGAAACATACGTCACTGCATCCGATGTAGAAGAGTTCCTTAAGGGGGCGTGCTTAAACATTTCTGTGATTCAAGTCTACATGATGTAAATGTTTTGATCAGTCTTTATCTTTTAATTGTCAACTATCATTCTTAATCGTTTTTTCTTTAATCATTTTTACATTACCATTCATAATCGTTTAATCAAATACCTTTAAATGTGCAGGTATTTATTGGACAATCACACATATGCATTTGAAAATTCTCGAATTGGGTTCATTTGTCCTGAGATGGTGTCAAGCACTAGAATCAGGGCCGATGCAACTGTTCCAGCAGATTACTTGCAACGTGTGTTCAATGCTGAAACTGTTAAGAATACGATTAAAGATTCTAACAGTGCCAAATTGTTTTTGCTCCCATATAATCAAGAGTAAGTGTTTTCAATAAGTTTTATATATAATTAGTATTTTAAGCAATCATTAATATTTATCAATTTACTTTTAAATGATGCAGCAATCATTGGATTATGTACGTGATAGACCTATTTAGAGCACATGTCTATCTTTTCGATTCTCTAAAAGGTCAAGGCAACAGAACGACTGATGCATCTGGAATCATGAATTTGTAAGTTATTTTGCTTACGAATTAGTTTTTTTTTGGAATATTAACAATATCAGTTTCATGAGTGTATTATGTTGATTTTCTAGGGCATTTCAAGTGTATAAGTATCAAGGTGGGAAGTGCGAGAAATTAATAGGAAAATGTAAGACGTTGAGAGTCTGCAATATAGAGGTACATATAGCGTTTTATACGCTTTAGGTTTGTTTATTTATAATCAAAGGCCTTGTATGTAAGACAGCCCCCTTATGTTGTGTAATTAGTGCGCTCAACAAAGCGGCGGAACCGAGTGTGGCTATTATGTCATAAAGTTCATGTTAGATATAGTCACGGGACTCTATGACTCTAATGACCGACTAGATAAGGTATGTAACTTAACTAACTATATATTGATAGTATTTGTGTTTTTTGTCAATAATTTCTGTGTTTTTTATGAAGTTATATCCTAATAGGAAGACATCGTATACTTATGAAGAAAATGGATGTTGTTCGTGAGCAATGGGCATAGTATTTTACATCGAAGTATTTATTATCGGATTGAACTTGTTTTTACTTGTCATGTAAACTGTTGTTGAGAACCTGACTGTACTCTGATGAAATCTGTTGTTTGTTGTATATTCTTCTGTGAATAAAATCAGGAACCTATTCTGAAATGGATGTTGTTCTTGATCTTCAGCGTCTACTTGTTGAGGCGGGCTTGTATACGCCCGCCTCTATAAGTATATACTCCCGCCAAAATGAGGGACTTGTTGAGGCGGGCCTATAGAGGCCCGCCTCAACAAGTGTTTACTTATTGAGGCGGGCCTCCGAAGCCCGTCTCAACAAGTCTCTCATTTTGGCGCCAAAGTGAGGGACTTGTTGAGGCAGGCTTAGGAGGCCCGCCTCAATAAGGTCCTTTTAGAGGCGTAAAATGCCCGCCTCAAAAAGTGCCTCTACTTGTTGCAGCCCCCTTAGTTGAAGCGAACGGTGTTCACCTCAATAAGTGTCCAAAGGCCTGCCTCTATAAGGATTTTTTCCACTAGTGCACGCTTTTACCAGGATTGGATCGGCCCATGGAGCAAGCGGAGATCACGTCCCAAGCACGCTGAAGAGGAGGATCCACCCGCTGATACGACCAACGGCTCTCTTCGTAACGTCTGTAGAGAAAATCGTGGATAAGATCACGATATTAAGTGGCCGAGTGATTCTCTCAATCTGGCATTAAATCCTTTTGTTTTAAATAGATTAGGACCGTTCTATTGTACACACATCTCTCTACTGAGACAATTATCTAGCATTCTTAAGCTCTCATTGTAACTCGGCACGCAATTTCGCTAAGAAAAAGGTCATTCGATCATTTTACAGGTTCATCCGACATTAGTCGATCCCATTCGACCCATTGCGATCCCTCCTAGCTAAGCTTTATTATTCCTGTTTCGTTTCATCATTTTTGGTTTGCTATCTTGTTTGAAGTTATTAATTGATTCGTTCGACTAATAGCACCACATCGAAGGCAATTTAGGTTTGATATCTTTTTGTCCAAAACAGAACCTCCTAAGAGAAAGGTTATTGAAGGTTTCACAAGGTTATCATAATTTTATTTCCAAAATATCCAAAATCACATACTAGTGTTAATTTTTTTTTAAAAAAAAAACAACCCTTATGGTAATTTTTATTTGAAACATATTTAAAAACTTTGTATCACCAAACACTCAAATAGGTTTCTACTAGGTTTTGAAAGGTTACGAAAAACTCTCTAATAAACCTTAACCTTGTAAAAAACCTTTCAAAAAACCTCAACCTCTTCAAAAATTTTGTTTTGCCGAACACAGCCTTAGTCCTCCATAAAGAGACTGAACAAAGCTATTTTCCCCTTTCTTCAATAATATTTCTATTAGAAATATTATTGAATAAAGTCAAATTAATATGTTAGATTACTTGAATGATAATAGAAATATTATTGAATAAAGTCAAATTAATATGTTAGATTACTTGAATGATCAATCTCTAAGATTATAACTGGACTATTTAATCCGTTCACACGTACCTAACTAACAACAGGGATATTTAACTATTCCAAACAACTTCATGTTATCTTAATTCAATTTGCATGCTTGATGCATATTAGTATATAGTATATACACATATATTAATATAATAATTTTGTAGCATATATATTGTCAAAATTTTCAGTTTCAGTAATTTTATATATGTACTCAAGGATTTATTGAAACATTAAAAGTAAAATGATTTGAAGGTTATTTCCTTATACTTAATCACCACTTATCTTAGGTTTTGCATTTAACCAATTCTTATGTCCATTTTTATATAAAATCATCATCCTGTCAATCGGGTCGGTCAAGTCGGGTTCGGTTCTGTTATTTCGAGTTCGGGTTGAGAACGGGTCGGGTCATTTCGGATAACAGGTCAAGCCGGGTCGGATCATTACAAGTCAGCAGGCGATTCGGGTTGACCAACGGGTCAATAGCGTCATTTTTTAAATATTTTGTTCACTATTTAAATATTATTAAATATTTAAAAGCAAATTTAAATTTGTCAAAATAGGTTGAAATGAATAAAAAAAAATACTATTCATTATTTTAATGTAATTGATATTAATAGACAAAAATCATATTTTATTTTTATTTTTAATTTATATTATATTATATATAGATTTTTGAATTATAAAAATTATATAAGTACAATAATGTTTTTTTAGGATAATTGAGCATATTACCATTATTTATATGTCATTTATCATATATATATATATTATGTTATATTTTATTAATACTCTACATTTATTCGTTAATCGGGTCCGGTTCGGGTTAATCGGGTTCAGTCTCGATAAATTCGGGTTCGGTGAATTCGGATTATCAAAAATTTCGGTCAAATCGGATCGGGTCTAAAAACGGGTCGGTCATAGCGGTAAGACTGTTCATTCACTTTTTGACAGCTTTACCTCTTAATCAAGATAAGGATATTTTTTAATTAAAATAAAGGCGATTAAGTGAAAATTTATAAGATTGACATTTGACCATTCTGCAACCTTAATTACCAACTTGTGTCTTTTCCATACCAAGAAAAGGAAAGGTGACCGAACTTTTATACGTAATGATTGTGGGATGTCATCCTTAATTTTAAGGACGTTAACGTACTAAATTACGGAGTACTCCCTCCGTCCCAGTTTATAAGCCCCATTTGCGTTTTTTATATTGTTTACAGTTGAAGAGAATCTTCAAGATTTCTTCCAATATATAAGAAAAAACATAGTCATGTGGGGTCTTGTTTGATTCGTCTCAACGAGTACTTTAATAATATCGAAAAATTATAATTTTTAGGATTATATAATTAGAGATATTAACGATACAAAACTCGCCTCGACATTTGAACCCGGTCAAAGTAGGGCTTATAATATGGGACAGAGGGAGTAGCCAGGAAGACTGGTCAGATGTAGCTAGCTAGCTAATATGTCCTACATAATTGATAGGTGGGTTTCGTGATCGTGATACAACAACATGCCTGTGGAAGCAGGATTTTGTATCAACTGGAAATTGGAAGGTGAAACGATGAACCAATGATCTCAAACCGTCAGGAACACCAATTTGACTTGAATCTCTCGAATCTAAAATCTGAAATCACAAATAAAGCAAAGGGGTGGGGGGTGGAATTCTCTGATTCACATTCGACGCTCAAGTCAGGCAAAAAACTCTCTAAATTCTATGGAGGCAGCCCAAGAGAAAAATAGCGTATGAGAAATTCAATAGGGAGAAAGAAGAACCTGCTAGGATTAAGTCAATAATCCATTTTTCTTTTTCTTTAATGAAAAGATAAGCTGCTTTATTTATTTTTAAGATATTTAATATCCCTAATAAAGATTTGGAATTAATTTATCTTATAGGAATAAATTATCCCTCTCATTTTGCCCCTCGGGTCCTCGGAACTTTCTCAGGTCCGATGAGCCGAAGATTGGATCGAACATACCTGATAAAAAGCGAAAGTTTCCGGGTGTGATTCTCGTCGAAATCCGAAATGCTGCAAAACTCGCCGTGCAAATTATTTCATTTTTAACTGAAAAGTCGAGAGCGGCGCGCGGCCCATGTGGAAAAACGCACGGCCGTGCGGGCGATTTGTATTTTTCGGCCGAAAGCCGAGGGCACCACACGGACGTGCGTTTTTTTTTTGGGCGAAATGTCGAGAGCACCGCACGACCCGTGCGGAAAAACGCACGGGCCGTGCGTTTTAAGCTACAATTGTCCTAAGACCTAATGATACAAAACATCGAAGTAATACGTGATTCACTCCGGATCGTCAACAAAATACAAGGGCTATATGTTGCTAAAGACGACATGATGATAACTTACCTCCATATTGTGAATGACTTAGCCGGAAAATTAGAAAAAAAATCAACATCAAGCAAGTCCCTCACGACTCTAACGCCCAAGCCGACGCCTTAGCTAACTTGGGGTCAACTATTAGCCCAAGCGACTTCTCTACAACCCCACTTGCTCATTTCACAAAACCGGTAGTCAACAAGACACTCAAGTCGCCCACTAACCTCAACACAAGACTAAACTCTAAAGAGCTACCCCTAGAAGAAATCATGTATGTAGAAGTGGGAGACAATCCAGAATAATACCTAATACCCCATGAGGACGACTAGACGACGCCCTACATTAAGTGGCTCAAAAATGACATCCTTCCATTATATGAAAAAGAAGCTAAGCGAATCAAGGTACAAGTCATATCCTTTACCTTAATAGATGATGAACTAATCAAATATCTGTCAGAGGTCTCATTTTGAGGTGCTTGGGAAAAAATAAAGTCCAACTCATCATACAATCTTTACACGATGGTGAATGCGGTAACCACACTGGTGGCCAAAGTCTATCTGGCAAAGCACTAAGAACAAGTTATTATTGGCCGACAATGAACCAAGATTGGAATATGTCAAGAAATGTGACGTCTGCCAATGACATGCCCCAGTCTCCCAACAGCCATAAGAATTGCTACACCCAACACTATCACCTTGGCCATTCATGAGAAGGAGCATGGACATCGTCAGCAAACTTCCACACACTTCAGGGCAACGAGTCTTTTTCTTATCTATGACATAGTACTTCTGTAAATGGATTGAAGCCGAAGCATACCGAGAGGTAAAATATAAACACATCGTTTAATTTATTAAACGTAACATCTTGTGCAGATTCGGCATTCCATTAGAAATCGTATGCGACAATGGCTCTCAATTCATAAGTGATCGCACAAGATCCTTTTGCAAACAATGGAGCATCAATTTGATCACTTCAACTCCTCATTACCCCCAATCCAATGGCCAAGCCGAGTCAAGTAACAACATCATCATCAATAATCTCAAGAAACGACTCGAAGGCTACAAAGGAAAATGGGCCAACGAGCTACCTCTAATACTTTGGTCTGACAGGACCACCCCTAAGATTGTCACTAAGACAATTACCTTTTTCTTTCGTATACGGATGTAAAGTTGTCATCACAGCTGAAATCCTCGAACCAACTGCCAGGTACGGCTTACAAACCCAAGACCAAAACAATTTCAAGTTGTCACACAACCTCAACACGGTCAGCGAACTCAGGGAAAAAGCAAGAGTATGGATGGTAAGGTACCAATAATAGGTTGCAATTTGTTACAACGAAAATGTAAGGGCTAAGGTATTCAAGGTAGGCAACTAGGTGCTACAGAAGGTATCTTTTAGCACTAAATACCCTACCGACGGTAAATTAGCCCCACAATAGGAAAGGCCTTAATTAATAAATGAGATAGTCGGTCAAAGAGCATATCGACTTGAAACTTTTGATGGCCTACCCATACCAAGAAGTTGGAACGCGACCCACTTAAAGTTGTATCATTTCTAAACTCTTGTAATTTTGTACATTTCAATTCAATACGTTGCTTTTTATTTACGATTTTATTTTTACGAACATATAATAACTTAAGCATCAGAAGGCCATTGGGGGAGCCAACGGCCAATCCTTCACAATTCATTGTTTTTCAATAAGGCGAGTTAACGACAACGGAGCTCGAGCCACCAAGTTGATCAACACATTACATCCTATAAAAAAACAAGTGCTTATACCACATTACATGATCGATCGAAAAAGGAGAGTAGACGTACACTTGGTCCACGATTACAAAAGTTACCGATGTTGGGTATGAACTAAAAGTCCTACACACAAATCATCTCCGATACACTACAGGTTGTGCAATTAACAATACAAAAACATGTACAGGTCTACAAGACCGATGCCATGGTCAAAACGACACGACCACGATGCACCTCTTGATTCCTAAGAGTCGACAAGGGGCAACATGCAAATTAGAACAAGAAAAAATACAAGGTAAATATGCATACATGATATTATAATGCGACTCCCGATAATGAATGGGGCGCCAAAAAAATTATCCATATGTCGTCACGACGGGACACAAATTGGTTATTATCAACATGTCTTCTCGATAGGGTACTACCACACATTCACAACCGTCACCATGACGACACACAAATTACTTCAAAAGAAAAATAGAATGTTTTTCTTTTGACACAAGTCATAGCTCCCTATTCTTAAAAACTTATGGAGACTATCGACACAAGTCATAGCTCCCTATTCTTAAAAACTTACAAAATTCTACCACTCGCACAGGGTTTCCCTCCCGTCGGGGTGACGTATCACAAAGAGTCGTTGCTCTTGACCCGAAGATTCCATAGGCGCCTTGCCTTTATCACAGGTAACAGATGGCTCTGGAGCAGACACTTCCGTCCTTGGGTTCTGCCAACAGCCAGCCATTGAGGCCTGACATGCTTGTGTTGGCTTTAGGCCCTTCTCCCTACAGTATGCCTTTATGTGGCCTTCTCTCCCACACTTGTAACATATCCTCCTTGCCTTTGGACAACTAGGACTCTTGTGCCCAGCTTGACCACAGTTGTGGCATTGAATCACGTCGTTACTCCAGCCTGAGCCTTTGGCAGAGCCAGCCTGAGTCGCCTTGGTCTTAGTACGACCAGACTTCTCGAACTTGGTGGGCGACACCGGCCGCTTGAACGAGCGAGCCATGCGATTCTGTTGCCTACCCTTTGCCTTAATATGTGCCTCCACACTAGCTGCGACTTGAGATATGGGGGCCGCTTGGGCTTGCGGTATCACCTGGCCCATTAATACTTCGACCACTAGCCCCACTATCTGCCCAATGATCGTTGCATTTAGCACAATCGGGGCATGAGGTGGAACTCCCCTTGTAGCCTGGGAGTCCGCTTGTCCATGAATAACATCATGTTGCAGGGTCGGTTAATTATTACGTGAGCCAGATCTCGCATCTTCCCCTTGTGGATTAGCACTTCTCACCCGAATTCGAGAATCGTTGCTAGGACTTCCGTTAGCTGCTTGGTTGGTGGATCGGGTGTCCATTATCTGTTGATGAACCATAACGTTAGTTTAAAACTTTTCCAACTTGTACATGACACTGAGTCAATTACGTTATGATACGATTTATAAGGGTCCAAACTAATAACTCTATATCAGTCTGACTGGCCCACCACCATTAACCGCAGAAACGACCTTCTTTTGACTTACTTGAAAGTGAGAACTCTAGGAGAAATGTCAACCTTTAAATGACAATAAACCTAGGGAGAAACGATATTCCTAAGAATGAATCTAAGGAATAAGTAACAACTCGAAGCTTGCAGAAGTTTGGAAAACCACTTAGTTTTAAACTAGATACCTTCAAACTTTATACTTTATACCTTTAAACCTTATATATAAAAATAATTATCTATAAAGTTAGTTTCTCAAACTAGTGATACGATTATCACAAAACTTGTACCAGGACCAAAATCACACTTTTAAAGTTACAATCTTAAACTTATTTTGATTGCGTATTACACACCTTTTATAAACCAACGATAAATAACTTTTGAAGTTCAAAATAGCTAAATCATTAGTTTAAATTAAATTACCAGAGTTACTTATAACTTTTAAATTCAACATTGAAACTCTCAAAATTCCTTTTTAATAGAAGATAGGTTTGAAAATAGTTTCAAAATTAGTTTTCGAAAATTCTCAAACCTAACAATAGGCCAAGATATTTAAAACCATTATTCTGATACCATAACTGTAACACCCCCGACTTACGTCGGTAGTGCCACACGCCAGTGACCTCAGACGTTGTTGTCCGATGTCACCCTAGGCTTTAATCGGAACAATTAAACTTAAAGGAACATATTAATTAACGAAAGATTAAACAGCGAAAGACGTTTAAATATGAAACCCAACCCTTTTATTAAAAGATCTCCCATCAAACGAGAGTAGCGTTTTTACAACAAAGTTAAATCTCAGCGGAATACTTATAAATTACATAGCGGAAGACTTTTTAGAATAAACCTATTACATGACTAGGTTATAACAATATATTAAAGTAATAGTTGACAACCTTAAAACACTAACACTTAAATCTTCAACTGCAAGCCTCTTCTTCAATTGGTTACTTCAAGTCTTCGGGAACCAACCACTGATGTGCCGTATAGGACGGATGACACCAGCCAACCATGCAAGGAATAAAACCTGGTTGGTTAGTCTAATGAAAGACTATGCAAGGGTGAAAACAGAATGGTTCTAGTGATCGTAACTGTTTACTATCATTGTCCCTCGAATAATAACCGAAGGAACGATATATAACCCGGAACTTTCACGGAATGATTAGAATAGACATGCATTGAAAAGAAGACTCCAAAGGAATTGAGTTTTATGGAAAATGTATGAAGAGAAGACTCCAAAAGATTGAGTCTTATGGGAAAGTATGAAAAATGTTTGGAAACGTTATAGTTTTTATACAAGCGTTTAAAAATGACTTGATCATTTGGGTCAACGACCAACCTCACCGCGCAATGCGAATCCATATTGGAAAGAAGACTTACTCTAACCGAAGTCTGGGCGGTTTCCACGTTGTACTCCTTGCCCGAGGGTATATTAATTATGTGCATAATCACACTTATCTCCTTAAATTCCAAAACGCATATTTACGTTAAAGCTTTTATCATATAATATATCATCTCGATACGAGAGATATCTTGGGAATAAATCCCGATTGTTGGCACCAACTGTGTGCACCTCCCCTATACTCGGATAGGGGATAGTCATGACCAGGAAAGGGTGTTAGGGCTTGGACATCCTATCCACCATGGTTATAAAGAAACGGCTAGACCTCGCAAGGTACATAGCATTCCTACGAATACTCGTTCTAACTATATATGTATAAGTTCACACATAAAATCCACACCAATTCCATCATGGTAATAACAGATAGAATAGCGTTGTTTCTAGCAATATATACAACCTATCATAATATCACATTTTATATCATATCATTTATAAAATCTATTCCCAAACGAAAACAACAATTCATCCCAATTTAATTAACAATCCGAAATAATTGATAATTAACGAAAACATGGAATGATAAGCAAGAGCGAACCGCCACTTGCCTTTATTGAGACGAAAGAACGATGACGGGTTTCTGGGTCCGGAAACTGGGAACGGAAATCGGGTTACAGATTCCTACGACGACAACGAACCCACAACGAAACCCTAGGTTAGATTCGATAAATAAAAATACGAATCTAAGGAAACGAAAGAAACGAGGGTCCCATCCGTGACCGGATCGTTCGAGGCCACGATCACGTTTGCTAAGGCAAACCGCGGTCGCGGATGTCTGGACACGATCCGCGGTCGCGGATGTTCATGTCCGCGGTCGCGGACATGAATCCGACGAACCCTAACGAATCAAATCCTCACCGGCAATGACGACTACGAGGCTCAGACTAGGGGGCTTCGACAACCACCATTCCGACGCTTCCAAAGCACACCACCAATCGGCCACGAAGAACTCCGGCGAAGGCTGCGAATTCCGGCGACAAGCTCACGAACTCCGGTGAAAGAAAACGAGAGAGATTTGAGATCGAATCGGATGAGATTTCCGAGGCCTTGGCCTCCCCTTTTTATAGGCCTACTCGGAGCTCAGCCCCCGGCCACCAAATCGCTTGACATCCCCCGGCAAATCGACGGAATTCCGATCGACGAAATGCGGAGGAAGACGAAGACGAAGCTGGGCATTTTTCCACGGTCGCGGAAATGCCACTCATGCATCCGGAAGCTGGGCACTTTGCCGCGGTCGCGGAAATTGATCCGCGGTCGCGGAAAATGCCACGATTGCATCCATTGACATCAGGTCGCGATTTCCTTCTGCGGACCTTGTTGGAACCTTATTTTTAATCCTTTTAAAAATATTCTAAGGTCCAAACTTATCAACCACATATAATAACGCTACAAGAATTATTACAGAGGTTATACAAGTTACAGAAATTCCGAATTTCGCCAAACGCGTCTTGCTTTCCCAACGAGGGTTGGAAAAATTACCCAAATACCCTTACTAAAAATGAGGGGTATTACACCTTAAAAGCGCCGACCCATGCCAACCCGAGGACTTCCCAGAAGGTCACCCATCCTGGTACTACTCTCGTTGGTCACCTTGTGTAAGTCCCGAGACTTAAAAGCGCCAACCCATGCCAACCCGAGGACTTACCAGGAGGTCACCCATCCTGGTACTATTATCCAACCAAGTGTGTGAGGTGACCAACAGGCTCAAAGACCCAAAGACCACCCTTTGGGTCGAGCGATCGTCCACAAGACCAAGGCCACTCGTAACCCAGAGTCGGCTTTGATACCATTTGTAAGGCCCGAGCCTTAGAAGCGTCATCCCATGCCAACCCGAGGACTTCCCATGAGGTTACCCATCCTGGTACTACTTCCACCCTAGCACACTTAAGTTCAAAGTTTTGTGTCCTCACTTGAACCCTGAAAAGAAAAAGCTCTTGTTGACATGGGTAGCACTCTAATCCTTATAAAAGAATTACAAATTAGGGGTGTTACACCTTGTCACTGGAAAAGTCGCCTTGATTGCGTCCATCGTAGCTAAAGTCGACATGGCATGTTGGAACGACTAAAAAAGAAAGTGCAAAAAAAAGGTTAGTCGAGGCGTGATAATACATTAGTTCTAGGGATAAACAGACCCTGACAAAACAAAGGTACCTTCGACGCCAATAGGCCACTCTCATTAACCAGGTCGGCAGGTCGGCTGCCAAGGTCTTTTCCAATCGTTTCTTCAGTGACGAAATGTGGACGATTTCTAAGTCAAGATACAACTTCCTTAGATTTTCTCCAGATCATGCGATTCCAAGCAAACAGCTTTCCTCTTGAGCCCAGGTGACTGCGACAACGGAGAGTTAGAAAATGAGATTTTCAACGGAGTCTTCTACTTGGAACCGTTCGCTAGAACCTTATGGTCGATCATATCCTTGGAGGAAATGCGCGCACTTGACCTTCCTATGCGAGCAACGGCCAACACAAGGGATAACAGAAAGACGAAAACAATCATAATAGTCGACCAAGAACATACCCGAGAGAAAAAAATGGTCCTTAGGACTTGGAAACTACCAGACTATTCATGGTAGCAGAATCAATTGTTGTCTCAACCAAGTGGTTGATGCTCACAAAAGACCTCTCTGAAACGGGGGCTTCGAGCAAAAGCGCAGTGATTGCACTCGCCTCGGGTACTTCCTCAAGGCAATCCATATCATGCATTGTGCAATAAGACATGTGAGCAAAAGTTAATGAGAATATTGAAGGAAAACAAATCTCAGAAATATACTTTACCGGTTGTACGCCAGGTGTCGTAGAGAAGGCATAGTCAATTGTATCCTCTGGCGATTTGTGCTCACAAACAAGAAGTTTGAACCCCAATCCTGGTCATTAACACCGACTATCTCCACAATGGGGGTACACTCAGGACGCACACGTAGAAGGAATCGTGACAAACCACGAGTCGCCAAATGATAAGTATGCCAGAGATCTTTCACATTAAAATCTTCCTAACTTCCCAACCAAGAGATCGGTTACCCTCATAATACGCCACACTTGAGGCATTACTTGACAAGTAGCCAGTTGGAAGGTGACAAAAAGATTCTGAACCACCAGCGAGAATGGGGGGTATGTTCGATCTTAAAGGGTATTCGAAGAAGCAAATCCAACATTCTTTCCTCCAATCGGCTCTCTCGTGGGGAAGGGAAAGACTTGATATCGTCGTCAATGGAGATTCTCCAACTTACAGAATGCGGTCGAGCTTTGCATGTGTTAGGGTTCCGACCTTTGCTTATTTGGAACCCAAAATCTCAAAAGAGACCATACTGATGTCCATCTCTGACGAACCACCAGTGTCGATGCCAACTTTCTTTGTTCTAGGCATCGTCGGTTATCGAAAAGAAGGAAGGGCACAAAATGAATTTGAAACTTTTTGAAGAAAAGTTACAGAACCTCACCTAAGGGTTCCATGACGAAAGATAGAGTAAAGTTGAGGAGGATTTTCCTCAATTTAAGAAGGCTCGTCCGATCGAGAAACTACTATGATTCAACAGTTGACGCGATAGCCATCCAGCCGCCTGATTTCCGCCACGTGGCATTAGCTTCTTGCAGATCATCATAAGGAGTTGAAGAGCTAGTGTGGGAAAATCAAGGAAATGGATCGAGTCCAATCCCCTCCTCCTCTTTTGGGGAATTTGTTAGGCTCAAATCCGTTTAGCCCATTTAGTGCATAAGAGACTCGGAATTAAAACAACCCGACTAAATTCCATTTCAAATGAAACGACACGCCTTTGACGAAGCGATCGAGGAGAGTAACGGTCGACAAAAGCCATCATCCAGGTCGGTTGAGAGAACCTCGAAAGTTGTTATACCAGATTTGCTCCATAACGTCTCTAAGGATTATATATCGGGATTTTATGTATTATTCAAAGATTATTTGTAACGAAAAATATATATAGTTAGTGAAGATCACCTGTAAACACACACATTACCGGGCAATCGCTCCCATCTAGCTCTTAAATGTTCAACTTGTTTTCTCCATTACCAACAACTGACGCCAAGGCTTTGGAAACGACTATGATCTCAATCTTCATATAATAAAAAGTGAAGATAAGCTTCTAAGTTTCAATTACATTCATCTTGTTTGATTGGGTGCATTTGCATTCTATATATTTCTTCATTTTGATTGTATTGTCTTGACTGGTTTGTTTCTCAATTAAGCAAATTTAAGTCGATAGATCTTCTTTAATTATCCAAAACATTGGGTAATTATTAAATGGTAAATTTTAAAAAATATTGTAGTGTTTTTTTTAAAAATTATTGTATTTCTTAATAATTATATTAATAGTCAATATAACAAGTATTAATTAACGGAAAGAGTTGTATATAGTCAAATGTACTGCACGACGCCCGTATTCCATTCAATACAATGTCTCCTTCAGTACGCCGGCCGCTTCAAACAATGGACCACTGGACATAGAGAGCCCATGAATTATTTAGAGCTGCACCTTTTTTGTGCTAAATATTTAGATGTTGGATCATTTAATCTGTCGCAAAATGTTCGATTAATTATGAGTTGGAAGACTTATTCTTTTTGGTTAACTTCTTTTTTCCAAAACTAGTACGTGACAGCCAACTTCACACCGAGTAGGCCAAATAGGGGGTAAAGTGTTCCTTCACAGGTTTCACACGTCCATTTTTAGGGTTCGAACACGTTATTACGTTATTATTGGTCAAGGAAAGAGTGCTTCTTGCCAATTAACCTCACACCGAGTAGGCCAGATAAGGGGTAAAGTGTTCCTTCACTGATTGATTCAGGTGACAACGGGTTCTTGTTTGCGAACATGAGAACATGAGCACAAAATTCACATATAACAAATGCACACATATATAGTACAAAATTAACGGATACATCAGAAATGATACACACAACACATTTTCAATAAAAAGTTGCACATATAATATAAAATAATGCACACCTAGTGTAAAATAAATGAACATGCATTTTCACTAAAAACATGTATTGTATATATTTTGTACTATATATGCATATATTTTATACTTTATGTGCATGTACGTATTTGTACTGCATATGTATGTATGTTCTCGTGTTTGTCTATAAGCGCAAATTCTCCTATGATTTAGTCTCTATATTTTAAGTTTTGTTATCAAAATCAATTTCTAAAATATTTAATTAATCATTATATTTTTATAAAGGAAGCTATCACTACTTAAAAAACACATATAAAAATAATAATTACTTATCTACTCGGCCGCTTATAAGAGAACGTGACAACATACACATATAATACAATTACACCCATAATACAAAGTACATGCACACTACATATACATTTTTATTGTGATGTGTTAATTTATTTGGTACAGTCTGTTAGCTATTTTACTGAAAATATATGTACAAACTATATGTGTATCATTTTCCAATATACACATTAATTTTTGTACAATGTATATTAACTTTATACTATGTCCACGTATAAACGTGTAAACTGATCACCTGAAAGAGAACATGACAACATACACATATTAGTGTGAACGCTTTCCAACAACCAGTAGTAGCCAGCCCGGCCTGCACTAAACCGGGAGGTTTGTCTTTTTCTCCTTTGTTTTAAATATAATTGTATGAAGACCTAGCTAAGTACATCTCCTTATTGTGATTATTTTTAATATAGGTATATAACAAGGCTAATTAAAAGTATTATATTTCTATATTTTGTCATTTGACAACCTTAGGGGTTTAGAAAAAGAGCAAGCTTGCTTCCTTAATATATATATTTAAGGAAGCAAGCTTAATTTTGCATGTGCTGCTAGCAGCTGACGTATAATATATATATTTTGGTGCAAGCAGCTGACGTGCATTTGAATTATATAATTAACCAGCGCGTTAAGAGAAGAGCACGTACGCGCGTGGCGTGGCCACCCAACCAAAATGCCTATATATATTGAGATCGAGGCTCCCCCAACACATCCAATTAACAAGTTAGATCGAGAAATTAATATGAAGGTAGAGCAAGTGTTGCATATGAATGGAGGTGATGGGGAAGCAAGCTATGCTCGGAATGCCCTAATTCCGGTAGATACAAGAGTTCACATATTATATATATATATATATATATGTATGTATGCATGTTGGTTAATTTGTGATTGATAATATATTGGCTAACGTACGATGCAGAGAAAGGCACTAATAATGACGAAGGCCATAAAGGAGGAGGCCATCCAGAGAATGCAGTGGGTGTTGCGGTCAGCGAGAAGGGTGGCGATCGCGGACCTGGGCTGCTCCTCGGGGCCGAACACGCTACTGGCGATGGGGGAGGTGGTGAAGGCCATCCACGCGGTCCGAAGCGAGGCCGTAGACATCGAGGTGCTCTTGAACGACCTCCCCGGAAACGACTTCAACACCATATTCAGGGCTCTGCCCGGCTTCCAGGAGCAGCTCCGCCACGACATCGGGGAGGGCTTCGGCCGCTGCTTTTTCCACGCCGTCCCCGGCTCCTTCTATGCTCGCCTCTTTCCCCCCCACACCCTCCATTTTCTCCACTCTTCTTACAGTCTTCATTTCCTCTCTCAGGTCTGCTGCTATATATATTACGTGCTCATCTCTTTAATTCTCATCGCATATCTTAATCATCATATTAGTAAATTTACATAAGTTACAATATATCACATTATCAATATACCTACAATAACACTTTATTCATTAGTATGATACATAGCCGATAGATTAAACACGTACCTTAGTCCTTTAGTTTCACCTAAGTGTCTTTCAAGTGCACATGTAAATTTGTACTGTGCATGATATCATCCTTAGTTGGTACTTGTGCACTACTTCCCATTTATTTGTGTACCTGATTTAGATGTTGTGCATCACATTTTATTGTAAGTGCATCATATTAACTTCTGTTCTACACTTAATTTGTTCCAATTATTTTATGCACCATGTTTATTTTTATTTGTGCATATGTCTTAATATAAATTGTTTTTGAATTCTACAAGTTGGTTACCCCTCCTCCTTGATCCAATTACTCATGTTGCTCTCTATTTTCATCCTAAGGCTATTTTTCACTTGAACCTCCCTCACATAATATAATCAATTAAATTACTGGTAAAAACACAAAAATGTCATAAAATCACTCTACAAAATCACTCATTTTAAGAATTTTATCTAAAATCAAGCTAAAATATATCTTAGGAAGACTACAATAACCTTTTTTTACTAAATGTATCAGTTATATTATATTATTTCTTTTTTATGCTCCTATTCCTCTATATATTATTAGATTTTCCAAAATCCTTTTTGTTTGGTTGGTGTTTAGTAAACAAAACCCATGAAATGATTATTTTGTGTTATTTTCAATTTTATGCATGAGTGAATTTATAAAAGTTCTCTCGTCTTATGGGTGATTTCATGTAAATTTTACGTGAAAATTATTATTTTTACCGCTAATTTTTTGTTTTAAGTTGTCCTATTTTTGAATTGATAATGTTTTATTTAAAGAGAAAAAATAATATGGATACTAATCCAACATTTATGTTTATATGACCAATTTTCAAATTTTGATGGGTATATGACCAATTTTCAAATTTTGATAGTATATAATCAATTAGACAAGTTTTTACGGGTATATACCCAATTCTCCCTATATATTATATATATATGTAAAATTTATATTGTACGTCACATATAGGGGCGGATCTAGGGAGGCTGAGGGGCTTTCCCGACAAATCCCTTATAATATGTCGAACTTTTTGTTAAGTCCCCCTTTGAATTTTCAATATTTATTATGTGTACATAAAATGATAAGTAAATGACAAAAAAATTACATTGGCCTAGTGGTATTTGTCTTAAAACTTATGTAAAAAATTTAAAGGTCATGGGTTCAATTCTTCAATCTTTCTCACAACCATCCTTTTTTCTACTTTTGTGAGAAAAATTGAGTCTTAATTGCCTAATTAAAATCTTTGTGTTTATTAAAATATTTATTTCTCTTTTGATTTTTTTCCTTCCATGTTTTAATTTTTTATCAAAACAAAAATTGAAAATCTTACATTATTTAAATAATTTTTATAAATGCTAAAAAATAGAGTATACTCCCTTTGTATGAAAAAGATTGTCATTCTAGAGTTTGACACACTTATTAAAAAATACAATGATTACTCTATATTCTCATAATTTTTTTTTTAAATTTACATTTATTTTATAATTCATCTCAATTGTAGTCAATAAACATAAAGAATTTGTATAAAAAGAGCAAAAAAATACAATTTTCGATGTCAAACATTATAACTCACTAATGAATTATTACCTAAACACCTAAAATGACAATATTTTCTTTACAAAAATTGTGGGCTAAAATGACAATCTTTTTTATACGGAGGGAGTATATTGCATGAATTAATCAAATTTCAAAAGGTAAATCTCATATTTTTTTGTAATTTTAAAATATTAATATAAATTTCGATTTATAAAATAAAAAATATATGAAAGTCGTCCCTCTTCGATTGATTTCTATATCCGCCACTGGTCAAATAAATTGATACATACGTAGGTGCCGAAGGGGATGGGGAGAAGTCACAGAAGCAATATATGCTTGTCAAGTGGGAGCCCAGCAAGCGTTGTAGAGGCTTACTACCAGCAGTTTCAAACCGACTTTTCAACCTTCTTGAGTTACCGCTCTGAGGAGTTGGTTAAAGGTGGTTGCATGGTTTTCACACTTCTTGGTAGAAGCGACGACCCTTCTATCAAAGGGAGTGTGTTGGAATGGAACTTTTTCGAACCTCAGTTCCCATGAAATTCCCTTCCTCTGTTTCTCTTGTTTTGACGATGACAAACACTTGAGATTAACTGGCCTCTCTAGTGACTTATGAACAGGTGAAAAGATAAGGGAAATCAAGTCCAAGTGAGCGCAGATCAAGATCAAGGGAACTGGATGGGAACCGCGTCGATGGTTTCCCAGACTCATCAACATAATCTTTGAAGAAGATCTTCTCACCAAATCCGGATGCTATCAAATGAAGATCTTGGCCGGTTTACATATAGAATATTCTTATAGGATTATGTAAATTAGGATTTGGGTGAGAGAATATTTTGTGTCTTATTTTGTTAAGATATAAAATATTCCATCATGTATTTACGGGATTTGTTTGTTCAAGGGATTCTCTTCCGAGATCTTTCCTTGACAAATAAGTCTTATATATACATGATGTTGCTGGTGCAATTAGGTTATGCATTTACGAGCTCTCAAAGTGCATCAGAACTAAAGAAGAAGAAAGAAGAAAAGCTGAGTCGAAGTAAGTCTTTGTGTGTTAATTTGTGATTGACTAGGGAACTGGGGTTAGCCTGAGAGATAGGTTTGAACTGCTGAGTTCGGAAGTTGCAATCAAAGTTAATATACAAGTAGACTTTTCAATCCTCGCAAGAGGGGTGGTTTTTATCCTAGATAACTAGTTGGTTATCAAAGGTTTCCACCTTAAGTAATTTGTCTTGATAACTTGCTTATTTGTTATTCCGCTGCCCATAGGAACCGAACACCTTTGTGTCTCAGTTCCCTTGATTCTAACGCACAGATCCAACAATTGGTATCAGAGCTAGCACTCTAGATTGTGTGTTTACATAAGCAGGTTTCCAAAGATGACTCGTAACAACGAACCTGAACTCGGAGTGTCCATCAACAAGCCATACATTCTCAAGAATGGACAAATCAACTGGTGGACTCAACAACTCATTGGCTTCATGCAAACCAATGACATGCAGTGCTGGCTAGTCTTGGAAAATGGTATTATCCTAAGCCAAAAGATCCAAAGGATGCTACCAAGGACTTGCCTCCCGCTGAATGGACTCAAGAGCAATTTGTTCAACAAGAGAAAAATGCAAAGGCTCGCCAATACATTCTCAATGCTCTGTCCAAGACCGATCAAGATAAGGTCATTGGCATTGACAATGCTAAAGATATGCTGAAAGCTCTCAGGGAATTCAACTTGGGAAGTACAGATCTTCAAAACAGTAGGAAGTTTGACTTACAAGGAGAATATCACAGATTTAAGATGCTTGAAACCGAAAATGTATCCTCTTATCATTCTCGTTTCAAGATTCTATGCAATGAACTCACAGCCTGTGATGCTCCTCCAGAAGAGTGGTCCAAATCCATGGTGATTATCAACGGACTTAACTCAAAGTTCGAAATGACTCAGAGCATCATGCTGCAAACTCCTTCAATCAGAGTCCTCCCTGTCCAGGAAATCATTGGTCAACTCCAACGACAGGAAGACAAGGCTAAGGGAACTGAACAAGTTAAAACCGATCAAAGCATCGCCCTTATGCTGACCAAAGTCATGGAAAGACTAAAGACCGATGAACATTCTGATGAAGAAAATGATGATGAGATCACGGCTCTTCTAACTCGTACTGTTAGGAATTTTCAGAAAGGCAAGTTCCCTAGGAAGGAGTTCAAGAGGGAACACAAGGAATTCAGGTGCTACCAATGCAATCAGATTGGTCATCTTGCTAAGAACTGCTCAAACAAGAAGGATGATGTAGAACCACAACAGAAAAAGGCGTTGGTTGCTACATCCACATGGGGAAACTTTGATGAAGAATCTGATGGGGAACCAGACGATCTATCTTCTGGACAGTGTTTAATTGCTGAAGCTCCCTCTGCTAGGGAACTCCTCTTCAGTTCCCCTGACCTTTGCCTAATGGCGTCTGACAACTCAAGCACTGACTCTGTCCCCTCCAAACCTGAGGTACAAGAACTCACTGAAACTCTTACTAAGTTTGATAAAAAGCACTTGATTAAATTAATTATCAAACTCAGTGAAGAAAACAACACCTTGCAAGAAAAGATTACTGAAAATGAAGAAGAAATTTCTTGCTTAACTGAAGAAAACGCTGTTTGGTGTAAGAAAGTTGAGGATGCCTCTAAATCCAGTATATCTTCGCATGCTGTTTGCCCTACTTGTGACTTGCATGATAAATTGAATCTTGGTGAAAATTCCCATGCTAGTTCCTCTTCTGATAATGGTCTCTTACAGTCTATCATACGAAAACTTGATTCTCTGACTGAATGCATTCATGAAAAGACTATTAATCAAACTGTGTTTGTGAAAGCTAGAGCTGGTATAGGATACTCTCCTCGTGATCCTTCTGATACTCTATGTGATGCTCATTGTGATTCTGAGTTGGTAGCAAATGAAGTCCAGGCTAGAAATGAAAAACTTGATCTAGCTCTACAAACTGCTAAATGCAAGAATGAATACCTGGAAGAGAGAATTAAAGTTCTTGAAAATGTGTCAAATAAAAATCTTCCTTGTGCTCCTAATGATTCTAAGATACATGAGATGTATAAGGAAATTGGTCGCTCAGCTCCTAACCATCCCAGGAAGAAGATTGATCTAAGGGAAAGAAAGAAAGCCAACTCAGTTCCCTTCAGAAAGAAGGGTAAGTATCTCTGGATTCCCAACAACCGTGTTTGCTGGTACTGTGGGAACCAGGGTCACAACATTGATGAATGCAACAAGAAATACAGGGACGAGGAACAAGCTTCTGAGAAAAGGAATTTCAAGAGAAAGGACAATAGGAAGAGAACTGAAATTTCTGATTTGAATGACCCCTATTATTATTCTTCACAGGGAACTCATCCTACTAATCTGCCTAGGACCTCCTCTCCTAACAAACCCGGGAACGGTAAACCGACCTGGGTTCGTAAGAAATGATGTTTAATGTCGCAGGTTGAAGTGAGCAAAGAAGAAAAATGGTACATAGACAGTGGAGCGTCTTGTCACATGACTGGGAACAAGAAGAAATTACACTCACTTCAGCAATACAACGGAGGAAAGATTTCCTTCGGCGACAAAAGGAAAGGAGCCATCTGCGGCGTTGGATGTGTGGATCTCACTGAAAAGATCCAGGTAAGTGATGTTCACCTTGTTGATAATTTAGGCTTTGATCTAATGAGTGTGTCTCAGCTGTGTGATCAAGGGGAGAACCATGTCCTATTCACTCCCAAGGAATGCTTTGTGCTGAATCCTGAGACTCACAAAACCCTTTTGAAAGGGAAACGGTACAACAATGTCTATGTTGTTGACACAAGCTTCATCCCTGAAGAAAATCTTTGCTTGTCTACCATTGCTGATAGAACTTCCATATGGCACCAAAGACTTGGCCATGCTAGCCCTCTGCTGATTCACAAGCTCCACAAAAGGGAACTGGTGCGAGGACTTCCCTCTGTTCAAGTTAACAAGGACCACGTCTGCTCAGACTGTGTTAGAGGGAAACAGGTAAGAAGCTCCTTTAAATCTAAATCTGTGATCAGTTCCTCTCTTCCTCTGGAACTGGTTCACATGGATTTATATGGTCCCATGCGTACCCAAAGCTTTGGGGGAAACAGGTACATTCTGGTACTTGTTGATGATTTTTCACGCTTCACCTGGACTATATTTCTTAAATCAAAAGATGAAGTGTTTGATAGATTCTCTGCTGTGGTTCCTACTCTTGAAAACTCCCTTGGCCACACTATTCGGGCCATACGTTCCGATCATGGAACGGAGTTCAAAAATGCAAAGTTTCTAACCTTTTGCAGGGACAAGGGAATCTCTCACAACTTCTCTGCTCCTCGCACTCCTCAACAAAATGGAGTCGTTGAACGGAAAAATCGCACTCTAGAGGACATGTCTCGCACTATGCTCCTCTCTGTTGGTCTTCCTCATCGTTTCTGGGCTGAAGCTGTCAACACCGCCTGCTACATTCTGAATCGTGCTATGCTTCGCCCTATAACTGAGAAGACCCCCTATGAGCTCATCAAAGGCCGAGTTCCCAACATTTCCCATCTTCGGGTCTTCGGATACAAGTGCTTTGTGCACAATAATGGCAAAGATCCTATTGGGAAATTTGATCCCAGAAGTGATGAAGGGATTTTCCTTGGCTACATCAGCAACAACAAAGCATACAAAGTGTACAACCTTCGTACACAAAAGATGGAGGAAAGTGTTCATGTTGTTTTCAATGAGTCTGCTTTTTCTAACATGCAACAGGTACCCTCTATTCCTCACAGCGCTGATGATGATTCTGATGAAGCTGGACCTGCTGTTCCTGAGTTCACTCTCAACATGTCTGGGGATGACTCAGCTGAGCCGCCTTCTCCAGCCACTCCTACTGGCAACTCTAACTCTCCCTCTGGTGATGATTCCCCAGACTCAAATTCTCCTACTTCTGAGTCAGAGAATGCTGGGAACTCAGAGGCTACTACTGATGGGAACTCCGCTGATCAAACTGATGGGAACTCAGGCACTGCTTCTGCAGAGAACTCTGGTGATTCTTCTATCTCTGCAACTGAAGGCTCTCTGCCAACCCCTGCCGATGATTCCATTCCTGTTCCCAACTACAAGTACAAAGGCTCACATCCAGTGGATCTCATCTTTACTCCCTATCACAAGCCAACTACTACCACTCGTTCCTATCTGAAGAATTTCTGTGCCTTCAATGCCTTCCTATCCATGGTCGAGCCCAAGAACTACAAAGAAGCTCTCACTGACCCGGATTGGATCAATGCTATGCAAGAGGAACTTCATCAATTTGATAGGAATAAAGTTTGGCGTTTGGTTCCCTGTCCTCCCAACAGGACTATCATAGGAACCAAGTGGATTTTTCGTAACAAGCTTGATGACTCAGGGATTGTCACAAGAAACAAAGCTCGTCTTGTTGCTCAAGGGTACAATCAGCAAGAGGGCATTGACTATGATGAAACTTTTGCTCCTGTTGCTCGAATGGAGGCCATCCGCCTAATGATTGCCTATGCTGCTCACAAAGGCTTCAAGCTCTTCCAAATGGATGTCAAAACTGCCTTTCTCAATGGCGTTCTTCAAGAAGAAGTGTACGTCAAGCAGCCACCTGGATTTGAGGACAGAGACCATCCTGACTATGTCTACTTCCTCGACAAAGCTCTCTATGGGCTAAAGCAGGCCCCTCGAGCATGGTATGACCGCCTTGCTCAGTTCCTGTTATCCAATGGATACAGAAGAGGTTTGATTGACAAAACTTTATTCTTGTTGGAAGTCAAAGATGATATCTTGGTTGTTCAAGTATATGTCGATGATATTATTTTTGGATCCACTAACCTCTCTCTTGTAGAAAAATTCAAGAATCTTATGAGCAGTGAGTTCGAGATGAGCATGATTGGGGAACTGACCTTCTTCCTAGGTCTTCAAGTTAATCAACTTTCAGAGGGCACTCAGGTCCATCAACAGAAGTATGTGAAAGATCTTCTGAAGAAATTCAAGATGGACACAAGCAAGCCTTTTGCCACTCCTATTTCCCCGGCAACCAAGCTCACGCTGGAAGATTTTGATCCAAAGGCTGATCAATCTCTGTATCGGCAAATCATAGGTTCCCTTCTCTATCTCACTGCCAGTCGGCCAGATATTATGTATTCTGTGTGTCTTTGTGCTCGCTTTCAGGCTGATCCTCGCACTAAGCACATGGCAGCTGTGAAAAGGATTCTTCGCTATCTGAAGGGAACTGACAATCTCTGTCTATGGTATCCCAAACACTGCGACTTTGAGCTCATCTCCTACACCGACGCTGACTATGCTGGATTTCTTCAAAATCGGAAAAGCACTTCTGGAATGGCTCAATTCCTTGGCCCTTGTCTGGTCTCTTGGGGTTCTAAGAAGCAAACGTCCATTTCCCTCTCAACAACTGAGTCAGAATACATTGCTGCTGCTGCGTGCTGTGCTCAAGTCCTATGGCTCAAACAGCAACTCGCGGACTTTGGTAAATCCTATGGCCCTCTCAAAATTCTTTGTGATAACACTAGTGCCATTAGCATCTCTAAAAATCCTGTCTTTCATTCCAAGTCTAAGCATATTGACATAAGGCACCATTTTTTGAGAGATAATGTGGAAAAAGGGATCATTGTTATGGAACATTGTCGTACTGAGGAACAAATTGCTGATATATTCACTAAAGCCCTTAATCGAGAACCTTATGAGTATTTTAGACTCCTTCTTGGCATGATTTCCATTGATTAGAGGTTCTGGGTTCCCTTGGCTATTTCCCTGGTCTTGACTAGATTGTTGATTTATCAGTTTACCTGGTAACTCGTTGGGAACTGTGTTTATTGCATTTCTTGTCCCTCTCTGCATTCTTGTGCTCATTGTTATGTCTTCAGAGGTGCCATATTCATGCTTTCATATGTTATGTGGACTTCATTTGTGCTCTTATTTCAACAATATATAATCAATCTGATCTCTGAACCCTCATAATAAGCCAAAATGATGATTGATTATAAGCTAACCCTGGCCTGGCTTTCCTAGTAGTTCCCTATGATCCATGCTTTATTTGTCCACAACTGGGAATTTACTAGCTTAGCGTCAAAAATGCCTTCCTGATATTTTTCATGCTCTTGGATGTGTTCTCTTCATGTTTTACATTCCCCACATATATGCTTCCAAGAATTTCCCTAGCCAGGAACTGATAAGGAACTAAGGGGGAACTGGTTGTGCTTCTTGCCGTTTGATCTCTGACGCTGCCTCGATTCCCGGTTTTTTCTGCTCAGAGTATTTATGGCAACTTGAAAGCAGTAGCCGTTGGAGATTATTTCTGATGGGACTTCTTTCCATCAGTTGGAGATTTGGATAGAATTTGGGAAATTCGTATCTTCGTCATTAAGGAAATTCTGGAAGATCCGATCTTGTAGTCGTTGGAGATTTTTGGAAGATCTGCTGCTCTATTTAAGGGGTACTATGCACTATTCCCCGGTCACCGCTGCTCATCTCTGTGCTCTCTCCTTCTCTCAAATCTCAAAACCCTAAATTTGCCGTTCTCTCCCCACCAAGCTCCCATGGCAGACAAGACTATTCAGGTCTCTCTCTCTCAAGCCGATCTTGAGTTCTTGGCGGCTCACGGACGATCTTCAACGCCCGTGGCCTCCGATGCTCAGCCGTCTGCCGCTGCCGTCCCCACCTCTACCTCCGATGTTGCCACCCCATCACCGGCGACATCGCTCCCCACTCCCACGGCCACTCCACAAACATCGGCCCCCACTGAATTCACCCCGTCCTCTCCACAAAAAGCCCAAACCCTCTCTGTGGTACCCTCCTCATCCACCCACAAAGAACCCTCGCCTGATGCTACTCTATCAAAGCCGGCACCCTCCTCCTCAAAAGGCCTATCCCACCATGCCAGCCCTGCAAGTTCCCAACAGCACTCGTCTCCCCTCGAGGCTCATGATCAGGGAGAAGATATCTCCCCCTTGGAGTCCCTGCCTCCCAAAATATCAAAGAATTCCGTCGGCACCTCTGCTGTAAAGCGCCTGCGCGCTGACTTCGACGACGATGAGGTCACTCTCCTCTCTGAAGTAAAGGCGCCTCGCTCCAAGAAGGCAAAGCCCTCTTCTGTGGCCCTTCACACCAGGTCTGCTAAAGCTCCCAGTGCAAAATCGAAATCAGCTGCCCAGCCTTCGACTTCACACAAGGAGTCGTTCGCCTCGCGCAACATTCTGGGACCCCTCTTTATGGGAACTCAACTCTGGTCCTGCGGTCTCCCTGAGGTTGAGCAGTTCAAAGCTATGCTTGAGATCCAGCAGTGGGAAAACCTCTTCGCTGAGCCCACCGGAGTTGATGATGCTATCGTCCGGAGCTTCTACTCGTCTATGTCTTTCGTTGGGACACCTGAGGGAGATGAGCCGTCTGATATTGTGGTTGTGATTGGTGGTCGCCTTATCTGCATCACCGCTGAGATGATTGGGGCTGTGCTACACGTGCCCACTGGTGATGGCTTCTTCCAAATCACCAAGAAGAACTGGCCCTCCAAGAAAGAAAACTTTGTCCAGTTCCTCTTCGGCCCCAATCCCCCAAAAGACCTCCACACAAAATATCTCTCCCTCCCCATGAAGCTGCTACACTCCTTCCTCATCTCCAATGTCATTCCTCGCCAGGAAAAGAGGAATCAAACTCAGATTGCTGACGTGGTGTTTATGGAGAAGATGCTCTCTGGCGAGCGCCTGGATCTCCCCCGGATTATTATGATGCATATGCAAGCCTGCCGCTCCCACACATCTCACTCTCTACCCTATCTGACGGTGATCAAGGCCATCCTGTCCTCTCTCAACTCCTACCCGGCTGATCCCACTGAGTCCCAGTTTTCGCACCTCATGGACGTGGCTTACATCAATAGCCTCAGTGTGGATGTGGTGCCGGAGGTCAAGCCCAAGAAAACTCGAGCTGCTGAGTCTGAGAGTGCGGAACCCGCTTTGCTGTCCTCCAACGCTGATGTTTGTGCCGCTCTTAGGGAAATCTCCTCTGCCATCAGGGAGCTCGCTGCTAGGATGCCTCCCCGTTCCCCCTGATGCTCTTTTGTCAGTTTCTGGCTTAGATTCCCTAGGATTTCCCCTGCTTATTAGCTGCTCTGCGTTGTTGGTTACCTTCTTTCAGCATTGTTGTTTGTTTCCCTTGCCTGTGTCTGCTATATATTGTGCCTCTTTTGCTTAATTAATGAAATCATTTTGCTAAGTTGTGCCTTGTTCTTGCAATTGACATGTTTCCCTCTGAGTTATTCTCTGTTTTATACTGTATCTAATCTATCTTTTCGATGATGTCAAAAGGGGGAATAGATTCTGGAATCCTGGAACCAATAGGACTGGTATCGTGTTAAGGGGGAACTAAGTATCATTGTCAAAAATTAAGGGGGAACTATGAAGCAATCTCCTCAGTATCTTTGCTTCCATAATCTAACTCCTTTACTGCCTATTGGTTATATGCTTATATGTTGGTATCTGTTTGTCATCATCAAAAAGGGGGAAATTGTTGGAATGGAACTTTTTCGAACCTCAGTTCCCATGAAGTTCCCTTCCTCTGTTTCTCTTATTTTGACGATGACAAACACTTGAGATTAACTGGCCTCTCTAGTGACTTATGAACAGGTGAAAAGATAAGGGAAATCAAGTCCAAGTGAGCGCAGATCAAGATCAAGGGAACTGGATGGGAACCGCGTCGATGGTTTCCCAGACTCATCAACAGAATCTTTGAAGAAGATCTTCTCACCAAATCCGGATGCTATCAAATGAAGATCTTGGCCGGTTTACATATAGAATATTCTTATAGGATTATGTAAATTAGGATTTGGGTGAGAGAATATTTTGTGTCTTATTTTGTTAAGATATAAAATATTCCATCATGTATTTACGGGATTTGTTTGTTCAAGGGATTCTCTTCCGAGATCTTTCCTTGACAAATAAGTCTTATATATACATGATGTTGCTGGTGCAATTAGGTTATGCATTTACGAGCTCTCAAAGTGCATCAGAACTAAAGAAGAAGAAAGAAGAAAAGCTGAGTCGAAGTAAGTCTTTGTGTGTTAATTTGTGATTGACTAGGGAACTGGGGTTAGCCTGAGAGATAGGTTTGAACTGCTGAGTTCGGAAGTTGCAATCAAAGTTAATATACAAGTAGACTTTTCAATCCTCGCAAGAGGGGTGGTTTTTATCCTAGATAACTAGTTGGTTATCAAAGGTTTCCACCTTAAGTAATTTGTCTTGATAACTTGCTTATTTGTTATTCCGCTGCCCATAGGAACCGAACACCTTTGTGTCTCAGTTTCCTTGATTCTAACGCACAGATCCAACAGAGTGGCTACATCTGGGAGCCCCTTGCTTTCGTACTCCATCAAATGGTCACCGAGGTAATTATTTATATTATTCATCCACCTAACATATGTATATATCATATATGCAATTAAATCATTCATAATTGGAGTACTCTAGCTCAAGTATAAAGTACTCTTGCAATAAAATTGGGAGAAAAAGTGTGAACCGCACAATCAATTAAGTATATATATATATAGCCCAGATTAGATATATATAAATAAGTTCGTGTTGATGTATCCAATCGTTCATGTCTGTTTGCATACTTGTTCAAAGTGCTTTCTTGAGTTGTTTACATTTTACACATGAAATTTTTTGTGTTAAGTATGAACAAAGTGTGTTACGTGAAAATACCAATTGTTCTTTGTGTATTTGTAAAAAATGACGAAAAATGCCACCAATAAATGAAAGTGTAAAGTCGTTATTTGTCTTACATTGTAAGATTCACGTTGTTCCTCACTATAAACGCAACAACACTCTTCGATCACCCGAACCTAACCCTATATATTGACATTATAAGATTGAAATTTAATAGAATTGAAGGGTAAATTGCACTTAATTATGGTTGGTGCTATTGTGTAAAATGTTGTTTGATGAACCACTTACATAGGGGTTGATAAACGAAGAAACGTTGGACACATTTAACATTCCAATGTACACGCCATCGCCTAAGGAGATCGAGACGGAAGTAAACAAGGAAGGATCATTTGAGATCAAGTGCCTGCAAGTATCGGAGCTCGAATGGGATGATGCCAACACTACAGACGGGAAATCGATAGTTGTGAACGAGGGGTTGGTCAAGTGCATGAGATCGGTGGCAGAGCCAATGCTCTCTGATCACTTTGGTCAAACCTTGATGGATCAAGTCTTCACCAGGTACGGTCTAGCCCTCGCTGATCACATGGCCAAAGAGAGGACCTTCTTCACCAACATCACAGTTTCATTGATCAAGAACATGTAATGGATGATTTCACCAAAAAAAGTATATCAAGGATGGTGAAGTGATACAAAAACCCTCCAAGTTAAAGAAACTAAAAGGCACAAGTATATATGCCTATCAGATATTTTCATTAATTTGGAGGATATAGTTTTATAGTTTCAACATTATCTTGCATCATGTGTGGAAAATAAACATCTTGAAAGGTATCCTTGTGTATAACATGCACACTCGCATGTTGACAAAATGTCACTTTGATTTCCATGTTGCGTATTGATTAAATAAGGTATGTTATGTATGTATGTATGTTGTTTAATGCTATATTGGTTGATTGTTGCGCGTGTCATTGGTTTTGATTATATGAATGTGTATAATTTTGGTGGACTAATAACGATGGGACTCTCAGTTCGAATGTAACATGCGCAGATAAGTCTAAGACATAAGTTCAATATGGTTTAATCCTAAAACCAATTGAAAATAAAAGAAATAATTCTCCAATCTTATACACTAGTCTGTTTAGTCCCTAATTTCATATGTGTGACATATCTCCACACGTCCCTCAAATGCAACTACATGAACTACTTGACATCATGCCTTAAGCCGACAAACCCAATTATATCTTAAGGCCCAACGAACTAGCCTACATGTAACCTCAACAAATGTGGCCTTAATTACTCTCCAACATGTGATCTCAAGGCTTCCCAACACATGGTCTCAATGACTCTTCAATATGTGGCATTAAGGATTGTCCAATGCGATGCCTCAACGTCCATCCAACATGTGGTCTGAGTGATTTCCCCACACGTGGTCTTGTTGGATATATTCCCTCCTAAGCCCAAAGAGAATAGAGGTTAATGGGCTTAACCTTGATCCAATTAAAAGCCCATAATCTAAGACAATTCTAGAATTACTTAGAGGATAAGTTCAAGGATTATTCTAGATAGTGGATAAGGATCAAAGCTAAATATCTACTTAGGAATGTGTGTATGCTTATCCTTTAAGCCAACTTCCACTACTATAAATAGGAGTGATGGTTGACAATTTGTAACCAAGCAAGCAAGGAAGCAAGTATACAAAGTTAAGAGGGAAAAGTCTAGTTTTTTCCAACAAAGTGGTATCAGAGCAAGGCTTATTTACGATCCTCGATAGCTCGTGCGATTCAAGATGGAGGGTAACTCCACTTACGACGGTGACATGCTCAAGCTTACGGCGGACAACTACTCGTACTGGAAGCCGATGATGGAGGATCACTTGTACTGCAAGGATTTGCATGAGCCCATCACCACCAAGGACAAGCCCGAAGGAAAGAGCGCTAAGGAATGAGAACTCTTAAACCGGAAGTCGGTCGCCATGATCCATAAGTACATCGATAAAACTCTCTTTGATCATGTCTCTACTTATACAAATGCTTTTGAATTATGGACGAAACTCGAGTCCATGATTCAAAAGAAAATGCCTCGTAACAAATCACTCCTTGTTCGACGATTGGTAAAATTGGAGTATAAGGATGGCCAGAGCATGATGGAGCACTTGAACGATTTCAAGGGGCTCGTAAACCAGCTAACTAAGGCCGACATGAAGGTCGAAGATGAGATGCAAGCCTTTCTCCTCCTTAGCTCTCTGTCGGAGAGTTGGGACACGTTGGTCGTCACTCTCAGCAACTCAGCACCAGAGGAAAAGCTTACCATGGATACCGTTAGTGATAGCCTTGTAAACGAAGACGCCAGGAGGAAGGAACGAGGCAAGAATACCCACTCGGAGGAAAATGTGGTTGATAATCGGGGTAGAGACGAGACACGTGGGCGTACTAAAAACCGAGGTCGGGATCAATCTCGAGGACGATCCAAGTCACGCCCGAGGGTTACCTGTTATTACTGTGGCAAGGCAGGACACAAGAAATCAGATTGTTGGTTTCTCAAGAAAGATCAAAAGGCAGGTAACGTCAAGCCGAACCAATAAAACCCGACGAAGAGGCAGGATGACAAGACCACCACTGCCGTGGCAGGCGAAGGTGAAGGGGGATATCAACTCTGGTGCTTCCTTCCACATCACCCCTCATGAAAGCTTCTTCATAACCTACCAAAGTGGCGACTTTGGTAACGTCCAAATAGGGAATCAAGGAAGAAGCTAAATTGTCGAAAAGGGGGATATCATCCTTACATCAAACACATGATGTAAGCTCGTTCTCACGGATGTAAAGCATGTTCCGGACATGCACCTCAATCTTATATCAAATGGAAAGCTCGATTATGCCAGTTTGATGAATCACTTTGGTGATGGAAAGTGGAAGCTCACCAAAGGAAGCTTGGTCATGGCTCGAGGAAGGAAAAAAGGGTCATTGTATGAGACGCAAGCTAAGCTTTGCAAGGTGGAGGTAAATCTTGCAAGTCCAGACATGGAGATATGGCACCGAAGGATTGGGCATATGAGCGAGAAGGGTCTACATATCCTCGCTCGAAAGAAACTCTTCCCTGATATGAAAGGTATGTCCCTTGAACCATGTTCTGACTGTTTACTTGGTAAACAACATAGAGTCATTTTCCAGAGATCCTCTGTACCTACAAGGAGGAAACACATCATTGATCTCGTGCACACCAATGTGTGTACCATGTCCAAGAGATTTATTGGTGGTGCATCATATTCCCCGGCAACTGCGCCAAATTTGATGAGGCTAAAGTCGTGATGCCTATCAAAGTAAACCTCAAAAACATAACTAATCTAGTAGGGTAAATAAGGATCGATCCCACATGGAGGTAAGCAATCTTCCTAAGTGTAACATTTGTATGCCAATAGTAACAAAATGGGGGTTTTGGTTTGTAATCAAGTAACAAAGTAAATCAAAGCAAAAGGTGTAATCAATGGGTGAGAAGTAACTTAGCCAGACAAATATCCACACTTCAGTTTGATTGGTTGATCCTAGATTATCTCCAATTCCTACCAATGAATATTCCTGTCCTGATCATATGTATATAGACAGGTCAACTAGTCCTGAAAATACTTACCATTAAACAATTAAGAAACTATCAAGATTCAATCTAAAGGCAACAATAAGCATAGGAATTAACCAGGATACATGCAATACTTAACAACTCGTCAGTACTCGACATGTAATCAATTCTCTTCACAATAAACATTCACAACCAGGAATTGTAAATTGCGGTTGCTACACAAGATAAGGGATTTCAACTAGAAATATCCAAACCCTAGCAATAGACAATCACTAATATCAACTAGATGATCAGACTAGTCAAATCAGTAAGAATCATGGGATGAAGCTCAAAGAGAATTAATATAATCAAAGGAAAGGAAATAAAGTTATAATCTCACAACCAAATACAAACGAAGGCTTCAATCGTCGGACTAAGCAAAGGTTGCTTAGTTCTTCATAGTCTTCAAAGCATAAAAACTCTAAGGGAAAAACTGAACGATAATGTTGTAACTTGAATAATGAAAAGGCTGCTAACTCATGAAAGGTAAAAACCTAGCAAACCCTAATCTAAAAAGATAAGAAATAATATCCTAAAGGAAATAAACGAAATAAAAGAAAGGAAATAAAAAGAAAATAAAATAAACAAAACTCGGACGAAGTAAAATCCCGTCTCCGCGTTTGTGAACAGTAACCGCGACCGCGGAAAGGATTCCACGCCCGCGGAAAAGTCTCTGGAGTGCTCGCGGCTTCTGGCGTAATTTCGCGCCCGCGGCATGTTTTCCGCGCCCGTGGATATGCTCCTGTAGCGATCTTCAGCTTCTCTTGTGGCTTCGCCTTCAACTCCTTAAGTCTTCATTTAAGCACTCAAAACCACCAAATCAATACTTCTTCTCCAAAACTCCATTCTCCTATATTGTGTCCTAAACACACATAAATGGCACCCCAAATACTAGTAACAGCTCCTAGTTACGCACTACAAAGTAGAGCGTATCAAATTCCCCCATGCTTAAACCTTGCTCGTCCTCGAGTAAGCTAATAGAAACCTACTCCTCCAATGAAATATCCAAGGTCTCAGGAAGCACAACAAAACTATCTCTACTAAGAACTGCACCTAATCATGAATCTCCAAGTACCAACACATCAACACAACACACAAGCTTAAAGGGAAGCAGAGTACTTCCCCCAAGCTTAACCCGAACACCATAGAGTGAAAGTAACCATCTAATTCTAGCATCCATCTATCTTCTTATAACTCCCAAAGTGACCTACCCGAATCCTCCTTATATCACTTTTTCTTATGTCACCATGCCAGGAAAAATGAGGAATCCTAATAATCATTCTTCTTCTTTTCACTCATTTTTCCAAGGCACCCTTTCAGGTGTTCACCAAGCCACTCATTTCATTTTTCAATAGATGGGCTCCCAAAACTCACATCATTCTTGACCTCATATTACCCCAGCCTAATGTTGGTCCAAGCCACCTGCTTATTGCCTAAGCCGCCCTTTTAGGTTTTCGACTTAGCCTAGGATTTCTTCTTTTGTCTTTTTTCATATTTTTTTGACTTTTTCAATTTTTTTTATTCAGACGACTAGCAAGTATAGACCACTCCCCCATGCTTAAATATTGCATTGTCCTCAATGTAATGAAAGACAAAAAGATGAAGCACATGGAAGGTAGAAAAGTACTCACAACCGTTGCCGAGGTGGCCTGGATGTGGATGTCGGTGCTGGCGGTAAATCAATGAAAACACATGTCGCTGGTGTTGCGGCGGTCCTACTGAAGCAAACTCCATGTGCAACCAAATAGATCCACTGTAAGGCAAGTGGCACATCAAAGAAACGGGGTTGCACGGGCCTTCAACGAACACAAAATTAGAGTCCTAATATAATCGTGTAACGAGCTCTGGTGTTCCTCCTCAGCAGTTGTCGAATGTCGGGCCATCATCGTTGCCAAATAAAAATGTCGGGCTAATATCTCCTCCTTGGCAGCATGATGCGCACTATCTCACGTAGAAAAGCTCGGACAGCTGGGCCGCGATCGCGGTTTTAAGGCCGCGGTCGCTGAATCTTCAGAATTTTTTTTATTTTTTTTCTAGATAGGGAGACTTACAGTGGCGAAACCGCGGTTGCGGAAATATTTCCGCGGTCGCGGTTTCGTGTCTGGTGCAAGTTGAACACCGTCTTCGAATTTTTTCTTCGTGTCTCCTACCTGTAGGTTAGTCTAAACACGAAATAACACAAATAAAAACTTGAAACGAAAAGAATTACATACCTCGGGTTGCCTCCCGAGCAGCGCCTTGGTTAGTGTCGTGGCTCGACATAGTGCCCTTCAACTCAGCTTGGGTTGCTCACATCAATCGAACACTTGGGGTCACAATCAGGAGGGTGCCTCTTTGCATCATCTATGTTGAATCTGACCCTCACCCCATCAAACTCCATGGTGAGTGAACCACTACTCACATCAATCTTTGTATTTTCCGTTTTCATAAACGGCCTACCCAACATCACAGGGGCTGTATGTTTGTCTTGCCCCGTATCCATCACAAAGAAATCCGCAGGGAAAATCAGCTTATCGACTTCTACCAGAACATCCTGCACGATTCCCTTGGGATACACATAGGACATATCCGCCAATTGAATCACTATACCTGTCTTCTGTAATGGTTCAAGCCCCAACGATTCATACAGCGAGAGAGGCAGTACATTTATAGATGCACCCAACTCCAGCATGGCTTTATCGAACGTGGTGTCACCTATCTTACAAGGAATACTGAACATGCCTGGGTCACTGCACTTCTTGGGCATCCACTTTTGCATCATAGCGGATACATTCTCACTCACCTGGACCTTCTTCTTTGTTTTCTCTTTTGTTTTCCTCTTGATCTTACATAATTCCTTCAAAAATTTTGCATAACGAGGAATGCTCATAACCAGCTTGATCAAAGGAATATTTACCTCGCAATTGCTGAAGGTCTCAAAAATCTCCTTGTCATTCTCCGGCCTTCGAGTGTCCTTCAGTGCCTCAGGGAAGGGTGCGGGTGACTTCAGCGAGCCGAGCGGAGGAAAGTATAGACGAACGTAATCATCGTCGATGTTTGAAGCACAACCGCGGCCGCGGATTGGGTCCCGCGGTTGCGGAATATCTTCGAAAATTTCCCTTTGTCCAGAAACAAATCCGCGGTCGCGGCTGTCAATCCGCGGTCGCGGATTGTCTTCAAAATTTTCACCTCCTCCAGAAAAATTTCCGCGGTCGCTGAAAATCTTCGGAACTTGCTCCACCTTCATTGATGATTCCGCGGTCGCGGGTTTCGGGCCGCGGTTTTTCTTCCGCAGCATCCGTCACTTTGTTCATTTGTGTTCCACTCCTCAGCGTGATCGCACATACATTCTCCCTCGGGTTTGCTATCGTTTGAGATGGTAGTTTTCCTGAATCTCGGGCCTCTAGTTTGCTCACGGCCAGAGAGATCTGCCCCACCTGCTTCTCCAGGTTCTGAATACTAGACTTCATCTCTTGATTCTGTTGGATCATAGTGGTTGCCAACGTCGATACACTCTGAGCGAGAGATTTGATCATGTCATCACCGGACATAGATGAAATTGCGCTTTGGCCTTGAGGTCTAGGGTCATATTGAGCTCTAAATTGTTGTTATTATTGACCTCCAGGCCGTTGAAACTGTTGTTGCTGCTGTAAGAACTGGGGCAGCCTCTGGTGGAACTCCTGGTCATCACGACCCTGAGGAGGGTTCTGCTGGTTCCCGTACCTCAAATTGGGGTGATCTCTCCACCCTGGATTATAGGTGGTGGAGTACGGGTCATATCTCGGTCTTGGAGGGCCGAAACCTCCAATAGTGTTTACTTCAGCAGTGGGCTCCTGCTGCGTGGGACACGCATCAATAGGGTACATCGTGTCATAGCATATTCCACAAGACTTGACTTGCTGCTGGTTGCCCTTCATCATAAACCTCCTCATCATCTCCTTCATCTCAGCCATTTCAGAAAGTATTGAGGATGATGGCTGAGAATCTGCGGCATTAACTGCTTGAGCGCCAGCTCTCTTACTAAACTGCCTTGAGCCCTCATATAGCTCAAAGAATATCTCAAATGCTGCAGCTGGCGTCTTGTTCAGAATATTACCGCCACAGGCTGCGTTCACCATCCGACGCTCATCATCAAGAAGTCCACCATACAAATATAGCATGAGGTCTTGGTCAGAATAACCATGGTATGGACAACTTGATATCAACCTCTTGAACCTCTCATAGTACTCATACAACGTCTCAGTAGCATGCTGCTCGATATTGCTCATGTTCCTCTTCAAGCTATTGAGCTTCGTTGCAGGGAAGTACTTCTCGAGGAAGGCTTTCTTCATCTTTGCCTATGTGTCTATGCTTCTTGGGGCCAAATAATAGAACCAATCATTGGCCGAATCCTTCAGAGAGAAAGGAAAGGAAAGGCCCTCAGCTTGATCTGATCCTCAGTAATGTTCCTTGACTTCATATTGCTGTAGACCACGTGGAATTCAGAAAGATGCTTGTTGGGGTCTTCTCCACTCATCCCATGGAAGTGGGGTAATAAGTGAATCAACCCAGATTTGAGCTCAAAATTCACGCCATCCGCTAAATCTGGAAATTGCACAGCAAGTGGCTGCTACTCTAGGTTCGGTGCAGTCAATTGCCTCAAAGTCTGTTCTTCCGCCATCTCGAGTTGTGTGCGGGATGCTATATGGTTCTTGGAAACTATTCATTCGATTTCTGGATCAAGATCTAAAGTAGGAGAGTCAGTAGCATGGGTGTGGACCATCAGATAGGTCCACACAATAGTAGGCAAACAAATAAACACAAAGAAAAATTAAAACTTGCCTCCCCGGCAACGGCGCCAAATTTGATGAGGCTAAAGTCGTGATGCCTATCAAAGTAAACCTCAAAAACCTAACTAATGTAGTAGGGTAAATAAGGATCGATCCCACAGAGAGGTAATCAATATTCCTAAGTGCAACATTTGTATGGCAATAGTAACAAAAGGGGGGTTTTGGTTTGTAATCAAGTAACAAAGTAAATCAAAGCAAAAAGTGTAATCAATGGGTGAGAAGTAACTTAGCCAGACAAATATCCACACTTCAGTTTGATTGGTTGATCCTAGATTATCTCCAATTCCTACCAATGAATATTCTTGTCCCGATCTTATGTATATAGACAGGTCAACTAGCCCTGAAAATACTTACCATTAAACAATCAAGAAACTATCAAGATTCAATCTAAAGGCAGCAGTAAGCATATGAATTAACCAGGATACATGCAATACTTAACAACCCGTCAGTACTCGACATGTAATCAATTCTCTTCACAATAAACATTCACAACCAGGAATTGTAAATTACGGTTGCTACACAAGATAAGGGATTTCAACTAGAAATATCCAAACCCTAGCAATAGACAATCACTAATATCAACTAGATGATCAGACTAGTCAAATCAGTAAGAATCATGGGATGAAGCTCAAAGAGAATTAATATAATCAAAGGAAAGGAAATAGAGTTATAATCTCACAACCAAATACAAACGAAGGCTTCAATCGTCGGACTAAGCAAAGGTTGCTTAGTTCTTCATAGTCCTCAAAGCATAAAAACTCTAAGGGAGAAACTGAACGATAATGTTGTAACTTGAATAATGAAAAGGCTGCTAACTCATGAAATGTATAAACCTAGCAAACCCTAATCTAAAAAGATAAGAAATAATATCCTAAAAGGAAATAAACAGAATAAAAGAAAGGAAATAAAAATAAAATAAAATAAACAAAACCCGGACGAAGTAAAATCCCGTCTCCGCGTCTATGAACAGTAACCGCGACCGCGGAAAGGATTCCACGCCCGCGGAAAAGTCTCTGGAGTGCTCGCGGCTTCTGGCGTAATTCCGCGCCCGCGGATATGCTCCTGTAGCGATCTTCAGCTTCTCTTGTGGTCTTCTCTTGTGGCTTCGCCTTCAACTCCTAAGTCTTCATTTAAGCACTCAAAACCACCAAATTAACACTTCTTCTCCAAAACTCCATTCTCCTATATTGTGTCCTAAACAGACATAAATGACATCCCAAATACTAATAACAGCTCTTAGTTACGCACTATAAAGTAGAGCGTATCAGATGACCACTCAAGGAAGGTTTGGGTGCACCTGTTGAAATTTAAAGATCAAGTTCTCGATGCCTTCAAGGAGTTTGTAGCCAGAGTAGAATGAGAAATGGGACAAACACTCAAGTGTGTTCGATCCACAACGGTGGTGAGTACCGAGGTCCTTTCGAGGAATTCTGCAAATCTCACGGGATCGGACTGGAGAAGCACCACTTAAGACGCCACAGCTGAACAGGTTAGCCGAGATCGGTGCATGCTCTCTCATGCCAAATTACCCAAGTCATTCTGGGGAGAAGCTGTGATGACCGCGATCGATATCATCAATCTCACACCATCAGTTCGTTTGGATGGTAATGTTCCAGAGGAGGTCTGGTCGGGAAAGAAGGACTCCTACAACCATTTGAAGGTGTTCGGGTGCAGGGCATTCGTCCACATTCCTAAGGACGAACGAGCCAAGTTAGATTCCAAGACAAAGGAGTGTATCTATCTTGGTTCACCTAGAGACGAGTTTGGTTATCAGCTTTGGGATCCGATCAACAGAAAGGTTGTCAGAAGCAGATACGTTGTGTTCTTTGAGGACTAGACAATTGAAGACATCCAGAGATCGAAGAAGCCAAGGTCAAGAGCCAGTAAGAGCCGAGATTCTCATCCTACTCAGGAACAATGTGACAACTCGGAAGAGGCAGTCGAGACCGATGATGCTGACATTGAAGACGGTGCTCCTACTCAAGATCAGAATGATCAAGAGATGGACAAAGAAGAGCTGCTGGAACCGGAAGAACAGTCTAGCACCCAACCAGAGCCTGAGCTGAGATGATCCTCCAAAGACAAGAGACCATCCACACGATATAGCCAAGATGAGTATGTGACCCTCACAAATGAGGGGGAGCCTCAGAGCTACAAAGAGGCTATGGTCGACACTCACAAGGACGAGTGTATAAAATCCATGCAAGATGAGATGCAATCCTTGCATGAGAACCACACATACGAGCTGGTGGAGATACCAAAAGGTAATAGATCGTTGAAGAACAAATGGGTGTATCGGATAAAGTCCGAGGAGAGTAGCTCGAAGCCCCGATACAAGGCCAGACTAGTCATGAAAGGATTCAACCAGAAGAAAGGTGTCGACTTTGAAGAAATATTCTCTCCAGTGGTGAAGATGTCCTCCATTCGAGTTGTTCTTGGTATAGCAGCTACTCTAGACTTGGAGATTGAACAAATCGACGTAAAGACAGCCTTTCTTCCATGGTGACCTCGAGGAGGAGATCTACATGGAGCAACCTGAAGGATTCAAGGTCTCGGGCAAGGAGAACATGGTATGCTGACTAAAGAAGAGTCTATATGGCCTAAAGCAAGCTCCAAGGCAGTGGTACAAGAAGTTTGATTCTTTCATGGCAGATCATGACTTCAAGAAAACCATGAATGACCATTGTGTCTTCATGAAGAGGTACGTTGGCGGTGACTTCCTCATACTTTTGCTTTTTGTCGATGACATGTTGATTGCAGGTCACGATTGCAACAAGATAGCTGCTCTAAAGAAAGATTTGAGCAAGTGTTTTGCCATGAAAGACTTGGGACCGGCAAGACAAATTCTTGGGATGAAGATCATTCGTGATAGATCGAAGAGGCTGCTATGGCTATCCCAAGACCAATACATTGAGAAGGTGTTGGAGAGGTTCAACATGCACAAAGCGAAGCCGGTGAGCACTCCACTTGCTGGACATTTCAAGCTAAGTTCGAAGTAGAGTCCAACAAATGAGAAAGAGAAGCATGAAATGAAGACTACCCCCTATGCATCAACAGTAGACAGTCTTATGTATGCCATGGTGTGTACTAGGCCTGATATCGCCTACGCAGTTGGAGTTGTGAGTCGCTTCCTAGCCAATCCGGGGAAGGAGCACTGGGCAACAGTCAAATGAATCCTCCGGTATCTACGAGGTACGTCTAAAAGGTGCCTATGCTTTGGACATGGGAAGATTGAGTTGAAGGGATACACCGATGCAGACTGGGCCGGCGATAGTGATTCCAGGAAATCAACGTCCGGCTATGTAACGACCATTGCAGGGGGAGCTATTTCCTGGCAGTCGGAGCTATAAAAGAGTGTTGCCTTGTCCACTACTGAAGCAGAGTACATCGCGGCTATTGAAGCTTGCAAGGAGATGTTGTGGATGAAGAACTTCTTGCATGAGTTGGGAGTAGAACAAGATAAGTATGTCCTGCTATGTGATAACCAGAGCGTTATTCACCTAGCAAAGAATTCAACCCTGCACTCTCGCTCGAAACACATCAACATACGACACCATTGGATACGAGAAGTTCTTGAAGAAAAACTCCTACATCTCGACAAGGTACACACGGACGAGAACTGGTCAGACATTATGGCCAAGGTACTACCAATCAAAAAGTTGGAAGAATGTTGTCAAGGCACTGGCGTCGTGACACACCCCTGGGCTAAGTCGGGAAGGGGGAGATTTGTTGGATATTACCTCCTAAGCCCAAAGAAAATAGAGGTTAATAGGCTTAACCTTGGTCCAATTAAAAGCCCATAATCTAAGACAATTCTAGAATTACTTAGAGGATAAGCTCAATGATTATTCTAGATAGTGGATAAGGATCAAAACTAAATATCTACTTAAAAATGTGTGTATGCTTATCCTTTAAGTTAACTTCCACTACTATAAATAGGAGTGATGGGTGACAATTTGTAACCAAGCAAGTAAGGAAGGAAATATACAAAGCTAAGAGGAAAAAGTCTAATTTTTCCCAATAGGTCTAACATAAACATGAGCTTAATGATCCTCCAACATGTGGCCTCTGGCCTCAATATCTCTCGAACATATGGCTCTAAGGATGTCTCACTCGTGGCTTCAGTGGTTGTCAGCACGTACGTTTTCTTAATGTCTCTCCAACGTGTTCTCACCGATTATCCGACACTTGGTTACAACTACTATATGTTAGATATCAATTGTTAGCTTTTAATCGATATTAATTAAAAAATATTGTTTAAGATTTCTTAACATAAAAAAATATCTGGGATAAATTGCCGAAACAAGGAATTAGTTATGCTCATAGATTAGATTTTCATGTGCAAATAAATTTGTATTTCAAAAACAAATTTTTCTTAGGATAAATAAACCAAGTTAATATAGACTATTTAACAATTAAGTTTATTAAGAAAAAAAATAATATAAGTAACATTTCTAGTACTTCTTTCATTGAGAGTTGCAGATCAACTCAACAGCTATTTCCGTAACAATCCGAAATATAGGATTGTTACAGCGTTGAGAGTCTTGTTGGACCTAGAAGACTTTATGAGGATGTAAAACGTAAAACTGATCCAATACAAATATGTTATGAAAAAGATATTAGAATAAATATTAAGGAAGCTGAAATAGTATGATTGAGTATTTACAACTTGTAATATGAACCAATTATCTATAACGATAATTATTACATCAGGAGTACAATAATAAAGTAATTTTAGAACTTACATAATTAGAAATCATCCCACTTTATTCACTCAGTTTGTCCTGATATCGTCCATCTTACTGCTCTTGAGAAAAACATACACCTAATCATGTAAAACACTTAGCCATCACCTAGTAGGAGAATAAATCTTCTGTACTCCTTTTATATTCTCTTCTATATATCCTATAGGTTAAATTTGTTTACTTTATATCATAAATCCTAAAATATAAACCCTAAATCCTAAAATATAAATCGTATATTCTAAACCCTAAAACCCTATATACTAAACCCTAAACCTTAAAATATAAACCCTAAATCTTAAATTATAAATCCTAAACCTTAATTATTAATCATAATTTAAGGTTTAAAATATTAAATAAGCAAATAAAACTTAAAGGGTACATGAAATGGTATACAATTAGGGTGCAAAAAAATTGACGTGGGTTAGTCTTTACGTATATAAACAATTTAATATATAAATTAAAGAGTGCGGTTCCGGTGCGGAGCACTCTTCCCGTGCGGACGTGCGGACATGCACTATAGGGCCTTATTTGTGCACTTTTGGGCCTTATTTGTGCACTTTTGTAAAAATTTTGAAAAATGCTTGGAAAAAAATTTGAAAAAGTTTTTTTTTTTTTTTTGAAAAAGTGTACAAATAAGACGTTAAAGTGCACAAATAAGACCCAAAAGTGCATGCTCCGCACGTCCGCACGGGAAGAGTGCTCCGCATATGATCCAAACTCATAAATTAAAACAAGCCAAATATTAAAATCACGCATAAAACTGATAGACTGATAATTATAAAAACACATAGAAATGTAATTATTTCAGAAATCTCTTTTTTTTTTTATTACAGCAAACTTGTAGGACCCATCTAACCAGATGACAGTCCTAAATCATCCAAATGGACGATCTTTAAAAACTCGAAACCGGAAAAAACATAGGTAGAGTTCTGGTTTAAGAACTTATATCTAGTCTCGTGTAAAGGAGATTGAGGCTGGTGGCGTGAGCTGGGAAGAAGAACTTGTTGGAATTTGTGGAGGACACTCGGTGGAAGAGGGTGGCAAGCTAGGAAATCGGCCGCACGATTTGCTTTACGAAAACTATGGTGTACCTGAAAAGAGACAAAAGACGAGAAAAGCACAATGATATCCTGTATAATGGTATTAATTCCAAACGAAACTTCCAGATGCCTCGGATGGAATTAATAACTACTAAATTATCGCCCTTAACACATAGGTGAGAGATAGTTAGTTTGGCCGCTTGCTGAAGCCCAGAAAGAGCAGCAAGGGCTTCAGTTCGAATGACTGATGTGGGTGAGATGGGTTGATTGTGAAAGGTAGTTATTCTACCACAGTCGTCGCGAATTAAATGTCCTATGTGGCAACTACCATCCCGACGCTTTGATCCAACAAAGTTCAATTTATGCTAGTGGGTGGGTGGTTTCTTCCAAGTGCTATTGGTGGGTCGCAGTCGATTGTGTCTTAGAGTATGCAGTGTAGGTGGTGATCTTAGACATGATTTCAATACATTAGATTATTAAATTTACAAGCACACTAGACCGGTGAGTCTCAAATGTAACACCCCCAAATATATCCTTGAAAGGTATCACCGCCAGTGACCTCAGATTCCACATCTGAAGCCACCCAAGGCTTAACCAGTTTATACAAATCATAAAACAACATTTATAATACGAAATGTCATAGTATTGGATTAAATTAAAGTTTCAGAATTACATCCATAATCCAAATACAACCAAAATATATTACAGCAGAAGTCTTAATACAGCGGAAGTCTTTTTAAAATAAATGACACAAAAGTCTTGATCTAGCGATCACACGCCTAGGATCTCAACCTGATAAAACTCTTCAAAAATTTCATCTGCCTTCACTGTCGTTTCTAGCCTTCATGGAACTGCAGTTTACCTGATGTGCCGTATGAGACGGATGACACCAGCCAACCATGCAAGGGAATATAACCGGTTGGTTAGTCTAATGAAAGACTATACAAGGGTTAAACAGAAAGGTTCTAAGTAGTCGTATTAGGTTAGACCCATCGCTTCTCGAATGAAAGCCGATGACGATAGTAAACCTCAGTACTTCTACTGAAATTATCCAAAGAATAATGATCGAGAGAAGACTCTGAAAGATTAAGTCTTACGGAAACATATGAAGAGAAGACTCCAAAAGATTCAGTCTTATCGGAAAGTATGACAATGTTCGGGAACATATAATTTCACACAAGGGTTTAAAAGCGACTTGACTATTTGGGTCCACAACCAACCTCACCGCGTAATGCGAATTCAGATTAGGAAGGTGGACTTACTCTAATCGTAGCCCAGACGAGTTTCCACGTTGTACTTCTCGCCCAAGGTTAATTAATTATGTGCATAGCGGCACTTATCTTATTTAATTCCAAATCGTATATTCACGTTATAAACTTTTATCATATAAATATATCATCTCGATACGAGAGATATCTTGAGAGTGTATCCCGAAAGGTTTGACGCCAACTAAGCGTATCTCCCCTATATTCGGATAGGGGATAGTCATGAACAGAGAAAGGTGTTAGGGCTTGGACATCCTATCCACCATGGTTATAAAGAAACAGCTAGACCTCACAAGGTATGTAGCGTTCCTACGAATACTCGTGCTAACTATATTTCAAGTTCGCATAAAATCCACAACAATACCATCACGGTAATAACAAATATAATAGCGTTGTTTCTAGCAATATATACAACCTATTATAATATTCATTTTAATCGTATCATTTATAAAATTTGTTCCCAATGAAAACAATAATTCATCCCAATTTAATTAACAATTAAGCAATTGATAATTAATAGAAATATGGAATGATAAGCAAGAGCGAACCGCCACTTGCCTTAGATTAGATTAAGCTCAACGAAGCTCAAAGACAACGGGTTTCTGGGTTCGAAACGAGGATAGAACTCGGATTTCAGATCCCTATGGAACGACCCATAATGAAACCCTAAGTTAGATTCGACATAAAATATACGAATCTAAGGAAAGACGAACGAAATCTAAAGAATGGAAATCCCAATCGAGACCACAAAACCCAAGCCACACCACAAGCTCCCAGGCACACTGCGGGTGCGGTGGCTCTGCCGCGGGTGCGGTCGTCGGGGACGAAGAACTCCGACGACACGACGAGGAAGAAAACCTCACCGGGGGAGACTCGTTGGGGCTCGAATCGTGGTGGCTCCAACTTCTGGACACTTAGCACCACCTTGAGAGCACCACCTCCTCCTTCGAAAGCTCCGACAAAGACTGAAGAATTTACCGGCGAGAGCTTGCACTTTCCAGCGACAATGGAAACAAGAGGGATTTGAGAGTGAGATTCAGATGGAGTTCTCTTCAAGCCTCTCCAGATCTCTCCTTATATAGAGCCCAAGCAAGCAGGCCAAGCAAGCAACACCCCAAACCGCCTTGCCCCCGACTGGATGGAACAAGCAGCTCAGGCGGTGTGACGATCGAAGCCGGTGGAGCAGAAAAACAATGATGACACCGCGGGGTGGGGTGGACTGACCGCGGGTGCGGTGGAGGCAAATTCTGACCGCGGGTGCGGTCAAGGCCAATTTATGTGCCTTCTGTCCGGGAAAATGTATGGCCATGGTTTTTAACCCCGGAAATTATATGTTTGTATCCAAACAAATATTCTAAGTCCCAAAAATACATCGAATGTATTTTATACCACTCAAGGAATTATTACGGAGATCAAGGATTTTACAGAAAATCCGAACTCCTCTGAAAATAATCCGACTACAGTACGAGAGTTTGGAAAATTACCAAAATACTCTTTACTAAAATGAGGGGTATTACAACACCTCTCCCTTAAAATAAGTTTCGACCCCGAAACTTGGCCGAATAAACCAAAAAAAAGCGAGGCGTTACAACACTACCCCCTTAACAAGGTTTCGATCGCGAAACTAGGCCGAAAACAGCTCGGGAAAGCGTCTAAGCATATCCTCCTCAGTCTCCCAGGTTTCCCAAGTAACCTCTTCAGTTCCTGACTTGGACCACAAAATCCGTACCAATGGTATCACCTTGTTCCGTAACTGCTTCTCACGGCGTTCGAGAATACGCACATGTATCTCCTCGTAGGTACCATTTGTCTGAATTTTGATGTCTTCATAACTCAGCACATGAGACTCATTTGGCACGTACTTTCTCAACAATGATACGTGGAACACGTTATGCACCGGATGTGCCGATGGCGACAATGCCAAACGATACGCTAGGGACCCCACTCTGTCAAGGATCTCAAATGGTCCCACATAGCGAGGGTTAAGCTTCCCACGCTTGCCGAATCTAAACACACCCTTGTATGGCGACACTCTGACAAACACTTTGTCACCAACCTCAAACTCGACATTCCTGCGCTTCAGATCTGCATAAGACTTTTGTCGACTCTGAGCGGTCAACATCCTCTGTCTTATCAAAGCAATGTCCGAGGCAGTCCTTTCGACTAATTCCGGTCCGAGCAGAACCTTGTCGGCATTCTCATCCCAACAAATTGGAGGTCTGCACCTTCGACTGTACAAAGCCTCGAATGGAACCATCTTGATGGTAGCATGCCAACTGTTATTGTATGTGAACTCAATCAGACTCAGGTTGTTCTCCCAGCTAGTCGGACGATCGAGTACACAAGCTCTTAGCATATCTTCCAAGGTCTGGATGGTCCTCTCAGACTGTCCATCCGTCTGAGGATGAAACGCAGTACTGAATCTCAACTCGGTTCCCATGGCCTTGTGGAGTTCTTTCCAGAATCTCAACATGAATCGGCCATCACGATCCGATACAATGGTCTTTGGAGTACCATGCAAACGGACAATCTCATGTAGAAATACTTCAGATAGCTTCTGGGTTCCCCATGTTGACTTGATAGCCACAAAGTGAGCACTCTTCGTGAGCCTGTCAATGATTACCCATATAGCATCCTTTTGACTTTGAGTCCTTGGTAGTCCTGTGACGAAATCCATAGCAATGTCCTCCCATTTCCATTCTGGTACTGGAAGAGGTAGTAACTCACCACCTGGTCTGCGGTGTTCTATCTTGACCTTCTAACAAGTCAAGCATTTCACCACAAACTCTGCTACATCTCACTTCATGTTGGGCCACCAGAATTTCTTCCTGAGGTCCTTGTACATCTTGCTAGAGCCTGGATGTACAGAATAGGCTGACGAATGGGCCTCCTTCATCACCAACTGGCGAAGGCCATCAACGTCAAGCACACAGATCCGGTCCTGAAACCAGAGTGATCCATCCTCCTGAATCACGAAACCGGGAGCTTTCCCGTTCATCACTTTGCTGCTTAGCTTCACCATAACTACATCATCAACCTGCTTCTCCCTGATCTGATCAAGTAGCGTAGCCTGAATTTCAAGCATACTCAGGTATCCTCGACGCTGATCGTACAAGACTTCAATCTGGCACAACCCTTGGTTCAACTTGGTCTGAGCAGTAAGTAGAGCCACTACAGTCTCGTGCGGCGTCTTCCGGCTCAATGCATCGGCTACTATATTAGCCTTGTCCGGATGATACAGCAACTCGATGTCGTAGTCTTTGAGTAGCTCTAACCAACGACGTTGTCTCATATTCAGCTCCTTCTGAGTGAACACGTACTTGAGACTCTTGTGATCAGTGAAGACCTGGCACCTCACACCATAGAGATAGTGCCTCCAAATCTTCAGTGCAAAAACAACGGCTGCTAGTTCCAGATCATGCGTCGGATAGTTTGCTTCATAAGTCTTCAATTGTCAGGATGCGTATGCAATAACTTTGCCTTTCTGCATCAGTACGCATCCTAACCCATGCTTCGAAGCATCACTATAGACCACATAACCATCATTTCCTTCCGGTAGCGCTAACACTGGTGCAGCGGTCAGACACTACTTCAACTTCTGAAAACTGGCCTCGCACTTGTCATCCCAGACAAACTTCTTGTGGACTTTGTGGAGCAGACTGGTCATAGGTAGAGCGATCTTAGAAAATCCATCCACAAACCGTCTATAATATTCAGCAAGTCCGAGAAAACTGCGCACCTCTTTCACATTTTGAGGCCGCATCCAATTTGCTACCGCTTCAATCTTCTAGGGATCAACCACAACCCCATTCTCATTGATCACATGGCCTAAGAAAGCCACTTCCTTGATCCAAAAGTCACACTTAGACAACTTTGCATATAGCTGATTTTGTCTAAGGACTGACAAAGTAATCCGAAGATGTTCCTCGTGAGCTTCCTCGCTCGGGGAATAGATCAAAATATCGTCGATGAAGACCACTACGAACTTATCCAAGTATTGGTGGAAACATCGATGCATTAGATCCATGAAAACTGTTGGAGCATTGGTAAGTCCAAATGGCATGACTACGAACTCGTAGTGACCATATCTCGTTTGGAACGCAGTCCTCGGAATATCTTCCTCGCGAATCCTGAGCTGATGGTAACCAGATCTCAGGTCGATCTTGGAAAAGACTTTTGCTCCCTGCACTTGATCCAACAGATCATCAATCCTTGGCAATGGATACTTGTTCTTGATCGTGACTTTATTCAACTCTCGATAATCGATACAAAGTCGAAACGATCCATCCTTCTTCTTGACGAAAAAAACTGAGCGCTCCAAGGTGATGCGCTCGACCTTATATATCCTTTCTCAAGAAGGTCCTCGAGTTGCTTCATCAACTCTTGCATCTCAGCAGGAGCCATCCGGTATGGTGCCTTAGAGATCAGCGCGGTACCAGGCTCGAGATCAATGGTAACTCTACGTCACGATACGGGGATAAACCAGGAATTTCCTCCGGAAAGACGTCTGGAAACTCACAAATGACCGAAATATCAAGAACTGGTGGCTCATCTTTATTGGGCTCGTCCAGATAGCACAGGTACCCGACACAACCTTGTCAAAGTAGCTTAAACGCATCCATCGCATTGATGAGCCTGCCGTTATCAGTGTCATTATGACCCTTGAATTTGCATACAAACTGGCCCCCAGATGACACCGTCACAGTCCTTGAGCTAAAATTGATTACCGCTCCATGACTCGTCAGCCAATCCATACCGAGAATAATGTCGTATGGAGCCATGGCTATACAGATCAAATCTGCTTCGAACTTCTTATCCTGGATGGTAATCGGAAATTTTGACAGACACTTGGTTCTAACTAATTGTTCATCATTAGGAAGATTTACAACGAAAGGTTCACAAACCTCGTTGCATACTAAGCCTAGCTTATTGACACAACTTTCCGAAATAAAAGAATGGGTAGCACCCGAATCAAACAATATACATACTGAAGTAGAATGAAGGTATAAAGTACCTTAAGCAATTGGAGCATTGGGTCCATCCGCCTCACGCATCTCGTAAAGGCGTTGACCTTGACCTCTAGAAGCAGCTGGGGCTTTCCCCTTGTTTTGCGCAGTCGTCTACGTCGAAGGACTAGGAGCCTCTACTGGTCTGAACCTGGGTCGATTGTTCTGACTAACAGACCCTTGCTGTGATTCAGCTCCTTTCTGCCTCCTCTGCATACAAAATGTCTGCATGTGCCCCACCTTTCCACAGCCAAAACACGTCTTCTTCTCCTTCGGGCACTCATTGCTCTTGTGCCCGTGCGTACCACATTTGTAGCACTGGATCACATTCTTGCCTTGACCCGACTGCTACGTAGACCCTCCATGAGTCATATCCGTTTTTGCTCTGCCAGACTTGGCAAAATTAGACGGTGGCGCGGGACGCTTGAACCCACTCGCATGAGGCTGGTTCTACATTGACCTCTGGCGATTACGCTTCTTCGTTGACTCCTCCAAAGTCACCTCCAATTTGTAAGCAGCGTCCACGTACTGCTCCAAAGTAGAGCATCCGTGATGTACCATCAGTGGCTTAATGTCTGGGTTCATCCACTCATGGAAATGCCAGATCTTCTGCTCATCACTGGACACTTCCGGCCCAGCGTACTGTAACAAGTGATTGAACTTGGCCGCAATCTCAGTCACTTTCAATCCATCCGGCTTCGGATAGAGGAACTCCTTATGTTTTTCTTCCCTCATAGCTCGGGAGAAGAAACGACCAGTCATCTTGTCCTTGAACATGCCCCAGTTCAAACCAGGGTGATCAGCTAGACTGGTGCCTTCCCACCATTCACTAGCCACTTCCTTCAGCTGAAGGGAAGCAATGTGCACCTTCTCAGCTTCTGTGCACTCGACATTGCGGAACAATTGCTCCATGTGCGAGAACCAATGTGCCACCCTGACTGGCTCTCCTTTCCCGTCATAGCTATCAGGCCTCATAGAGCTTATGGCCTTTAGTGCTCGACCATAGTCGCCTCTATTCCTGACCGCATCTTCTCGGGGTACATGGATATTTGGCTCCTAGAATGAGAATCTCCCGAGCGACAAGACAAAATTGCTCGGAGACTACAGTTCTTAACAAAACAAACACTGAAATACTACAAAGGAACTACTAAAGTCAACATTGGCCCTTATCATGGTGCCCTGAAACGTTTCCTGTAAGGCAAACTTCTCATACATGGCTTCTTCGAACGGGGTTCACCATCGGAGTCTGGCGATGGACTTCTCACCCTGCTCGGCCCTGGAGCACACGGCTCAATCCTCGGTCCTGGTGCCCTCGGCCTTACTCTAGGCGCGAAAACATCCTGACCAATCTCATCTGACTCCCCTGGCCTCGCCCTCCTTCGAGCATGCTCAACCGCCTCATCCACTTGGCGACAAGCTTCAGAGGAAGCCATCTGACTCTAGCGAAGCACCTCTCGCGAGTCAGGACTCAACATCAGTCTCCTCTGAATGGGAATAGGTTGTGAGTTCTTAGATGCTTCTAGTGGATCACTCCTTCTCCTGGCAAATACTACCTCATAAAGCGTTTCCCAAGTGGCAAGAGACAAAGGTGAATACTCCCGCTCAGGTGGCAACTCCGGACTAGGGGGGATGAATTGCACCCCCGGGTCCTCACAGTCCATCAGTAAGTGTTCTAGGCCATTGGACTCATAGCCTTGCTCCTCGGGATCCTCTTCCTCTTCCGGATCCTCCTCTGGATCCTCCTCGGGAATTGACTCGATCATGAAATCGTCGTCGTAGTACCCTCTTGCGTACTCTGACGGCTCCCCTTCATCTTCAGTGTCCTCCCTTGGCTCCTCTTCGGGCTCTACCTCAGGAACCTCGGCATTATCGGACACTAATACTACCGACTCAGGGAGTACGGTCTTCACCTCCTCGGGTGGACTACTGGATTCCCAGATCTCAAAGCATCGAGGGGGAACCGGGAACTCAAGCCTCACTGGAGATGGCGGAGCCACCTCGGCTTCTTTCGAGTTCCTTTGAAGAGAATAGAATGCACCCATATCTACGGGCGACGAGAAGAGAGTTAGTCTTTTTAAATATAGAAGCGAACTTACTATATCAGACTAAAGAGAAGGCACGACTAGAACGGCATAATTTTTTTTTTCAAGCGAAAATTTTTATTTGGAAATTCAAATCCTTCGAAAATATTTTTCAGTTCAAAACGAGTAGACGGTTTACAAAAGTTATTGAAATCCCTACCCGAAAATTTTTTCCGGCTCTGATACCAAATCTGTAACACCCCCAAATATATCATTGAAAGGTATCACCGCCAGTGACCTCATATTCCACATTCAAATCCACCCAAGGCTTAACCAGTTTATACAAATCATAAAACAACATTTATAATACGAAATTTCATAGTATTGGATTAAATCAAAGTTTCGGAATTACATCCATAATCCAAATACAACAAAAATATATTACAGCAGAAGTCTTAATACAGCGCGACGATCGAAGCCGACGGAGCAGAAAAACAATTATGACACCGCGGGGTGCGATGGGTCTGACCGCGGGTGCGGTCAAGGCCAATTTATGTGCCTTTTGTCCTCTTTTGTCCGAGAAAATGTATGGGCATGGTTTTTAACCCCGAAAATTATATGTTTGTATCCAAACAAATATTCTAAGTCCCGAAAATACATCGAATGTATTTTATACCACTCAAGGAATTATTACGGAGATCAAGGATTTTACAGAAAATCAAAACTCCTCTGAAAATAATCCGACTATAGTACGAGAGTTTGGAAAATTACCAAAATACTCTTTACTAAAATGAGGGATATTACATCAAATCTCTTATGGCTCTAATCAAGTAAATGCTTGCAAAATACGAAAGAAGTACTTTAGAATTATACTTGAACCATCATTCCTTGAAATCGTTCATCTTCTACTTGACGACAGTGGCTTCTAATGATGGTGTTAAGACGCCACTCATGGTGGATTACCTGGTGAAAAACGACGAGGTTCTCGAAAAAGAAGTCGTCGCCATTGTTACCAAGGTCAGTCTATCCTTTTCATCTACCAAAAAAGCCAAACTTAGTCCAGGCGAAATTGGAGTGATTGTTCTTCGAAAATTCGGACCACAGGAAGTTGATAAGCTCCGACACTTTTTCGATGAGCGATTTATTTTCCTCCTTTACGAAGAAGGAAAAGAGAGTGTGGTCATTGCACTGCTTGGCCTTTAGCTACGACTCCTTGCGGTGGCGGTCCAGGTGCAAAAAGGTTGTTGTTTCTCCGAGGTCTACATGGAAGGCGTCGCCTCTGGCACCGGTGCGAGCTCGGAACTCGGTCGAGGAGGCGCGAAGCTTCATGCAATGTTCATAGTGGTGCCGGTGTTCAAGATCGGAAAATCAGATTTGGGAAAAGGGCAATTTGGGATGAAGCTTTAAAATAATGGAAACTTTTGAAAATTTGAGATACAAACAAGGGCAATTTGGGAAAAGCATATTAAAAGTATTAAAATAATGACACTTTTAACGGAAATTTGACTTTGGGTGGTATTTGGCTAACGAAGGTATCAACTCAGATGGTTTTCGGTAAATATGCAAAGGTTGTTGGTTATCGATAATATGGACTATTCGATGGGTGGTTTTCGGTATTTGACCCTGTAAACAATCATCAGCTGAAATCTATTTTATTTGTTACGTGTATAATCTTGATGGAAGAACGAGATTGTATGCGTTCATATCATTTTGCCATACTAGTAACTTCGGCTTCTTTTGAGATAAAATTCCAGACTCTATAGTGGTGGTGATTTTCATGACCATAAATGGTTCTGTATGACATATTGGATTTGCTAAAAAGTTCAGAAGAGTGGAATTGTGCTGCTTCCCACATTTTACGGACTTAATTAATGTTGTGGGATTTTTAAGATCTCGGATTTGTAATTTTATCTCTTCGTAATAAGGTTGAAGGTTTCAAGCCTTATCACTATAAAAGAACGTGTGCATGGCTTACACTTGGCAACATTTGAAGAGAATGTGTGCATGGCTTACACTTGGCAACATTTGAAGAGATTGTGTGCCATGTGTCTCACTTACGTGGTAAAATTTGAAAACACTTGAAGGCACGTGTGCCATGTCCTTTCTAAACTTTGCATATGTGCCATGTGTCCTTGCCAAACGTTCACTTGTTTGCTTATATAAACCAACGTCTTATTCCTTGCTCTACCACAAAAAAAGCGATCTTCTTTATCGTTGAAGTATGATTTTTGGCTCTCTCTCTAAAATTTTGGCTTTTTGGTTATGAGCATACCCGGTGATTCCAACCCTCCTTTGGCGAGTGCACGCGATTGGAGGGTGTTGTGTGATCCTTGGGGGGCGACGCCTTGTCTGACTTTGCACCGCGGGTCAGGGCGAATTCGCTTCTAAGGCAGTGGCCATCATACCACGCCACAACAACACTTTTTTAAGGCGACTCTATGATTGTTTCCGAGTAAGGTTTCATTTCCATCTCATTATGGTTTCTATTAACAATTTAGAAGCGAACTTTTGTTAGAATCCATAATGGCCATGCTACCCTACTACCGACTGCTGTTGGAACTCTCCAAGCTTGAACCTTTGGACGGGACGAATTACAAGCGTTGGTCCCAGAAGATGATGATTTTTTTCGAACAACTGGATGTCGACTATGTTCTCCTGGAACCGGTCCCTGCATCTGCAACGACTCCCACTATAGTACCCCTTACTCCTAACGCCATCACGAACACCGGAGAACCGGATGGCTCCCAGAGTGAGAATATGGGTTCAACTAATGAGGAGGTCGTGAAACAATATGAAATGGATAATAAGACTGTCCGGGGTCATCTGATGAGTCATATTACAAACCCAATATTTTATCTTTTGGCAACTTACAAGTCTGCAAAGGAGATGTGGGACCTGTTGGAAACCAAGTACGCTACTGATGATGCCGAGAAAAAGAAGTATGTATGTGGCAAGTTTATGTAGTTCAAGATGGTGGATGACAAGTCAATCATGGCGCAAGTCCATGAGTACGAGAATCTATTCGCTGATATCCTTATTGAAGGGATGAAGATGTGTGAAGTGCAAGCCAACTTCCTGATCGAAAAGTTGCCTGAATCCTAGGCAAACTACCGCAATCATCTGAAGCACAAGAAGAAGGACATGACACTGGTGGAACTCGTTAGCCACATAAAGATCGAAGAGGCCAATCGCCTCAAAGATAAGCTTGCTCCTAAACCTACTGAAAATTCGGTTAAGGCTAATCTTGTAGAGTCTTCCAAATCTAACAGGTTTAAAAAGAAGAATACCAATTCTGGACAGAAGAAGGACAAAGTTCAAAACAATAAAGGGACGAATTTCAAGAAGCCAGAAAAGATCAATGACAAAACGAAGCAGGGCTGTTATGTTTGCGAGAAGCTAGGACATCGTGCTTATTAGTGCTTCCGCAGAGCAGACAACCAGAAGAACGCTCCAAAGCCTAACGTAGATAAACCCAAGCCATATGCTAACCTTGCTGAAAAGAACGATCAACTAATTGCTATGATCACAGAGGCGAACCATGTGGGCAACAAGGTCGAGTGGTTGTTGGACACTGGAGCAACCAAACACTTATGTGCTGACAAGGAGTTGTTTGCTGAATTTGAGGAGGCTGTAGGGATAGATCAAGTCTACATGGGAAATTCCATCATCTCTCTGTAACACCCCCAAAACTTAACCATTTTGGAAAGGTATTACCGCCAGTGACCCCAGTGTTCCTTACCGAGATCACCCAAGGCTTTACCAATTAAACACAATTTATGAAATGCAATTGATACACAATGATCAAGCATTAAATTCCAAAACATAACATTGTCAAGGAAATAAGAGTTACGGGATTACAACCCAATCCCGAATAGGTCAAAATAGAGTTTAAACCAAACACAGCGGAAGACTAAGAAAGTACATTACAAACGGAGTTATTGTCCAAAGGATCATAACCTGATTAAATAAATAATTAAAACATTCAAAAACCACCGCCGACTCCATAGTCCTTCTAATCTTCTGAGCTACTTCTTAACTGATGTGCCGAATCGAACGGATGACACCAGCCAACCATGCAAGGGAAAATATTGGTTGGTTAGTCTAAATGAATAGACTAGCAAGGGTATAAAGCAGACTGGTTCGAAGCAGTCATATTAGATTAGACTCATCGTTTCTCGGATAATAACCGATAACGGTAGTCAACCATCATATTCCTACTGGAATAAACAAGAGGTATGCACAGGAGAAGATTCTGGAAGACTGAATCTTCACAGAAATCGACTCGAAAGAAGACTCCAACGGAAATGAGTCTTTAAGGAAGTATGACAAATCTGGAAAGTTACAGAATCATACAACAATGATTTAAAACTGACTGAGATGCTTCGGTTCACGACCAACCTCATCGCCTACAGCGAATCCAGATTGGAAAGAGAACGTACTACATTCGAGTCAAGACGAGTTTTCCTAGCTGCACTGAACTTAGCTGCACTACTCGCCCAAGGTGTATTAATTATGTGCGTCAAGGTAGCACTTATCTGATTTATGTTTCAAAACACACATCACGTTATAGACTTTTACATGTGTACCCCACCAATGGGACGACACATCTTAGTATACATTTCGTCGAGAGTGACGTATACCGAAAGGTTTCTGACACCAGCTAAGTGTCCTGTCTCTACACACATGTGTAAGAGACCGATCATGATCATAGAATAGTACCAGATGGGGACGAGCCACCCCGATACCAGATTATAAAGAAATGACTGGACAGAGTCCGAGTAACGTTCCTATCTAACAGTACTAACTAAACAGTTACAGCACCACAACATTTACAGGATAAATCCACATAAAGGCCCGAAAGGCGATCACATATAATAGCGTTGTTCTAACAGATATACAACCTATTATATGATTTTCAAAACAGTTTATCAAAACCGTTTCCAGACAAACAGAATATTCATTCCAAATTAATTACTCAGATAAACTACTGATAATTAATGTAAATATGGAACGAATGAGCAAGAGCGAACCGCCACTTGCCTTACTCCGCAGAATAGTCTAAAGACGTCAACTGGATTCCGGGCTCGACACGGTATAGTTCCGACAGCACAACAACCTTCGAGTCGACCCATAAAAGGAACCCTAAGTTAGATCTGACATAAACAGTACGAATCTAAACACGGCGAAAGAACACGAAAGGAAAGACGCCACGACGACAACCGACCAAGCCAAAGCCACAAAGGCATTCTGGGCACTGGCGGCGGTCGCCGTTCTTGGCGGCGGTCGCCGTGAAGAACACGACCGACTGAAACGAGAGAAATCTCACCCCAAAACACGAGCGGTTCGGCCTCCTTCGACTTGCTTTGGCTTCTAACCTCCAAGGCTAACCAAAAGCTTCACAAAGGCACTCAGGAACCACACCAAAGCAACACCGGCGAGACCTTCGAATTCCGGCGAAAACACAACTCCGGCGAGAGCCGAATTTGGCAGCGATTCGGGGTTGTAGATGACCCAAAACCCATGCCCAAGCTCGTCTATTTATAGGCAAACCCCAAGGAGTGATCTGCAAACCCTCAGACGCGGCAAACGACGTAACGGCGCGCCTCGAACGACGCCGGCGACTGGCGGGCAATGCCCACTGGACAATCACGGCGGTCGCCGTAATTTTGCCTGCGGCGGGCACGCGGCGGTCGCCGTAAATGCGGCGGTCGCCGTCGCTAGGCCTGTCGCGGCCAGCTAGAAGCTGACACGTTGACTTCTCGGGCCCAACCACGGCGGTCTCCGTTTCTGAATGGCGGTCGCCATTTCTGAACGGCGGTCGCCGTTTCCCCCTTTTCCCGCCCATTCGGCTTTGAACGAGCTTGACGATAAACCGGGATAAAAATTATCGTACGCGAACGACAATTTAAAATTCAAGGCACCTTGTCTGTATATTATTTCACTGAGAAAAATATTACAGATATAGAGCACATTACAGAATGTCTCAAACTCTCTGTATTAAATCCGACGTACGCAACGGGTACTCGGGAAAATTCCATAATTCCGAAAATAACCTTACAAAAATACGGGGTATCACATCTCCTCCCCCTTACAAGAAGTTTCGACCCCGAAACTTAGGTCGAGAATAACTCGGGAAAACGCCTGAGCATATCTGACTCGTTTTCCCACGTCTCCCAAGTAACTTCTTCGGTCCCTGACTTGGACCACAACACTCGTACCAACGGCACGATCTTGTTGCGCAATTGCTTCTCCCGATGCTCCAAAATGCGCACGGGCAACTCTTCATAAGTACCATTAGCTTGAATCTCGATGTCTTTATAACTAAGCACATGAGATTCATCTGGTACATACTTTCTGAGTAGAGACACGTGGAACACGTTATGCACCGGGTGAGCCGATGGTGGCAACGCCAAACGGTACGCTAGAGATCCCACTCTATCCAAAATCTCGAATGGTCCCACGTAGCGAGGGTTAAGCTTCCCACGCTTACCGAATCTGAAAACTCCTTTGGATGGCGATACCTTGACAAAAACTTTGTCACCGACCTCGAACTCGACAGTCCTGCGCTTCTGATCTGCGTAGGACTTCTGTCGACTCTGAGCGGTCAACATTCTTTGTCTGATCAAAGCAATGTCTGAAGCCGTCCTTTCGACCAACTCTGGTCCAAGCAGAATTTTGTCGGCATTATCGTCCCAACAAATCGGAGATCTGCATCTGTGATCATACAAAGCTTCAAACGGAGCCATCTTGATTGTAGCATGCCAGCTATTGTTGTACGTGAACTCAATCAGACTCAAGTTGTCCTCCCAGCTAGTCGGACGATCGAGCACACAAGCTCTAAGCATATCCTCCAGAGTCTGGATGGTCCTTTCAGACTGGCCATCTGTCTGAGGATGAAACGCTGTACTGAACCTCAACTCGGTTCCCATAGCCTTATGAAGTTCCTTCCAGAATCTTGACATGAAACGGCCATCTCGGTCCGATACAATGGTCTTAGGAATGCCATGTAAGCGGACAATCTCCTTCTGGTAAACTTCGGCTAGCTTTTGGGTTTCCTATGTGGTCTTGATGGCTATGAAATGAGCACTCTTCGTAAGCCTATCCATAATTACCCAGATAGCATCTCTCTGACTTCGAGTCTTGGGTAGCCCAGTGACGAAGTCCATGGAAATGTCCTCCCATTTCCATTGTGGCACGGGGAGAGGTAGCATCTCACCACCTGGTCTGCGATGTTCGATCTTGACTTTTTGGCAAGTTAAGCACTTTGCCACAAAGTCTGCTACGTCCCACTTCATGTTTGGCCACCAAAACTTTTTCCTGAGATCCTTGTACATCTTGCTAGAGCCATGATGCACAGAATAAGCAGATGAATGAGCTTCTCTCATCACCAACTGACGAAGACCCTCTGTGTCAGGCACACAGATCCGATCCTGAAACCAAAGTGATCCATCATCCTGAACCACAAAACTGGGAGCTTTCCCATCCATCACCTCACTGCTTAACTTTACCAAGATGATGTCATCGACTTGTTTTTCTTTGATCTGATCCAGCAGTGTAGCCTGAATCTCCATCATACTCAGGTACCCTCTACGCTGGTCATACAAGACTTCGATGTCGCATGACTCTTGGTTTAGCTTGGTTTGAACAGTAAGTAGAGCAACTACGGTCTCGTGCATTGTCTTCCGGCTTAGTGCATCAGCTACTACATTAGCCTTGCCCGGATGATACAACAACTCCATGTCGTAGTCCTTGAGCAACTCTAGCCAGCGGCGTTGTCTCATATTTAACTCCTTCTGAGTAAATATATACTTGAGACTTTTGTAGTCAGTGAAGACTTGGCATCTTATACCGTAGAGGTAATGCCTCCAAATCTTCAGCGCAAAGACAACCGCTGCTAACTCAAGATCATGGGTCGGATAGTTTTCTTCGTAAGTCTTGAGTTGTCTAGATGCGTAAGCAATGACTCTGCCCCTTTGCATCAAAACACAACCAAGACCACACTTGGAAGCATCACTATAGACCACATAATCGTCATTCCCCTCTAGGAGTGCTAACACGGGTGCCGAGGTCAACCGTCGCTTCAACTCCTGGAAACTGACCTCGCACTTGTCATTCCAGACAAACTTCTTGTGGACTTTACGGAGTAGATTGGTCATCGGTAGAGCGATCTTTGAAAATCCTTCTACAAACCTTCTATAATACCCGGCAAGTCCAAGAAAACTGCGCACCTCCTTCACATTCTGGGGCTGTGTCCATTTGGCCACCGCTTCAATCTTTTGGGGATCAACCATAACCCCATTTTTATTGATCACGTGGCCTAAGAAAGCCACTTCCTTTATCCAGAATTCACACTTAGACAGTTTAGCATAAAGCTGATGTTGTCTAAGGATCGACAAGGAAATCCGTAGATGTTCCTCGTGGACTTCTTCATTCGGAGAATAGATCAAGATGTCGTCGATGAAAACCACCACGAACTTATCCAAGTATTGGTGAAAACATCGGTTCATCAAATCCATAAAGACAGCTGGAGCATTTGTAAGCCCAAAACGCATCACTACGAACTCGTAATGACCATATCTGGTCCTAAACACAGTTCTAGGAATGTCCTGTTCACGAATCCTGAGTTGATGATATCCAGATCTTAAGTCGATCTTGGAGAAAACCTTTGTTCCATGCAACTGGTCCAACAAGTCATCAATCCTAGGCAAAGGATACTTGTTCTTGATCGTCACCTTATTCAACTCTCGGTAGTCGATACAAAGTCGGAACGATCCGTCCTTCTTTTTGACGAATAATACCGCAGTACCCCACGGCGATGCACTCGGCCTGACATAACCTTTGTCAAGAAGATCTTCAAGTTGATTCTTCAACTCTTGCATCTCAGCTGGAGCCATCCGATACGGGGATTTGGAAATCGGCGCCGTACCAGGCTCGAGATCAATTGAAAACTCTACGTCACGATTTGGGGGTAATCCTGGAATTTCTTCCGGAAAGACATCCGAAAATTCCCTAAGTACAGGAATATCAAGAACCTCAGGTTCATCCTTCGCAGGCGAATCCAAGTAGTAAAGGTACCCGATACATCCTTGTCGTAGTAGCTTAAACGCAGCCATCGCATTGATCAGCTTGCCGTTATCAGCGTCATTTCGACCTTTGAACTTGCACACGAATTGGCCCTCAGATGACACCATCACCGTTCTTGAACTGAAGTCGATCACCGCCTTGTGACGCGTCAGCCAATCCATACCGAGAATAATGTCGTATGGAGCCATGGCTATGCAGATTAAATCTGCCTCGAATTCCTTACCCTGAATGGTAATCGGAAAGTCGGACAAATGCTTGGTTCCCACCAAACGTTCTCCATTAGGAAGATTAACGACAAAAGGGTCGCACGAATCGTTGCACACTAAGTCTAACTTGCTAACACAGCTATCCCAAATAAAGGAATGCGTAGCACCAGAATCAAACAGAATGCACACTGAAGTAGAGTGAAGGTATAGAGTACCTTGAGCAATCGGAGCGTTGGGTCCATCTGCCTCACGCATCTCGTACAAGCGTTGGCCCTGACTTCCAGAAACAGCTGGGGCCTTTCCCCTGTTCTGAGCAGTCGTCTGCACTGAAGGGCTAGGAGTCTCGGCAGGCTTAAACCTAGGTCGGTTGCTCTGATGAACTGACCCTTGCTGTGACTCTACTCCCTTCTGCTTCCCCTGCTTGCAGAACTTTTGCAGATGACCATCACGTCCATACCCAAAGCATGGCCTCCTCTCCTTCTGACACTCAGTGCTCTTGTGCCCAGCAGTACCGCAGTTATAACACTGAACTGTACTCCTAGTCTGCCCTGACTGCTGAGTCGATCCTCCTTGCGTCATCTCCGTCTTAGCTCTGTCGGATTTGGCGAAGTTAGACGGTGGCGCAGGGCGCTTAAAACCACCTCCCTGGTTCTGATTCTGCATCGACTTATGTCGGTTGCGCTTCTTGGTCGACTCCTCGAGAGTTACCTCCAGCTTATAGGCACAATCCACATATTGCTCCAAGATAGAGCATGTGTGGTGCACCATTAGTGGCTTGATATCCGGGTTCATCCACTCGTGGAAGTACCAGATCTTTTGAGCCTCGCTGGTGATCTCGGCAGTGGCGTACTGTAGAAGATGGTTGAACTTAGATGCCAACTCGGTCACTCTCAGACCATCAGTCTGAGGGTACAAGAACTCTTTATGCTTCTCCTCTCTCATAGCACGAGAGAAAAAGCGATCAACCATCTTGGTCTTGAACATCGACCAAGTCAACACTGGGCTCTCAACCAAACCAGTGCTCTCCCACCACTCGCTAGCCTCCTCCTTCAGCTGCAGAGAAGCGATATGGACCTTCTCGGCCTCCGTACACTCCACGTTCCTGAACATCCTCTCCATATGGGAGAACCAATGAGTTACTGCCACTGGCTCCCCTTTCCCATTATAGCAGTCGGGTCTCATGGAAGTAATGGTCTTAAGAGCGCGACCATAGCTGTCCCTCGTCCTAACGGCAGTCTCCTGTATCACAGGGTTTCTGGGTTCCACAACATCAGGAACCGCTGCGTGAATAGGCACTTCTTGTGCTTGAGGCGCACTTGGTCTCAAGACATCTGTAATAGCCTGCATCACGATCCCACGGATTGCCTCAACAGCTGCAACATCAAACAGCGTCGGTGCCTGGGTCTGATCCTGACCTTCACGCCTCTGCTGGACGCGAGACTCAGACTCGTGTTCATCCTGAACACCTCTTCCTGCTGGTCTGGGGTTTTGGCTAGTCCCAGCACCGGCTCGAGTCGAATTCCTCATGCTTCTTGGGTTCACCATCTATTTACCGATCAAATTCCAAGCATTCAATACATTAATATTATGCAATATACTTATGCAATATACCAACGTAAATAAATTACTCAGAATAGATCAACTTGGTATTTTATAGATGAACCTTCGAATTCTTACACAAGTTACACATAAGTTTATCATTCGAGCGCTAGGACAATGCTGCTCGAAGATATAAGTGTTTCTCAGAGTACTTGCCGCAATACTGAAATATTACACAAAGTACAACTTGGAATACTAAGAAACGAACTACTACGATAGGCAACGCCACTCCTCCTCAAGGCGTTCCAAAATGTCTCCCATACGACTGGCTACTCGTGCATGGTCTCTTCGGGCTAGGCTCACCATCGAGCTCTGGCGATGGGTTTCGCACCCTGCTTGACCCTGAAGCATATAGTCCTAGCTCAGTCATGGTAAAGTATGGGTCGTCCATGACTGGTCCTCCTATTCCAACCCTCCTCTGAGTACTGGCGGTCAACTCATCCCTCTCACGCTGCTGTTCTGCGGAGATTACCTCGCTCTGGCGGAGAATCTCCTACAGCTCGGATTCCGACCTCCATCTCCTTGGAGTAGGGATAGGCTGAGATTCCCTGTCACTTCTCCCAATATTGTACTCGGTATACAGTGCCTCCCAATCAGCTTCTGACATGGGTGCGTACTCTGGCACTGGTGACAATTCTGTACCGGGCTCCTGATTCTGCCCTCCAAGGTCCAACTCTGGATCCTCTTCTGGATCATCCTCTATGGGATCCTCATCCTCGGGATCATCCTCGATGGGATCCTCATCCTCGGGATCATCCTCGATGGGATCCTCATCCTCGGAATCATCCTCGATCATATCCTCGTCCTCGACAGGATCTTGCTCAAGCATCTCCTCTTCCTCCTCCTCGTACTCGATCTCCTCGGGAATTGGTCCCAGCAGAAAGTCGTCTTGGTAAACCCCTTGTTCATACCTTGACAACTCGTCTTCCTGCTCCCATTCCTGTACTCCCTCCACCCTTGGTGGCGGCACATGTGCAGGTCTAGGGACCATAGCATTCCTGGCTACAAGGACAACCGACTCGGGGAGAACGTGCTTGACGTCTTCGGGTGGGCTACTCGGGCCTCCAACCTCGAAACGTCGCTGAGGTATCGGAAAATCTAGCCTCGGCTGGTCCGACTTGGCGTCTTCCGACCCCCTACCGATAGAAAAGCAGACACCCATCCTATCGAACAATAAGGAAGGAATTAGTCTTTCTAGACATAGAAGCAAGCTTACTATATCAGACTATAAAGAAGACACGACTATGAACGGTGTTTTTAAATTCTTTTCAGAATGAAAAATTCAAAGCCCTCTTTAAAGCATTTCGAAAACGGATAAATGGTTTTTAAAAAAAAATTCAAACCCGTTTTAAAACCTTTGGCTCTGATACCACAACTGTAACACCCCCAAAACTTAACCCTTTTGGAAAGGTATTACCGTCAGTGACCCCAGTGTTCCTTACCGAGATCACCCAAGGCTTTACCAATTAAACACAATTTATGAAATGCAATTGATACACAATGATCAAGCATTAAATTCCAAAACATAACATTGTCAAGGAAATAAGAGTTACGGGATTACAACCCAATCCCGAATAGGTCAAAATAGAGTTTAAACCAAACACAGCAGAAGACTAAGAAAGTACATTACAAATGGAGTTATTGTCCAAAGGATCATAACCTGATTAAATAAATAATTAAAACATTCAAAAACCACCGCCGACTCCATAGTCCTTCTAATCTTCTGAGCTACTTCTTAACTGATGTGCCGAATCGAACGGATGACACCAGCCAACCATGCAAGGGAAAATATTGGTTGGTTAGTCTAAATGAATAGACTAGCAAGGGTATAAAGCAGACTGGTTCGAAGCAGTCATATTAGATTAGACTCATCGTTTCTCGGATAATAACCGATAACGGTAGTCAACCATCATATTCCTACTGGAATAAACAAGAGGTATGCACAGGAGAAGATTCTGGAAGACTGAATCTTCACAGAAATCGACTCGAAAGAGGACTCCAATGGAAATGAGTCTTTAAGGAAGTATATCTGGAAAGTTACATAATCATACAACAATGATTTAAAACTGACTGAGATGCTTCGGTTCACGACCAACCTCATCGCCTACATCGAATCCAAATTGGAAAGAGAACGTACTACATTCGAGTCAAGACGAGTTTTCCTAGCTGCACTGAACTTAACAGGATAAATCCACATAAAGGCCCGAAAGGCGATCACAGATAATAGCGTTGTTCTAACAGATATACAACCTATTATATGATTTTCAAAACAGTTTATCAAAACCGTTTCCAGACAAACAGAATATTCATTCCAAATTAATTACTCAGATAAACTACTGATAATTAATGTAAATATGGAACGAATGAGCAAGAGCGAACCGCCACTTGCCTTACTCCGCAGAATAGTCTAAAGACGTCAACTGGATTCCGGGCTCGACACGGTATAGTTCCGACAGCACAACAACCTTCGAGTCGACCCATAAAAGGAACCCTAAGTTAGATCCGACATAAACAGTACGAATCTAAACACGGCGAAAGAACACGAAAGGAAAGACGCCACGACGACAACCGACCAAGCCAAAGCCACAAAGGCATTCTGGGCACTGGCGGCGGTCGCCGTTCTTGGCGGCGGTCGCCGTTCTTGGCGGCGGTCGCCGTGAAGAACACGGCGGTCGCCGTGAAGAACACGGTCGACTGAAACGAGAGAAATCTCACCCCAAAACACGAGTGGTTCGGCCTCCTTCGACTTGCTTTGTCTTCTAACCTCCAAGGCTAACCAAAAGCTTCACAAAGGCACTCAGGAACCACACCAAAGCAACACCGGCGAGACCTTCGAATTCCGGCGAAAACACAACTCCGGCGAGAGGCGAATTTGGCAGCGATTCGGGGTTGTAGATGACCCAAAACCCATGCCCAAGCTCGTCTATTTATAGGCAAACCCCAAGGAGTGATCTGCAAACCCTCAGACGCGGCAAACGACGCAACGGCGCGCCTCGAACGACGCCGGCGACCGGCGGGCAATGCCCACTGGACAATCACGGCGGTCGCCGTAATTTTGCCTACGGCGGGCACGCGGCGGTCTCCATCGCTAGGCCTGTCGCGGCCAGCTAGAAGCTGACACGTTGACTTCTCGGGCCCAACCACGGCGGTCGCCGTTTCCCCCTTTTCCCGCCCATTCGGCTTTGAACGAGCTTGACGATAAACCGGGATAAAAATTATCGTACGTGAACGACAATTTAAAATTCAAGACACCTTGTCTGTATATTATTTCACTGAGAAAAATATTACAGATATAGAGCACATTACAGAATGTCTCAAACTCTCTGTATTAAATCCGACGTACGCAACGGGTACTCGGGAAAATTCCATAATTCCCAAAATAACCTTACAAAAATACGGGGTATCACACTCTCAAGTGCTTGGGAAAGGAAAGGTGTCACTAAACTCACCTCAGGGAAGTCTCTCTTACTACAAAATGTTCTATATGTTCCTTCACTGCTCATAAACTTGATTTCTTATGGTTTACTTGAAATTGCTGGCATAAAACAAGTAATTGAGGCAGGAAAAATAGTCTTGTCCAAGAATGGTCAATATGTAGGAAAAGCCTATAGACTTGGATGCATGTATGTGCTTGAAACCATGTTTGATAATGAGAATGTTTCTTCTTCTGCTTATATTATTGAGTCTTTGGATTTATGGCATGCTAGACTTGGACATTTAAATGTTAAATATGTTAATCGATTGCATGCTATGGGATTAATTACGAATTTGGTCAAGGAAGGTCATGAAAAATGTGAAATCTGTGTTGAGGCTATATACAAGTAGAAACCTTTTAATTCCGTAAATGAACGAACAACTGAATTGTTGGAATTAGTCCATACTGACCTGGCAGAGTTTAGAAGAACATAAAGTAGAGGTGGTAAAAGATATTATATCACCTTTGTAGATGACCATTCGAGATACACCAGATTGTTTTTATTACGATCTAAAGATGAAGCTGAAAATATGTTCTATATCTATAAAGAAGAAGTAGAGAACCAACTGAATCGAAAAATTAAAAGGATTAGATCTGATAGAGGAGGTGAATACATCACCAATTCCTGGAAAGAATTATGTGATAATAATGGTATTATACACGAGTTTACTGCTCCCTATAGCCCACAACAGAATGGTATTACTGAAAGGAAAAACAGAACTTTGAAAGAGATGATGAATGCTCTGCTTGCTAGTTTCGGTTTGCCTGATAATATGTGTGGTGAAGCTGTCTTGACTGCTAACCATATTCTGAATAGAGTTCCCCATAAAAAGCTAGATAAGACACCCTATGAGGGTGTTTAGCTAAAGTGGGATTGCCTTCTTTTAAGGTTGATGCAATTGGATCTAAAACCTTTGATGTTGTATTTATTGGTTATGCTAAAAATAGTGCAGCTTATCGATTCATGTGTTTGAATGATCGTTCATTATGTGAATATCGTGATGCTGAGTTCTTTGAGCACATATTTCCTTTGAAGAAAAATCATGTGCAAATTGATTATGTGCCTACTGATGTTGCATATTCTTCTATGTCTTTGCCTTTCATGCAAGGTGATGAAATAGAACCTAGGAGGAGTAAAAGACAAAAGAAAAGGGCTAGTTTTGGTCCTGATTTTGTGACTGCTTTCTTGATTGAACTCAATGATTATGATGAATTAAATGAGACATTCATTAGTATGCATATGCTAGAGGATGATCCTAAAACATATGATGAAGCTGTGAGTTCATTGGATGCTATTTTTTGGAAAGATGCAATTAAGAGTGAAATAGAATCTATTATGTCTAATCACACATGGGAACTAGTTGACATGCCTAAAGGGAACAAAGCTATTGGATGCAAGTGGATTTTTAAGAAGAAGCTTAAGATAGATGGCTCTGTAGAGAGATATAAGACAAGACTAGTTATAAAAGTATTCACTCAAAAATATGGGATTGACTTCTTTGACACTTATTCTCCTATAATCAAGATATCCACCATTCATACATTGTTTGCTTTAGCTTCTAGCTATAAGTTGTTGGTACATCAAATGGATGTTAAAGCTGCCTTTTTGAATGGTGATCTTAATGAGGAAATCTATATGGAACAACCTCCAGGGTGCGTGGTTCCAAGACAAGAAAACAAAGTGTACAGGCTCAAGAAGTCACTCTATGGGTTGAAGCAAGCACCAAAGCAATGGTATGAAAAGTTTCATAAAACTATCCTTAGCTTTGGTTTTAAGGTCAATGGATCTGACGCATTTGTTTACACTAAGATGTTTGGTGTGGATTGTGTGATTATATGTGTATATGTTGAGGACATGCTGATTTTTGGGACACATATTAATGTTATAAACACAACCAAATAATTCGTGTCCTCTCGATTTGACATGAAAGACTTAGGTGAATTTGATGTGATTTTAGGTGTTAAAGTCACCAAAACTGAAAATGGTTTCACTTTGTCTCAACCACATTATGTAGAGAAAGTATTAAAGAAATTTAATCAATTTGATGTGGTGTCAGTAAGAACTCCTTATGATGCAAGCATACAATTAACAAAGAATTGTGGTGAGAGTGTATCACAAAATGAATATGTCAAAGTGATAGAGAGTTTGATGTTTTTAATGAACTGTACTCGGCCTGAAATTGCTTATGCAGTTAGTAGACTTAGTCGGTATACTCATAACCTTAGTAAGGATCATTTGAGTGCACTTAATAGATTATTGAGATATCTAAAACGCACTATTGATTGGGGTTTGCATTTTGTTGGTTATCCTCAAGTATTAGAGGGTTATTGTGATGCAAATTGGGTTACTCATAAGGATAAAGTTAGCTCCACTAGTGGTTATGTTTTTACATTATGTGGTGGTGCTATTTCTTGCAAGTCTTCTAAACAGACTTGTATTGCTAGATCTACTATGAAATCTGAATTCATAGCTTTAGACTTAGCATGTCAAGAGGCTGAGTGGTTAAGAAGCTTACTGGTTGATTTACCATTGTGGGGGCATCATGCTCCCCCTGTTTCTCTACATTGTGACTCACAATCTGCTATTTGTGTAGCTAAAAGCAATGCTTATAATGGCAAGAAGAGACACATTCGAATTAGACATGAAAGTGTGAAACAACTAATTACAAATGGTGTACTCAGTTTGGAGTATCTGAGGACAGAGTGGAACATTGTAGATCATTTGACTAAAGGACTAAACCAGAGATTATTTCTTGATACGTCAAGGGGAATAGGACTCAAACCCGTGAGATGAGGAATTCGTGGTGGATCCCCTTTATGATCAAATGAAGCCATGAAAAGACTCATGAGATGGTACACTACTTCCCATTTCGTGACATTGTGTACATGTAGAGGGTGAGCATTTGCTCTTAATGAATTCATAGCCCAAGATATGGGTGATCCTATTGAGACGGACTTGATGGATTCACTGTTGTAATAATGAGAGGTTGAGTTGTTAAAACTCTTAATGACTTCATAGCCCTAGCATGGGTGGTCCTAGTTGAAACGGACTTGATGAAGTCACCTACTAGAGTGTGAAGAGATAGCCTTCTTCTTTGAAAGAACTTGGGTGATGTTTCTAGAGCACTCTTTAGCATCCCAAGGCAAAATTGGCTACCTTATTGCAGGTGTTATCGCGGAATTGCAGGGACCTTAGGGGAGAAGCGTGTTGTTGAGACTTATCCTGAAGTTTTTGGACTTCAAGACTCGTTCACTCTTTAGACAAAAAGGATTACTTGATTTCACTACGTGTTGGTTCAAATCGTAAGATACCTACATTTAAGCTTCAAACCTTTCATATGCTCAGAACTTGTTTTATACTATTTTTGAAAACTTTTCGCAATGTGGGGGATTGTTGGATTTGCTGAAAAGTTCAGAAGAGTGGAATTGTGTTGCTTCCCACATTTTACGGACTTAATTAATGTTTTTTGTGGAATTGTGCTACTCGGTTCTTGTGAATAACCAACCAGGACCAGAATTCTCTCCATCTTGCGGAATTCGGCAAGGTGACCATATCGCGCCCTTTCTCTTCATTATAGCTATGGAATATCTGGCTCGAACCTTGTCATTTGAATCGTCATTGCAAAAGAACAAAGTTGGTATCAAAACGAATTTAAAAAGTTAACTTTCTTGTGCAATGTTTTCTTCTTCCGAATGGCATACGTAATGATATTGACCAACTTAATAAAAAAATCTTTCGGAATAAACATAACCTCGATTTCCATCCCCTCATTAGTTGGGATAAGATCTGTAAACCAAAGTTTGAAGGTGGCCTAAACATTCGTAAAGCTGAAGACGCTAATCAAGCATTCCAACTAAAACTTATATGGAGAATCATGATAGAAGAAAATAATATATGGGTTAAAATTATCCATGAAAAATACATTAGAAATAATGACCTCCTTACTATCACAGAGTCACCTTCATTTTGTAGTATAATTAATCTTCTTGACAAATTCCGAACTAGTATCTTCTGGCATTTGGGCAATGATAAAACCATCAATTTCTGGACTGACAAGTGGGTGGGGGACTCAACTTTTGAACCCTTCTTTGACCATGGTGATATCAATGCTAAAGTGGCTGATTTCATTACTCCTTCTAGAACTTGGGATTTTCCAAAATTTGCTAACATTTTGCCCTCAAATTTGGTCAATTTCATTTTGATGGTGAGGATTCCATCCACTGACATTCATGACAAAATAATCTAGACTTTGTCCTCTGAAGGTAATTTCTTTGTTAAATCTGCCTTTAGAATGATCACCTCAAACTCGAACAACCAAGATCCCACCCTCTCATAGATCTAGAAGAATAAATTAACACAAAAAATCCAGAATTTCCTTTGGAAAATTTGTACCGATAGTCTCCCGACCACAACAAGATTAAATCGTTTTTTTATTATAGGTTCCTGACCAATATATGCATCTTATGTAATCAACATACTGAGGATATCAACCATCTAATGTTTGAGTGCAATTTTACACCTAGTGTCATTTCTACCCTTGAAACCAAAATAAACTATGGCTTCAATATAAATCATTCTCTGAATATTGTTTCAAAACTTGAAAATTTTATTTCCTCTTATCCAAAGGCGGCTCTTTGCTTGTTTGTTTCGTGGAATATCTGGAATAATAGGAATGACAAGTTTTTCAGGAACAACGACAACTCTAGAACTCTTAATACCAGGTCCCTTGCAGAAAAAATATATATACAATATATTCAATAGTTTACTTCCAGTCTGAGGTCCCTTGTTGAGTCACTTTTCCGCGATCGCAGCAATTCTTCCGCGGTCGCGAAATTGTCACTCGCGCATCCGTTTGCCCAGGGAGAGATTTAACACGTGTCTACACCCCGTAATCGAATATTTTGTACCCAAACAAATATTCCAAGTCTCGAAAATACATCGAATGTATATCATAATGCTCAAAGAATTATTACAGAGATTATACGAGTTACAGAAATTCCGAATTTTGCCTAACGCATCCCAAATAATTGACGAGGGTTTGGGAAATTACCCAATTACCCTTACTAAAAATGAGGGGTATTACATAACTGCAACACCCCCGACTTACGTCGGTAGTGCCACACGCCAATGACCTTAGACGTTATTGTCCGATGTCACCCTAGGCTTTAATCGAAACAATTAATCTTAAATAAACATAATAACTAACGAAAGGTTTAAACAGCGGAAGACATATTTATATGAAAACTCAATCTTTTATTAACAGACTTCTCATGAAATGAGAAGTGACAATTTTACAACAGAGTGAAATTACAACGAAAGACTTTAAATTACACAGCGGAAGACTTTAAGAATAAACCTATTACATGACTAGGTTATAAAAATACATGTTAAATTAATACTTAACGACCTTGAAATACCGACACTTAAATCTGCAACTGCAAGCCTCTTCTTCAACTAGTTACTTCAAGACTTTGGGAATCAACCACTGATGTGCCGTATAGGACGGATGACACCAGCCAACCATGCAAGGAATAAAACCTGGTTGGTTAGTCTAATAAAAGACTATGCAAGGGTGAAAACAGAATGGTTCTAGTGATCTTAACCGTTTACTATCATTGTCCCTCGAATAACAACCGAAGGAACGATACATAACCCGGAACTTTCACGGAATGATTTAAAGTTTAGACATGCACTGAAAAAGAAGACTCCAAAGGAATTGAGTCTTAATGGAAATGTATGACAAATGTTTGGGAACGTTATAGTTTTCATACAAGCGTTTTAAAAACGACTTGATCATTTGGGTCAATGACCAACCTCACCGCACAATGCGAATCCAGATTGAAAAGAAGACTTACTCTAACCGAAGTCCGGGCGGTTTCCAAGTTGTACTTCTCGCCCGAGGGTTCATTAATTATGTGCATAATCGTACTTATCTTCTTTAATTCCAAAAACGTATATTCACGTTAAAGCTTTTATAATATATCATCTCGATACGAGAGATATCTTGGGAATAAATCCCGATTGTTGGCACCATCTGTGTGCACCTGAACATCCCCTATATACGAATAGGGGATAGTCATGACCAGGGGAAAGGGTGTTAGGGCCTGAACATCCTATACACCACGGTTATAAAGAAACGGCTAGACCTCGCAAGGTACATAGCGTTCCTACGAATACTCGTTCTAACTACATATGTATAAGTTCACACATAAAATCCACACGAATACCATCATGGTAATCACAGATATAATAGCGTTGTTTCTAGCAGTATATACAACCTATTATAATGTCACATTTTAAATCACACATTTATAAAATCTGTTCCCAAACAAAAACAACAGTTCATCCCAATTTAATTAACAATCAGAAATAATTGATAATTAACGGAACATGGAATGATAAGCAAGAGTAAACCGCCACTTGCCTTGATCGAGACGAATGAACGATGTAGGGTTTTTGTAATCGGGATACGGATTCCTATGACGACAACGAACACACGACGAAACCCTAGGTTAGATTCGATACGAACAATAATACGAATCTAAAGAAACGAAAGAAACGAGGGTCCCATCCGTGACCGGCTCGTCCAACGCCACAATCGCGTTTGCTAAGGCAAACCGCGGTTGCGGTTTGGATTCCGCGGTCGCGGATATCTGGGCACCATCCGCGGTCGGGGTGTTCATGTCCGCTATCGCGGATCCTCCTCAGACGAACCCTAGATCGAACCACGCTCACCGACGACGACGGCGACAATGGCTCGGACGAGGGGCTTCGACTACTACCACCACGAGACCTCCAAAGCACCACCAAATGAACCACGAAAACCTCCGACGAGCTTCCGGCGAAAGCACAAACTCCGGTGAAGACAGGGCGAGAGCAACGAGAGAGAGATGGAGATTGATCGGGGCTAAATGAGAGATCCTCCCTCCAGAGGCGCCCTTATATAGGCCTCTGAGGAGCTCAATGCCGAGAAGGAGAATCGCTCGGCCTCCCCCTGGCGAAACGACGGGCGACTCAACCGGCGAAACGCGGAGGAAGACGAAGACGAAGCTGAGTCACTTTTCCGCGATCGCGGCAATTCTTCCGCGGTCGCGGAATTGTCACTCGCGCATCCGTTTGCCCAGGGAGAGATTTAACACGTGTCTAAACCCCGTAATCGAATATTTTGTATCCAAACAAATATTCCAAGTCTCAAAAATACATCGAATGTATATCATAATGCTCAAAGAATTATTACAGAGATTATACGAGTTATAGAAATTCCGAATTTCGCCTAACGCGTCCCAAATAATTGACGAGGGTTTGGGAAATTTCCCAATTACCCTTACTAAAAATGAGGGGTATTACAAGTTGGTCGTGTGATACTTATACAATCGAATCTTCTATCTAAAGTTAACTTTCTTGTGCAATGTTTTCTTCTTCCGAAAGGCATACATAATGATATTGACCAACTTAATAAAAAAATCTTTCGGAATAAACATAACCTCAATTTTCATCCCCTCATTAGTTGGGATAAGATCTGTAAACCAAAGTTTGAAGGTGGCCTAAACATTCGTAAAGCTGAAGACGCTAATCAAGCATTCCAACTAAAACTTATATGGAGAATCATGATAGAAGAAAATAATATATGTGTTAAAATTATCCATGAAAAATACATTAGAAATAATTACCTCCTTACTATCACAAAGTCACCTTCATTTGGTAGTATGATTAATCTTCTTGACAAATTCCGAACGAGTATCTTCTGGCATTTGGGCAATGATAAAACCATCAATTTCTGGACTGACAAGTGGGTGGGGGACTCAACTTTTGAACCCTTCTTTGACCATGGTGATATCAATGCTAAAGTGGCTGATTTCATTACTCCTTCTAGAACTTTGGATTTTCCAAAATTTGCTAACATTTTGCCCTCAAATTTGGTCAATTTAATTTTGATGGTGAGGATTCCATCCACTGACATTCATGACAAAATAATCTAGACTTTTTCCTGTGAAGGTAATTTCTTTGTTAAATCTGCCTTTAGAATGATCACCTCAAACTCGAACAACCAAGATCCCACCCTCTCATATAGATCTAGAAGAATAAATTAACACAAAAAATCCAGAATTTCCTTTGGAAAATTTGTACTGATAGTCTCCCGACCACAACAAGATTAAATCGTTTTTTTATCATAGGGTTCCTGACCAATATATGCATCTTATGTAATCAACATACTGAGGATATCAACCATCTAATGTTTGAGTGCAATTTTACATCTAGTGTCCTTTCTACCCTTGAAACCAAAATAAACTATGGCTTCAATATAAATCATTCTCTGAATATTGTTTCAAAACTTGAAAATTTTATTTCCTCTAATCCAAAGGCGCCTCTTTGCTTGTTTGTTTCATGGAATATCTGGAAAAATAGGAATGACAAGTTTTTCAGGAACAACGAAAACTCTAGAACTCTTAATACCAGGTCCCTTGCGGAAAAAATATACTTACAATATATTCAATAGTTTACTTCCAGTAACTTAACTAACAAGAAATGCCTTATGCAAAATAAATGTCGAGAAAAATTGGCCTAGGTTAAACCGATGATGATATTTACAAGATGAATTTTGATGGCTTTAAGCGCAATAATCATTCTTCTCATATTGGTTACATCATTCGAAATCATTTATTTTCATTTCTGGACATGGGTGAAAAAAAAATCCCAAGCACATCGATTATTGAAACTGAAGCTTATGCCCTTCTCGAGGGCATTAGGGCTACTCTAAGGATTGTCATCAAGAGGATTGTCGTCGATGGGGATAACCTTACTGTTATTAACTATATGTGGAAGTCATGGAAGGTTCCCTGGGAGATTCGGACCATCATTTAAGAGATCGATGTTCTTCTTCAGCATTTTGAGGAGTATATATCGTTCATCATTATTGCAGAAACACAAATGTGGCTGCTGACTTTCTTACTTTTAAAGATTTCCACATTGGAGAACTCTGGACTCTTGTCTTTCAAAGTCAAGATCTACACTCTGATTCGGTTATTACATCACGTTACTAATATAGTAATATAGCATTTTAACATGTCAACCCTACAACTTTCTACACCAAAAAACAAAAAACAATAAAGGAAAGAACCCTTGAAAATTAAATAAAAAGTGGACCAATGATCTGGGCTTATTTAAACGTGTGTTGGATGGCCCAAAACTACATTCATCTGTCTATGGCTCTATGTCCTGTCCCGACCCGTATTATAATTGATATTATAATCTATAAAAAAATAAAAATTGAAGGGTACAAAAAAGTTAAATTGCAAAGAACCACCCACAATAAAACAATTTAATTTCACACTGTTCTACTGTTGAATATTATTAAATGATGATTGAAAAATTGAAATGAGTGATTTCACTATAGTGTATATCTTCCTAATACAGGTATATATGTAAACAATATTGAGCCAAGTGGTTTCACTAGAGTGTATATCATCATTTCTTCTAACTCTATCAATACTACTTTAAATCCACTTACCACTAGATATGGGTTTATAAGTCTGAACTCTAGTTTTGATTATTTTAATACGAAGTTTGTAGAATATCAACTTATTTACAACTTTCCCTTCTACTCTCATAATTTACAACTTTCCCTCCCACTAACTTATTATATTATTAAATTATTTTAATTTCTAAAAATATCAAATATATAGAGAACTCATTCATTTTCTCTTATTAAATTATTTCAATAACTTTTTCCTCTATAATCAATTTATTTACATTATCAATTTATAGGTCACAAACTAACTATTTCATTGAAAACACTATATTTGTTAAGGTGAACTAGCATATATTAAATGCCCAATTCTAAAAACGGGTTTGTATAAATGCATAACTTTCAAAACAATAGCACTTTATACTCAATTTCTTGCAATAATGCCAAGTTTTGATGCAAAAATGCATGATTTTAATGGATAATGTGAAAATAAGAAAAGCTAAAATAATTTATGGATAAAACTTTTTCTTTTGTTGGTAACCACGTTAAAGGAAGTTACTAATGACACTTAAAAAACTATTTTTGTTGTGTCATTAACTCCTTCGTAATCAAAACTCTCCTCCAATTTTTTTTATTGTCGCTTCTTCTTCTTCCTGAAATCTCCGTCACTTTTGCATTTTCACAAACCCATAACAAGAACAACTTAGTGGAATCTGAAATTGCAAGTGGTTCCATCAAATCTTTGTAATTAATTTCAAAGATTTTGGAAGAAGAAGTAAACCAGAAAAACCCTAAATCCTTCCAATATTTGAGATGACGAAAACCAGAGGAGCGAAGTCTTCGGCAATAAAGGTTGATATGGTTCATGGTAAGGGTAAGAGGAAAATAATGTCTTCCGATGAAGAAGAAATGGCGAAGGTCCCTAGAAATCTGAAGAAATAAAGTGCTAACAAAGACAATGACGTAGAAGAACCAGTCTAGTGGTGTCGATGAAGGTGAAGAAGACGAAAAATTGTGACACGGTGGCGGAAGAATCCACATCCTGAAGGTCTTCCATAACACTTGGCGAGTCATCTTCTTTAGTGGAGACAGTGTGGACATGCACTGCATGTTAGGTTTATGTTTTTGGTTAGGGTAAAAATGTTATTGCATGCTAGGGCTTCCAATAAAAAACAGAGGATGAATCACCCTATAAAATAGATGTGTAGTCATGTATTTGTGAATCTTTTTTTACAAAGGTAAATCGCCTTGTTGTGTTGAATGTATGAGGAATGTGGGAGTCCAGATGTTTGATTAGGCTTTGTTGAAGATTTGCATTGGAGATTTAGACTGTATGAGATGTATGACCTGTAAAACTTCATAATAGCCTGAAAACCTTTTAGAGGTCTAAAAAACATACATTTCAAGTATAGATAATTAGTGCTTTATGTGGGTGAGTAAAATATCATATATTTGTGAATGCAATCATGTTGAAGATGTAATTCGCCTTGTTGTGTTGAATGCGTGAGAAATGTGGGAGTTTTGATGTTTGATTAGGCTCTGGAAAAGTAATTGAATTGTGGCTTAGACTGTATGATATATATATGACCCGGAAAACTTCATAATATCCTAAAAACGTTCTTAGAGGCATGAAAAACATTTTATCTAAAGTCTAGATGTTATTCTTGATTACTGCTTTATGGGGGTGATTATAATGGCATGTATTTATGAATGCAACCTTTTTTGCAGATGTAATTCTCCTTGTTGTGTTGACTGTATGATGAATGTGTGAGTTTTGATGTTTGATTAAGCTCTGTTGAATTGCATTTTGGCTTAGACTTCATGAGATATATAACCTGAAAACTTCATAATAGCTTGAAAACTTTCTTAGAGGCCTGGAAAATATTTTTTTTTGAAGTCTAAATGTTATTTTTTATTATTGCTTTATGGGGGTGATTATAATATCATGTATCTATGAATGTAACTTTTTTTTTTACAGAAGTAAATATCTTTGTTGTGTTAATTTGTATGAGAAATGTGTATGTGAGTTTTGATGTTTGATTAGGCTCTGTTAAAGAATTGCACTGTGGCGTAGACTATATGTGATGTATGACATGAAAACCTTCATAATAGCCTGAAAACTTTCTTACATGTATGAAAAACAAATATTTCAAGTGTACATAATTAGTGCTTTATAGGATAGTAAAATATCCTCTATATGTGAATGCAACCGTTTTTACAGAAGCAATTCTCCTTATTGTATTGCATGTATGAAAAATATATGAGTTTTGATATTTGATTAGACTCTTTTAAAAATTTACATTCTAGCTTAATCTGTATGATGTATCCCCTTCAAAACATTCATAATATCCTGAAATTATGACATTTGTTGGCAACCTCAAACCCATTCATCTATATCAAAATGCCAAGTGCACACAAAAAGTTAATTAAAATGCCTAAAATACAAATAATTGCATTTTGTTGTAATTTAAAAACGTACACGTACGAAGAATACTTGTGCGTATAGATTGACAACACCGTAAGTATATTATACATTTTCGAGTCCGGGCAGAAAAGGAAAGCATTTTATTAAATACTGATATTTGGCAAGGTCATATCACATTATTAATACAGGGCTTGTTCTATAAATAAGAGTAAAATTGAATGAAAGTGAAAGGAAGTGAAAGTTGAAATGAAAGTAGGAGTTAAAGTGAAAATAGGAGTTGAAGTTAGAAAATAACGTGTTCGGTAAGTAGTAATTTAGACGAGTTGAAGTTAGGTATTTATGGTGTGTAATTACCAAAAAAGTATTAACAATTGGTAAAATTACATGTGTACGTGAGTAACTAATCTTAGGGGCAAAAGAAAGATTTCTTCCGACCACTTCAACTTGGTGAGCTGTTAACTGGGGGCAAGGTAGGCAAATTGGCAGTAAAGGAGTGGAAACACCATTTTCCTCCACTCCCTTCAATCTCCTTCCACTCCAGCCAAACTACTTATCGAACACGCCAATCAAGCGGTGAGAGAGATGAAGTTTAAGCTTCCACTCCGATATTACTCCCAAAACTACATGTCAAACGAGCCCATAGTAATATAGCATTTTAGCATGTCAAAACTACAACTTTTTACACCAAAAAATAAAAAACGTTCCAGTGATATCACGAATTGGATAAATGACAAATAAATAAAAATTCGGCCAGTGATATGGGCTTATTTGAAACGTGCTTTCGATGGCCCAGAACTATATTCATTAATCATCTGTCTATGTCCTGTCCCGGCCCGTAATGTTATGGATATTTAGTTTATGCTACATAAACTATATTCATTAATCATCTGTCTATGCCCTGAACGGTATAAAAATGTTAATTTGAACCTAATAAAACAGTTTATATATCCATTGTTCTACTGTTAAAAAATTTAATTATAAAATGATTGAAAACGTAAAATGAATGATTTCATTATAGTGAATATTTAAGAGTGGTTTTATTCACAGAAAAAATATGATGGAAATAATTTTGTCTGGTCTAAAATAAAATAAATTGAATATTCTAAGCCAATTAGATGGAGACGCAGTCTAAAATAAAATAAAATGAATAATTTTGTCTGGTCTAAAATAAAACAGTTTATATTTCAAATTGTGCTCAGAAGGGAGCCATCAGCCATGTATTGAAGTGAGAAGACACACAGACAGAAGAAGAAGAAGAAACGAACGTACTACAAGCTACAACCGGAAAGTAAGAGCGAAAATGGAGCCCTAACTCCGTCAGGTTCCATGATCTTCTCTTCTCTCTGCTTCTGCATTTCACTTCTGCTGATCTCAATCTTCTCTCATCATCGTCTTCACCGACTACCAACAACATCAACTCGCCGCACTCCTCCGCCACGGTATTTCTTTTCTCGCAATTCCAGTGATCATGTCTTTCAATAGCGTTAACGATTATCCAAGAATCTTTTCTTTTCTTGATTCCCAGATTCTTGCTTAATTCGTATTGAAATGTACCTTCCGTTATGCCTGGTGGCTGGTGCCTGCTGGATTATCTGGATTAGTGAAGTGAATCATAGTTTTGAATTTGGGGGAACTTGAAGAGTCGTATTTAGGTTGAGATCGTTTCTGATAGTATATATTAGGGAGAAGTTGAAAAAACTAAATTCTGTTTCGTTTTTTGGTTACTTGTGAGATGATGTCAAGAACGCGCTGTATTGACTGTTTGATGAAATGCGAATTCGAGAATGTGATAAAATCTGTGTATCAGTTCTTCTTGCTTAATTTCAAGGTAGTTAAGAAAAGTAATTGACTGTTTTTCACTCCTTGCAGGTGAATTTTTTTGATTCATTGTGTGATTCTGGGTGTATTGACTGTTTGATGAAATGCGAATTCGAGAATGTGATAAAATCTGTGTATCAGTTCTTCTTGCTTGATTTCAAGGTAGTTAAGAAAAGTAATTGGCTGTTTTTCACTCCTTGCAGGTGAATTCTTTTGATTCATTGTGTGATTCTTGGTGTATTGACTGTTTGATGAAATGCGAATTCGAGAATGTGATAAAATCTGTGTATCAGTTCTTCTTATTTGATTTCAAGGTAGTTAAGAAAAGTAATTGGCTGTTTTTCACTCCTTGCAGGTGAATTTTTTTGATTCATTGTGTGATTCTTGGTGTATTGACTGTTTCATGAGGGTGAGATTTTAGCTTTCCAGTGCATTCAGAAAATTCCTAGGATGAATATAGATAGAGCAAACATCTTTCCTGAACACCTCATTCAGAAAATTCTATCCCATTTAACCGTGAAAGATCTGGTAAGAACAAGTATTTTGTCAAGGGAGTGGAGGTATAGATGGGCTACGGTTCCAGTTTTGGTCTTCGTCCCAGAATATTGTCCCCACACGAGCAATGTCACATCATTGAGCAGGAGCAAATTCATTAGCAGCATTGATCAAGTTCTCTTGCTTCATACTGGCCCAATCGATGTCTTATATCTTGCCGGTCTCCGTGCTGGTCCTGACATTGATCGTTGGATTCTGCATGCATCTAGAAAATCTGTCAAGAGGCTATTACTTGATGTTTGTGATGGACCAGGACAAATCTATAAGCTGCCTTCTTCATTATACACTTGCAGTAGCTTGACCCAATTGAGTCTGAGACAGTGTATACTAAGGCCTCCTCCATCTTTCAACGGCTTCAACAGTTTGAGATGGCTCACTCTTACGCAAACTACCTTGGCTCCACATGCATTTGAAAGGCTAGTTTCTTCCTGCCCCTTGTTGGTCAAGTTAGAAGTGCTCAACTGTGGAGAGCTCCGAAGTATAAAAATTGATGCTCCAGAATTGACATCTATTTGCATTGGTGGTCGCTTTGACGCTATTACCTTTGGAAGTGTACATATGAAGTTGTCCGAAGTTTACATTGAGTTGAAGGGCATTATAACATCTAAAGTTGATGCAGATACTGAAAGTTACATGACAAAGTTCTTTACTTGCCTTCCTGGAATCAAGCGTCTTGAGGTGGAAAGTCGCTTTATAGAGGTAATCAATGGCTATGTATCCTTATTGTAGCTTGCAGTCTTTGCTTCTTGGACAAAGTTTTCCAAGTTGCTATCTGATGATCTGATTGCTAATGAATGGCTGTATATATATTGTTTTCTTTTTTCCAGTATTTGTGTGTTGGATTGATACCTGAAAGATTGTCTACTCCATTCCTCGATCTGTATCATCTTTCAATTTCCTTTAATGTCAATGATATGGATGAGAGTTTAGCAGCCCTTTGTCTGTTTAGAAGCTCACCCAACTTGACAGAACTTGAGATACAGGTTAGTTTCAGTTTAATTTCCACATTTTGACCTCCCTACTCGTAACTTTGTGCTTGGGTTAAACTATTATCTTGTATAGTTGTAGCTCATTTTCTTCATCTTTCCCAGGTTTCTGCGAAAGAGGAGGTCGTTGGGAAGGAAGAATCGAGTATCTGGGCGAATGAGAGCAAATGTAATTGCTCATTTGACCAACTTCGATCAGTGAAAGTATATGGCGTATCAGACGCCAGAGTGGACTTGGAGTTCATTCAGTTTTTGGTTGTGAATTCATCTCTACTTGAAGAGATGACTGTAAGCTTGTATCCTGCATATCTAAGCAGTTATGTCCTTGAAGAGTTGTTGAGGTATAGGCGAGCCTCTACTAGGGTGAACATCACTACCTTGGACTAAACAGTAGATTGGATTCAAAAGTGACATGAAAATTGTGAATGAAATTCATATTAGTCCTGAATTGATGGATTTTGCCAGAACAATTTAATGAAATTCTATGAAAATTGAATTTGTGTACCTGTCTTGAGATCATATTCATCTCAAGTTTGTTGACCGCTGCTTGGAACTTGTCATGGTCCAAGATTCTCATCTTTAGCCCAGTTGTGTCTTGCGTCGTTATGTAGTTCTCTGGTTTACTCAAACTCCTCTGGGTGGGTTTGTTGCTCTCACAACTGACTTACCCCTCGTCGTAAGCACTAATGGGGGAACCTCTATGTATGGAGTCTTGACTGTTGGGATTTCTAAAATAACAAAAGCAACAATAACAAATATATAAAGGACTAATATCGGAGGGTTTGATGAAGAATACTAGAATTAAAGGATTATGTATTATTTATTAAGATTTACTCTCTTTTTTTATCTTATTATTCTTCTGTATACAAGGGCTTATGTCAGGTAATTTAAATTTGGTAACCATATCTGGAATGTTTTCTTGAATTAGAATCTACCCATCCTGATCCTAGCTACAAGATCATTAAATAGTAATAAAAAATTAATTAAGGAAAGGAACTTAATGGTAAATTCATCTTTGGTTTACATATTAGGTTCGAAGATAACATAATTAACACATGATTTCCTCCTTTCCCAAAACTTATAGTTTCTTTTTGTAAAGAAAGACAAGTTAATTGATACGAAGTATGGTCTAATTTTCAAAAAGACTAGAAGCTGAAAAAAAATCGTAATAAAGACACGAAGAAAGCTATCGTGTTGATTAAGAATAGTGTGCGTGTCGGTATAGTTTAAGATTTAAATTTTATATTAAAATTTATTTTTTAATAATAATAAAATTACATATAGATTTTATATGTATATATGCACTATTAAAATATATTATAATTATTTGAAAAAAAATATTGCACAAATTATAACACGTTAATATACATGTTTATATCTATGAAAACATGGTGAAATTTAACGCAAAATTAGTGTTTAACATAAGTTATATTATTGGTGCTTGTATTTATATGTCGAAGAAATTGCTACTAAGTTAAGTATTTTAACACAAGTGTTGAATGCCTAGTCAAGTTGCTATGTTTAGTAAAGCTATGACGGGGATGTATTCGCTTATACACCATTAAAATATGTTATACAATTTATTAGAAAATTGTCTTTGTTACGAGTTATATACAGTATCGATATGTATTATAAAACAATTAAAAATGGTCTAAAAAATGCTAGGCAATGGTAGATTAATACGTTTTAAGTTACGAGTTTATTTCTTTAATCATTAAGCATGTTGAATAAGTTCCAAAAAAAGAGATAAAAATTTATTTTGAAACATTTTTTATACACTTTTACGGGTGTACAAATTTGAACAGACTTATCATAAAATCGTGTTCAACACTAACATTCACCACAAATTTTAAATATGCATTAGTCTTTCATCCACTTAAGCAACATAAATTAGGTACTCATTAGGTAATATACAAGTATATATAGGGAATAATAAAAGAAATAAATGAAGTAACATAGTAAAACAAAGAAATAATGAAGAACAAAGTGATTTATTTACATTGCGATTCATAGTCATCCAACTTTTTGTAAGATTTCTTTGTACACATGCAACATTACCGTATGTGAAATCGCTACATTGTTCTTGTCAAGAATCAATATCTTTAGGCCTTTTCTGTCGATGAATCGAGATACGATAACATAAAATTTATCATTCGTAAAGACAAGCCTTTGAAGAAATAAACTAATGTTAGATAAAGATTGTCCTTGACTTTTATTTATGGTCATGACAAAACAAATTATGATTGAAAATTACCGTATGACTACCTGAACTATGATCCCTTCAATGATCTTGTCCCAAACTGAGTATTTATAGATAAAGTCAATATGCATAAATATCCAACACTAAATGTCAAAAAAGAAGATTGAATCTACTACGAAAATGAATGAGAAGATTGATTTAGAGTGGAGGATATATATATATATATAGGGGCGCGCTCCGGTAAAACGGGTATTGTGGTAAAACGGAAGTATAAATAAGGAGCGTTGGATTGAAGAGATTGGAGGGCTGGATTTGATGGAGCAAAATAAGCCACTTGGGGGTGTATTGTACCGAATTTGAATAACCTGCATTCTTTATTGAATTACCGAAATTAATATCCTACAAAACAGGAATTGGGTAAATGTGCAAATTGGAGAGAGAATGAGATTATTCAAATATTTAAACTTTAAATGGGAAGATTATTTTAAATTCGTTTAGATTTAAATTCGTTTTGCTCGTTTAATGTTTTTCCAGTGTTCGTGGTGTTGTAATAAACATTCTTTTGCAATGACGATTTCCATCCCCTCATTAGTTGGGATAAGATCTGTAAACCAAAGTTTGAAGGTGGCCTAAACATTCGTAAAGCTAAAGACGCTAATCAAGCATTCCAACTAAAACTTATATGGAAAATCATGATAAAAGAAAATAATATATGGGTTAAAATTATCCATGAAAAATACATTAGAAATAATGACCTCCTTACTATCACAGAGTCACCTTCATTTTGTAGTATAATTAATCTTCTTGACAAATTTCGAACGAGTATCTTCTGGCATTTGGGCAATGATAAAACCATCAATTTCTGGACTGACAAGTGGGTGGGGGACTCAACTTTTGAACCCTTCTTTGACCATGGTGATATCAATGCTAAAGTGGTTGATTTCATTACTCCTTCTAGAACTTGGGATTTTCCAAAATTTGCTAACATTTTGCCCTCAAATTTGGTCAATTTCATTTTGATGGTGAGGATTCCATCCACTGACATTAATGACAAAATAATCTAGACTTTGTCCTCTGAAGGTAATTTCTTTGTTAAATCTGCCTTTAGAATGATCACCTCAAACTTGAACAACCAAGATCCCACCCTCTCATAGATCTAGAAGAATAAATTAACACAAAAAATCCAGAATTTCCTTTGGAAAATTTGTACCGATAGTCTCCCGATCACAACAAGATTAAATCGTTTTTTTATTATAGGGTTCCTGACCAATATATGCATCTTATGTAATCAACATACTGAGGATATCAACCATCTAATGTTTGAGTGCAATTTTACACCTAGTGTCCTTTCTACCCTTGAAACCAAAATAAACTATGGCTTCAATATAAATCATTCTCTGAATATTGTTTCAAAACTTGAAAATTTTATTTCCTCTGATCCAAAGGCGGCTCTTTGCTTGTTTGTTTCGTGGAATATCTGGAAAAATAGGAATGACAAGTTTTTCAGGAACAACGACAACTCTAGAACTCTTAATACCAGGTCCCTTGCAAAAAAAATATATATACAATATATTCAATAGTTTACTTCCAGTCTGAGGTCCCTTGTTGAGTCACTTTTCCGCGATCGCGGCAATTCTTCCGCGGTCGCGAAATTGTCACTCGCGCATCCGTTTGCCCAGGGAGAGATTTAACACGTGTCTACACCCCGTAATCGAATATTTTTTACCCAAACAAATATTCCAAGTCTCGAAAATACATCGAATGTATATCATAATGCTCAAAGAATTATTACAGAGATTATACGAATTACAGAAATTCCGAATTTCGCCTAATGCATCCCGAATAATTGACGAGGGTTTGGGAAATTACCCAATTACCCTTACTAAAAATGAGGGGTATTACATAACTGCAACACCCACGACTTACGTCGGTAGTGCCACACGCCAGTGACCTCAGACGTTATTGTCCGATGTCACCCTAGGCTTTAATCGAAATAATTAATCTTAAATAAACATAATAACTAACGAAAGGTTTAAACAGCGGAAGACATATTTATATGAAAACTCAATCTTTTATTAACAGACTTCTCATGAAATGAGAAGTGACAGTTTTACAACAGAGTGAAATTACAGCGGAAGACTTTAAATTACACAGCGGAAGACTTTAAGAATAAACATATTACATGACTAGGTTATAAAAATACATGTTAAAGTAATACTTAACGACCTTGAAATACCGACACTTAAATCTGCAACTGCAAGCCTCTTCTTCAACTGGTTACTTCAAGACTTTGGGAATCAACCACTGATGTGCCGTATAGGACGGATGACACCAGCCAACCATGCAAGGAATAAAACCTGGTTGGTTAGTCTAATGAAAGACTATGCAAGGGTGAAAACAGAATGGTTCTAGTGATCATAACCGTTTACTATCATTGTCCCTCGAATAACAACCGAAGGAACGATACATAACCCGGAACTTTCACGGAATGATTTAAAGTTTAGACATGCACTGAAAAATAAGACTCCAAAGGAATTGAGTCTTAATGGAAATGTATGACAAATGTTTGGGAACGTTATAGTTTTCATACAAGCGTTTTAAAAATGACTTGATTATTTGGGTCAACGACCAACCTCACCGCACAATGAGAATCCAGATTGGAAAGAAGACTTACTCTAACCGAAGTCCGGGCGGTTTCCAAGTTGTGCTTCTCGCCCGAGGGTTCATTAATTATGTGCATAATCGTACTTATCTTCTTTAATTCCAAAAACGTATATTCACGTTAAAGCTTTTATAATATATCATCTCGATACGAGAGATATATTGGGAATAAATCCCGATTGTTGGCACCAGCTATGTGCACCTCCCCCATATACGAATAGGGGATAGTCATGACCAGGGGAAATGGTGTTAGGGCCTGAACATCCTACACACCACGGTTATAAAGAAACGGCTAGACCTCGCAAGGTACATAGCGTTCCTACGAATACTCATTCTAACTACATATGTATAAGTTCACACATAAAATCCACACCAATACCATCATGGTAATCACAAATATAATAGCGTTATTTCTAGCAGTATATACAACCTATTATAATGTCACATTTTAAATCACACATTTATAAAATCTGTTCCCAAACGAAAACAACAGTTCATCCCAATTTAATCAACAATCAGAAATAATTGATAATTAACGGAACATGGAATGATAAGCAAGAGCGAACCGCCACTTGCCTTGATCGAGACGAATGAACGATGTAGGGTTTCTGGAATCAGGATAAGGATTCCTACGACGACAACGAACACACGACGAAACCCTAGGTTAGATTCGATACGAACAATAATACGAATCTAAAGAAACGAAAGGAAACGAAAGAAACGAGGGTCCCATCCGTGACCGGCTCGTCCAACGCCACGATCGCGTTTGCTAAGGCAAACCGCGGTCGCGGTTTGGATTCCGCGGTTGCGGATATCTAGGCACCATCCGCGGTCGGGGTGTTCATGTCCGCGATCGCGGATCCTCCTCAGACGAACCCTAGATCGAACCACGCTCACCGACGACGACGGCGACAATGGCTCGGACGAGGGGCTTCGACTACTACCACCACGAGACCTCCAAAGCACCACCAAACGAACCACGAAACTCTCCGGCGAGCTTCCGGCGAAAGCACAAACTCCAGCGAAGACAGGGCGAGAGCAACGAGAGAGAAATGGAGATTGATCGGTGTTGAATGAGAGATCCTCCCTCCAGAGGCGCCCTTATATAGGCCTCCGAGGAGCTCAACTCCGAGAAGGCGAATCACTCGGCCTCCCCCTGGCGAAACGACGAGAGACTCAACCGGCGAAACGCGGAGGAAGACGAAGACGAAGCTGAGTCACTTTTCCGCGATCGCGGCAATTCTTCCGCAGTCGCGGAATTGTCACTCGCGCATCCGTTTGCCCAGGGAGAGATTTAACACGTGTCTAAACCCCGTAATCGAATATTTTGTATCCAAACAAATATTCCAAGTCTCGAAAATACATCGAATGTATATCATAATGCTCAAAGAATTATTATAGAGATTATACGAGTTATAGAAATTCCGAATTTCGCCTAACGCGACCCAAATAATTGACGAGGGTTTGGGAAATTTCCCAATTATCCTTACTAAAAATGAGGGGTATTACAAGTTGGTCGTGCGATACTTATACAATCGAATCTTCTATCTAAAGTTAACTTTCTTGTGCAATGTTTTCTTCTTCCGATAGGCATACATAATGATATTGACCAACTTAATAAAAAAATCTTTCGGAATAAACATAACCTCGATTTCCATCCCCTCATTAGTTGGGATAAGATCTGTAAACCAAAGTTTTAAGGTGGCCTAAACATTCGTAAAGCTGAAGACGCTAATCAAGCATTCCAACTAAAACTTATATGGAGAATCATGATAGAAGAAAATAATATATGGGTTACAATTATCCATGAAAAATACATTAGAAATAATGACCTCCTTACTATCACAGAGTCACCTTCATTTGGTAGTATGATTAATCTTCTTGACAAATTCCGAACGAGTATCTTCTGGCATTTGGGCAATGATAAAACCATCAATTTCTGGATTGACAAGTGGGTGGGGGACTCAACTTTTGAACCCTTCTTTGACCATGGTGATATCAATGCTAAAGTGGCTGATTTCATTACTCCTTCTAGAACTTGGGATTTTCCAAAATTTGCTAACATTTTGCCCTCAAATTTGGTCAATTTCATTTTGATGGTGAGGATTCCATCCACTGACATTAATGACAAAATAATCTAGACTTTGTCCTCTGAAGGTAATTTCTTTGTTAAATCTGCCTTTAGAATGATCACCTCAAACTTGAACAACCAAGATCCCACCCTCTCATAGATCTAGAAGAATAAATTAACACAAAAAATCCAGAATTTCCTTTGGAAAATTTGTACCGATAGTCTCCCGACCACAACAAGATTAAATCGTTTTTTTATTATAGGGTTCCTGACCAATATATGCATCTTATGTAATCAACATACTGAGGATATCAACCATCTAATGTTTGAGTGCAATTTTACACCTAGTGTCCTTTCTACCCTTGAAACCAAAATAAACTATGGCTTCAATATAAATCATTCTCTGAATATTGTTTCAAAACTTGAAAATTTTATTTCCTCTGATCCAAAGGCGGCTCTTTGCTTGTTTGTTTCGTGGAATATCTGGAAAAATAGGAATGACAAGTTTTTCAGGAACAACGACAACTCTAGAACTCTTAATACCAGGTCCCTTGCAAAAAAAAAATATATACAATATATTCAATAGTTTACTTACAGTCTGAGGTCCCTTGTTGAGTCACTTTTCCGCGATCGCGGCAATTCTTCCGCAGTCGCGAAATTGTCACTCGCGCATCCGTTTGCCCAGGGAGAGATTTAACACGTGTCTACACCCCGTAATCGAATATTTTGTACCCAAACAAATATTCCAAGTCTCGAAAATACATCGAATGTATATCATAATGCTCAAAGAATTATTACAGAGACTATACGAATTACAGAAATTCCGAATTTCGCCTAACGCATCCCGAATAATTGACGAGGTTTTGGGAAATTACCCAATTACCCTTACTAAAAATGAGGGGTATTACATAACTGCAACACCCACGACTTACGTCGGTAGTGCCACACGCCAGTGACCTCAGACGTTATTGTCCGATGTCACCCTAGGCTTTAATCGAAACAATTAATCTTAAATAAACATAATAACTAACGAAAGGTTTAAACAGCGGAAGACATATTTATATGAAAACTCAATCTTTTATTAACAGACTTCTCATGAAATGAGAAGTGACAGTTTTACAACAGAGTGAAATTACAGCGGAAGACTTTAAATTACACAGCGGAAGACTTTAAGAATAAACCTATTACATGACTAGGTTATAAAAATACATGTTAAAGTAATACTTAACGACCTTGAAATACCGACACTTAAATCTGCAACTGCAAGCCTCTTCTTCAACTGGTTACTTCAAGACTTTGGGAACCAACCACTGATGTGCCGTATAGGACGGATGACACCAGCCAACCATACAAGGAATAAAACCTGGTTGGTTAGTCTAATGAAAGACTATGCAAGGGTGAAAACAGAATGGTTCTAGTGATCATAACCGTTTACTATCATTGTCCCTTGAATAACAACCGAAGGAACGATACATAACCCGGAACTTTCACGGAATGATTTAAAGTTTAGACATGCACTGAAAAAGAAGACTCCAAAGGAATTGAGTCTTAATGGAAATGTATGACAAATGTTTGGGAACGTTATAGTTTTCATACAAGCGTTTTAAAAATGACTTGATCATTTGGGTCAACGACCAACCTCACCGCACAATGAGAATCCAGATTGGAAAGAAGACTTACTCTAACCGAAGTCCGGGCGGTTTCCAAGTTGTGCTTCTCGCCCGAGGGTTCATTAATTATGTGCATAATCGTACTTATCTTCTTTAATTCCAAAAACGTATATTCACGTTAAAGCTTTTATAATATATCATCTCGATACGAGAGATATCTTGGGAATAAATCCCGATTGTTGGCACCAGCTATGTGCACCTCCCCCATATACGAATAGGGGATAGTCATGACCAGGGGAAATGGTGTTAGGGCCTGAACATCCTACACACCACGGTTATAAAGAAACGGCTAGACCTCGCAAGGTACATAGCGTTCCTACGAATACTCGTTCTAACTACATATGTATAAGTTCACACATAAAATCCACACCAATACCATCATGGTAATCACAGATATAATAGCGTTATTTCTAGCAGTATATACAACCTATTATAATGTCACATTTTAAATCACACATTTATAAAATCTGTTCCCAAACGAAATGATAAGCAAGAGCGAACCGCCACTTGCCTTGATCGAGACGAATGAACGATGTAGGGTTTCTGGAATCAGGATAAGGATTCCTACGACGACAACGAACACACGACAAAACCCTAGGTTAGATTCGATACGAACAATAATACGAATCTAAAGAAACGAAAGGAAACGAAAGAAACGAGGGTCCCATCCGTGACCGGCTCGTCCAACGCCACGATCGCGTTTGCTAAGGCAAACCGCGGTCGCGGTTTGGATTCCGCGGTCGCGGATATCTAGGCACCATCCGCGGTCGGGGTGTTCATGTCCGCGATCGCGGATCCTCCTCAGACGAACCCTAGATCGAACCACGCTCACCGACGACGACGGCGACAATGGCTCGGACGAGGGGCTTCGACTACTACCACCACGAGACCTCCAAAGCACCACCAAACGAACCACGAAACTCTCCGGCGAGCTTCCGGCGAAAGCACAAACTCCAGCGAAGACAGGGCGAGAGCAACGAGAGAGAAATGGAGATTGATCGGTGTTGAATGAGAGATCCTCCCTCCAGAGGCGCCCTTATATAGGCCTCCGAGGAGCTCAACTCCGAGAAGGCGAATCACTCGGCCTCCCCCTGGCGAAACGACGAGCGACTCAACCGGCGAAACGCGGAGGAAGACAGAAGACGAAGCTGAGTCACTTTTCCGCGATCGCGGTAATTCTTCCGCGGTCGCGGAATTGTCACTCGCGCATCTGTTTGCCCAGGGAGAGATTTAACACGTGTCTAAACCCCGTAATCGAATATTTTGTATCCAAACAAATATTCCAAGTCTCGAAAATACATCGAATGTATATCATAATGCTCAAAGAATTATTACAGAGATTATACGAGTTATAAAAATTCCGAATTTCGCCTAACGCGACCCAAATAATTGACGAGGGTTTGGGAAATTTCCCAATTACCCTTACTAAAAATGAGGGGTATTACAAGTTGGTCGTGCGATACTTATACAATCGAATCTTCTATCTAAAGTTAACTTTCTTGTGCAATGTTTTCTTCTTCTGATAGGCATACATAATGATATTGACCAACTTAATAAAAAAATCTTTCGGAATAAACATAACCTCGATTTCCATCCCCTCATTAGTTGGGATAAGATCTGTAAACCAAAGTTTTAAGGTGGCCTAAACATTCGTAAAGCTGAAGACGCTAATCAAGCATTCCAACTAAAACTTATATGGAGAATCATGATAGAAGAAAATAATATATGGGTTACAATTATCCATGAAAAATACATTAGAAATAATGACCTCCTTACTATCACAGAGTCACCTTCATTTGGTAGTATGATTAATCTTCTTGACAAATTCCGAACGAGTATCTTCTGGCATTTGGGCAATGATAAAACCATCAATTTCTGGATTGACAAGTGGGTGGAGGACTCAACTTTTGAACCCTTCTTTGACCATGGTGATATCAATGCTAAAGTGGCTGATTTCATTACTCCTTCTAGAACTTGGGATTTTCCAAAATTTGCTAACATGTTGCCCTCAAATTTGGTCAATTTCATTTTGATGGTGAGGATTCCATCCACTGACATTAATGACAAAATAATCTAGACTTTGTCCTCTGAAGGTAATTTCTTTGTTAAATCTGCCTTTAGAATGATCACCTCAAACTTGAACAACCAAGATCCCACCCTCTCATAGATCTAGAAGAATAAATTAACACAAAAAATCCAGAATTTCCTTTGGAAAATTCTGTTCTATCAGCATACCGGTTCACCTCTAAAAAATGTGTAACACCCCCGACTTACATCGGTAATGCCTCACGCCAGTGACCTCAGACTATAAAGTCCAAAGCCACCCAAGGCTTTAATCAGAACAATTATACTTAAATAAATAAATGAAAATTAAATAATAACATAGTAAATAGCGGAAGACTTTGTATAAAGAAAACTCAATATTTTATTAAAATTCCTCTCGTAAATTGAAAATGATAGTTTACAAATGATATTGAAATACAACAGAAGACTTTAATTAAATCCTAATTACATGACTAGGATATGACAACTTCACCTATTACATTATTTAGAAAATTATATCCTATATTTAAACAACCTTGAAAATTGTTCAAATTAAACTTCAACTGCAAGCCTTCGTCTTCGATTTGTTACTTCAAGGTCTCTGAGACCAACCACTGATGTGCCGTATAGGACGGATGACACCAGCCAACCATGCAAGGAAAGATGAAAGGTTGGTTAGTCTAATGAAAGACTACGCAAGGGCTCAAACAGAATGGTTCTTGTGATTATGTCCAGTTACTATCATTGTCTCTCGAATAATAGTCGGTAAACGATATATAACTCGGATACTCTCACTGAAACATTAGAAAAGATATGCGACAAGAGAAGACTCCAAAGAAGGTAAGTCTTATAGGAAAATGTATGTTTGTTTGGGAACATTATAATTCACACAAAGTTTGAAAACCGACCTTGAATATTTGGGTCCACGACCAACCTCACCGCATAATGCGAACCCAGATTGGAAAGAGGACTTACTTTGGACAAGAGTCCGGGCGAGTTCCATGTTGTACTTCTCACCCAAAGGTATATTATTTATGTGCAAAACGGCACTTATCTTATTTAATTCCAAAACGTGCATTTACGTTAAAGCTTTTAATCTACACCAATCTCGCAATGAGATATAGAACATAGGACGAATTCCGAATTTCTGCACTAGCTAAGTCCACCACTACTTATATTCGAATAAGGGTAGGTCATGACCAAAAAGTATTAGGGCAATAATCCTCCTAATACCAAGTTATAAAGAAACAACTAAACCTCGCAAGGTAAATATCATTCTTACGAATACTCGTGCTAACTAGCATATAAGTCCACACCAATGCACAACAATCCACACCAAAGTTCATCTAGCACCCTATAATAATAATAATAATAATAATAATAATAATAATAATAATAATAATAATAATAATAATAATAATAATAATAATAATAATAATAATAATAATAATAAAACAATAATAATATATACATAAGGGTCGTGCTAGCATAATATACAACATAATAAATAAGGTTCATTTTTCATAACAATTTATCACACAAGTTCCCAAACGACCACCTGCCTTGAATCACGAAGCGAACCAATTGTGAATTAAGAAAAATATGGAAAAAAATAGCAAGAGCGAACCACCACCTACCTTGAATCACGAAGAATGTTGAACAACGTATCGGAGATGGTTGCTTTCGAAAAGCAAATTGGTTTCCTGCTTTATTTCTGTTCCAAAAGAAATTCCGAGATGTACCCAATCACACACAACAAATAAATTATAATTAGATAATTTATTCAATATCCAAATTTGAAGGATACAATGTCTTGGTTTGAAATTGAATTTATTTAACTCAAGAATAAATCAATTTCAAGCCTTTTTAATAAAGCGATTATTTATACGATTCTAACAAATAATCATATCATAAATAAATTGATCCAATAATTTATTTATAATCCTACAAATTTCTAACTCAAAATACTATCTAGATGAAGAGTTATAAATTACACATTCATAATATAAGATAATACCCAGAATAATTATAATTAATTTAATTTAATTATTTATAAAATTAAATTAATCCCAACTAGTTTTCCAATAATCTAGATTAATCCCATTAATCAATATTATCCAAAATAAATAAATAAAATAAAACAAACCAAAATTGGAAATCCCCATTCAACTCGCGGTGGCACCGGTGGTTCAACGGCCAAATTAAGGCTCATCGGTGAAGCTCCGGCGTGGGGCAAGAGGGCTTTCAAAGGGGACCTCCAGGCGCAACCAATGGTGGCGGCAATTGGTTCGGAGAAGCTCGGTGGTGGACGAATTCGGACGACGAACAGTGGTGGCGGAATTTTAGGGTTCATGGGATTGAGAGCGAAATTGGATGCCGATGTGACATCGTTTGGAAGAGTATTTATATGAAGAGCTTGGAAATCCCTATGCAATCGTACAAATTTTGGGTTAAAAAGATCACGAATCGATCCCGATTTCATTGAAATAAGATCGATGCGTTTTTGTAATATCCCTCATTTTATAAGGATATTTTGGAATTTTTCCAACTCCCGTATTGCACGTCGAATTTATTTCAGAGAAGTTCAAACATTCGGTAAAATGTTTGATCTCTGTAATAATTTTTCTCAGTGAAATAAAATACATTCGACGTATTTTGGGACTTAATACTCGTTCGTGTACGATTATTTTCATCCCGGGCTAAGGCCATGTTGTTCCAAGTTTAATCGGACGAAGAATGGCCTTGGCGGCGACCGCCGTAAGGAAAGCAGTGACCGCCGCCAACTGATGGACGTCGTCGTCATCTTCTTCAACTGGCCAAGTTGCCAAGTGGCCTAGGAATGCGGCGACCGCCGCCAGAAATGCGGCGACCGCCGCCAGAGACCCATAAGGGCAGCAACCTCTTGCCGGTCGCGGCGACCGCCGCCACTGTGCAGGGCTAGTTGCAGGGGCTTGCCGGCGACCGGGGGATGACTCGATCTCGGCCCTCCACGTTGCATGGCTTGCCCATTTCTTGTCCCCTGGGTTTGGCTATTTAAGGAGGATGTTTGGGATCAGATTGAAGCTCAATTCGAAGCTCAAATCCCTCACAATCATCTCGTCGGAATATTAAGCTCTTCGCCGGAGAACTCGTAATCGATCGTCGGAGCTCCTTTGGTGTTTTTTCCGGTTGCAAAGTGAAGCTTTGGAGGCCCTTAAAAGCTTAGAATCCAAAGCAAGCCAAGGGAGCAGCAAATCGATCGACACCGGTGAGATTTCTCTTCTCGCATTTTTTGTGCAGTTCGCAGCGGCGCCTGCCGTAAGGTAGGCGGCGACCGCTGCCACGAACAGCGGCGCCCGCCGTAAGGCAGGCGGCGACCGCCGCCCAGAAGCCTTTGTCTTGTTTCGGCCTTGGCTTCTGTGGCTTTCGATCGGGACTTTGTTCCTTCGATTCCTTTCGTATTCTTTTAGATTCGTATATGTAGATATCGAATCTAACTTAGGATTTCTTTATGGGTCGATCCGAAGGAATCTGTGTTGCCAGATCTGTCCCTGTTTCGAGCCCAGAAATCCCATCGTTGTCTTTAAGCTTCTGCGAATCTAAGGCAAGTGGCGGTTCGCTCTTGCTTAATCATTCCATGTTTCATTAATTATCAATTGTTTAATTGTTAATTAAATTAGAGTGAACTGTTGTTTTCGTTTGGGAACTAATTTCATAAATAACGTAATTAAAAAGGTGATGTTATAATAGGTTGTTTATCTGCTAGATCAACGCTAGTATAGATATATGTTTTGATGTTGGCCGCGATGACTTTAATGTGGATTATTACTGTGTTGAACTTGTAATATCCCTCAATTTTTAGTAAGGATATTCGGGTAATTTTTCCCAACCTTCACTAATTAATTATTTCGCTTTCAATGGAGTTTGGATTTTCTAAAATATCCATGATATCCGAAATAATTCCCTTAGTGGTATAAAATACATTCAATGTATTTTCGAGACTTAGAATATTTTTTTGGATACAAACATATAATTTTCGGGGTTTAATACCCATACCAAAAACCAATTCTTCACGCACTGCCGAAAGCAGCTCGCCGAAAGCACTCCCGAAAGTGCGCGAAGTTGTCGCTGGCTCGAGCCCCGTGTTGGTCGGCTCTCCTGCAGCGTGGTTGGGGCTTCTCCTGGAGCTATATAAGGAGCTCGTTGGAGAAGCTGAAATGGGCACCTATCTGTCTCCCTCTCGTCTCTCCCCTGTTCCTCTCGTCTCCTCTGGTTCGCGCCTCAGCCCAGCCCAGCCTTCCTCCTCTGTTGCGGCGTGGTGGTTGTGGTGGCTGAGATCGCCGACGACGAGAACCTCCCGGCGTCGAGGCGGCAGAAGCCCAGCTTGTCCCCCGTCTGTCGTCGCCAGCCGCCGAGCTCCCCTGTTCGCGTCGCCCTCCGCTCCTCTGTTTCGAGTTTCTCCCGCCGGTGAGCCTGGCGTGGTGCTCCGTCGTTGAGCTGCGGCTAGCCGATTGGTGGTGCTCCTCCTCCCCGCCGCCTCTGCTCCTTCCCGGCGTGTCCATGATGGAAGCCGAGCTCCCTGTTGTTGTTGTGCTGTTGAAGGAGAAAGGTTGAAGGAGGAGGAATAGTGGAGTGGGCCCCATGTTGAATTGTTTAGTGATGGGCCGATTAGCCCATTAAGCCTCCAGTCCAAATTCAACCCGAAATTATTCGAGCGGTATAATTTCGATTCCCTTTTGTCCGTATTTTTTTAAGGAAAATTTAATAAATTATTTTATGATTTAATATCATAGAAATTTATTAAATATAAATTCTTAAATTCGTCCAGTCAAATTAATTGATAGATATTAATTTGTCAGTTAGAACGTGATCTGCTGGGTCGCGTGTGGACTCGTACTCTGATAGGAATATTCTGAAGCTTAAGCCATATCCTCGGAAATGATATTTTCGGTAGTCGTCTCGTCCAGATTCATCGCCGAATCTATTCCAGGCAAGTGGCGGTTCGCTCTTGCTCATCGTTCCATATTTACATTAATTATCAGTTATTTATTTGAGTAATTAATTTGGAATGATTACTGTGTTTGTCTGGAATTGGTTTTATAAACTGTTTTGGAAAATCATATAATAGGTTGTATATCTGTTAGAACGACGCTATTATCTGTGATCGCCTTCCGGGCATTTATGTGGATTTATCATGTACTGTGGTTGTGTTGTAACTGTAAGTTAGCACAAGTATTTGTAGGAACGCATGGATCCTGAGAGTTCCATGCGCGTTCCTTTATAACTGTAAGGGCGATGAAGACCCAACGATTGTTGAAGTTTGAACTCAGTGAGGTTCATTCTTTTAAAGGGCGAGCAAGACCCTGCGATAGTATAAGTTTGGACTCTGTGAGGTTCATTCTTTCGATGTAGATTCAGAGGTTTGGACTCGGTGAGGTTCATTCCTTAGATATGGGTCCTGCGTGACAGGGACATATATTAAAAGCTTTTAACGTGTTAATAGTTTTGGAATTAAATAAGATAAGGTGCCCGAGAGCACTTAATTAATATATCTTTGGCGAGTAGTACAGCTAAGTAAATAGTACAGCTAGGAAAGCTCGTCTTGACTTTTGATCAGAGTACGTTCTCTTTCCAATCTGGATTCGCTGTAAGCGATGAGGTTGGTCGTGAACCGAAACATCTTAGTCAGTTTTTAAATCACCGTTATGTGGTTCTGTAAGATCCAGACTTGAATGTAGTACGTTCTCTTTCCAATCTAGATTCGATGTAAGCGGTGAGGTTGGTTGTGAGCCGAAGCATCTCAGTCAGCTTTTAATCGATGTTGTTTGATTCTGTAAACATTCCAGATTTGTCATATTTCCTTAAAGACTCATTTCCTTTGGAGTCTTCTTTCGGGTCGATTTTTGTGAAAATTAAGTCTTCCAGAATCTTCTCTTGTGCATACCTCTTGTTGTTATTCTGTGAAAGTGTCGGGTTATGTATCGTCCGTTCGGTTATTATTCGAGGGACAATGATAGTAAACGGTTACGATCACTCGAACCACTCTGCTTTTTATCCTTGCTAGTCTATTCAAGTAGACTAACCCACGAACATTGTTCTTCGCATGTGGGCTGGTGTCATCCGTTCGATTCGGCACATCAGATAGAGCGAAGATATGAGGAGACTAGATTGACTATGAATACGACGGTTGTTTTTGGATGTTTTAATAATTTCTTTTAATCAGGTTGAGATCCTTGGGCAGGTGATCATTACGATCACAACCCTTTTTGTAATATCTTTGTTTAAGACTTCCGCTGTACTTTGTTTAAACTCTGTATTTGTCCTATTCGGGATTGGGATGTAATCATGTAACTCATGTTTCATTTGATTGATGTTTTGATTTGAATACTTTGATCATTATGTATCAATTGTATTCCATTAATTGTATTTAAACCGGTAAAGCCTTGGGTGATCTTGGTAAGGAACACTGGGGTCACTGACGGTAATACCTTTCCAAATGGGTTAAGATTTGGGGGTGTTACAGAACTGTTTAGTTAGCACGAGTATTCATAGGAACGCTAAGTCCAGGTAAGGATTAGTCGTTTCTTTATAACTTAATATTTGTGGGAACGCTAATCTGGTTATGGATTAGTCGTTTCTTTATAACTTAATGGGTTAACCTATAACTTCCTACCACCCGCTAAGGTATGAGGGGTTTAAGCGCCTTGCTAGCGCCTTTGGGTGGCGTAATGTTACGTTACCCTGTGTATTAAATTTCCGTTGTTACTCGGATTAATTTAACGGCGGTAAATTAATTAAGCACCTCGCCAGTGTATCGGGGTGGACGTAAGATCACCCAGTGTATTAAACTTCCATTGTTACTCGGAATAATAATTAAAATCCTTAACAGAAGGGTGTGTGTTGTAATAAGATAAGTGCCGTTGTCGCACATAATTAATAAGCTTTGGTAGTTGTATTAATTTGGGTGGACATAATTGTCACCCTAAGGTTTACAGCTTTGTAGCTGCTCTTAATAATATTAAAAGTCTCAACGTTGATGTGAGTGTGATTAAGTGGTTATAGTAAGAGTTATTACATGGCATGATGTATGGGAATAAAGTTGATGTCGTGATTAAGGAACCGATTAATCTCTCTAGAAGTAATCTAGAGGATGAAGTGATTAAGGGTGAATGTGTGGAGTTAATGTTCTAAGAGATTAAGAATTACCTTTCATAGGTGAGTTGTGTTATAAGCATTGAGGAGGATGAATCATTTCCAGAATGATGTATTGAGGAATTAAGAGTAATATCTCATGTGATCCGTTTCGAGGAACATAGAGTGTGGTGATTATGTCTGGAGAAAGTTAAGGAATCTTGAAAGTTTAGGTTATAAAGTGAGTAAGGGAATAGGTTAAGTCATTACCGAAAGGATCTTAAGTTAGAATTTGGCATAAGGACCAATTCTGATGTTAATGAATAATGGAATTGTGGGAAGTATCTTTAAGGAAGTTGAGGTTGTAATGTTTCGAGGTTACTAAGAGTTGATAATGGGATTGTAAGGAATTAAGAGGTGAACTTTAAGATTTTGTATATAAGGAAATTGTGATGGAGATGCGTGTTCTCCTATTTTAAGGTAGCCATGATTAAGTGGATAAGATAAGTGCAGTGATGCACATAATTAAGGATTTAGTCCCCTAGGGATTTAGTTCCCGACTCGACTTTAGGGATTTAGTTCCCGAGTCAATTCCGCCTTAGGGATTGAGTTCCCGACGGTATATTTCTGGTGTAGAGATGATCTAAGAGCTTAACGTGTTTGGGTGCATTATGATTAAGTTAAGTGCGGTGTTACATATTTTAATATACCTTGGGCGAGTAATGCAGCTAGGCGCTAGTGCAGCTAGGAAAGCTCGTCTTAACTTTTAGTCGCTCGAATGCGATACTGTAATACTGTAATTCTGTGATTCTGTGATGTTCCCAAACAGTTGTCATAATTTCCTATAAGGCTCATTTCATTTAGAGTCTTCTCTTCAGTGCATATCTAATTGATAAATCATTCCGTGAAAGTACCGGGTTTATATATCGTTCCTTCAGTTATTAGTCGAGGGACAGTGATAGTAAACGGTTACGATCACTTGAACCACTCTACTTTGTACCCTTGCGTAGTCTTTCATTAGACTAACCAACCGTAATTGTTCTCTGCATGGTTGGCTGGTGTCATCCGTTCGATTCGGCACATCAGATAAGTTGCCATCCCGTGAAGGCTAGAACGACTATAGAGGCGAACAGTGTTTTTGATAAGTTTATCCAGGTTAAGATCTTTGGCGGGTGATCATTGCGATCAAGACCCTTTGTTGGTTATTTAAAAAGACTTCCACTGTGTTAAATATGTTTTGTGTAAAGACTTCCGCTGTGTTTTTGATGTATTTGGAATTATGTTGTAATTCCGAGACTTTGGTTTAAATGAAAGTTATGACAATTTTGTATCATAATTGTTGTTTGATGAGTTATATCAACTGGTAAAGCCTTGGGTGACATCGGACAGAACGTCTGAGGTCACTGGCGGTAATGCCTTTCCAAGGGAATATTTGGGGGTGTTACAGTTTCGGTAATATTTTTTGCCTTTCATGGACAAATTCGATGTTATTCGGGCACGATTCTTTCCGATTCCACAACGATTTTATGCGTCAAGATTCCCTTTACAAAGCCCAATGGTCGATTGTTAAAATCGAGCTCGAGAATAGGCCAATTCCGCCATTGAAGGACCTTGGGCGTGCGCGGACGAGATGGATGGGCTGTGGGAAAGATGATGAACAATGTATTGATCGAGTCGGGCCCCCCATGTTTTGGGCTTATTGCATTATTTTTCCCAACTTTTTAAGTTGTGGCTAAAATGCTCTTGAATAACTTTTCAAAAGTTATCCAAACTTATTTATTTTATTATTCTAAGTTTATAATATTATTTTAACCCAAAATTAATATGTAGAAAAATTAGCTTAGGTTAAAATAATGCTTAAGTTACCCTTTTCTTATAAATTTAACCATACTTAACCCCTTTTTAACACTTTGTTAAATTGGTTCAAATATTCTAAGTTAAAATTTGATAAGTTGATTTAAATTATAATTAACATAAGATTAATCATAATTTATACCATCCATAACTTAAAGAGTTAACATACTTAAGGTATTTACTATTTTATCCCTCCCATGGATAAACACAATAATTCTTATATCCTTTATTATTATATTTTAAATTCTAAAACTATGTTTATTGTTATACTTATTTATTTATTTCTACGCCAAACTATTATATCCCATATGATAATTTGTATAAAATTATCTAACCTAACTTTGGAACTTAAGTTAACTAAATTACTCCTCTAAAAGAAATAGAATAAATTTCATAACGTTTATTTTTATCAAATTAAAATTACCATTATATCTTTCTAATTTAAGTGGGATATTACAATACTACCCCCTTAAAAATAGGTTCGACCCCGAAAATAGCGCTAACAAGGTAGGGAACAATCACTCATGTCCCAAAACGTTACACCATCCTTTATGAGTCCAGTCAATCCTTATCAACACGTAACCGGTACTGTTTTTGGCACTCAAAGAATCTCGTATGAACGCATAACTCAAAATAGTAATGAATTTAGGAATTTCCAAAACGACGAAATGCGTCTTTTTATTCGAAACAATGAATTAAAACAAACTGAATGAATGCCAAATGAACAAATGAAACAACTACGAAGGCTATAGACACACACGTCATAGCTCCTTATTCTAAGGAAGATTTAAAGATAACTAATTGTCCAAAGTGTCCAGCTCGTCGGAGTAACGCACCACAAAGAGTCGTTGCCCTTACTCGAAGATTCAATAGGCGCCTTGCTATAATTCCTAGTAGCAGATTGACCAAAAGCGGACACTTTCAGCATTGGGTTTTGCCTACTGTCAACACTTGATGCCTGGTATGGTTGTGCCAACCCTTGGCCTTTCTGCCGATAGTAAGTTTGCATGTGCCTTTCTTACCTACACTTATGGCATACCCGCTTATCTTTTTGGCAATTAAAATTCTTATGCCCTGCTTCACCGCAGTTGTGGCATTGAATTGCACCGCTACTCCAACTTGATCCTCTGGTAGAGTCAGACCGAGTTGTTTTGGTCTTATAACGACCAGACTTCTCGAACTTAGTAGGCAATGTCGGCCGCTTAAATGCATTAAACTTCTAGTTATGTTGCCCACTTTTAGCCTTATTCTTTTCCTCCAGCTTTCGGGTGGATTCTTCCAGCGTAACCTCTCTTTTGTAGGCTGCATCCACATACTGCTCCAAAGTAGAGCAATTGTGACTTACCATTAGGGGTTTTATCTCTGGACTCATCCATCCATGGAAGTACCAGATCCTTTGTTCTTCAGAATGCACTTCAGAACCGACATAATGTAGCAATTGATTGAACTTTGCCGCCAGCTCGGTTACCTTCAATCCCTCAGTCTCTGGATAGAGAGTCTTTCAGCTTCTCTTCTCTCATAGCACGTAAGATGAATCGATAAGTGAGCTTGCCCTTGAACATTGCCCAATTCAGATTTGGGTGGTCATCCAATCCAGTTCCTTCCCACCACTCACTTGCTCTGTCTTTCAAATGCAACGAAGCTATGTACACCTGTTCAGCCTCAGTGCAGACCATGTTCCGAAATAGTCGCTCCATATGGGAGAACCAATAGGCAACCTTGACTGGTTCCCCGATTCCATCATAGCTATTCGGGTGCATTGAATTAGTCATTTTCAAGGCTCGGTTATAATTTCCTTCGTTTCTCTCGGGAATCACTGGAGGTGCAGGATCTTCATGTCTCCCAATATTAGTTGCAAACTGAGAAACGTGAGCCGCTTGAGCTTGCAATATTCCCTAGGCTGTCATTATCTCGACAACCTACCTCACTATCAGTCCTATGACCGTAGCATCCAACATGATCAGGGCAGGAGGTGGATTAAGTGGAACTTCCCTCGCAACTTGAGGGTCCACATGTTCCTGACGAACATATTTCCGCAGGGGCGGGTTATTGTTGTGCGAGCTAGATCCCGCGTCATCCCCTTGCTGAGCAGCACTCCTCAGCTGAATTTGGGAACCATTGCTAGGACCTTCATCAGTCGCTCGGTTGGTGGATCAGGTGTTCACCATCTGTTGATGAACCATAACGTTAATTTAAAAATTCCAACTTGTACCATATGATACTTAAGTCAACTACGTTTTGATATGAATTTTATGGGACCAAACTAATAATTTATATTAGATTGACTGCCCCACCACCATTATTCTTAAAACGATCTTATCCTCTTACTTGAGAATAAGGCAAATAGGAGAAATGTCAACCTTTGAATGACATAAAATCCTAAGAATGAAGAATATCCCTATGAATGGACCTAAGGAATAAGTAACTGAATCGAAGCTTGCAGAAGTTTGAAAATCACTTATTATCAAACTTTATAGTTTCAAACTTTATATATTTAACTTAATAAAATAATTATTTATATAGTGAGTTTCTTAAACTAGTGACATTATTATTTCTTTATAACATTTACCGACCCAAAACCACACTTTTAATGTTATAAACATAAACTTAATTCTAACCCTTTATAACACCATTTTATAAAAACGACTATGAAAATTAATATTAGTATTTTAACAACTAAACTAACAATTCTTAAGATTTCTTTTTAGACTTTAAGAAAATTTTAAAATAGTTTTGAAAATAATTTTGAAAATAGTTTTGAAAATAATTTTGAAAATTCTCAAACCTAATAATAGGCCAAGAATTTTAAAATCATTGATGTGATACCACATTTGTAACACCCCTGACTTACGTTAGTAGTGCCACACGCCAGTGACCTCACGCCAGTGACCTCAGACTATAAAGTCCAAAGCCACCCAAGGCTTCAATCGGAACAATTATACTTAAATAAATAAATGAAAATTAAATAATAACAGAGTAAATAGCGGAAGACTTTGTATAAAGAAAACTCAATCTTTTATTAAAATTCCTCTCGTAAATTGAAAATGATAGTTTACAAATGATATTGAAATACAACAGAAGACTTTAATTAAATCCTAATTACATGACTAGGATATGACAACTTCACCTATTACATTATTTAGAAAATTATATCCTATATTTAAACAACCTTGAAATTTTTTCAAATTAAACTTCAACTGCAAGCCTTCGTCTTCGATTTGTTACTTCAAGGTCTCTAAGACCAACCACTGATGTGCCGTATAGGACGGATGACACCAGCCAACCATGCAAGGAAAGATGAAAGGTTGGTCAGTCTAATGAAAGACTACGCAAGGGCTCAAACAGAATGGTTCTTGTGATTATGTCCAGTTACTATCATTGTCTCTCGAATAATAGTCGGTAGACGATATGTAACTCGGATACTCTCACTGAAACAATAGAAAAGATATATGACAAGAGAAGACTCCAAAGAAGGTAAGTCTTATAGGAATATGTATATTTGTTTGGGAATATTATAATTCACACAAAGTTTGAAAACCGATCTTGAATATTTGGGTCCACGACAACCTCACCGCATAATGCGAATCCAGATTGAAAAGAGGACTTACTTTAGACAAGAGTTCGGGCGGGTTCCACGTTGTACTTCTCGCCCGAAGGTATATTATTTATGTGCGAAGCGACACTTATCTTATTTAATTCCAAAATGTGCATTTACGTTAAAGCTTTTAATCCACACCAATCTCGCAATGAGATATAGAACATGGGACGAATCCCGAATTTCGGCACTAGCTAAGTGCACCACCACTTATATTTGAATAATGGTAGGTCATGACCAAAAAGTATTAGGGCCAATAATCTTTCTAATACAAAGTTATAAAGAAACAGCTAAACCTCGCAAGGTAAATAGCGTTCCTACGAATACTCGTGCTAACTAACATATAAGTCCACACCAATGCACAACAATCCACACCAAAGTTCATCTAGCACCCTATAATAATAATTATAATATATACATAAGGGTCGTGCTAGTGTAATATACAACCTAATAAATAAGGTTCATTATTCATAACAATTTATCACACTAATAGAATTATTGATCTCAACTTAATTAAGACAATAGATTAATATTCAATTAAGAAAAATATGGAAACAAATAGCAAGAGCGAACCGCCACTTGCCTTGAATCACGAAGAAGGTTGAACGGCGTATCGGAGATCGTTGCTTTCGAAAAGCAAATTGGCTCCCTGCTTTATTTCTGTTTCAAAAGAAATTCTGACACGTACTCAACAAATAAATTATAAATAGATAATTTATCCAATATCCAAATTTGAAGGATACAATGTCTCAGTTTCTATTTGAATTTATTTAACTCATAAATAAATCAACTTCAACGCTTTTTAATAAAACAATTATTTTTACGATTCTAACAATTAATTAGTCATATATTCTAAATAATCATATCTTAAATAAATATATCTAATAAGTTATTTATAATCCTAAAAATTTCTAACTCAAAATATTATCTAGATGAAGAGTTATAATTTACTCATTCATAATATAAGATAATACCCAAAATAATTACAATTAATTTAATTTTAATATTCATAAAATTAAATTAATCCCAACTAATTTTCCAGTAATCTAGATTAGCCAAATAAATAAATAAAAAAGAAAATAAAATCGAACCAAAATCGAAAATCCCAAATCGACTCGCGGTGGCACCGTTGGTTCAAGGGCCAAATTAGGGCGTCGGTGAAGCTCCGGCGTCGGGGCAAGAGGGACTTCAAAGGGGACATCCGGGCCCAACCAATGGTGGCGGCAATTGGGGCGGAGAAGCTCGGTGGTGGACGAATTTGGACGACGAACAGTGGCGGCAAAATTTTAGGGTTCGTGTGATTGAGAGCAAATATTGGATGATGAGGCCACATCGTTTGGAAGATTATTTACACGGGTTTGAAAGAGCTCGGAAATCCCTACGCAATCGTATAAAATTTGGGTAAAAAAGATCACGAATTGATCTCGATTTCATTGAAATAAGATCGACGCTTTCTGTAACATTTCTTGCCTTTCATGGACAAATTCGATCTTATCCGGGAATGATTCTTTCCGATTCCACAACGATTTTATGCGTCCAGATCCCCACAACGATTTTATCCAAATTTGAATGATTCTTTCCGATTCCACAACGAGAATGGGCTGTGGGGAAGACGATGGATGGGCTGTGGGGAAGACGATGAATAGTGTATTGGGTCCCCCCGCGTTTTGGGCTTTTTGCATTATTTTGCCCAACTTTGTAACTTCTCGCAAAAATGCCTTTGAATAACTTTTCAAAAATTTTACAAAAAATTTACAAACTTTTTTATTTTATTATTCTAAGTTTATAATATTAATTTAACACAGAATTAATATGTAGAAAAATTAACTTAGGTTAAAATAATGCTTAAGTTACAATTTTCTTATAAATTTAACCATACTTAACCCCTTTTTAACACTTTGTTAAATTGGTTCAAACATTCTAAGTTAAAATTTGATAAGTTTTTTTATATTATAATTAACATAATATTAATCATAATTTAGATCATCCATAACTTAAAGAGATAACATACTTAAGGTATTTATTATTTTATCCCTTCCATGGATAAACATAATAATTCTTATACCCTTTATTTTTATATTTAAAATTTTAAAACTACATTTATTGTTATACTTATTTATTTATTTCTACACCAAACTATTATATCCCATTTGATAATTTGTATAAAATTATCTTAACCTAACTTTTGAACTTAAGTTAACGAAAATTTAAATTACTCCTCTAAAAAAAAAATGTCATAGCTTTAATTTTTATCACATGAAAATTATCATATTACCCTTCTAATTTAAGTGGGATATTACAAAACGTGCCAAATATGGACTTTCTAGAAGAAATGGAGATTGATAAAAATATCGGCAACAACCATTTCAATTTCCCAAGGACAAGCCTAGATCCCTAGAATAGAATTAATAAGATAAAGGTTGTCTCCTTCAATTTCAATCTTAGATAGGTTCTGGCATTTTGATGTAAAAATATTGTTTCTTAGTGCCATGATTTCCGCCATCAAGATTGTATTAACACCACTTTGAAGGCATTGTCATTTCTAATAATGTAACCAGTACCAGTCTCTCCATTCGATATTTTAGGCCCATCAAAGTTAATTTTAACAAAACCTTTTTTAGGTTTTCCCGATTTAATTTTCCTTGTTTTTCAGGTTTGGGACATTTTTGTTTTTTTTTTCCTGTTTTGAATTAAGCTTTATATATATTGTGTAAAGTCTTTGATTTTTTTTGACTTAGCAGTATTAAAAGTGATTTGGTTCCTATTGATCCACGTCCTCCACCAAGTAGTGGCAATGCATATGAATTCGTTTTTTGATAATAGTGTTTGCGCTTTAATAAGGAGGTCTTTTGGTTTTTTATTATTGGTATCTATGTTTTTGATTGTATCTTCTATAAAGGTGCTTTGTTTTTTTTGTTGGCTTACGGGTAAAAGGGCGTTGGAATAGAAAATGGATTAGATCTTCATGTGGATTATTGCAGGAATCACATGCAAGTGGTATAGCAACATGTTTTTGAAATAATCTTGCTTTAGTTGGTAGCCCATCTTGGCATATTTTCCATAAGAAGTTTTTTACTTTGGGGGTATCAAGTTTCCATAGCAAGGAAAGATCATTGATTGATGTGTTTGTTTGTTTTGTAATAAATTCAAAAGTTGATATCATAGAGAACCAACCGATTAGATTAGGTGTCCAATATAATCTATCAGTTAAGTTATTTTTAGGGATCGGTATGTCGATAATTAGATCAACTGTATCATTATTAAGAACAAGGTCCCGTTAGTTCTATTCCTTTTTTTTGTTGATTATAAATTCGCTTACTTTTGTTGAAGGGTTCATAATTATATTTGGTAGAATTTCCTCTGCAAGGTTTAAATTAGACGCCCATTTATCCTTCCAGAATCTAATGGATTGACCATCCCCAACAAGCCATTGCAGTCTTGAGTGGAATTTTGTTCGAAGTTTAAGTAATTGTGACTGTTGCCAAGAATGATTTATTTTTTTAGTATTGAAATATATTTGTATTTAACCCATATGTTATTTGGCTCAACACAAATTTTCCATATTAACTTCATTTCTAAAACTATGTTCATGTTTTGACTTTTCTTAATTCCATTGTTTCCATTAGATTTATTAATACAAATTTTATCCCATCCTGTTAAGGGTTTGTACGTTTGGTCTTTATTCCATATGAAATTTTTGTTGACCTTGTCCACTTCTTGATTTGATAAGCGTCGCTCTTCCTTCAAGAGAAAGAGAACTCGCATTCCATTTGGATAACTATTTAGTAGTTGAGAAAATTGTATGTTGGAAAGTATCCCGATTGACTTTGCCATTTATAATGGGGCATCATAGATATTTTTCAAGAGTTGTAGTACTTTGGATAATTATAACTAATTGAATCAAAATTTTAAGGTTATTTGGTGTGTTCGTTGATTTATAAAATGATGATTTACGATAATTTACACATTGTCCAGAAATAGAACTATAGTTTTCAATGATAGTTTTAAGTTTGGTGCATGTCGATTGGTTTGCTTTGGCAAAAATAAGAATTTTATTCGCAAAGGCTAGAAAAGAGATATTGGTACCATTCGACTGAGCTTGAAGCCAAGTTGATTGTTGTTGGGGAATCCTTCTTGTGGTAGTTTTCTTGTCAGTACTTCAGCACCTAGAATAAAAGGTAAGGGAGATAGACGGTCTCCTTGTCTTAGTCCTCTTTTTGGATAAAACATATATATTGGTCCATTGTTTATTAAAACAAATAATGTTTCGATGCATTCTTTAATCCATTTGGTGAGGCGTGGTGAGAATCCAAATTTATCGAGGATAGATAAAATAAACTCCCATTCAATTTTATCATAGGCTTTTTCCATATCCAGTTTAATGACAACCCAACCTTCTTTGCCTTTTTGGCGCGAACTGAGTGAAATATTTCATGAGCTATCAAAATATTATCTTGAATAGCTCGTCTGCTACAAAGGCTCCTTGTAGAGGATGGATGAGATTATTCAAAATAGGTTTTAAACGTTCGATAAGGATTTTTAAGATGATTTTATATATTGTGGAGAATAGGTTTATTGGTCGATATTGATTGGTGGAATTTGTATTGTCACATTTTGGGATAAGAGTTATAAATGTATGATTAATTTGTTTAAGAATCTTGTCTGAATAAAAATACTTTTAACGACTTTTATGACCATGGGTCCGACAATATGCCAATATTTCTAATAAAATAAATTTGACATCCCATCGAGACCTAGAGATTTGTTGCTACCCATACTGAAAACAGCCTTTTTAATGAGAAATAGCAACCAATACCCCCCTTCACTAACCCATTTGCATATCTACCACCCTCTTTGTTTTTTGCAAATGTACCCCATTCAAAAAAAATCCTTTTGTTTTTGCAAAAATACCCCCCAAATAAAAAGGTAAATTGAAATTAAACTTTTCTTTTTCTTTTGGAAAACAAAATATGACATGTCAATGATTTTGTTGTTTAAAAAAAGAAAAAAATAATTTTGGCCAAATTTGAAAATGAAAATGAAAAGGGGTATAGAAAACTGAAATGGTATTTCAATTTTCATTTCATCGTCTCCATCCTCTTGTAAACGAGAGGTTTCTGAAGAACCAAAAATCGAAGCTGAAAGGTTTCTCTTGAAGCTCCATCGTCTCCATCATAAACTCGAAAGGTTTTGCCTGTTGTAAAACTCCATAATCAGGTACATTGTTAGCGGGAGTCGCGCTTCCGATCCTTCCTCCGACGACGGCGCCAAATTACAGGTGTTCCACCGACGAAGCGATTCAACGCCGTTGGCTTGCGCTTCTGATTCTTCCTTCGACGACGGCGCCAAATTGTTGGTGTTCCACCGACGACGCCATTCGGCTCGCACTTCCGATTCATCTTCCTCTTCTGTCTATCTCGTTCGAGCCTTCAACACCGATGAGGTATGTCCTTTGTTTTAGGGTTGAAGCCATTCAACGCCGTTTTAGGGTAGCTTGACTGTTGTTCATTGGGTTTTAGGGTTGAGTCACTGTTGTTCATTTTAGGGTTTAGTCACTGTTGTTCTTTTGACCTGAAATGAACTGAACTTCAATGCAGCGATTTATATAAACTTGTGAAAACTGGGTAAAAAAGACCCTTGTGGTAGAAATTGGGATGGTAACTTAAATTGATTGATATAAACATGTGGAAACCCTGTATGTAGACTGACTGTACTATTTCTTAAGTTATATTGTCGCAATAAACAATGAGAATGTCAGATAAGTTTTTTTTTGTCACAATTGCACGAATTACCATTGGTTGAAAACTTCATGTTAGTGCTGTTCATATTTTTGTCACATGGTATAGTTATATTGTTGAAATGAACAATTACAATGTTAGTTTGTGAAACATTGTTGTGTGTTAAAAGTTAATGTTTTTATTTGTCTCACTTTATAGCTCTCTTCCTCTCGCAACTTCCATCTCTTCTCCTCTGATCTCTACATCTCAGTATGTTTGTTTCAAATTTTAAGCATTTGTTATGAAAATGAGAACCATTTTGTGTATAGAAAAAAACTGAAATGTTGATATTCTTTGTTGTTTGTCAATGTCTAGCAGGCCAACTGAAGTGTTGTAGTCGATTAAAGAATACACGAAGGAATTTCAAATGGCTACAAAGGTAAAATTTGGTTTACCTCATTCTGACTAGTTTTTCATATTTCACATCCTATCATATAGTTTTTAAATATATGTTCCTTTTGTATTTATTGACCTCATATAATTTGTATTGTTTAGGGTCATTTATTGAGATTCTAAGGGAAAAAATTTCAAGGCAGAGTCAACCAAAACTGTCGACGTGAAATGCTGAAAAATATTGAGAAATGCCTCTCCCATGTGGACTGGGAGAGGATAATAGATGGTCCATTTGGACCTACTGTGAAAATGGTTCGTCGACAAACCTTTTCATGCCAGCTTGTGCATTACGTTTTATTCCATCAAGTAGAAACGAGCAAGTTGTAGGAGACGTGGTATGACCTGCAAGGACATCTGCTACGTTTTGCAATGAAGGAGTTTGCATTTGTGACAGGGTTAAACTGTGGTAAAATTAATGATAATGATCTGAAGCCGGATAAGAATGTCGTGAAAGAGGTATTTGATGTACATAATTTGACCTTGGCTGAGCTGGAGATCCTACTTATGCGTACACGGGATGAGAGCCCTTTGAAATAAAAGATGACATTATTGATTATATTAGGGGGCGCCATTCTTGGGGTTGCGAAAAAGGTTCGCATAAGCACGGGTCATGTCAAATTATTGAATGATATCTATCAATTCACGAAATTCTCGTGGGGCAGGGTTAGCTACATTGAAACTGACGGGGCTAAAGTCATGATGCCTATCAAAGTAAACCTCAAAAACCTAACTAATGTAGTAGGGTAAGTAAGGATCGATCCCACAGGGAGGTAACCAATCTTTCTAAGTGCAAAACTTGTATGTCAATAGTAACAAAGGGGGGGTTTTGGTTTGTATCAAGTAACAAAGTAAATCACAGCAAAAGGTTTAATCAATGGGTGAGGAGTAACTTAGCCAGACAAATATCCACACTTCAGTTTGATTGGTTGATCCTAGATTATCTCCAATTCCTACCAATGAATATTCCTGTCCCGATCTTATGTATATAGACAAGTCAACCAGCCCTGAAAATACTTACCAATAAACAATCAAGAAACTATCAAGATTCAATCTAAAGGCAGTAGTAAGCATAGGAATTAACCAGGATACATGCAATACTTAACAACCCGTCAGTACTCGACATGTAATCAATTCTCTTCACAATAAACATTCACAACCAGGAAGTGTAAATTGCGGTTGCTACACAAGATAAGGGATTTCAACCAGAAATATCCAAACCCTAGCAATAGACAATCACTAATATCAACTAGATGATTAGACTAGTCAAATCAGCAAGAATCATGGGATGAAGCACAAAGAGAATCAATATAATCAAAGGAAAGGAAATAGAGTTATAATCTCACAACCAAATACAAACGAAGGTTTCAATCGTCGGACTAAGCAAAGGTTGCTTAGTTCTTCATAGTCTTCAAAAGCATAAAAATTCTAAGGGAAAAACTAAACGATACAGTGTAACTTCAATAATTAAAAGGCTGCTACTAAGAAAAGCATAAAACCTAGCAAACCCTAATCTAAAAAAAAAGGAAATAATATCCTAAAAGAAAATAAACGGAAATAAAAGAAAAGAAATAAAAATAAAATAAAATAAACAAAACTCGGACGAAACGAACTCTCGGCTCCGCGTCTATGAACAGTAGCCACGGCCGCGGAAATTCTTCTGCAACCGCGGAAAAGTCTCTGGAGTTCTTCGCTGCTTCTAATGAAATCCGCGACCGCGGATCCTTCTTCCGTGCCCGCGGAAAAGTTTTTGTAGCTCTTCTTCTTCTCACCATTCGTCTTCTCTTGTGGCTTCGCATCCATCTTCAATATGTCTTCATTTAAGCACTCAAAACCACCAAATCAACACTCCTTCTCCACAACTCCATTCTCATATATTGTGTCCTAAATACACACAAATGGCACCCCAAATACTAGTAACATCTCCTAGTTACGCACTACAAAGTAGAGCGTATCAAATTCCCCCATGCTTAAACCTTACTCGTCCTCGAGTAAGCTAATAGAAACCTACTCCTCCAATGAAATACCCAAGGTCTCAAGAAGCATAGCAAAACTATCTCCACTAAGAACTGCACCTAAACATGAATCTCCAAGGCACCAACACAATAAACACAACATACAAGCTTAAAGGAAAGCAGAGTACTTCCCCCAAGCTCATCCCGAACACCATAGAGTGAATAACCATATAATCCTAGCCTCCATCTATCTTCTTATACCTCCCAAAGTGACCTACCCGAATCCTCCTTATATCACATCTTCTTATGTCCCCATGCTTAAATATTGCATTGTCCTCAATGTAATGAAAGACAAAAACATAAAGCACAGGGAAAGGCAGAAAAGTACTCACGACCATCGCCGAGTTGACTTGGACTTGGATGTTGGTACTGGCGGTAAAACATTGAAAACACAAGTCTCTGGTGTTGCGGCGGTCCTACTCAAACAAACTCCACGTGCAACCAAATAGATCCACTATAAGGTGAAGTGGCACATAAAAGAAACGGGGTTACACGGGCCTTCAACGAACTCAGAATTGGAGCCCTAATATAATCGTGTAGCAGGCTCCATCGCTCCATATCAATCACCATATCTGCAGTTTGCTCTGGAGCTCCTCCTCACCAGCTGTCGAATGTCGGGCCATCATCAATGCCAAATAAAAATGTCGGGCTAATGTCTCCTCCTTGGCAGCATGTTGTGCACCACCTCGCGTAGAAAAGCTCGGACAGCTGGGCCGCGGTCGCGGAAATCTTCAGAATTTTTGTTTTTGGTTTTTTTTTTTCCTCCCCCCCCCCCCCCCAGGTTAAGGGGACTTATAGTGGAGAAAACCGCGGTCGCGGAAAATGTTCCGCGGTCGCGGTTTCGCATCTGGTGCTCTGCTGAGTCTGTCTTCAAGTCTCCTACCTGCAGGTTAGTCTATACACGAAATAACAAAAATCAAAACTAGAAAAGAAAAGACATGAAAGGAATTACATACCTCGGGTTGCCTCCAGAGCAACGCATTGGTTATTGTCGTGGCTCAACATAGTGCCATTCAATTCAGTTTGGGTTGCTCACATCAACCGAGCACTTGGGGTCACAATCAGGAGGGTGTCTCTTTGCATCATCAATGTTGTATTCGACCCTCACCCCATCAAACTCCATGGTGAGCGAACCACTACTCACATCAATTTTCGTATTCGACGTTTTCATGAACGGTCTACCCAACATCACAGGGGCTGCATGTTTGTCTTACCCCGTATCCATCACAAAGAAATCACAGGGAAAATCAGCTTATCGACCTTTACCAGAACATCCTGCACAACTCATTTGGGATACACAGAGGACATATCCGCCAATTGAATCACCATCCCTGTCTTCTGTAATGGTCCAAGCTCCAAAGATTCATATAGCGAGAGAGGCAACACATTTATAGATGCACCCAAATCCAGCATGGCTTTATCGAACGTGGTGTCACCTATCTTGCAAGGAAGACTGAACATGCCTGGGTCACTACACTTCTTTGGCAACCGCTTTTGCAGCATAGCGGAGACATTCTCATTCACTTGGACCTTCTTCTTTGCTTTCATTGTTTTCTTTCTCTTAATCTTGCACAATTCCTTCAAAAAATTTGCATAACAATGAATGCTCTTAACCAGCTTGATCAAAGGAATATTTACCTCGCAAATACTGAAGGTTTCAAAGATCTCCTTGTCGTTTTCCGGCCTTCTAGTATCCTTTAGTGCCTCAGGGAAGGGCATGGGTGGCTTCAGCGAACCGAGCGGAGGAAATTATGGACGAACATAATCGTCATGAACGTCTACAGGTAATCCGCGGTCGTGGTTTGGGACCCGCGGTCGCGGAATTTCTTCGACAATTTCTGGGATGCCAGTGGATAATCTGCGGTCGTGGATTTCAATCCGCGGTCGCGGATTTGCTTCAGAAAGTTCACCTTCTCCAGGAACATTTCCGCGGTCGCGGAAATTCTTCGGATTTTTCTCCGCCTTCAGTGATGATTCCGCGGTCGCGGGTTTCAGGCCGCGGTCGCGGTTCTTCCTCTGCAGCATCCGTCACTTCCTTCATTTGTGTTCCACTTCTCAGCGTCATCGCACATACATTCTCCTTCGGGTTTGCTACCGTTTGAGAAGGTAGTTTCCCCGAATCCCGGGCCTTCAGTTTGCTCACGGCCAGAGAGATCTGCCCCACCTGTTTCTCCAGGTTCTGAATGCTAGACTTCATCTCTTGATTTTTTTGGACCATAGTGGTTGCCAACGTCGATACACTCTGAGCGAGAGACTTAATCATGTCATCACTGGACATAGATGAACTTGCACTTTGGCCTTGAGGTCTAGAGTCATATTGAGCTCTAAATTGTTGTGGACCCCCAGGTCGCTGAAATTGTTGTTGCTGTTGTAAGAACTGTGGTGGCCTCTGGTGAAACTCTTGATCATCACGACCCTGAAGAGGATGATGTTGGTTCCCGTACCTCAAATTAGGGTGATCTCTCCACCCTAGATTGTAGGTGTTGGAGTACGGGTCATATCTCGGTCTAGGAGGGCCGAAGCCTCCAATAGCGTTCACTTCAGGAGTGGGCTCATGCAGCGTGGGACACGCATCAGTAGGGTGCATCGTGTCATAGCATATTCCACAAGACTTGACTTGCTGCTAGTTACCCTTCATCATAAACCTCCTCATCATCTCCTTCATCTCAGCCATCTCAGAAAGTATTGAGGACGATAGATGAGAGTCTGCGGCCTTAACTGCCTGAGCGCTCGCTCTCTTGCTAAACTGTCTTGAGCCCTCAGATAGCTCAAAGAAAATCTCAAATGCTTCAGCCGACATCTTGGTCAGAATATTTTCACCACAGGCTGCGTTCACCATTCTTCATTCATCATCAAGAAGTCCACCATACAAATATAGCACGAGGTCTTGGTCAGAATACCCATGGTATGGACAGCTTGAGATCAACCTCTTGAACCTCTCATAGTACTCATACAACGTCTCAGTAGCATGTTGCTTGATATTGCTGATGTTCCTCTTCAAGCTATTGAGCTTTGTTGCAGGGAAATACTTCTCCAGGAAAGCTTTCTTCATCTTTGCCCATGTGTCTATGCTTCATGGGGCCAAATAATAGAACCAATCATTGGCCGAATCCTTCAGAGAGAAAGGAAAGGCCCTCAGCTTGATCTGGTCCTCAGTAATGCTCATTGGCTTCATACTACTGCAAACAGCGTAGAATTCAGAAAGATGTTTGTTGGGGTCTTCTCCACTCATCCCATGGAAGTGGGGTAGTAAGTAAATCAACCCGGATTTGAGCTTAAAATTTACACCATCCGCCAACTCTGGAAATTGCACAGCAAGCGGTTGCTGCTCTAGATTCGGCACACTCAACTGCCTCAAAGTCTGTTCTTCTTTAGCCATCTCGAGTTGTGTGCGGGCTGCTATACGGTTCTTGGAAAGTGTCCTCTCAATTTCTGTATCAAGATCTAGAGTAGGAGAGTCAGTAGCACGGGTGTGGACCATAAGATAGGTCTACACAAAAGTTGGCACACAAACAAACACAAAGAAAAATTGAAACTTGCCTCCCCGGCAACGGCGCCAAATTTGATGGGGCTAAAGTCGTGATGCCTATCAAATTAAACCTCAAAAACATAACTAATGTAGTAGGGTAAGTAAGGATCGATCCCACATGGAGGTAAGCAATCTTTCTAAGTACAAAACTTGTATGCCAGTAGTAACAAATGAGGGATTTTGGTTTGTATCAAGTAACAAAGTAAATCAATGAAAAAGGTGTAATCAATGGGTGAGAAGTAACTTAGCCAGACAAATATCCACACTTCAGTTTGATTGGTTGATCCTAGATTATCTCCAATTCCTACCAATGAATATTCATGTCCCGATCTTATGTATATAGACAAGTCAACCAGCCCTGAAAATACTTACCAATAAACAATCAAGAAACTATCAAGATTCAATCTAAAGGCAGCAGTAAGCATAGGAATTAACTAGGATATATGCAATACTTAACAACCCGTCAGTACTCGACATGTAATCAATTCTCTTCACAATAAACATTCACAACCAGGAAGTGTAAATTGCGGTTGCTACACAAGATAAAGGATTTCAACCAGAATTATCCAAACCCTAGCAATAGACAATCACTAATATCAACTAGATGATCAGACTACTCAAATTAGCAAGAATCATGGGATGAAGCACAAAGAGAATCAATATAATCAAAGGAAAGGAAATAGAGTTATAATCTCACAACCAAATACAAACGAAGGTTTCAATCGTCGGACTAAGCAAAGGTTGCTTAGTTCTTCATAGTCTTCAAAAGCATAAAAACTCTAAGGGAAAAATTGAACGATACAGTGTAACTTCAATAATGAAAAGGCTGCTACTAAGAAAAGTATAAAACCTAGCAAACCCTAATCTAAAAAGATAGGAAATAATATCCTAAAAGGAAATAAACGGAAATAAAAGAAAAGAAATAAAACGAAAATAAAATAAACAAAACTCGGACGAAACGAACTCTCGGCTCTGTGTCGAACAGTATCCGCGACCGCGGAAATTCTTCTGCGACAGCGGAAAAAGTCTCTGGAGTTCTTCGTTGCTTCTGGTGAAATCAGCGACCGCGGATCCTTCTTCCGCGCCCGCGGAAAAGTTTTTGTAGCTCTTCTTCTTCTCGCCATTCGTCTTCTCTTGTGGCTTTGCCTCCATCTTCAATATGTCTTCATTTAAGCACTCAAAACCACCAAATCAACACTCCTTCTCCACAACTCCATTCTCATATATTGTGTCCTAAACACACACAAATGGCACCCCAAATACTAGTAACACCTCCTAGTTACGCACTACAAAGTAGAGCGTATCAAATTCCCCCATGCTTAAACCTTGCTCGTCCTCGAGTAAGCTAATAGAAACCTACTGCTCCAATGAAATACCCAAGGTCTTAGGAAGCATAGCAAAACTATCTCCACTAAGAACTGCACCTAAACATGAATCTCCAAGGCACCAACACAATAAACACAACATACAAGCTTAACGGCAAGCAGAGTACTTCCCCCAAGCTTATCCCGAACACCATAGAGTGAATAACCATCTAATCCTAGCCTCCATCTATCTTCTTATACCTCCCAAAGTGACCTACCCGAATCCTCCTTATATCACCTTTTCTTATGTCACCACGCCAGGAGAAATCAGGAATTCTAATAATCACTTTTCTTCTTTTCACTCATTTTGCCAAGGCGCCCTTTCGGGTTTTCACCAAGCCACTCATTTCATTTTTCAATAGATGGGCTCACAAAACTCACATCACTCTTGACCTCTTATTACCCCAGCCTAATGCTGGTCCAAGCCACCTGCTTATTGCCTAAGCCGCCCTTTCGGGTTTTCGACTTAGCCCAGGATTTTCTTCTTTTGTCTTTTTTCATATTTTTGACTTTTTCAAATTTTTTTTTCTTTCTCAGACGACTAGCAAGTATAGATCACTCCCCCATGCTTAAATATTGCACTGTCCTCAATGTAATGAAAGACAAAAACATAAAGCACATGGAAAGGCAGAAAAGTACTTACGACTGTCGCCGAGTTGACTTGGAGGGAAACCTCTCTTTTCGCAGATGCACCCAGACAAGGTCTCCGGGGGCAAAGACGACGCGGAGACGGCCTGAATTGTGATGCGAGGCATACTGCGCGACCCTCCTCTCCAGCTGCTCTTTGGTTTGTCGATGAAGCTCCTGCACCTGCTTGGCGCGGTTGGAGGCGGAGACATGCATTGGGTCACGTAGTGGACACGGCGACAGATCCAGTGGTGTCAAGGGGTTCATTCCATACACCACTTCGAACGAGGTCAACTTGGTCGCTGTGTGCCTGCATCTATTGTAACAAAACTCGACAAGTGATAGTAAGTCCTCCTAACGCCTAGGGTTGGCTTTGAGCATCGCGCAAAAGAGGGCTCCTAGGGTTCTATTCGTGACCTCCATTTGGCCATCGGTCTGGGGGTAGTAGCTAGTGGAAAATATGAGTTTGGTTCCTAGCTTACCCCAAAGAGTTCTCCAAAAATGACCAACGAACTTAGAATCCCTATCACTCACTATGGTACGCGGGACTCCATGAAGACGCACCACATGCTCAAAGAATAGATCGGCAATCTCACTAGCACTATGGGTTATCTTACAAGCAATAAAATGTGCCATCTTTGAAAATCTATCTATAACCACAAAAATGGAGTCTTTACCTCGTCTAGAAAGGGGCAAACCCGTGATGAAATCCATAGACAAATCTTCCCAGGGGGCACTCGGAATGGGAAAAGGAGTGTAGAGGCCGTGAGGACTAGACTTAGCTTTGGCTCTCTGGCAAGTCACACAACTTCTACAAAACCTAGTCACTTGGTGGGTCATCTTAGGCCAAAAGAAATGTTCTCTAAGCGCATCTAGGGTTTTCCTAATCCCAAAATGTCCACGACTCGCGTGTGCTTCCTCAATCAATAGGAGCCTAATGGAGGATCTAGGAATGCAAAGACGACTAGCCTTGTATAAATAACCCTCAGAAAGGAAATATGACTCAAATCCGCGAAATCTTAGGCATTGCTCGACTATAGGTGCAAAGAAAGGATCACTAGCATATAATTCCTTAAGCAAAGCAAAACCCAAAACTTGAGTTTGCACATGAGTTAAGAGAACATACCGTCTAGACAATGCATCGGCGATGATGTTCTCCTTTCCCTTCTTGTGGAACACGACATAAGGAAATGTCTCCAGAAATTCCACCCAACGCGCATGTCGGCGATTGAGGTGGGCTTGGCTCTTCAAGTAGCTCAACGCGGCGTGGTCACTATGGATGACAAATTCACGCGGCCAAAGGTAGTGTTGCCATATCTTCAGCACGTGGATCAATGCATAAAGCTCTTTTTCGTAGGTGGGGTAATTGAGGGTGGCCCCTGTGAGCTTCTCACTGAAATATGCTATGGGCCTCTTCTCTTGGTGTAGCACACCACCAATGCCTATGTCTGAGGCATCGCACTCCACCTCGAAGGTCTTCGCGAAGTCGGGGAGTTGGAGCAATGGCGCATTGCACAAGGCCTTCTTCAAGGTTGAGAAGGCATGTTCGTGGCACTGAAGCCAGACAACTGTGCTGCCCTTCTTCGTCAACTCATGTAATGGCATGGCAATGGAGGAGAAGTGGCGTACAAAACGCCGATAGAATCCCGCGAGGCCTAGAAAGCTTCGCACCTGTGTCGGTGTCGTTGGTGTTGGCCAATCTTTGATGGCTGCGATCTTCTCTTCATCGACGCGTAACCCATCACGACTCATAATATAGCCCATAAAGTTGGTTGACGCGGCGCAAAATGAGTGTAACACCCCCAAAACTTAACCCTTTTGGAAAGGTATTACCGCCAGTGACCCCAGTGTTCCTTACCGAGATCACCCAAGGCTTTACCAAATACATACCATTTATGAAATGCGATTGATACACAAAGATCAAGCATTAAATTCCAAAACATAACATTGTCAAGGAAACAAGAGTTACGGGATTACAACCCAATCCCGAATAGGTCAAAACATAGTTTAAACCAAACACAGCGGAAGACTAAGAAAGTACATTACAATCGGAGTTATTGTCCAAAGGATCATAACCTGATTAAAGAAATAATTAAAACATTCAAAAACCACCGCCGACTCCATAGTCCTTCTAATCTTCTGAGCTACTTCTTAACTGATGTGCCGAATCGAACGGATGACATCAGCCAACCATGCAAGGGAAAATATTGGTTGGTTAGTCTAAATGAATAGACTAGCAAGGGTATAAACCAGACTGGTTCGAAGCAGTCATATTAGGTTAGACTCATCGCTTCTCGGATAATAACCGATAACGGTAGTCAACCATCATATTCCTACTGGAATAAACAAGAGGTATGCACAAGAGAAGATTCTGGAAGACTGAATCTTCACAGAAATCGACTCGAAAGAAGACTCCAACTGAAATGAGTCTTTAAGGAAGTATGACAAATCTGGAATATTACAGAATCATACAACAATGATTTAAAACTGACTGAGATGCTTCGGTTCACGACCAACCTCATCGCCTACAGCGAATCCAGATTGGAAAGAGAACGTACTACATTCAAGTCAAGACGAGTTTTCCTAGCTGCACTATAACTTAGCTGCACTACTCGCCCAAGGTGTATTAATTATGTGCGTCAAGGTAGCACTTATCTGATTATGTTTCAAAAACACACATCACATTATAGACTTTTACATGTGTACCCCACCAATGGGATGACACATCTTAGTATATGTTTCGTCGAGAGTGACGTATACCGAAAGGTTTGTGACACCAGCTAAGTGTCCTGTCTCTACACACATGTGTAAGAGACCGATCATGATCTTAGAATAGTACCAGATGGGGACGAGCCACCCCGATACCAGATTATAAAGAAACGACTGGACAGAGTCCGAGTAACGTTCCTATTTAACAGTGCTAACTAAACAGTTACAGCACCACAACATTTATAGGATAAATCCACATAAAGGCCCGAAAGGCGATCACAGATAATAGCGTTGTTCTAACAGATATACAACCTATTATATGATTTTCAAAACAGTTTATCAAAACCGTTTCCAGACAAACAGAATATTCATTCCAAATTAATTACTCAGATAAACTACTGATAATTAATGTAAATATGGAACGAAAGAGCAAGAGCGAACCGCCACTTGCCTTACTCTGCAGAATAGTCTAAAGACGTCACTGGATTCCTGGCTCGATACGGTATAGTTCCGACAGCACAACAACCTTCGAGTCGACCCATAAAAGGAACCCTAAGTTAGATCCGACATAAACAGTACGAATCTAAACACGACGAAAGAATACGAAAGGAAAGACGCCACGACGACAACCGACCAAGCCAAAGCCACGAAGGCATTCTGGGCACTGGCGGCGGTCGCCGTATTCATCACGGCGGTCGCCGTAAAGAACACGGCGGTCGCCGGCTTCATCACGGCGGTCGCCGCGAAGAACACGGCGGTCGCCGTGATGAACTCAGACGACGCAGAACGAGAGAAATCTCATCCCAAAACACGAGCGGTTTGGCCTCCTTCGACTTGCCTTGGCTTCTAACCTCCAAGGCTAACCAAAAGCTTCACAAAGGCACTCAGGAACCACACCAAAGCAACACCGGCGAGACCTTCAAACTCCGGCGAAAACACAACTCCGGCGAGAGGCGAATTTGGCAGAGGTTTGGTGCTGGGATGGCTCAAAACCTCACCCCCAACACCTCCTTTTATAGCCAAAGTGTCTGAAGCGTTCAACCAAACCCTGAGACGCGGCCGAAAGCAAGATCGGCGCCCTCAATTACCGCCGGCGACCAAAGGGCAATGCCCACTGGACAATCACGGCGGTCGCCGTTTTTGCCTGCGGCGGGCACGCCGCGGTCGCCGTAAATGCGGCGGTCGCCGTAAATGCGGCGGTCGCCGTAAATGCGGCGGTCGCCGTTGCCAGGTCTGTCGCGGCCAGCTAGAAGCTGACATGCTGACTCCTCGGGCCCAACCACGGCGGTCGCCATTTCTGAACGGCGGTCGCCGTTTCTCCCTTTTCCCGCCCGTTCAGCTTTGAACGAACCAGACGTTAAACCGGGATAAAAATTATCGTACGCGAACGACAATTAAAATCTAAGGCACCTTGTCTGTATATTATTTCACTGACAAAAATATTACAGATACAGAGCACATTACAGAATGTCTCAAGCTACCTGAATTAAATCCGACGTACAAAACGGGTACTCGGGAAAATTCCATAATTCCCAAAATAACCTTATAAAAATACGGGGTATCACATCTCCTCCCCCTTACAAGAAGTTTCGACCCCGAAACTTAGGTCGAGAATAACTCGGGAAAACGCCTGAGCATATCTAACTCGGTTTCCCACGTCTCCCAAGTAACTTCTTCGGTCCCTGACTTGGACCACAGCACTCGTACCAAAGGTACGATCTTGTTGCGCAAATGCTTCTCCCGACGCTCCAAAATGCGCACGGGCAACTCTTCATAAGTACCATTAGCTTGAATCTCGATGTTCTCGTAACTAAGTACATGAGACTCATCTGGTACATACCTTCTGAGTAATGACACGTGGAACACGTTATGCACCGGGTGAGCCGATGGTGGCAATGCCAAGCGGTACGCTAGAGATCCCACTCTATCCAGAATCTCGAATGGTCCCACGTAGCGAGGGTTAAGCTTCCCACGCTTACCAAATCTGAAAACTCCTTTGGATGGCGATACCTTGATAAAAACATTGTCACCGACCTCGAACTCGACAGTACTGCGCTTCCGATCTGCGTAGGACTTCTATCGACTCTGAGCGGTCAACATTCTTTGTCTGATCAAAGCAATGTCTGAAGCCGTCCTTTCGACCAACTCTGGTCCAAGCAGAATTTTGTCGGCATTATCGTCCCAACAAATCAGAGATCTGCATCTGCGACCATATAAAGCTTTAAACGGAGCCATCTTGATTGTAGCATGCCAGCTATTGTTGTATGTGAACTCAATCAGACTCAAGCTGTCCTCCCAGCTAGTCGGACGATCAAGCACACAAGCTCTAACATATCCTCCAGAGTCTGGATGGTCCTTTCAGACTGGCCATCTATCTGAGGATGAAACGATGTACTGAACCTCAACTCGGTCCCCATAGCCTTATGAAGTTCCTTCCAGAATCTTGACATGAAACGGCCATCTCGGTCCGATACAATGGTCTTAGGAATGCCATATAAGCGGACAATCTCCTTCTGGTAAACTTCGGCTAGCTTCTGGGTTTCCCATGTGGTCTTGATGGCTATGAAATGAGCACTCTTCGTAAGCCTATCCACAATTACCCAGATAGCATCTCTCTGGCTTCGAGTCTTGGGTAGCCCAGTGACGAAGTCCATGGAAATGTCCTCCCATTTCCATTCTGGTACGGCGAGAGGTAGCATCTCACCACCTGGCATGCGGTGTTCGATCTTGACCTTCTGGCAAGTTAAACACTTTGCCATAAAGTCTGCTACGTCCCACTTCATGTTGGGCCACCAAAACTTCTTCCTGAGATCCTTGTACATCTGGCTAGAGCCAGGATGCACAGAGTAAGCAGATGAATGCGCTTCTCTCATCACCAACTAATGAAGACCCTCTGTGTCAGGCACACAGATCCGATCCTGAAACCAAAGTGATCCATCATCCTGAACCACAAAGCTGGGAGCCTTCCCATCCATCACTTCACTGCTTAACTTTACCAAGATGATGTCATCGACTTGCTTTTCTTTGATTTGATCCAGCAGTGTAGCCTGAATCTCCATCATACTCAGGTACCCTCTATGCTAGTCATATAAGACTTCAACGTCGCATGACTCTCGGTTTAGCTTGGTCTGAGCAGTAAGCAACGCAACCACAGCCTCCGGATGATACAACAACTCCATGTCATAGTCCTTGAGCAATTCTAGCCAGCGGCGTTGTCTCATATTTAACTCCTTCTGAGTAAATATATACTTGAGACTTTTGTGGTCAGTGAAGACTTGGCATCTTATACCATAGAGGTAATGCCTCCAAATCTTCAGCGCAAAGACAACCGCTGCTAACTCAAGATCATGGGTCGGATAGTTTTCTTCGTAAGTCTTGAGTTGTCTAGATGCGTAAGCAATGACTCTGCCCCTTTGCATCAAAACACAACCAAGACCATACTTGGAAGCATCACTATAGACCACATAATCGTCATTCCCCTCTGGGAGTGCTAACACGGGTGCCGAGGTCAATCGTCACTTCAACTCCTGGAAACTGACCTCGCACTTGTCATTCCAGACAAACTTCTTGTGGACCTTGCGGAGTAGATTGGTCATAGGTAGAGCGATCTTTGAAAATCCTTCTACGAATCTTCTATAATACCCGGCAAGTCCAAGAAAGCTGCGCACCTCCTTCACATTCTGGGGCTGTGTCCATTTGGCCACCGCTTCAATCTTTTGGGGATCAACCATAACCCCATTTTTATTGATCACGTGGCCTAAGAAAGCCACTTCCTTCATCCAGAATTCACATTTAGACAATTTAGCAAAAAGCTGATGTTGTCTAAGGATCGACAAGGAAATCCGTAGATGTTCCTCGTGGACTTCTTCATTCGGAGAATAGATCAAGATGTCGTCTATGAAGACCACCACGAACTTATCCAAGTACTGGTGAAAACATCGGTTCATCAAGTCCATAAAGACAGCTGGAGCATTTATAAGCCCAAAAGGCATCACTACGAACTCGTAATGACCATATCTGGTCCTGAACGCAGTTCTAGGAATGTCCTGCTCGCGGATCCTGAGTTGATGATATCCAGATCTCAAGTCGATCTTGGAGAAAACCTTTGCTCCCTGCAATTGGTCCAACAAGTCATCAATCCTAGGCAAAGGATACTTGTTCTTTATCGTTACCTTGTTCAACTCTCGATAGTCGATATAAAGTCGGAACGATCCGTCCTTCTTTTTGACGAATAATACCGGGGCACCCCACGGCGATGCACTCGGCCTGACATAACCTTTATCAAGGAGATCTTCAAGTTGATTCTTCAATTCTTGCATCTCAGCCGGAGCCATCCGATACGGTGATTTGGAAATCGGCGCCGTACCAGGCTCGAGATCAATTGAAAACTCTACGTCACGGCTCGGGGGTAATTCAGGAATTTCTTCCGGAAAGACATCCGAAAATTCCCTAACTATAGGAATATCAAGAACCTCAGGTCCATCCTTCTCGGGCGAATCCAAGTAGCAAAGGTACCCGACACATCCTTGTCGTAGTAGCTTAAACGCAGCCATCGCATTGATCAGCTTGCCGTTATCAGCGTCATTTCGACCTTTGAACTTGCACACGAATTGGCCCCCAGATGCCACCGTCACCGTTCTTGAACTGAAGTCGATCACCGCCTTGTGACGCGTCAGCCAATCCATACCGAGAATAATGTCGTATAGAGCCATGGCTATGCAGATTAAATCTGCCTCGAATTCCTTACCCTGAATGGTAATCGGAAAATCGGACAAATGCTTGGTTCCCACCAAACGTTCTCCATTAGGAAGATTAACGATGAAAGGGTCGCACGAATCATTGCACACTAAGTCTAACTTGCTAACACAGCTATCCGAAATAAAGGAATGCGTAGCACCAGAATCAAACAGAATGCACACTGAAGTAGAGTGAAGGTATAGAGTACCTTGAGCAATCGGAGCGTTGGGTCCATCTGCCTCATGCATCTCGTACAAGCGTTGGCCCTGACTTCCAGAAACAGCTGGGGCCTTTCCCCTATTCTGAGCAGTCGTCTGCATAGAAGGGCTAGGAGTCTCGACAAGCTTAAACCTAGGTCGGTTGCTCTGATGAACTGACCCTTGTTGCGACTCTACTCCCTTCTGCTTCCCCTGCTTGCAGAACTTTTGCAGATGACCATCACGTCCACACCCAAAGCATGGCCTCTTCTCCTTCCGACACTCAGTGCTCTTGTGCCCAGCAGTACCGCAGTTATAACACTGAACTGTACTCCTGGTCTGCCCTGACTGCTGAGTCGATCCTCCTTGCGTCATCTCCGTCCTAGCTTGGCCGGACTTGGCGAAGTTAGACGGTGGCATAGGGCGCTTAAAACCACCTCCCTGGTTCTGATTCTGCATCGACTTCTGTCGGTTGCGCCTCTTGGTCGACTCCTCGAGAGTTACCTCCAGCTTATAGGCACAATCCACATACTGCTCCAAGGTAGAGCATGTGTGGTGCACCATTAATGACTTGATATCCGGGTTCATCCACTCGTGGAAGTACCAGATCTTTTGAGCCTCGTTGGTGATCTCGGCAGTGGCTTATTGTAGAAGATGGTTGAACTTAGATGCCAACTCGGTCACTCTCAGACCATCAGTCTGAGGGTACAAGAACTCTTTATGCTTCTCCTCTCTCATAGCACGAGAGAAAAAGCGATCAACCATCTTGGTCTTGAACATCGACCAAGTCAACACTGGGCTCTCAGCCAAACCAGTGCTCTCCCACCACTCGCTAGCCTCCTCCTTCAGCTGAAGAGAAGCGATATGGACCTTCTCGGCCTCCGTACACTCCACGTTCCTGAACAACCTCTCCATATGGGAGAACCAATGAGTCACTGCCACTGGCTCCCCTTTCCCGTTATAGCAGTCGAGTCTCATGGAAGTAATGGTCTTAAGAGCGCGACCATAGCTGTCCCTCGCCCTGACGGCAGTCTCCTGTATCACGGGGTTTCTGGGTTCCACAACATCAGGAACCGCTGCGTGAGTAGGCACTTCTTGTGCTTGAGGCGCACTTGGTCTCAAGACATCTGCAATAGCCTGCATCACGATCCCACGGATCGCCTCAACAGCTGCGGCGTTAAACAGCGTCGGCGCCTGGGTCTGATCCTGACCTTTACGCCTCTGCTGGACGCGAGACTCAGACTCGTGTTCATCCTGAACACCTCTTCCTGCTGGTCTGGGGTTTTGGCTGGTCCCAGCACCGACTCGAGTCGAATTCCTCGTGCTTCTTAGGTTCACCATCTATTTACCGATCAAATTTCAAGCATTCAATACATTAATATTATGCAATATACTTATGCAATATACCAACGTAAATAATTTACTCAGAATAGATCAACTTGGTATTTTATAGATGAACCTTCGAACTGTTACACAAGCTACACATAAGTCTACCGTTCGAGCGCTAGGACAATGTTGCTCGAAGATATAAGTGTTTCTCAGAGTACTTGCCGCAATACTGAAATATTATACAAAGTACAACTTGGAATACTAAGAAACGAAACTACTACGATAGGCAACGCCACTCCTCCTCAAGGCGTTCCAAAATGTCTCCCATACGACTGGCTACTCGTGCATGGTCTCTTCGGGCTAGGCTCACCATCGAGCTCTGGCGATGGGTTTCGCACCCTGCTTGACCCTGAAGCACATAGTCCTAGCTCAGTCATGGTAAAGTATGGGTCGTCCATGACTGGTCCTCCTATTCCAGCCCTCCTCTGAGTACTGGCGATCAGCTCATCCCTCTGACGCTGTTGTTCTGCGGAGATTACCTCGCTCTGGCGGAGAATCTCCTGCAGCTCAGATTCCGACCTCCATCTTCTTGGAGTAGGGATAGGCTGAGATTCCCTGTCACTTCTCCTAATACCGTACTCGGTATACAGTGCCTCCCAATCAGCTTCTGACATGGGTGCGTACTCTGGCACTGGTGACAATCCTGTATCGGGCTCCTGATTCTGCCCTCCAAGGTCCAACTCTGGATCCTCTTCTGGATCATCATCTATGGGATCCTCATCCTCGGGATCATCCTCGATGAGATCCTCATCCTCGGGATCATCCTCGATGGGATCCTCATCCTCAGAATCATCCTCGATCATATCCTCTTCCTCGACAGGATCTAGCTCAAGCATCTCCTCTTCCTCCTCCTCGTACTCGATCTCCTCGGGAATTGGTCCTAACAGAAAGTCGTCTTGGTAAACCCCTTGTTCATACCTTGATAACTCATCTTCCTGATCCCATTCCTGTACTTCCTCCACCCTTGGTGGAGGCACAGGTGCAGGTCTAGGGACCATAGCATTCCTGGCTACAAGGACAACTGACTCAGAGAGAACGTGCTTGACATCTTCGGGCGGGCTACTCGGGCCTCCAACCTCGAAACATCGCTGAGGTAACGGAAAATCTAGCCTCGGCTGATCCGACTTGGCGTCTTCCGACCCCCTTCCAATAGAAAAGCAGACACCCATCCTATCGAACAATAAGGAAGGAATTAGCCTTTCTAGACATAGAAGCAAGCTTACTATATCAGACTATAAAGAAGACACGACTATGAACGGTGTTTTTAAATTCTTTTCGGAATGAAAATTCAGAGCCCTTTTTAAAGCATTTTGAAAACGGATAAATGGTTTATAAAAATTCCAAACCCGTTTTAAAACCTTTGGCTCTGATACCACAACTGTAACACCCCCAAAACTTAACCCTTTTGGAAAGGTATTACCGCCAGTGACCCCAGTGTTCCTTACTGAGATCACCCAAGGCTTTACCAAATACATACCATTTATGAAATGCGATTGATACACAAAGATCAAGCATTAAATTCCAAAACATAACATTGTCAAGGAAACAAGAGTTACGGGATTACAACCCAATCCCGAATAGGTCAAAACATAGTTTAAACCAAACACAACGGAAGACTAAGAAAGTACATTACAATCGGAGTTATTGTCCAAAGGATCATAACCTGATTAAAGAAATAATTAAAACATTCAAAAACCACCGCCGACTCTATAGTCCTTCTAATCTTCTGAGCTACTTCTTAACTGATGTGCCGAATCGAACGGATGACACCAACCAATATTTTCCCTTGCATGGTTGGCTGGTGTCATCCGTTCGATTCGGCACATCAGTTAAGAAGTAGCTCAGAAGATTAGAAGGACTATGGAGTCGGCGGTGATTTTTGAATGTTTTAATTATTTCTTTAATCAGGTTATGATCCTTTGGACAATAACTCCGATTGTAATGTACTTTCTTAGTCTTCCGCTGTGTTTGGTTTAAACTATGTTTTGACCTATTTGGGATTGGGTTGTAATCCCGTAACTCTTGTTTCCTTGACAATGTTATGTTTTGGAATTTAATGCTTGATCTTTGTGTATCAATCGCATTTCATAAATGGTATGTATTTGGTAAAGCCTTGGGTGATCTCGGTAAGGAACACTGGGGTCACTGGCGGTAATACATTTCCAAAAGGGTTAAGTTTTGGGGGTGTTACAATGAGCACTTGGCCAAATTGGCGAATAGGCTCTCGCGTCGAAGGCACTCGAGCACTTGGCGAAGGTGATCGACATGGTCTTCTAGGCTCTGTGAATACACAAGGATGTCATCGAAATAAACGACAACAAACTTGCCAAGGAAAGATCTCAACACGTGGTTCATCACGCGCATGAATGTGTTGGGCGCATTGGTGAGCCCAAAGGGCATGACAAGCCACTCGTAGAGCCCATACTTTGTCTTGAACGTGGTCTTCCACTCATCACCTTCTTTCATTCTGATTTGGTGATAACCACTCTTCAAAAGGGTTAAGTTTTGGAAATGTATTACCGCCAGTGACCCCAGTGGTCTTCTAGGCTCTGTGAATACACAAGGATGTCATCGAAATAAACGACAACAAACTTGCCAAGGAAAGATCTCAACACGTGGTTCATCACGCGCATGAATGTGTTGGGCGCGTTGGTGAGCCCAAAGGGCATGACAAGCCACTCGTAGAGCCCATACTTTGTCTTGAACGTGGTCTTCCACTCATCACCTTCTTTCATTCTGATCTGGTGATAACCACTCTTCAAATCAATCTTGGAGAAGAGTGTCGCGCCATGAAGTTCATCAAGCATATCGTCGAGGCGCGGAATAGGATGCCTATACTTGACGGTGATCTGGTTTATCGAGCGGCAGTCAACACACATTCTCCATGTGCCATCCTTCTTGGGCACAAGGATCACAGGCACAACACAAGGGGAAAGAGATTCCCTTACGTACCCGCGATCCAACAACTCTTGGACTTGGCGCTGTAACTCTTTTGTCTCTTCTAGACCAGCTCTATACGCAGCGCGGTTGGGCAAAGAAGCACCGGGCACAAGGTAAATCTGGTGCTCAATGCCTCTCAGGCGAGGTAAACCTTGTGGCAACTCGTCTGGGAAAACGTCGGTGAATGCGGCAAGCAACTTCGCGATCGCTGGTGGCAAGGGCGCGTTTGTCGACAATTCAGGGATGCATGGGGTTGGCACAAGCAGAAAGCATGGAGTCTTCCCAGTCAAACACGCTGTGAGGTCACTGGACCGGGCTAAAAGAACGCGTTGCTCACAGGTGCCTTGCAAAGGACGCGGTGGTGGCAACGGATCGGCGAACTTTGTTGATGGGAAGGCACTGCTCGAATTCTGTAGAAAACTTGGTGTCCCAGCTGTGGAATTGTGTTTCTTCTTGCTAGTGCCTGGAGTAGACGAAGTGTTGCCAGATTTGGAGGAGTTCTGTCTTGGTAGTGCTTCTGGACAGTCGTTTGACCTAGGAGACGCGGCCTCTATGGCTTTCTGGCGGTCGCGTTCAACCTGGTCCTGCAAGATCTCATGGGGAGACATTGGATGCAAAGTGACGCGATTCCCCTGGTAATTGAACACATAAGTGTTCAAATAGCCATCATGGAGCACGCGCCTGTCAAATTGCCATGGGCGCCCAAGCAAAATATGGGTGGCGTCCATTGCAATGACATCACATAAAACTGAATCACAGTATTGGCCTATGGAGAAAGAAATTAAGCATTGGCGAGATACTGTGTTACCTAGACTAGATGATATCCATTGGAGGGCAAAAGGCTGGGGATGAGGCGTCGTGGGTAACTTGAAGTGTGTCACGACCTTCTCATTGACAATATTCGCACATGATCCTCCATCAACAATGACACTCAAGGAAGCTATTTGGACTAGAGCCCTTGTGTGGAACAAGTTCTCTTGTTGATCGCGTAAGCTGACTTCCTTGACTGTGAGGAGACGACGCGTCACCAAGCTCAATGGTGTGCCCGCGTGCAGAGAAGCGGGTTCGCAGTCATAAGCGTCTTCGTCCTCTTCTTCGGTGCCTTCATTGATTGCGTCAAGTGTGGCATCCTCGTCTTCACAAGACTCATAGCCGGCGGCGGCTGTGGAGAACAACACCTTGCGAGAATTGGGGCAATCTTTCTTATAGTGGCCTCTTCCACCACATTTGTAACACTCAAGATCACGCGCGCGATCTGTGCTCACTGGAGCCTGTCTTGGTGCGTTCTGGCATGGCGCGATGGTCGGCGTCGCAGGCTTCGCCTTGGAGGCTTGGATAGACGCGGTTGTGGTAGAAGCACTAGGGCAAACATTAGTATAAGGTAATCCACCAGGGTTAAAAGAATACCTTTGCTGGCCACTGGGATATGTGTAAGACTTTCGGCGAGAGAGTTGGGCATGGATTTGCATCGCCGTGTGGGTGAGTGTGTTCAAGTCTTTGATGGGCAAAATCTCGAGTTGATCACGTATGTTGGTGCTCAAGCCACTCAAGAATTTCGTCCTCAAAGTCGATGGTGCAACAAAGATGTTGGCCTTGTAATACATGTCTTCAAGCTTGGAAAAGAACTCGAGTGGAGTCATTGACCCTTGGCGAGCCATGGCAATCTCCAATCTCATTTGATTCCTATAGTCTGGAGGCACGTATTTCTTGGTCATCACGTAGACTAGTTGATGCCATTCTGTGACTCGTGTCCTGTGGCGACGAACGCAGTCATCTTCGAATCTATGCCACCACACGCGGGCGGCTCCTCGGAAGTTAAGCGTCGTATCGTCGACATGCTCCTCAGGTGGCACTCGACAATATCTAAGGGTGTACTCCGTAGCCTGCACCCATTCAAGAAAAACAGAGGGGTTGTATTCACCATGAAAATGCTCGATTTTTACCTTGACTTGGTGTCGTTGGTATCGAGGTTGGCCAAGTGCTTGGTTGAATGCGTTGTTTGGTGCGGCGTCGTAGATAGGGTTCTCAAAGGCGCGCAATCCATGTGGTCTATCGCGTCCAACATGGTGTCTATCACGTTGTGGGTGATCGTCGCGGACGAACTCATCCCTTGGCGCGTATGCGTCATCGCGTTGATGTCTGCGCGACCGGGCATCGTATTTGTCGCGTCGAATGTCTCTCTGTAAAAGATCGCGGCGCTCGCCGCCAATGTCTCGAACGCGTTCTCCTTGGGGCTGAAGACGCGGTGGAGGTATCCAATCCGATGGGTGATCCTGCAGTTCAAGTGGATCTTCAAGAGGGGGGTGAAAAAAATTAGGGTTGACCATACCTGAGTCCTCGATCTCTTCGTCATCATACTCGTCGAAGTCGTCTTGGACATTGGGTGTGATCGACGCGTAGCCATCAGATCCGTAACGCGGTGTTCGAACACTCTAGTGTCGAAGGTGATCGCGTACATCATGGCTCCTTGGCTGTGTAGGTGTGGGCCTATAGTGATCATCGTGTCGTGTAGGTCCATTGTCGCGGCGGCTTGGTCTTCTCGGCGTTGCGTCGGCTTGGGCGTCTTGACGACGTCGGCCATCGCGTGGTGTGGAGTCTGGCACACGGTGCTGGGTTCCTCGAGAGGCATACCTCTCATCAAAGTTGTAAGGTTCAGAGTACTAACCTTGAGAGTCGTCGGCGTCGCGGTCGGAGCCGGTGTCGTAGCCAGCGGGTGTGACTTTGGGCACGTAGCAATCCGTCTTGGGAACGAAGCCTTGGCGGCTCTCAATGACACTCTGCATTCTGTTGAGTTGTGGTTGATGTTGAGAAGTGGACGGCATAACTCCCTTGCCTTTGTCCACTCGTGTCTTCGATGGGACCGCGTCGGATGCTCCAGTTGGAGGCGGCGCGTCCATATCACTAGGGGGTGTTGGAGTTGGCACAATGGGTGCCACTTGTTGGTTGGCTCTCAAAGTCGCGACCTCTTGTCTAAGAGTCTGGATCAAGATTTGATCTTCGGACAACTCCATGATGGGATCGCGTTGTTGGGCTTGTGGTGGTTGGTCTTGAGGTAGACCCAACGGCAGGGGTTGTGGGTTGGTGGTGTTATCTTCGCGGTCGTCTGCATTGTGTCCAATCGCCATGGAACCTATAACAAGACGACCAGACATGGGAGTAAAAACGAACCAAAAGACAACGGAGAACAACAACCAAGCAAATCACTAGTCAAGTCACAAAGTTCACGTAGGTAGGGCTTGTTTGGCTTGCCATGAGGGCGGCTTGGCTTGCACAAGAGATGGTGTATCAAGCAAGTTGCAATCAAACAAACAAGAACAAATTGAAACCCTAAAACAAACATAAACAAAGCAACCTAATTAGCAAGAAAGTACCTTCTAGGAAGCTTGACCTAGACGGTGGAGAGGTTGAGAAGATGAGCTTAGACCGAGAGTGGGTTAGGGTTGCCTTATTTTGGCTTTTCCTAACTTTGGAAGAAAAAAAAAAATTGAATATCTTTTGGATTTTTTTTTTTTTAATATCCGAGATCTTATCTTTTGATCTTGTCGGATTTGCAAAGGAAACAAAATTAAAAAAAATCTAAGTAACAAGAATATCACAAGTGTGATCTTTAGAGATAGAGGTGAGAGAAGATAAGATTTTATGATATCTTATATTAGGAAATTCGGTTAACAACCTAAAAAGCAAGATCTAGCAAACAAGGAAACTCTATCCACGCATGAAATAAGGAAACAAAATATTCTAGCATGCAAGATAACAAAATTACCTAACACACCAAAACTTGGGGAACAAGAAAAAAAAATTCGGCCAAGGTGGGACCTTGTAGAAACCGAAAGGCGCGGTAAATATGGAAATTTGTGGTTTTTTCTCAACAAACTTGCGAAAGCAAACGATGGGGGGTCAAGAGAAAAAAAATAAAATTTGTGAACAAGATGTAAATTTGAGTTCGTGACTTACAAGACTGCTGGGCTCTAATGCCAGTTGATGTGTCCTTGCCTCCGATGACAAGCCAAATTGTCAAAGGTGACGCCTTTGGATCTAGTCTTGGTTGGGAAGTCACTCGATGTTGTGATTCTGCTGTGGAACACGATGATGGGGATGATCGAGAGCGGAAGATCGCGATGAATGGGTTTGTTGACGTCGGCAACTGGGAAGACGGTGGCGACAACAAGGAACTCGGTGGTGATGAAAGCGATTTTATGGAAGAATTGTTAGCGGTGGCGGAAGCGATTTGGTGAAGGATATAAGGCTTGAAAAGACAAGTCTTTGGGGTGTTGTAGCGTCGACTGCGGATGAAGGAGATGTGAAGATAGACTTTGCCTGAGAAGATCAAGCGATTGTCGTAGCGTCGGCGGCAGAGGGAATGGGGATGAGAGGGATATGGGTGACGTCCGATCAAGGGAAAGAGGAATTAACACTCTACTTGAAACCTTGAACTTTAACTTGAACGTAAGAAATAACGTTAACAAAGTCGGGTATAAATAGGGGAGGTGAGACGTCGGATGGGCCTAGTCGAACCTCGTGGGCTAGCCCATGCAAGCATGCAAAAGGCAAAAACCCTAAAAGATAGAATGACTAAAAGAAAACTATCTAAAACGATATGAAAGGAAACTATGTAAAGCTATCAAAGGAAACTATCTAAAACGCGCTGGAAATACCAAATATAGATAGTGTCTTAAAAGAACGCGTGAAACTCCTAACGCGGTGAAGATGACGATGAAGTGTCGCTGTCTTCAAAAGGACGCGTTGATCCGATGGTGGCGAGGACGACGAGTCTTGGATTGGTTTCTGGGCTTCCTTGGCCAGCGACGACACGTGCAACTAGTGATGCGACGGCGGAGGCGATGGCTTTGGACCTAGACCTTGTGACTGGGCCTGTGAGCGTAGGCTCATGGCTTCTTCCTCGTCTTGGGCTGTCATGGGAGGCAGGGTCACATCACATTGCGCGAAAGAGAAAATAAAGACAAGGTAACCTACATACAACATGGTGTGAGAGAAGATAAAGACAAGGTAACATTAAAAACTTAAAAGCATATGATATACTGCATATTTTGTAAAATAAATTCTCAATATACATCTTCTGTCTTGAACATAGGTATAAAGGTGTCAAAAAGGAACCAAACCCTAAAATGATTCGCAATGATATGAGATGTGAGTTCTATCAGGATGTAAGCTATTGGAAAGCTTGGAAAGCACAAGAATGGGCACAAAACATGATAAGAGGAACACCAGAACAAAATTATGGAATGCTTCCCGTATATTGTCACATGATAAAACAGGTCAAAAATGGGACATACACATGCCTTGAGATTGGAAATAATAATCGTTTCAAGTATGTGTTTATTTCAATTGAAACATCGATTAGAGGGTTTCAAGTAATGCGAAAGGTACAAACCAAAAATTCAATGATGATTGCAGTTCAACCATTGCAGTTGTTGTGACAGTTTATAATAAATTATGGCAGTTTCTCACTATCATAAAAAAATGATTGGTGATAGCAGTAGATAACTGTCATTAACAAGTGCAAGTATGGTGACAGTTAAATATTGTCACCATACTTGCATTGGTTAATGACAGATGTAAACTGGCATCAACCATGTCATTGGTGATGTCAATAGATAACTGCCATCAACTAATTGATTGGTTGATGACAGTGTAATATTGTCACCATACTTGCATTGATTGATGACAGTTTACAACTGTCATCAACCAATTCATTGGTCATGTCAGTAGATAACTGTCATCAACAAATGCATCTATAGTGACAGTATTACACTATCACCATACTTGCATTGGTGATGGCAGTAGATAACTGTCATCAACAAATATATTGGTGATGACAGTTGTATGAACAAATAAATTATGACAGTATATAACTATCACAAACAATGCATTAGGGATGACAGTAGGTAACTATCATCAACAAATGCAAGTATCGTGACAGTGAAATAATGTCACCATACTTGCATTGGTTGATGACAGTTGTAAACTGGCATCAACCAATTCATTGGTGATGTCAGTAGATAACTGTCATCAACCAATTGATTGGTTGATAATAGTGTAATATTGTCACCATACTTGTATTGGTTGATGACAGTTGTAAACTGGCATCAACTAATTCATTGGTGATGTCAGTAGATAACTGTCATCAACCAATTGCATTGGTTGATGACAATGTATTAGTTATGGCAGTAAATAACTGTCATCAATAAAAATATTGTGACAGTTGTTCACTATCATCGTATATACATTGCGTGATGGCAGTTTGTTGTCATAAACAATTAAATAGATGACAACATACACATATAAATAAACTGAATTTCCATTACACTTAATTTTAAAGGTCATCATGGTAGATAAAACACACCTACATGGAAAGTATGGGGGGCATCTCTTGATTGCAACTGCACAAGACGGGAACCAACTATTCACCCTATTGCTTACGCTGTGGTGGACTTTGAGAATGACAACTCTTGGACATAGTTTTTCTAGCAATTACACAATGTCATCCCTTCTTCAACAGAGTTAGTATTTGTCTCTGATAGACACTTGAGCATCGGAAAAGTTGTGGAGTTTGTGTACACTACTGCGAAACATGTGATATTCACACGACACCTAAATCAAAATTAGAAAGCAAGGTTCAAGGAGCGTGGGGTACATAGGTTGTTTATAAAGGTTGCTGACAGTTATACCATGATGGAATTTGAAGAAATCTTTCAGAAAATTTGCAACATCAATGCAAAGATGCGAAGGTACCTACGCGAAGCAAATTTTGAGAAATGGTCTAGAGCACATTGCAAGGGAGACATATACAATATTATGACTATGAATAATTCAGAAACATTAAATGTAGTACTTAAAGAGGCTCAGTCGTACCAGATTATTTCCCTCCTAGAATACATCAGAGATTTGTTATCCAAATGGTTTAATGAGCGGCGGGAAAAGACAAAAAAATGTGTGAACAAATTACCACCAAATGTGGCAAAAATACTAGAGGAGAGATATACGCTGTCAAAGAGATATGAGGTAAAAATGATGAACTCAGTTCAGTTTCAAGTACTTGGTGGCAACTTCTACGGTGTCGTTGATTTGCAGACAAACAAATATAGTTGCAAAGTGTTTTATGTGGATCACATGCCATGTGCACATGCAATAGCGACAATTCAAAAGAAAAAGTGGAACATAACTGATTTTGTTAACAAGTACTATCAATATCAGTCTTGGTATACAACATACAAAGAAACCATATATCAGATGCCTAAAGAATCAGACTATATTATCCATGATGATGTACTTGACATAGAATGTTGTCCACCATTTGTGAGGAGGAAGACTAGAAGGCCAAGAAAAATGAGGTTGCCTTCCATAGGTGAATTCACAAACACTGCCCGCAAGAAATCATTTAGGAGGCCAATCAAGTGCAACAATTGTGGACGTATTGGACACAACAAGACTTCATGCAAACACAACTCAACAAGCACAAGCTGTGATGTATTGCAAGTGGGATAGCTTTTAACTTACTAGAGTGAAACAATACATAATACTTATTAAATACTTTCCATATGCTTTTTACACACAAAAAAGTATTGTTTACTTTTGATGTTTCATTTAACTTCACAATGGACAAATGCTTGGATCACTTTTGATATGATTTCATATATATTAATTATCATAGACAAGGAAGTGTCATATATATTAATTCTCATCATCCACACTATAATAACAGTTTCAACAAAAATAAAATTCATATTTTGTCATCAATAATTTAAATTGTTGTTGACAATTATAATGGAATCAAGAACAATATAATCATGACAGATCTACATATGTTTTTGTATATTGGTTATCAAATTGTCATCTAATAAATAGAACACATGAAAGTAACGATGACAATTATCAAACAGTCATACACAGTTTAGAGTAGCTTGTCAACATTAATAACACTGTCATCAACACAGAAAGATTGTGTCATCAAACAAAATATTGATGACATTTAACAATTAGAAAATGACCACACTAACAAAAGAAAATGAATGTTGCTGACAGTATCAAAATGATCACAATAAGAAGTCATCGAGATGTTAAACTGTCAACAAAATATAAAACTGTCATCACACTTGCCAAAAACTGTCATCACATTACACTAAGGACAAAAAGCAAAAGCAGGTAGAAAGTCATGAATGTAAATTAAAAAAGTCATCGAGAAAATGAATGTTGTTGACAAAATATAAAACTGACATTGCCAAAAATTGTCACACATTACACTAAGGACAAAAAAGCAAAAGAAACTAGAAAGTTATGAATGTAAATAAAAAAATTATCACACTAACAAAAGAAAATGAATTTTGTTGACAGTTATCAAAACATGAAAAAAATGAAACTGCAAGTTGATGGCAGAAAGCAAACTGCCATCAAGCAAACTGTCATCCATAAGACAAATGTTTTGATGACAATTTCGAATATTTCATGTATTAGTGATATTAAAGTGATTTACTGTCATCAAATTGTACAAAGTGTCATCAACATTATAAAAGAGTTGTAAACTATTACAAAAGTTGACATTCACATCAAACATACACAAAAACACAGTTACACTTTTGTAATACAAAATTAGAAGATTGTGTTCACATGAAAAGCAGCTAAATTGTCATCAGCATAATATCATTACAAATCAATTGTACAAACTGTCATCAAAACGTAAGAACACGGTCACAATGATCCAAATATTTACACATAAACGATAATTTGTTCAATAGTAACATCAACACAAAAAGGTAATCGACTAAATGTTTTACATAACATAGAATCTCAAAGACACAATCACAATTACAAATTATTCCTTATTTGTAGGAGGCAATAACCTGAAAATCCAAATATGCTTGAACAAGTCAATGCTCATTTTTTTTCTATGCGCCTTGATACGCTAATCATCCAAATCATCGAGATTACCACCAAATGCAAAAGCTTCAATATATTTGATAGTATAAACTCCACAATTGCCTCTGTCAAAATAAACAAGAAAAAATGTAAGGACAAATTTCCTTTGTCATTACAAACCATAAACAAAAAAATCAGAAAATATGTAATACAAAATGAAAAGATAAAATAAAAATTTTACCCTGGAGTATCTTGGGGAAGAGTTCCATCTCTACTCACGGTAAAATCCTCATCAAATGACCTAAGGTGTGAAAATTGGTTTGATTTCTTCATCAAAATAGGGAGCCTGGCATATAAAGATCGTAATAATTCTACAACCTTGGCATCACTGACTCGATTGATGTTTGAGTCCAACACCCTCACATGATGTTTAGCCAAATCAATCTCTAAACCCACCCAATGCTTCCCAAGAAAGTTAAATGGGTTGTATACCTTGGTAACACCATCAAACCATGACTTTCCGTATTGTTTTAGGATACATACCAGTGAAATACTCAAGGTAGGAGTTTAAATATTCATCACCACCATTTTTTAAGCGTTGTAGCATGGCATCATTGAATTTACTAAACCAAATCCAATTCATAATGGCTATTCCCTTGAAAGCTTCAGGTTCTTGGGCAACACACTTTCTCATATGATATAAAGCTTTTGAAATATGTTGGTTTACATAATAAAAAAATGCAATCAGATTCAAAAATTAAAAATATGTTTTTGAAAAGCAAAAAATAAATACTTACGACATCGTCAAGCCAATTATTCTTGTATACAAGTTTTTTGAAAAGTCCTTGTCCAGAGGAATATCATAGCCGGGGACGATAGCCTTAGTATCACTAAAACAATAAAAAACAGTTAGCAACATTAAAAAATAAAGTAAAAAAAGAAGAAATATGATAAAATTGTCATCATTCAAATATATACAATTGAAATTGTACAAAAACAAAGAAATAGCAAGTTCAAATCATCACCAACTGTCACCAGTTTCATAACAACAAAACAAACCCAAGAAACGAGAAAGTGATAACTGTAAATAATAAAAGCCATCAAAATGTTAAACTATCAATAAAAGATCAAATTGTCATCACAATATACTAAGGACAAAAAAAGAAGCAAAAGAAGCTAGAAAGTTATGACTATAAATCAAAAAGTCATCAAAATGATAAATCTGTCATCAAGTAGTAAAACAACAGAGAAGAAGCAAGTTCAAATCATCATCACCGACTGTGACCATTACCCTAAAGACAAAAAAAGCCAAAGAAACCAGAAAGTAATGAATGCAAATTAAATAAATTCATCAAGATGTTAAACTGTCAACAAAAGATCAAACTGTCATCACACTTGTACAACATTGTCATCACATAACACTAAAAGACAAAAAATGAAGCAAAGGAAGCTAGAAAGTTATGAATGTAAATTAAAAAGTCATCAAGATGTTAAACTGTCAACAAAATATCAAACTGTCATCACACTTGCAAAAACACTGTCATCACATTAGAATAAGAGACAAAAAAACCAAAGGAAGCTAGAAAATTATGAATGTAAAATAAGAAGTCATCGAGATGTTAAACTGTCAACAAAATATAAAATTGTCATCCCACTTGTCAAAAACTGTCACCACATTACACTAAGGACAACAAAGCAAAAGAAGGTAGAAAGCTATGAATGTAAATTAAAAAAAGTCATCGAGATGTCAAACTGTAAACAAAAGATACAACTGTCATCACACTTGCAAAATACTGTCATTAGTTTACAATAAGAGAAAAAAAAATCCCAAATAAGAAAGAAAGTTATGAAAGTTCAAATTGTCACCAACTATTAACATGATATTAAAAGAAAACTACAAATAAAGCAAAGAATGTAATTGTCAGTAAGTAAAAAACTGTCAATAAAAAGTTAAGGTGGCAAGAAAAAATACAATATCAACATACCTGCTACGAAACCAATCATAAAACTCTTTACGGTCATCATACTCGTAGAAGGAATAAGCAGGTCTTGAAGGAAACACTTGTTTCTTCTTCTCAGCGGTAAATGGTGAGGTCAAATGAGCATTGATTGTTGCCCCCCTTGTGGACTTCCTTAGCTTTTCATTGTCATCATATGCTTTTTCATTTTTGCTCAATCCTCCCATAACTATTTCTCATTGAGAGTCAAAAGTGTCAGCATTCAGAACAATAGGCTCAACTGCTTCCTCTCCTAATTTCTCTTGAACAATACTGTCATCAACTGAAGTATCTTTAACTTTAGGATTCAAACTACCATCAATTACTTCTTCTGTAGCTTCTTTCACATTGACATTACCACCACCTGTCTCATATGCCTCCACACTTCCTTCTTTTGTAACTTCAGTCATATCAGCTCAAATGCTTCTTATGCAGCTTTGCCATCTAGGACATGAGTGCCAGCTGCCTCAGGGATTTCATCATTATGAGACTTATCCTTAATATTGTCAACAACTTCTTTCTCGATGACAGACATCAACACACAAGCCTTCTCCAAAACTTTCAAATTGGAAACAAGTGGTTCATGAGTTCATCAACATCATTCATCTCATTTTCAATGTTTGTTTGAGAATCACTGATACCACCACGATGTAAACCTTCTTCAAACTCCTTATCTTTATTGTCATCATTCAATGGAGATGAATGCCTAGCTTTGATCACACTCTCGATATCGTACAACCTCTTGGAAAAATCACACATTTGCAGACAATTATTATCAACCTTACACTCAAGCTCTTTAATAATAACAAAGATAGCAACTAATTGCTCCTTTATCTCATTTGCCCATTGTGGCTCGTCATTTGCTCCCTTGGACAATTCTGGCATATTATTCACATTCTTATTCCCAACTTCACACTCATCTCCAGCATCGTTGCCTGTTGTAGGCATATCCATATCAAGCATCGTTGCCTGTTGTAGGCATATCCATATCAACGCTGATAATTTTTTCACTGTCAGAATCAACCACATCATCATCCTTCTCAAACACAACCTCCGCCTGTTTTTCAGCCTCAAATGACTTATGCAAATCCTCAATGATTTTATCAACCTTTGACGAAACATCATTATTTTTATTATACACATCCAACGCCTTATCATTGTCGGTGACATCCTTCACAACCTTTGAAGCTTCTTTGTCTTTTGGTACACACTTCACAACGACCTTAGCAGTTGGCCGCCTTTGGTACACCTTTTTCTCCTTCTCCTGGACAACCTTCTTGACCTCACCCTTGCGAGTCCTTGTTCTTGGAGCACACTTAATCTAAGTATCAACAGCTTTCTTCCTCTTTGAGCCAACTTGTTTCTCTTTTTTTCTTGGAGCCACAACAACATCAAGAACCACATCATCTTCTTTTTCATGTTGCTCCTTTGGAAGAGAAATCGTGCGTTCAAACAGCTCATCGTAAAAGGCATCTTCACTTTCATCTTGGAAACACAAGTTGCGAAACTTTTCATGCTCTTCATATGGAGGATATTTATAAATCTGCAAACACATCAAATCAAATAAAAACAATAAAAATAAAGATATAATTATTTTTATCTTTGAGACACGTGACAACTGTCACCAGCAACTGTCATCGACCAAGATTGATGACAGTTGCATAAAGATAAGAAAACTATCATCAAATATAATATAAAAACATTTTGATGATAGTTACATGAAAGTAATAAAATGTCACAATTGATGACAATTTATAACTTCTTGATACTTAGTAAAACTTTGATAGCATTTACATAAAAGTAAAAAACTGTCACCAATTCATGACAAGCAATAACTTCTTGATAGCATTTACATAAAAGCAATAACTTTTATAATTGATGACAATCAATAACTTTTAGATACTTATCAGTTGTCATCAATAATAATTAATGATAGACAATAACTTCTTGATACTTATCAATTGTCATCAATAATAATTGATGACAACCCAAAACTTTTTCATACTTACAAGTTGTCATCAATCAATAATAATTGATGACAACCCATAACTTATTGATACTTATCACTTGTCATGAATAATAATTGATAACAATAAAAAATTAACATAAACAATACATTGGTAACAATTAAAAACTGTCATTGAATGACTTAATGACAATTACAAACTGTCATCAATAAAAACATGATGGTAATTAGATGAGAGTTATAAACTGTCACACATAATAACTTAATCAATATTTGTTGACAGTTAGAAACGGTGAACAATCATATCTTAATTGGAAAACAAAAAAAAAGCATACCAATTTATTTTCTTTGATGAAGTTACAAATGGAATGATACCATACATTCTTCGGATTTGAGTTGTACCACCGTATACAGTACGGAATGCTTTTATTACCGGAACTCGCATAACCCACAACATGACGAAGTAGTGGGAATAACCCTAAAATCCATACCTGTCATCAAGGAAATATAAACAATTAATAGAACAGTAAATAAAAACAAGACAAAAACCATGTAAAAATAACATAAAACCATATAAATTGTAACCAATCCTTTCATCAAACTTTACTAAGCTTTTTTGTTCACGTACTGTCCTACTCACCTTCCTAAGGTACTCTAGGGTAAGCGAATATGCTACCCTACCCGAAGGGTATCTAGAAAACGACTCCAAATCAGTTGAGAGTTTGAAGTACTCATGTGTAAGAGTAGTATGGCATTGAGGCAACAAAACAGTCTCAACAACAAGCAAATGTGCAAGATTTATCTTCTTCTCACGATCAAGCTCAATAGCAAACCGAGCAATTAGATCATTTATTACACATGGATCTGACCCAAAGTACTCCATGTCAGCATCAGAAAGCTCATAATCTGACATTTCACCACAATTCAACCCAATGACTGCAACAAATTCAGCGATCGAGAAGCGGCATATGTTACCGTCAACATTAAACCACATTTCATGAGTCTTTTTAGTTTCTACCTTATGGAGAAGGAAGTAATGGACCAATTGAGCACAAAACTTTAAACTATCTCCCATGTAATAATAGCGCCAAGAGGGCCATCACAGAGAGGCATGAAATTAGACGCGGGCATAATATCCTCAATTTGTTTAATGACTTTCATATGCGTGTAATAATTGCATTTGCATGGAGCATGAAGCTCTTTTCGAACAATAAACCTACATTGGTTTGCATCCATGGCTTGTCAACAGATAAAAAGAAAATAAAAGCTGTCATCACACAAATTAGTGTATAATCACACTTGAATAGCATTGTCACCACACTACTGTTAATGTCATCACACATATTAATGAGTAGTCAAATCTCATAAACATTGTCATCAAATTAACAAGCAAACAAGAACACAAACTAGTGTGTAATCACAATTAAAAACACTGTCAACACACTACTGTTATTGTCATCACACAAACTAGTGTGTAATCACATTTGAATAACACTGTCACAACACTACTACTACTATTGTCATCACACATATTGATAAGTAGTTAAACATCAAAAACATTGTCATCAAATTATCAAAATGAAAAACACTTTTAGAACACATGCAATCAAAACATGTAAAACATTGTCATCACACAACTAATATTGTAATGACACATGCAAATAACATTCTCACTATACTAATACTAATATCAACGATAAATCTCATAAAAACATTATTTCGTGACAGTTGTATACTATTACAAATAACTACTTAATTACGAGGAAAATCACAACATATATAGAAACAATCAGAAAAATCACAACATCTACAACAACATATACAAACAAGTGAAAACGAAACGAACAAACATAAATCTACAACAACAAACCCTAGAAACTATGAAAATCAACGAAAATGAAGCAGAAGACTTACGAAAGCAACAGAGCAGCGACGAAGTACGAAGGAGAACGGAAACGAGCAACCAAACCGACGACTGAGAGAGAGAGAGGAGAACGACGACGAATACAATTGATTCGGAAAGCTCGGAGACAATGAAGTTAATGGGGGATGGAGAGATGAGGGAGGAGAGAGCAAAACGTTTTAAAAAAAAAAGCTAAAACAGGGGGGAAAGAGAAAGAAAAAAATGTATATAAGGGGGATAATTTGTAAAGAAACTATTATGAGGGGTAAAAATCAAGTATTATCTAAACAATGGGACAATGGGCCTCATTGTTTGTATTATCTATAATCAATGTGTATTACTTGGCCCATTCTCAAGAATTTGGCTACTAGCCCATCTAACCAAAATGGGTAAAGATGCTGGCCTTCTCCTTTACTTGGGATCCATAGAAGCTTGGATTTGTTCAAAAAGGAGTGTACCAAGCATTCACCCAAACCAAGAATCTATATTCACAGAATCTGTTGCATATCAGTACTGTAATCGAAAGTAACTGTAATTTCATGCACTTCCTTTCAAACCATTCAACATAATCTAATGGAATGTTCAATATTGGACATCCTTTTTTATGAAGAATATCCAGTCTCGTGTTTTAGAATGTACACCATAGCCCGTAGGAATCCAATTCGCCTATAAATTGAATGTGCAGTAACTACCAATTGATAAAAAACCAGTTCTCACACACCAATTTCACCTTTGACATTCACGGGGAATATCTGCAGAAAAATTATGGGAATTTTTAGAAGCAAGAATATCGCATACCAATGAATCCTTGAAGGTTCTACATAATCATCCACCGGACTATTCCCATGCCTGTTGAATAGGTTGCATAGTTACCTGAATTCATGACGAAATATAACTACATCTAGTATTAAACACAAGATGTTGAGAGAAGACTAAGGTAATTCGATTAGAGTACTGATAAATTGCCAATATGCATGTTATAGAAAATATGGGTTCTCCTTCATCCATAGTTCATAATCCTAGAGTAGCCCATCAGATGTAATGGAGGCGAATTAAATCAGGCTTTGCAGTATGCTGCAATCAGTTTAGAGCAAAGGCCTATTCCTTGAGCAAATCCATCAAATTTATCTATTCAGTGGATAAGGTGGAATGAGGTTCATAATTGAAATGATTCTAAATCATCCAATCTATAGTTTCTTAACAGCAATGATGATGATGGAAGAAAATACGCAGGAACCCAAATTTATACCTGGCCATCTGGCAGGCCCAAGTATGCATGTACAGACAAAATGACAACGTTAAACACCATGGACTTCTGAAGAATGTCTGAAAATAGACTCATCATCTCCAATACCCTTTATACAGTATCACCCTAACCTCTCTCAAACCACATCCCCTGGAATCTACAGACAATTATGAAAGTGACAAATCAATCTATGGATCTCAAACAAAACAGGCAATAAAGTAAGCAGATCAAGGATATATTCTTTGAAGGATAGAATTCTTGAAGGAGAAAGATTTCTCTTTCTAACCTTTGTCATTTCAAATTTCATAACTGGTACTAGACTTGAAATTTGGTCCATCAAATGACGCACAAGCCAAAAGGAGGCAAGGAGCACCAAAAGTTAGAGATCCTTCTCTTCCGAAACTACAACATAGATCTGACAGAGGAAAATATTAAATAACAATATATGAACTATACGGACAACCATATTTTTACCACCAATGATTATTAAAAAAAATGCAAATACCAATAGTGGGATATTAGGTTAAAAATTAGAATATTTACAATTTACAACTACAGTTCATTGGTTAAACACAAGGAGCATACAAAACACATTTCACGAAATCAACAATTTCACTGCATCACTTACTTCCTGACTTTTGGTGCTCCTTGCCTCCTTTTGGCTTGTGCGTCATTTGATGGACCAAATTTCAAGTCTAGAACTACTCAGTAACATGACTAAGGGATCTTAAATCTACCTTAAAGGCAATCCTTGGTAGCATCAGCTCTTCCGGAGTAACTGTGATACATATTACGTTAAGTGCAATTATGATACATAGAGTAAAAGTTACAGTAGAATTGACAAAAAGCTATAATAATAAAGCGCTCACAAGAATACCTCTACGCAAGATCTTGCTTCTTCAAATCGGGTGGTTGTCTATCAAACACATCAAACTATTTTATTTTTATTGTGAAGATACAAATAAGATAAATTATCAAGATTAATAAATGAACACACTCATGGAAATCTCTGTTTCATTCGTTCTAATAATCTACATTCCTCATTTCTTGGAATATGGGGATCAAGTTTGCGAAGATTACTAATGAACTTTTTAGCTTCATCTAGACGATTTCGTCTACAGTACCAATCTACAATTGCATTGTATGTACTCTCATTCGGTCTGCAACCTTGCTTGATCATGTAGATGACCACATCAATGGCTTCTAAAAACATAGACTTGGCTGCATAACCTGTTACAAAGGTGTTGTAAGTAACCACATTGGGAACAATTCCACACTGCCTCATATCAGAGAAAACTCTAGAAGCATCCCTCATTTGTCCACTTCTGCAGTAAGCATATATGATTGTATTGAATGTGATGATATCAGGCTTCAATCCACTAAGCAGAATTTCTTTCAGAAATTCCTCTGCCCTCTCACAGTTTCCTGATCGACTGTACATATACATCAAACTATTGTACGTCACCAAACTAGGAGTGAACCCATTCTCCCCCATAAAATTAAACATCTCAGTAGCTTTTTCAACCATCCGTCTACGGCCATAAATGGAAATCATGGCATTCAAAATGGTTATATCTAGTGAGTGTCCCTTCTTTCGGAACTCCGAGAAAGCTCGTTCTGTTTCTACAAGAACATCACTTTTGCTATATACAAGAACTAGAGTCTTTAGGAGAGCAGCACAAGATTCAATTACACCAGAATATATCTTATCTGCGAGGGCACCAATGCGCTCAATTTGATTTCCTTTTGCAAAAGCGTGAAGCAGACAACAGTATGTCAACTCATTGGGTCTACAACGGGCCTCTTCCATTTGAACAAGCAATTTTTCAGACTGTTCCCATAGCCCTCCCCTAGCAAGTGCTGCTAAAACAGCATTGTAATTCGAGAGATCTGGGGTGACTCCAGCATCGAGCATCCTCTTATAAACAACCATTGCTTGCTCAAAAGATCTACATCGGCTATAGGCACTGATTAAGGTATTAAAGGTGTCCCTCTCAGGTACAAATCCAGCTCTTTTCATTTCCTTGAAGACTCCAAACACTTCCGTGTCCATCTCATTCTGCCCAAACACGGCCAAAAGCGTGTTCCAGGTTACAATTTCAGGAGAGCAACCGCATTTCTTAATCTCTTCAAAAACCTTCATCATTTCAGCAAACTTTCCCCGGTTACCATGCATTTTAATGAGAGCATTAAAGGTGCAAATATTAGGTTTGCAGCCAGCATCTCTCATCTCTTCAAAGACCTTCATTGCGGACTCGTCTTTCCCAGCCTTCTCAAATCCCGATAGGAGAGTAGTGTAAGTAAACACATCAGGCTTGATCCCTTTCTCTTCCATTTGGCTCTTGAGGAGCACGGCATCATCCAACAGCCCATCTCTGGTACAAGCCGATATCAACGAATTGTACGTCACAAAGTTGGGGGAAAAACCATTTAGCTCCATCTGCCGTAAAACATTCATTGCCTCTTTTGGACGTCGAGACTTTCCATAAACATCCAACAATGTATTATACGTAACCTTGTCAGGTGTAACCCCAGCAACTTTCATTTCCCCAAAAAGTCTGGCTGCTTCGTCATACAAGGAGCCACCACGACAACAACTGATGAGGGTATTATAAGTGTACAAATCGACCCCAACACCCGAACTCTTCATTTTCTCCAGAGTCTCAAGAATTTTGTGCCAAGGCATTCCCATTTTCCCATATACATCCAAGATGACATTGTAGGTAATCAAAGTGGGCTTACATCCTTCCTCCTGCATCTTGGTAAAAACCCTAACAGCCTCCCTGTACTTGCCACTGCCAGCAAAAGCACTGATCATGGCGGTGTAGGAATAAACATTGACATCAAAACCATCCTCGCGTAACCTATTGATCAACGAAGAAGCATCGGAAACACGCCCCTGTTTCCCAAGAAGATCAACGACGACAGCGACAACATGGCCGTCGATAATGACTCGAAGGTCGCTTCGAGAGCGAACCCAATCGAAAACCCTCACAGCCAAATCACACTTCTTGTAAAACCTTAACCCCCTAAGTAGGCCCAAAAGATCGCCATGAACGGACTCGAAATCGTCATCCGCCCTGGAGAAATCGAACAATTGTTGCAAAGCATCATCCAGCTTACCGGAATTCTCGAAGCCGGGTTGCAACAGGGTTTGGAGAATCGACTGGCCTTTCCGGGAGGTGCCGTGGTGGGACCATGGCTTGCCACGGTTGAGGTCGCGGTATTTTCCGAGAGCATGGCGACGATGCGACGGAGAAGTGGTTGAGGTGGAGGGAGTTTTGATTTCCAGAGGGCGTTGCTGCTGCTTCTGTTGCTGGAGGAGGCCTTCGAGTAAGGGGTTTAGAGGCGCCGGCGGGGCGGGAGGAGGGTGGTGCTGCTGGTGGTGATGGAAGAAGGGTTTGGAATTGGAGGGAGTCGGACCAGGCAAGAGTACAGGTAGTCTGTCCGCCATTGCTGATTTGCCTGCTCAGTGCTGAGCGTCGGAGAGCTGCTGCCTGGCGATAAGGGCGCGTGTTTGGCAATGCTTTTACCAATGCCGGCATCTATCAAACCTTAATAGCAAATGAAACAAAGATCCACCGAAAACAAACCCTATTTAGTTACACAAAGTGGGAAAATGAATCTAAAGTGTTAAATTTTAAGGGTGTTATTGTTTACAACAATCCAAAATCTTTTTATAGGACACTCTATAAAAATACATTAATATATCAAATTTATAAAAAAATGTCACTCCCATTAAATCACTTCTTTCTCTCCATCTTCTCTCCCCTGCTTCTCTTCTCTCCCACACGACACACACCAGGCCACTGACTCTCTTCATCAGTCATCTTCTTCTCCACCTAACGAGCATCAGACCACCACCATACGGCCCCTCCTCTCTTACTGTTGCCCCTCTGCCTTCCCACCGAATCCGCCTCCAATCCGACCGCTCTGCGTACGCCTCCTCCACAGTTACCGGCTCGGCATTGTCCATGTCGCCCCTCTCCTTGTTACTCCTCCACAGGTACGCCACACCATTTTCGTTCATTTTTTCCAAGTTAGATCTAGATTAATAGTGCATTTGGTCCTCGTTTAGATCTTGATTAGGGTTAGATATAGTTACCTTGAAATTTAGAATCCAAATCTGCAATACTCCCGTTCAATAGGTAACCTCTGCTGGGATCATATAACTCACTCAAAGACATAATGTATGGCCCGATGCCTTAGAAGTGACATCCCATGCCAATCCGGGGACTTCTTAGGAGGTCACCATCCTGGTATTACTCTCGCCCTAACACGCGTAACTTCAGAGTTCTTTGTTCTCACTTGAACCTTGAAAAAAAAGAGCTCTTGTTGACATGGATAGCACTTTTAATCCTTATAAGGGATCACAAACACGGTGTGTTATATTCACCCCCACTTAAACCCTTGCCGACCTCGTCAAGGCCCAAAGACCGCCCACTCATAACCCAGAGTCGGCTCTGATATCATTTGTAAGGCTTGAGCCATAGAAGCATCATCCCATGCCAACCCGGTGACTTCCTAGGAGGTAACCCATCCTGGTACTACTCCCGCCCTAGCACGCTTAACTTCAGAATTCTTTGTCTTCACTTGAACCTTGAAAATGAATAGCTCTTATTGACATGGGTGACACTTTTAATCCTTATAAGGGATCACAAACACGGGGTGTTACACACAAAGAATTTAAAACCCCAGTCACTCTCCCGAGCATTAAGTTGGTGTTGTGTATATGCAGATATAAAAATGAAAAGAAACCAAAATAAGGCATCAGCCATATTTTTGCAAGCTTGTGCTTTCTTTTCGCTTCATTAGATCAATCATCTCGGGTTTGATTGTTTAAGCTACACCACTTGCATATTTAAGGCTCATATTTTTATACTTGCATGTCAAGCCTAATTTTACATTATCATTTACAAAGACAAATAAGGAAGAACTAGTTACTCATAGTCTATCTAAAAGTTGTAAAATGTCAAGAACTGAATAGATGTCTTTCCCCTTTTATGGTGCTACAACATCGTCCATGAGCAGATGTCAAATTCAGCTTTATTTTTCTGCTTGAAACACACGAGGCTAGCATCAAAATACTTCCCCTTGGAGTTCTTGTATTGAACATGTTAGTTGGGTGTTACAGAGCAGATGATTTATTTAAGTAACAAAATGGTATTTTTAGATGAAAAACAATTAGGAAATGTTGATATTTGTTTCCCAAACCAAAATTGGATACGAAACCCTTGTATAATTAATGTGTAGAACTCAAACTTGAAAACCAAAAGAAATGATTGAATTTTCAATTAATTTCACTTGCACTATGAACACAACTCTCATGGTGTTCCTATCATATATGAATATTGGCATACTTGCCTAGATGGATGAGTGTTGCATTATGAACATATGCCTTTGTGTTGTTTGGATTCGAAATGTGCATGTAATGTAGCAAGTAGATTTAGCTCGGAACTATTAATTGGCAAGTGAAGCAGAGTTCAAGATATGTATGACATGTTAAATACCTCACTACTTCATGACAAATTCATTTATGATGTTTAATTTTAGAAAGCATCCTATAGAAACAATTACTCAATGTTTATTTATAGTTGCATAAAAGAGTAACAAGGGGAGTACGTTTCCTACTCAGGAGAATGCTTATAATACGAGCATAAGTAAAGGAGTTTTGTCATATGAAGGTTATTTTTTTATGTATGGACTGAAACATGAAATATAAGATCTAGTCTATTGAATGTGTTACTTGAGTGTATTGAGCGACCTGCAAGAGCTGAATAGCCAACAATGCACACACACATGTGTTTTAATCAAGTTATATTTACTTAATAATACTACTAATATACGTTGTAGCATTGATTAGTTAGTAGTTTAGGTATTGTCAGTTATTTTGGAGAATTACTGCTACATTTGATCTTGTGCTTTTTTATGTTAATTAGCTAATTACATGTGCATTCTAGCTAGCAGGAACCTACTAGGAGAGGATCTGGGGGGCATTGAACACCAAGGCAAGGATCTTGGCAGCCAACCACATGTCTTCTTCTCCATCAAAGGTTAAATATTGAAACTCTTTTAGCCTAAATGGCAATCAATGGCACAAATGGCAATCTATCTGAGTTCAAGACATGTATTGTTATTGCTAGACACTCCAATTTCACATCCATTTTCGATGGACAAATTCAGTTTGTCCATCGATTTCGAATGGACAAATTCAGTCTGTCCATCGATTTTGGATGACAAATTCAGTCTGTCCATCAGTTTTGGATGGACAAATTCAGTCTGTCCATCGATTTTGGATGGAAAAATTTAGTCCGACCATCAATTTTAAATGGACAAATTTTGTCTGTCCATTAGTTTTGGATGGACAAATTCTATCAGTCCATCGATTTTGGGTGGACAAATTCATTTTGTCCATTAATTTTAAAAGGACATATTTTGTCCGTCCATCGATTTTGGATGGACAAATTCTGTCTGTCCTTAGATTTTGGATGGACAAATTCAGTTTGATGGAAAGTTTGTTTTGATTAAGATATGTATTCTCAAATTTTATATATATTTTTGGGTGAAACAAATGAAAAAATCAAGGCTGGAAGGTCGTAATTACATCACTGCATTTGCTCGAGTAGAACAACCGGCGTATCATGTTTAAAGGCGTGGTCGTCGTAAAAAGTCATATCCTCTTCGTGGTCTGGACCGTGTGCCAAATCCCCGTGTATTGATTGCACCTCTTGCACATGATTTTGATCGTGTTGCAGAGTACGTTGCAAGATCAGAGGATGGTCAATCGATACATGATCAACATATTCAAGGGGATGGGGAAGAAGGCATTGTAAGAGTAGAGGATAGTCAATCGACGCAGGATCAACATATTCAGGGGGATTGGGAAGAAGGGGCAGCTGAGATTATCCCATGCCAATTGAGACTGAGGATCACAGTACAGATGGGGATGAGGACGATGATGCAACTAAAAAAACCCTACACCTACAGCGTGAGGGTCCGAACGTGGTAAGAAGAAAGCGAGACTATTTACACCTCACTTGAAAGAAGTTGTTGATGGTAGGCCAGAGAATCCAGAGCTTCTTATCAACTTTGAAGGACATGTTGCTGATGATATACGTATCAAGAAGGTGATTAAGCACAAACTCGTTTGTATTTATTTTTGTAAGTTTATGATTTATATTATGTATTTAAATTTTGTAGAAGCGAGATCCATTGACACCCCCAACAAAGAACTGGGTAGCTACAAGCTTGGACTCTTAGTGATGCAAATTGATGTGACATTGTTCATCGTAGTGGACTCACCCACTTGCAAAAGATGATGTATGCCAATATTAACCAATAGTTGATCAGTGCATTTGTAGAAAGATGGCATATCGAGACAAATTCATTTCATATGCCATGGAGTGAGATGAGCATCAATGGAGATGCAGTTGTGAACAAAGGCCCCAAACTTTCAAGGGATTTTGAGGTTATACAATCTGCTGATCTCCTCGGTTTTAAGGACTCTATTCTAATGGCAGATCAATTAAAAAAACGTGGATTGACACATACTCAGCTGAAGGATCATTGTCAGAGTATGATTCTTGTTGGTGAATCCAAGCTTATTGCTTCTTCTTTTCTAATGTACTTGATTGGGTCCGCAATATTCACAAACAAGTCTCAGAGTCGACTGTCGGTTTCATACTTTTTTGTTGTTTGTTATCACGAGGTTGTGCAGACGATGTCGTGGGGCTCAGCAACATTATGTTACATGTATCGACAGTTGGGTATGACATCACGAAAAGGTTGCAAACAGATTACAGGTTGCATCACATTACTAGAGGTAACACTATAATATCACGAAAAGGTTGCAAATAGATTGTAGGTTGCATCTACTTATCTTTATAATAAATGTCTGAACTCTTATGAAATTTTCTTTCTTTAATACATGTGTAGTCATGGATTTATCACTATTTCCCAAAATTCCGCCCCGTTGCATCTTCCACTTGGGATGAGAGTAGTGCAAGTGCTCTACGGTGGATCAGTGAAGCTAAAGTGACCCCAAATTGTGCTATGTTGGAAGGGTATCGAAAGAGTCTTGATGGAATGACTACATACGATGTAAGTATTCAAAGAAACTATAAAGGCCCAAAATGCAAAAATTGTCAATTATTTCTAAGATATATGGTTGTTTGATTCTGTTAGGTTGATTGATCACCTTATGGCCCGCAAGATTTCAAAGGCCTATTATCACCTTCTCGATTTCATGGCATGTTATCGTTCTTGTTGATTAGTGAGTTGTACATGTTAGATAGGTGTGCTAGACAGTTCGGGCATGTTAAAAAAATTCCCGAACATGTGAATATGCCATTAAGCACTACAAGGGTTGCTGATGTCAGAAACTACAAAGTTAAGTATGAGAAATCACTATTTGCTTGGGATTCTAGATGCCTCCACTACATTTCTTTACCGGCGATGGGGCCTCCAGCTTCGAATGGGTGGGAGTGTTCAGATGACTACCTCAGCTGGTACAAGCCTCAGTCCTCGGACGCGTTTGTTTATAGGTGGTACATCCCCTCCTAAGATGCCATCGCCTAAATCACAGGTCACAACATAGAATTATATTTGAAATTTGAATAATGTAGGCTAGCATACCTCTACATCATTTTTTATGTACTTGCAACGCATACAACGAGATGTCTCTTTCTTTCAGCCTTGGTTAGATACAACCACTATGTCTGAGATTCCAGTCGACCTTCATCACAACATTAGGGATGCCGTACGAGAGTTGACATGTATAGGTACAGGCGAGTATCCATCCCGATATCAATTTGACGTGGGTGAGGCTAGTGGCACATGTGGTAATGATTGTGGTGAAGATGATGAGATGGATGTAGATGTTAGAGATGATTGATGGTCTCCGATAACAGTACTTTTAACTAGCTACTAAACGCGAATTTAGGTTTATATATTTTGTAATGATACCTCCTTATGGTTGAGGATCATCGTGCTTTTATCCAGCTAGTGAATGCTATTTAAGTTTATATATTTTGTAATGATACCTCTTTATGGTTGAGGATCGTCGTGCTTTTATACAGCCATTGAATGCTAATTAAGGTTTAGGTATTTTGTAATGATACCTTCTTATGGTTGAGGATCATTGACTTTTATCCAGCTAATTTAGGTGCTCAAATAGTCTATATGTGTATGTTTTTTGTGGCTGTGTTGTAATGAAATTATGCAGTTTGAATGTGCAAGAACTGTCTTATAATGAATACCTTTCTTTGTGAAGCTCCTCAATTTTCCATAACACATTCTATGGAGTTGGAACAATATAGAGTCCAGCTATTGTCATAGCACAATAAGCTCAAATCATACCCTAGAACAATATAAAGTTCAAACAATATAGCAAAGACATCCAAGTCATCACAATGGAATGAAGTTGAAGTATGATGATCATTAATATCATCTTTATATAGCAGAGATCTCTCGCTGAATTGCTCCTCTAAACCCCTAGCACCCATTTGACAATTATGTCGCCATGGACTATACAATTCCGGCAGTGGTGAATAATCATGAAGCTCTACCTACAAAAATATCATTGACATTGTATTAGTATATTTATATTAAATCAAGCAAATTTAGTAACAAACTTATGCACATACCAAAATGAAATGTTGTATGTCCGGCAGAAGGCAAATGCTAATGTTTCCGATATCACCATAAGTATAACAGGTGGCACAGTTAGAGGAAGAAATGTGCGATTGCAAGCTCCCAACGACACAAACTCTTTATGAAAAACATTTGCAACCAAAAACCCCATTTCTGGAATCGCTAGCCAAGTCTCACGAGGAGCAAAACCGTCAGCGTCATGATCAAGTGCCTTTAAGTTCTCAACTGAACCATGGAAAAAGTAGGGTCATATAACTTTCTCCTCTTATTTAGCTCATCATTTAATGTCTTTATAACAAATCTCCAATCTTCTTGTGGCCACCCTAAACTACGTGCAATAGCTCTGTAACCATAATTTTCGTCACCAAGTACATCAGCATAACCGATCACGGAAGGGGTAATGCACTTTGATATGGCTTAGGCTTACGGGAAACTAACTACAATAATAAATAAGGATGAATTGTCAACAAACAACGTAAATGAGTTTGGATTGGGCAACAACTTGGGTAATACACTTGCCTACTCTGTTATTACAAGAGAGTTTACCTCTTGGGGTGGATATATGTGCATGTATATTAGATATGGCTTGGAAGATGACTTGGATAGTTCACTTGTCAATTATGTATATATCGAATCAAAAGTTGAGGTGGGTTATGCTAGCACATAAAGAATTCATGTAACTGTATCAGTAACTTATTTGTTGTTATTATAAGAGAGTTTACTTTTTAGGGTGGATATATGTGTTTGTATATTAGTTGTTGGCGTGCAAGGTGACTTGGATAGTTTAGTTTCCAATTCTGCATACATCAAATCATAAGTTGAGGTGGTTATGCTAGCACATATAGAATTCATGTAACTGTATCGGTAACATATTTGCAGTTATTACAAGAAAGTTTACTCTTGGGGTGGATATATGTGCCTGTATATTAGTTGATGGCGTGCAAGGTGACTTGGATAGTCCACTTGCCAATTCTGCATATATCAAATCATAAGTTGAGGTGGGTTATGCTAGCACATATAGAATTCATGTAATTGTTGATGTGATTCCCCTTGGGATCCGCACTCAAGTTCGAGGACAAGTCACTTGGAAGGCTGCGTTCTTGATGCTTCTTGCTTGGACGACAAGGCAAGCGCAAAAATGGTTCTTTTTAGGGTTTTTGTGTTTAAGAATTGCAAGAATTGAAAAAAAAGGATAGGCAACTATCCTTTCTTGGATATGACTCACCAAGAGATTCAAGAAGATGATAATTCAAGCAAGGGATATTACTCACCCAAGCCTAATTACCCTGCTTTAGATATTACACACCAAAACACAAGAGTATAAGAAACTTGGATATTACGCACCAAGAATCAAACATTCAAAGAACAAGAGCTCAAGATTAACGATGGTTAAAACCAAAACAAATATTCTCAAATTAATCAAAAGTTGTCTAACAAATGAAACAACGAAATACTTAAATAGAAACAAAACGTTCTCTTGAAACCCTAATTCTCTAGGTTCTTAAAATGGGCCTAACTTCCTCGTCATAACTTCGTTGGACCTGAAACTTGGACATGAGCTACTAAGCCCAAAATCTCTCACATATTCAAAGATCAGCCCAAACGCACATAGGAATCAAAATTGTGCCTTGAGGCATCCTTAGACGTTGAAGCCGGTGTGGCCACAACCTCTCCCTTGTGGATTCCTCCCGATACTTCGTCTTCAAATGCTCCCAAACTTGACGGACATCCTTGACTGGCCATATCTTGAAGATAGACATCATTGGCACTCGAAGTCAAAGGCCTTTGTGTGGAGGTTTGGAGAAACCCTAATGTGGTTGGCACTGCGCGGATCATCATTACCTGTTTGACTTCCTCTTGATTCAGTGCTCCCTGGTTGCCAAGATAGTCTTGAATATCCAGAAACAATTGTCGTGCTTGTGCACGAGTGATAGCTCCAGCTGGTTTGTCTTGCTCCCGTGTGGCTGCACGCATGACCGAACGCGATCACATCATTCTCCCTCTCTTGAAAAGGATTCGACCTCAAATCTTCTTTATCATCTAGGTCTTCTTCATCTGCAATAAAAGGAGTTAAGTCAATGACATTAAACACATCATGAACACCATACTCACCTGGTAGATCAACTTAATAGGCGTTGTTGTTGATTCTTCTTAAGACTTGAAAGGGTCCATGTCCTCTTGGTTTCAACTTGGAATCACGTTGGTGTGGAAAACGTTCCTTTCTGAGGTGTATCCATACCAAGTCTCCGAGCTCAAAGATGACTTCACGTCTTCCTTTGTTGGTTTGCCTCACATATTGTTATGTGCGTGCTTTTAACATCTTCTTGGTTTCCTTATGCAGATCCTTAATGTTCTTGGCATGGTTGACTCCTTCTTGACTCTCTCGGTCTTTGATTGCATACGGGATCATGTCCAAGGGCGTGGTCAGATTTTGCCCGTATACAACTTCAAATGATGACTTTCGGGAAGCGGAGTGCACCGTCGATTGTAGGCAAATTCAATGAAAGCAAGACATTCTTCCCACCTACGCAAGTTCGTAATCGACAAAGAACGTAGTAACACACAAAGAGTTCTATTTACAACTTCTATTTGCCCATCAGTTTGTGGGTGGCAGTATGTGGAAAACAGAAGTTTAGTACCCATTTTAGCTCAAAGAGTCTTCCAAAAGTAACTCAGATACTTAGCATCTCTATCTGACACAATGGTCTTAGGTACCCCATGTAATCTAACGATTTTCTCAAAGAACAAGTCAGGAATGTGGGACGCATTATCTGTTTTGTGACAGGCTATGAAATGTGCCATCTTAGAGAATCTATCAACTACCACACATATAGAGCCTCTCCCTCTCTTAGACCTAGGTAATCCCATCACAAAGTCCAAAGATATGTCTTCCCAAGGTCCACTAGGTATACGTAATGGAGTGTATAAGCCACGAGGATTAAGTTTTGATTTGGCTCGAAGACAATCTACACACGAGGCATAAAACTTAACTACTTCCCCGTGCATTTGGGGCTAATATAAGTGTTCCTTTAGGGTTTTCAAAGTCTTAGTCACTCCAAAATGTCCCATTAATCCTCCTCCATATGCTTCTTGTACAAATAGTTTACGGATAGAACTTTGAGGCACACATAACTTAGTTCCCTTAAAAAGATAGCCATCATGAAGGTAAAACTGATCTTGGCTACCCCTTTTTGGCATATATGAAACATTTCTCTAAAATCTGGATCTTGATCATATATATAGTTCATGCATGAGAGAAAAGCCAAGCATCTTTGCATCTAAGGTAGTTATGAGTGTGTACCTTCTAGATAGGGCGACAATATTGTACTTTCCTTTCTTGTGCTTGATGACATAAGGAAAGGCTTCAATGAACTCTACCCACTTGGCATGTCACTTGTTTAGCTTGCTTTGTCCCTTGAGAAACTTGAGGGCTTCATGGTCAGAATGGATCACAAATTCCATGGGTAAGAGGTAGTGTTGCCATGTTTGTAACACTCTCACGAGAGCGTACAATTCCTTGTCATAAGTGGGGTAATTCAACTCGGCCCCACTCAACTTTTCACGAAAATAGGCTATGGGATGGCCTCCTTGCATTAGCACCCCTCCTAATCCAATTCCGGATGCATCACATTCTATCTCGAATGTCTTGGTAAAGTCAGGAAGCACTAGCAATGGGGCGTGTGTCAGCTTGTCCTTAAGCACTTTGAATGCTTGTTCTTGCTCTTCACCCCAATGGAAGGTCATGGTCTTTTTTGTGAGTTCGGTTAGAGGTGTGGCAATGGTGTTGAAATCTTTCACAAATCCGCGGTATAAGTCGGCAAGTCCAAGGAAGCTCCTTACTTGTGTCATTGTCGTAGGTGTCGGCCATTCTTTGATGGCCTTAAGCTTTTCTTCGTGCACCTTCAGCCCTGCCTTACACACAATAAATCTAAGAAACACAACATGGTCCGAGCAAAAATGGCACCTTTTAAAGTTATCATAGAGTTTTTCTTTCCTAAGGACCTCTAGCACTTGTCTAAGATGCTCAACATGTTCTTCCAACGACCTGCTGTAGATTAGTATGTCATCAAAGTAGACAACTACAAACCTTCCTAGGAATGCTCTAAGGAAATGGTTCATTAAGCGCATGAAAGTACTAGGTGAATTAGTGAGTCTAAAGGGCATTACTAACCATTCATACAGTCCATATTTGGTTTTGAAGGCGGTCTTCCATTCATCTCCTTACTTCATTCTAATTTGATGGTATCCACTCTTCAAGTCGATCTTGGAAAATATGTTGGATCCATGTAGTTCATCAAGCATGTCGTCCAGCCTTGGGATTGGATGTCTATAGTTGATTGTGATGTTGTTGATGGCGCGACAATCAACACACATGCGCCAACTTCCATCCTTCTTGGGGTACTAGGATCAAGGGTACCCCACAAGGACTCAAGCTTTCTCTAACATAGCCCTTTTCCATCAATTCTTGGAACTGTCTTTGAAGTACTTTAGTCTCCTCGGGGTTGGTCTTGTAGGCTGCCCTGTTGGGTAGGCTCCCGGGATGAAGTCGATTTGATGCTCAATACCCCTAATGGGTGGGAGTCCATTAGGGACATCTTCTTGAAACAAGTCTTGGAAGTCCTGCAATAGGTTAGCAATAGAAAGGGGTAGGTCACCCAATTCACTAGTGGTAAAAAGATTACATATGGGAATTAAGAGAAAACAAACTCTACTTCCCAGAATGGCGTGCTCCACCTTCTTAGCCTTTGCTAGAAGCATGTGGCTACTAGCGCCTGAGTTGTATCCTATGGCCATCTTCTGTTTCTCGTCCTTCTCCTTTTCCTTCCTTATGTGTTCCCTAGCCATGTGGTCCATCGATTTCGTGTGGCGCCATAGGGTGTAGTGTAATCCGCTTTCCTTCCATGTGAAAGGAGTACTCATTAGTGATTCCTTGGTGGATTACTCTTCGGTCATACTGCCATGGTCGCCCAAGTAGGAGATGGCAAGCGGTCATGGGTAGTACATCACACAACACTTCGTCCTTGTATCCCCCTATAACAAATGGGATCTTGGCTTGTTCTTGAACTTTGAGGGGTGTGGTTGCGTTCAACCAATTGAGAGTATAATGATGAGTGCCAACCACTCATCAACAAGGAGCCTCAAGGCCCGGTGACTAGGGCCCGGGCCCGAGCCATGGCCCAAGCCATCACCGCCCTAGTCCACCGTGCCCTCACGAGCCAAGGCACCGAAGAGCCGCCGGCCCAAAGCCCGCACCTACTCTTGTGCCTCACCTCGAAGTAGCCAAGATGCCGATGCCTCAATGCCACGATAATCAAGCATCCGATGCTTCGACTCCAAGGTATTCAAGCACACGTCACTATCCAAGCCTTTATGGATTTTATCCCCTTTTCCCCTTTTGTCAATTAAATCATGTACTTGCCTTTCTATTTTAGGACGTGTGGACCCATTTGCATATGGGCTCCTAGTCCTTCTAAACCCTAGACTATTTAAGCCTTTCTTGGCTTCCTTTATTCACTAGTTGAAGAATAGAGAAGTGGTCATTGCCTTGGGTTAGAGGACACCTCCCCTAAGGCCTCCACTTAGTTCTTTCAACTCAAGCTTCCAAATCTCTCCTCCTCTCCCTCTCAATCTCATTTACTCTCAAGCAAACTCACTCATTTCATTAGATCCAAGTTCCATTCAGCCAAGGAACCTCAAACCGCTGCGCCGACCGCGGCATCGCTCCACCGCGAGAAGGAGGCCGCCGATGCGCACATGACCACCCTCGAGCTTAATTTGGCCACCATTTCAGCCGGCCCTCAAACCGCCGCGTCGACCGCGGCGTCGCTCCACCCCGCGCCCATCTACACCGACGCCTCCTCCCACGGCCCGGCTGAGCCCCCATATGATCAAATGGTGCAAGATCGGGGCAAGGGGCCTATGCACCCTTCACCACCTTCCGATGCCCGGGCCTTTGCCGAGAGATTGCCACTGCCCTAGGAGCCAAGCTACTACGGCCACCAACCGACGCGCGTCGACTCCCGCGGCCATCACGATGCTCGGCCGCTGTCGGGCCGGCATCTCCACCACTCTGCAGCCCCCTTCAATGGTGAGCCCTATCCACACGCCGCCCGAGCCTCCGCCGCCGATGACATACCTAACCCCCAGTATGGCTTTGACAACTTCGAGGCCTTTGATGAAGGAGATGAAGCATTTGGGGCCCATGAGGAAGATGATGTGTTTGATGAAGTTTTCCAAGAGCCATATGAGGAAGACCCCTTGGTCGACTTGCTTCCCCGCACTCATGGCCGAGGCCGTGCCCACCGCCGGCACCCTTTGGATCGCCGTGACCCCCATTGGCTACCACCACCGCCGGCTGATTTCCGAGGCCGTGGGCAAGCACTTTGCCCATACCATGATCGGCGTGATCCCGTTGGCCCTCCACAACATTTTGGCCAATGTCGGGAGATCAAGGTCTGTATTGACCCGTTTGAGGGCGAATACGACGCGGCCAAGTTCCTTGATTGGAAGCAAGCCATGGAGTATGCCCTAAACCATTGCCAATATGAGGATTATGAGCGGATTGAAATTGCCACGCTCCATTTTACCGGGAATGCCCGTGCATGGTGGTTCCGCTTCGCCACCGAGAGAGAGAGACGCCGCTTGCCCCCGGTCATGGCTTGGAACCAACTTATCCATGTCATGACCAAGCGGTATGTGCCGATGGACTACCTTGAACATATGCGCCTCCAAATTGCCCTAGCCCGCCAAGGAGCCCGTACGCCGCTTGAGTTCTTTGCCGAGCTCGAGGAGCTCATCCACAAGGCCGGCGTGTCCACCACCCCTGCCGATCTCCGCACTATGTTCTTCCGTGGCCTCGACGTGGACATTCGTGAGCCCTTGATCCTACTCCCCATCCGGGACATCAATACCCTCACCCACACGGCCATAAAGATCTACAATCAACTTCAAAAGAAGAAGAAGGCCGTGTGGGCCCGTTCGCAGCCGCCTCGGTTCTCCACCACTCCTAGCCCTTCCTTTGGTCCTCCCACGGCCAGCCGCGCCGCCTCGCAGCCACGCCCCTGCCCAACCACGACCACTGCCGTGCCCACCGGCGCCGCGCGTCTAGCTCCCCCTTCGAGGGGCTCCACACCAGGCACGCGCCCTCAAGCCCCTTCCTCCGACAAGTCAAGTGATAGGGCATGCTTTAAGTGCGTTGGCCACGGGCACTACCAATGAGATTGACCCAACAACACGTGCGTCTTGTTCTCCTCCCAAAGTGGCTACGCGTCATTTGAGGATAAAGAGGAGGACCCGGCCGATGATGAGCTTGAAGAGACCGAGGAAGCTGCCTATGAGACCTTTGATTGTGCGCCACTTGAGCATGGAGCCGACACCCCCCTTATCCTCATGGCCCGCCGCGTGCTCTCGGCCCGAGAAGTCGACATCCGGGATCAAAGAGAGAACCTCTTCCACACGAGATGTCTCATGGGTTCCGCCTCCTTGAGTGTGATTGTTGATGGAGGCTCATGCATCAACATCGTCAATGAGCAAGTGGTCAAGCATTTCAACCTCACCACCACTCCCCATCCTCAACCATATAGCCTTCAATGGCTCTCCGAAGGTAAAGGTGATGTGGTATCAAGGCAATGCCACATCACTTTCTCTATTGGGCATTATGTTGATAAAATTCTTTGTGATGTTATTTCTATGGATGCTACTCACCTTTTGCTAGGTAGGCCGTGGCAATTTGACCGAAGGGTGATCCATGATGGCTCCCTCAACACCTTTGTGTTTGTCCATGGCGGGAAGCGCATCACCCTTTTACCCATGTCCCCCCGGAAAATCCTTGAAGATCAAGTTGAGCGCAACCGCCTAAAGGCCTTGGAGGTGGCCACGGCCACGGCACCGCAGCCCATGGATGGGACATCCAACTCCGCCCGCGTTTTGACCCCTCAACGCCAAGGCAAGGGTGAGCACGCGGCTAGCTCTACCGACGCGCTCACCAACGGCCCGGCAGCCGCCTACCCATGCACGGCGCCCGGGTCGTCGGCAACTAAGGCGACCTCTACCCCGACGCCACAACGCCCGAGCAAGGGTGACCGCGCAGCCGCCGATGCCCAGCCGCTTGGCGTGGCCACCGCCCCCCCCCCCCCCAACGCGGCGCCCGTGTCGGCAGCCCCTCCTTAAGCTGCACGCCGCAACCCGGCAACCCTACAAGGGCGGTGTGAGCCCCGCCTTCTCTTGGCCCGCCAATGCCACCTCAGTTTGGTGCTTCAAGGCCGCCAACCTTGTTTCCTCTTGGTGCCCCGCCGTTGCCTCACCGCCAAGGAAGATGGCTCCTCTTTGCCGCCTTGTATCGTGGCCGTGTTGGAGGAGTTTGCCGACGTTACACCGGCCGAGCTCCCGGTTGGGCTTCCCCCGGTGTGCGTGATTGAGCATCAAATTGACTTGGTGTCGGGCGCTTCCCTTCCAAACCGGGCTGCCTACCGAGCTAGCCCCGAGGAGACCGCCGAGCTTCAAAAGCAAGTCCAAGAGCTCATGGAAAAAAGCCATGTCCGAGAGAGTCTTAGCCCTTGCGCGGTCCCGGTGCTCCTTGTGCCCGAGAAGGATGGCTCTTGGCGTATGTGTGTGGATTGCCGCGCCATCAACCAAATCACCGTCAAGTACTGCCACCCCATCCCGAGGCTTGATGATATGCTTGATGAGCTTCATGGTGCCATCTTCTTCTCTAAGGTGGATCTCAAGAGTGATTATCATCAAATCTGCATGAGAGAGGGTGATGAGTGGACGACCGCTTTCAAGACCAAGTGGCTTATATGAGTGGCTAGTCATGCCATTTGGGCTCACCAACGCCCCTAGCACCTTCATGCGCCTCATGAACCATGTTTTGAGGGCCTACTTGGGCAAGTTTGTGGTGGTCTACTTCGATGACATCCTCATCTATAGCAAGACTTTGGAGGATCACACGGAACACTTGAGGGCTGTTTTTGAGTGCCTTTGCAAGGAAAAGCTTTATGCTAACCTTGCCAAGTGCACATTTTATGCCCCCTTCACCACTTTCCTTGGCTTTGTGGTGGGCAAAGATGGGCTGTGTGTTAATGATGAGAAGGTGCGCGCAATCAAGGAATGGCCACGCCCCACAACCGCCACCATGGTGAGATCCTTCCTCAGTCTTGCCGGCTTCTATAGGCGCTTCATCCGCGACTTTAGCACCATTGTAACCCCTTTGCACGAGTTTACCAAAAAAGGTGCCGAGGTTGATTGGAAAGAGAAGCATGAATCCACCTTCACTTTGCTTAAGGAGCGCCTATGCAATGCCCCACTTCTTCAACTCCCCGACTTCTCTAAAGTCTTTGAAGTGGAGTGTGATGCCTCCAACATTGGCATTGGAGGAGTGCTTCTCCAAGACCGCCGCCCTATTGCTTACTTTAGTGAGAAACTCTCGGGCGCCTCCCTCAACTACCCCACATACGACAAGGAACTCTATGCCTTGATCCGGGTGCTCAAAACTTGGCAACATTATTTATGACCAAAGGAGTTCATCATTCACTCGGATCATAAGGCTCTTGCTTATTTGAAGAGCCAAGCTCACCTTGGTCGGCGCCATGCGAGGTGGGTGGAGTTTATGGAGACATTTCCATATGTGGTCAAGCACAAAAAAAGGCAAGACAATGTGGTGGCCGATGCACTCTCAAGAAGGTATGTCCTTCTTTCTCATCTTGATGTTAAGGTATTGGGTTTTTCTATGCTTAAATCTCTTTATTCACATGACCCTTTCTTTAGCACCATTGTTGAGAAGTGTTCCCTTAGAGGTGAGTTTGAGAGCTATTTTATGGATGAGGGTTACTTATACCGAGCCGGAAAGGTTATGCATCCCTAGCTCTTCAATTAGGCACCTCAAAGCGCCAAGCAAGCTGACTTCATCTGAGAGCTCCACGAGCGCACCCGGGCCCAACTCGAGCGGCGCGCCGCCCAATAAGAGAACCATGCCAACAAAGGCCGGCGCCGTGTCGTCTTTGCACTCGGCGACCTTGTGTGGGTCCACTTGCACAAGGAGAGGTTCAAGGACCACCGTAAGTCAAAGCTCAACCAACGCGGCGATGGCCCCTTCAAAGTCATCCGTCGCTTCGGGGACAATTCTTATGAGGTCAACCTCTCCGACAAGTATGGTGCCCATCCAACCTTCAATGTGGCCGATCTCACCCCTTATGTGCCCCCGGAATATGATGAAGAATTGGGGACAATTCTACCTTAAGAAGGGGAGAGTGATGAGTATCAACCACTCATCAACAAGGAGCCTTAAGGCCCGGTGACTAGGGCACGGGCCCGAGCCATGGCCCAAGCCATCACCGCCCTAGTCCACCGTGCCCTCATGAGGCAAGGCACCGAAGAGCCGTCAGCCCAAAGCCCGCACCTACTCTTGTTCCTCACCTCGGAGTAGCCAAGACGCCGATGCCTCAATGCCACGACAATCAAGCATCCGATGCTTCGACTCCAAGGCATTCAAGCGCGCGTCCCTCTCCAAGCCTTTATGGCTTTTATCCCCCTTTCCCTATTTGTCAAATAAATCATGTACTTGCCTTTCTATTTTAGGATGTGTGGACCCATTTGCATATGGGATCCTAGTCCTTCTAAACCCTAGACTATTTAAACATTTCTTGGCTTCCTTTATTCACTAGTTGAAGAATAGAGAAGTGGCCATTGCCTTGGGTTAGAGGACACCTCCCCTAAGGCCTCCACTTAGTTCTTTCAACTCAAGCTTCCAAAACTCTCATCCTCTCCCTCTCAATCTCATTTACGCTCAAGAAAATGCACTCATTTCATTAGATCCAAGTTCTATTCAGCCAAGGAACCTCTAGAGGAGGTTCCCTTGGCCACATAGCCGAGCGCCGCCGGCCAGCCCTAGCGTGGGCCGGCCTTCACGCCTCTTCCGCCGCCAGCCGCCCCTCCCCTTGGCAGCCCCTCGATGAGTCCAGCCTTCACCCGGCCGTGAGCCTCTCCCAAGCACCATTGGAGGTCTAACAAGCTCAAGAAGGAAGGAGAAGTCTAGCTTGGCCACGATCTAGCTCACTTGGGAAAAAAAACCTTGGCTAGAAGGTTTGATTCTCATCATATAAGGTTGTTGATGTGGTGTAGTCTTGATATGGAACCTTTCTATGACTTCCCTATCAATGATGATGCAACAAGATCCTTCAGCAATGATGAGACTACACACCTTCCCTTGGATTAGGCACCTTGTGTGGAAGATTGTCTCTCTTTGTGAAGGTATGGGTGGTCATTCGTTAGCCACCAAGGATTGTGCCCTTGATGTGAGGTTTGTATTGTTTTCTTCCCTCGGTTGTCCCCTAGGCGGGGGTGGCTTGATTCCCACATCTTCAACCTTTTTCTTGTTCCCTTGTGCAGTCCGGAGAGTGGGGCTGTCTACCGTCCTCTCTTTAGCACATTCTCTTAATTCCCCTCCTAGCACCCTCTCCATGGTGGCAAGAGCGATTTCCCTCATCTTTTTGTAGTGTCGGTCAAGCAATCTTGTGAGTTCCTCCAAGGTAATTGGCTTCTTGCTCATAGGGCGCGCCATAGTAACAACTAATTGCAAGTAACTCAAGCTACACTACTCAAAGCAAACAACTTGTGATATTAGTTAAACAAAACAAAAATAGAATTTATGAGGGTCAATAACCTTTATCTTGGGCCGCGCTTTCACTTGTCTTGGGGTCCGCCGCAACCCTAGGGTTCCTTGTCCAAGGGACTTAGCTTGTCTCCTAAGGTTAGTGCATCCAAGAAGTGATCTTGCAATCTCAAGGTAAGGACCAAGTGAGTTCTTTAGATCAAACACGAGAGTGTTGTCTAGGGTTGGAAGCGGTTGGCTTTTTCTTCAAGGTAGGGTCAAGAAAAACACCAAGATAAAGATTACCAGATAGGTCTAGATAAGATAGAGTTTAAGATAAACTTATACTAATGAAGTTATAAAAAATCTTGTTACAAGATGGCTTTTCTTGCGGGTGGGGACTTCTCAAGCCTTTGGCTGGGTCCACCTAGGGTGCGCCCTATAGGACTCCTCAAGCCTCTGGTCGAGTCCACTTCTCATGCTAGGGTAGATAACCCTTGGTGTCACACAACTATTAGTTTTATTTTTCCTTTGTTTTTCACCAATTGGGATAAGATAGAATCTTGGCAAGTCAAGATAAGATTCTATTCCAAAAAGTAACAAGAAAATATCAACTTCAATAAAATATAAATAAATCTCAACAGAATCTTATCTCAATCAAATCTACAAAATAAAATCTTTATCTTTAAGTGCTAACAAAAAGGGGGATAAGATAAGGTTGTTACACAAGATAGGATTTACCAAGATTTGGTTTTTCCTTAGGGCACAAGGCTGATTGGGGACGTCTGTTCTTTCCCTTTTCCACAGCTCCCTTTCCACTCTCCCTTGTAGGCCACTCCAACTCTCCCTCATGCCAAGGTGGGTTCGACTTGATGTCTTGGGGTCCAAGGTACGGCTGCACCAACTTGAGTGTGTTTGGTTGTAGGGTTTGGTTTGCACCACTCACAATCTCCTCTCTCCTTGGGACGTGGCTGATGTTTGGGAGTAAAAACAAAAAGGGAATTTCTCGCATCCCTTCTTTTCCAAGGTAAAAATCAGTTCTCTCACACAAAGGTACGGGGTAAACAACACAATTCTTAGCGTTTGAGATCAAGACAAGCAAATATCTAGACTTACCTCAATCAAGCTCCGATGCCAAATGATGTGATTCCCCTTAGGATCCGCGCTCAGGTTCGAGGACAAGTCACTTGGAAGGCTGCATTCTTGATGCTTCTTGCTTGGACGACAAGGCAAGCGTAAGAATGGTTCTTTGTAGGGTTTTTGTGTTAAAGAATTGCAAGAATTGACAAAAAAAGGATAGGCAACTATCCTATCTTGGATATGACTCACCAAGAGATTCAAGAAGATGATAATTCAAGCAAGGGATATTACTCACCTAAGCCTAATTACCCTGCTTCGGATATTACACACCAAAACACAAGAGTATAAGAAACCTGGATATTACGCACCAAGAATCAAACACTCAAAGAACAAGAGCGCAAGATTAACGATGGTTAAAACCAAAACGTATATTCTCAAATTAATCAAAAGCTATCTAACAAATGAAACAACGAAATACTTAAATAGAAACAAAATGCTCTCCCGAAACCCTAATTCTAGGTTCTTAAAACGGGCCTAACTTCCTCGTCATAACTCAGTTGGACATGAAACTTGGACACGATATAACTAAGCAGAAACTCTCTAATATATTCAAAGATCAGCCCAAACGCACATAGGAATCGGAGTTGTGCTTTGAGGCATCGTTAGACGTTGAAGTCGGTGCGGCACTTCGTCTTCAAATGCTCCCAAACTTGACAGAGATCCTTTAGTGGCCTTATCTTGAAGATAGACGTCATTGGCACTCGAATTCGAAGGCCTTTGTGTGGAGGTTTGGAGAAACCCTAATGTGGTTGGCGTTGCGCGGATCATCATTGACTTCCTCTTGATTCAGTGCTCCCTGGTTGCCAAGATAGTCTTGAATATCCACAAACAATTGTCGTGCTTGTGCACGAGTGATAGCTCCAGCTGGTTTGTCTTGCGCCCGTGTGGCTGCATGCGTGACCGAACACGTAGTTGGTCTTGATGGTTCTTCTTTTGGTGTGAGCTCTTTATTGATCTTGATGTGACACAGGCATGATCACATCAATTGTATCAGTAACGTATTTGTTGTTATTATAAGAGAGTGTACCTCTCATGGAAGGTAACTTGAGATTGTTCTCTTCATACCTCTCGCGGAAGGCCTATGAGACGGCACAACATCTAACGTGTGAGGCGACTTAAGAGGCCTACTACAAGGTTATTTTGGAGGAGTTGTGTTAGGATTTAAGTATACCTTTTCCAGTCAATTCCCACAAAGAAGGCCATCTTTGGGTTGGATTTCTTTTTTTTGGGGGCGACTCTTGGGCTTTACTGCATTTTGTTCTTCCAAACTTGTCAAATGTGAATGTGTCCATTCATGTACAGTATTAGCATATTGGTGTTACTGATCTACTGATAGTTGTGGAAACTCATTGTGGTAGAAATCATACATGAGACATCTTGCAACTCTACGCTTGTAATTGTCATCATCCTCGTTCCGGACTGTGGGAGCCGTATTTATCCCGACCTAAGTATACAGCCCAAACAGGAGGGAAAGCCCATTTGCTAGGACGGTTCAACACAGAGCAAAGCCCAAACGGCTCTTTCCAGATTTAGTCCGACTGTACGGTCCGAAGGCCCCCTTCTCGGTCTGACCAAGCAGCTCCTTCCCGGCCTAGTCCGGCTACGCGGCTCGAGGCCCCCTTCCCGGCCTAGGTCGGCTATGCGGCAAATGGCTTGTTGGCCTTAGGTGCATAAGGAGAAGGCAACAACTCGAAATGCGATTCTCGATTCTCTCCTTGGTTTGCCTCTCTCTCCCACCCCATCGGCTAAACACCGAAAGCTCCATCTTTCCCTACTCTCACCCCTGTTGTTCTCACTGTTCATTTGCCTCACCCCTCTTTTTGCACCATTTGCGAGTTGAGCATTGACTTGAGCATCAGAGTGGCAAGCTCGAGGCAACCTCGGGCCGAGGTCGGACGACGTTTGACGTGACCAGAGGCAGCCGACGGGGAACGAGGAGAAAGGCATTTGAGGGAGATGATCCAAAGTTGGTTCTATGTGGACCGCCAACAATTTCCTCTCGGAAAACTAGACGATCACACTAGCGCCGACCGCGGGGACTCCTCACACAGCTAGTACACCTTCGGCCATGTCAGACGCCGAGTCCACCACTTGCACCGGCCAGACTGGGTTCAACGAGTTCCCAACCCCAAGCGCATAACACCGTTTCATCAACATGAAGGAAGAGTAGTTTCAGGGCTTCTAAGGGTGGCAGTACACATGCATGTCGTTTTGGGGGCCCGTACGCACCTTAGGGAGTTAATCCTTACACGCCAACGGAGTCGTACCCTTAACACGTTCCCACAAGAGCCTTACCCACCCTATGGGTACGGATACATGGATCCGCTCGGACCACCAATGCCAAACCCCCCCTCCGTCCCCACGAGGAGCAAAGCAAGCCAGACCTGCACCGCACGCTGGCCCCCACCAGCTAGCTCTAGTGGCCAGCGGGCTCGGCAGGCACCATAATTGAGAAAATAGGCATAACTTTTCGCACACAGAGCCCCATCAAGCCACAGACAACCCCGAAGCATGCCAAGATATCGCCGACCTCGTGGCCCTGTACGGCTCCATTGCTTTCACAAACGAGGTACTAGTGGCAATCCCTCAGCTCGATGTCAGTGCCATTCCTACCATAGGGGAATACGCCAGCGAGTGAGATCCCCAGGACCGCATCTCGAAGTACAAGTATGCGATCTTGTCCTGTCGAGCGGATGAGTCGACAATGTGCAAGTTGTTCCCCAACTCGCTTAATGGGGCAGCCCTGATATGGATGATCGATCTCCTGGCAGAAAGCATCGACAGTTTCACCCAGCTAGAGGAGTCATTCCTAACACACTTCGGAAGTTCATGGAGGAGGCGCCGTGGAATGCAAGAAATCTTCGCCAGGGGCTACAGAGCCATGAGTCGCGGAGCCGGAAGGAACCGAGGGCCACCTCCTCCACCCTCACCGCGGAGGGATAACTTTCCACCCCCAGACAGGTGCGTAGGGACAATCGCAGGGGGTGCGATCCCCTGGGGAGACAACGTGAGAGAAGCACGAAGGTATGCACGTGGAGGAAGGCACAACTCTACGATGCCAGTACTCAGCGTAGCCAACAGCTTACCGATAGGGCATCAACTCTCATTCACAGAGGCGGACGCAGAGGCCATGGATGTCCCTCACTATGACCCTTTGGTCATACATGCCCAGTTCGGAACAAAGCTCATCAAGAGGGTCCTCATTGATATGGGAAGCTCCATCGACATTCTGTACTGGGATGCCTTTTTGCAATTAGAGATCCCGCCCGCAGAGCTCCGGCCCACTGATTGCACGCTAGTTGGTTTCTCGTGAGAGAGAGTCAACGTCTCCGACATCATCACCTTGGACCTCATCCTAGGTGATGAGGGAGGCCCGCGTAGATCTGAATCGGTGGATTTCATGGTCATGAGGATACCCTCCGTGTACAATGCAATCATGGGGCGAGTGTCCCTCAACAAGTTCCAAGCAGTCGCGTCGTTGTACCACCTCCAGGTGAAATTTCCAGTCCGCGGGGACGTAGGAGAATCAAAGGGCCGGCAAGAAGAAAGCCGAGCATGCTATTTAACCACCCTGAAAGGAAAGGGCCTTGTAGAGCAAGTTTTACAAGTTCAGGAGCTCGGGTCGGAAGCAGGATCCTAAGAGGGAGTCCAAGAGCAAACCAACTTGGAAGTACGTGAGCAAGCACACCAGATTGTCGAGGACGAGGAGACAATAGCAATAACTCCTTTCGGCAAAGAGAACGAGATGCTGCTCTTGGGGACCGGCCTGGGTGTGAACGACCAGGAGCAAATTGAGAAGCTGTTGGGGAAGTCCAGGGACATGTTCGCCTGGACGCCAAAGGACCTAATTGGCATTCCCCAGACGCTGATGACCCATAGCTTTAATATCATCCAAGGAACCAAGCCCATGAGGCAGAAGAAGCGAAAGCAAGCCAGTGATAAGGACGAGGGGGCCCGCGAGGAAATCCTCAAGCTCCTGTCAGCCGGATTCATCCGGGAGGTGCAGTATCCCTTCTGGCTAGCCAACGTGGTCATGGTCAAAAAGTCGAGTGACAAATGGCGAATGTGTGTAGACTTCACCGACCCGAATCAAGCTTGCCCCAAGGATAGCTACCCGCTCCCCTCTATTGACCGCCTGATGGACTCCATCGCAGGGCATGAGACCCTAATCTTCCTTGATGCATATACCGGCTAAAACCAGATCAAGAGGAATCCCCGTGATGAGGAGCACATGACTTTCATTACGGAGGCGGGAACTTATTGCTATCGTGTGATGCCCTTCTGCCTTAGAAACGTGGGAGCTACTTTCAAGAGGCTCGTAGACCGCATTTTTTCGCGACATGAGAGATAAGACGGTAGAAGCCTATGTGTATGACATTGTCGTGAAGAGTCAGTATGCTTCTGAGCACGCAGCCGATCTTCGTGAAGTCTCCAACACCCTAAGAAGCAATGGAATGAGTTTGAATCTCAAGAAGTGTGTTTTTAGAGTACAAGCAGGCAAGTTTTTAGGTTTTTTGGTCAGCATTAGAGGAATCGATGTTAAATCAGAGAGGGTTGAAGCTATCTTGGCAATGACCGCCCCGCGGAACATTAAAGAGGTGCAACGTTTCCTGGGTGCAGTGAACTACTTGGGCAGATTTTGTGCCCGGTTGTAGGAAAGAAGTCTCCCCTTCTTCAAGGCCCTTCACAAGGTCCACAACTTTGAGTGGACGCCGAAGTGTGTGGCAACTTTCGAGGAATTGAAGAGCCACTTGAAGCAATTGCCTACCCTGGAGGCACCCATGCCTGGAGTAGAGCTCCAACTCTACATCGTGATGGGGGATACTGCAATCAACATCATCATCGTGAAGGACGAACGAGTGAAAGTCTACTTTGTGAGCAAGACTATGCTACCCGCGGAGACACAATATTTGCTCGTGGAGAAGCTAGCTCTAGCAGTCGTCACGGCCTCTCGCAAGTTAAGGTCGTACTTCCAGGGTCACCCCATACAAGTCCTTTTTTACTTCCTATTGGAAAACGTGCAGTTGAAGTGGTTTTTGGTTGCACACTTCGACTCCCAACCCTTGACCTTGGAAGGGAAAACCACCCTCCTATCAGCCTCCACCTTCAGTGTGAAGTAGCCAGGCTTGAAGGTCCGGGCCGAGAATAGGGTGACGAATTATCAAAATGTAGGGTGAACCCCCATCTCATGGCACCTCACCAGGATAACAAATATCCACCTCCACGCGTTCGGATGCAACAGGACGCGACCCCCAAGCCCCTCAGCAACTCGAACACTAGGCCATGGGCCAGATACCGCAAGCCGGCCTTCAAAGGCCTCTAGATTGGTTGCCACCTCTTCTGGGTACGCATAAAAGGAACAACCCTTGGGCAAATGCAATGCATGCGAGACGTCAGGAGGAAAGTTGTACTCCTCCCGGATTGCCTGAAGGTCCACGTATGTGAGAGAGGAACAATGGCCATGCTCGCGTGCAAACTTCTGAAGTCATCATACCCCTTGAGCCGGATTCTCTCGGCTTGAATGGGAGCAACGACCCTGCCACGGGGGTTCCAAGCCGCCCCACCCAAGCCAGCATTGCCAAATGGCGACCACGAGGGAGTGCTAGAACCATTGTCGACATCCCGCCCAACCTCCGCTTGGGGCTCCACCGCTTGGGGCTCTGTCGTTCGGGTCTCTATCGCTTGGGGCTCCACCCTTGGAGGCCCCACGCTGACCACCGACACCCTCCGACCACCGGGCCCTATCAAAAGATCATCTCTGTCACTGGAACTCGAAGAAATCTTTTCTCGAAGTTGGGGCTTTTGGGAGAAAAGCGAGACCCGCTTGAAAGGAAACGCGAAGGAAGAAAAGAGAAGGAAAGACTAACCGCCTCAGCCACAAGCAAGCTCGACGGTACTTGGATGAAGAAAATAGGAGGGGGGGGGGGGGGGGAGTCGCCGTAAAGCAAGAGGAAGAGAGGCGATGACGGCGGAGCACTAGAAGCAAAGTTGTTTGCTGTAAGCGAGAGTTTTTTTGATTGACAAGCAAATAGAGAATGCAAAAAAGAGGGGAAGAAAAGGCAAAAGAAGGCTGCTTACCTACCAATTAAAGACAATATACCTTGGTCCACCTTTCACCTTCCAATGAAGAAGCTCGAACGGAGGGAATGGCAACTGTCACAAATCAAACGCTTCGAAAATAGATCAGGCGACGTTCAAACTTCCATCGTAGACCTAGTAACCGATACGCAGACGATGAATGAAATCGGCAAGCCATGGGCGAGTATAAGTCACAGAGTCTAGAGCAATCTTTCAGACCCAGTGATCGGTCCATGGGCGATGAAGCAGCAATAAGCCAAAAGCAAAGTTATATCAAGCAAGACGACTTTGTGAAGTCCGCAGGCACTACCCGCGGCCTATAACGAAGCACAGAGAAGAAAAGCCAGTACAACCGCAAGCAAAAGAGAAGCAAGCAATGGATAAAAGTCTTATTCATTATTCGGGTCAATCAAAATACAAGGGGAGATTACAAGTAGTCAGCCTATTTCAGCCGCAAGTATACAAGAAAGAATCTAGCAAAAAAGGAGAACGAAGACGAGAAGGAAGGCGAGCACCGTCACGAGCCGCGAGTTGTAAGGCCTCCGCAGGAACTACAAGCCTGGGGATTAGAGGTGAATGTGAACATGACCCATGAGCCTCCCGACAATACCCCAAACTCGAAGAGCACGCAAAACCCGCAGAGGGAAAAATGCAAGGGGAACCCGCCGTGTGGGAAATAAGGCCAGCTTGACTCCTTTTGATTGAGGGTCTCCGAGGAGCATCTTCTCCTCGCTAGCCGCCCGGCATCGCTGGTACGCGCTCCCCGTCCACGGCCTCAGGCGTCGCAACCACCCTATGCACCACGACCTGGAAGGCGACAAGACGAAGAAGGGCCCCTCCATTCGAAGGGAAGCAAAACGCTGCCCTCACGACCCATGCTCCACCTCGCTCTGCTTCCCCTAGACCGAGAGGTGATTTCTCCTTCTCGTCCAGGTGGTCGCGGCGCTCCAAATCCAAGAGCGTCCAGAGGGACATCAACCACATCCCATCTCCCTTGAAGCACCTCTTCCTGAGGCGTTCCCATCCCTCCTGGAGGAGGGATAAAGGAGGAGAATAAGAGGCAACGACCCGTAAGAACTCAGAGCCACATTCATACAGACTTCATATGCTATTGTTGGTGTAAACTGACATCGCAATCCATGGACGCCAAGTAACAACACCCTCCCGGCTCGAAGGGAACTCCTTCCCTCCTGTGATCACGCGGTGTAGTAATCAGCAAAGAGAAAGAGAAGAAGCAAGTAGATCCGCATTTAGCCGAAAAGCTTGGACAAACAAAGAACTGCAAGAAAAGAAACAAGTTGTTAGAGCAAGCGCTAGAGCAAGTGTTTGGAGCAAGTATTTATAGCAATCTGGGAAAGGAGGGAAAATCAATCTGAGTAAAATGTGAAACAAAACTGCATTTTTTATAGCCATCCTTCCATGAGAGTCGTGAGGGACCCACCAGTTGTCCTCCAATAATGGCAAGAAAACAGTCTCTTCCTTCACGGCCAACTTATGAGGTCCTCCTTTCAAGATCAAGCCCCCCGACCGGGTAGAACCTCGACCGTGTGGCTTGAGGGGTTGTGTGGGAGCCGTATTTATCCCGACCCAAGTATACGGCCCAAACATGAGGGAAAGCCCATTTGGTAGGACAACCCAACACAGAGCAAAGCCCAAACGGCTCTTTCTGGGTTTAGTCCGGCTCTACGGTCTGGAGGTCCTCTTCTCGGTCTGACCAAGCAGCTCCTTCCCGACCTAGTCTAGCTACACGGCCCGGAGGCCCCTTTCCCGGCCTAGGTCGGCGACGTGGCAAAGGGCATGTTGGCCTCAAGTATATAAGGAGGAGGCATCAACTGGAAACAGGATTCTCGATCCTCTCCTTGGTTTGCCTCTGTCTCCCACCTCATCGGCTAAACACCAAAAGCTCCATCTTTCCTCACTCTCACCCCTGTTGGTCTCACTGTTCATTTTCCCCACCCCTCTTTGTGTACCATTTGCGAGTTGAGCACTGACTTGAGCATCGGAGTGGCAAGCCCGAGGCAACCTCGGGCCCCTCTTCTTGTTTCAGGTCTTGAATCGAGGTTGGATGGTGTTTGACGTGACCGAAGGCAGCCGGTGGGGAACGGGGAGAAAGGTATCTGAGGGACATGAGCCAGAGTTAGTTTTATGTGGACCACCAACTATTTTCTCTCGGAAAACCGGACGATCACAGAGACATCAACATCAATATCAAGATGCTTCCAAAAACTATTAATAGCACTAGGGGAACTCCTATCCTCTGAAAACAAGGTAATCCATATGTAATTCGCAGGAGACAAGAACAATTGCTCTGAAGCGCACATGTGTCCGTCACATGCTTGTATTCTGTCATAAAAAATTCCATGACCTTGTGGGATAAAACATGCTGCAACAACTTGAACACTTGTAGAGTTGAACCAGATGCATCAAAATTGACCAAGACTTCCCAAAAGAAGCTTTAATCTCACTAATCTGTATGGCAAGCAATGAGTGCATTATGCTAAAGACACAATTGATTGCATTTGTTGGGGTGCCAAGGAACTGTTTCAGCACAACATGAGTACCTTTAACCCTGTAAAAGTCAAGATAATGAAATATATTGTGAATAATTTCCATACAAATAGAATGACAAAACCAGAACCTTAAGTTACAAATACCTATTTGTCGTGTGAGTATCAAAATGAGTTACTTTGTCCATCCAAGCAGATACAATTTGTTGGATCGTTAGAGTTACGTGTGAGGGAACAAAATCTTTGTTCCCACAGAAGATGCAGCGGATTAAAAACAGCAAGAAAGATAATGAACGAAATCACGATGTATAGTGGAAACCCTGATTAGCAAAACTAGCTTCTCAAGGAAAAACCACTACCTTCAAGCTTCCGCTTGAGAGGATTTTGAAGCGTGTACTTGTCTTATTGATTTCTTGTTTGATTACACTTGTATCCTGGACTTCGACCTCTAAACAACCAGCTAGACTCGAAGACTCTTCTACAACGATGAATCGAACTCAACCCTCAAAGACTTACACACACCTCACTTCTTTTCTTTCTCTTTTTCGTTCTCTCAGTTTTTCGTCGTCCAAAGCCGTACCTAAGAAATGAATCCTCACTTCACTTAAATACAACTCGGCTAAACCCTAATCATAACAAGATATGATATTCTAAAATCGGATTACAAAAGATATGATTTTGTTGGAAGAATAATATCCCAACCGATTATATTAATTAAGGAAGGAGTTCCTTAATTAATCCAATCGAAAGGATATTCTTCTTCTCTCTCCAATTGCCTTATCTTAGGAAAGATTCCTAAGATAACACAATCGAGTTTTCTCTCTCCATATCTTCGCGCAATCCGGCTTGATCCTTGGAGCCGAAGTCTTCATCCTTTACCGCGTGTGCTTCTTGATTTGTTTCCTTAATTCAACACGCTGGATTTCTTCTTTCCTTTTGCAGCCTTGATCTGGTCCGTCACTTCAGTTCCTTGAGAGGTAACAAAGCACTTGACATGACTTTGTTCCCTCTGAGATCCTTTGCTGCAAAGCTCCCTGGGATAACTTCCCTTGTCCCTGAAACACTTGGTACACATATGAGTTGAGTGTTTGTTACTATCAAAACCTAAGGAATTCAACAAATTCCCCCTTTTTGATGGTGACAAACACCCTTAACAAGAAAGCATATACCAACTAGAAAAAGACAAATATGACATGAAAGTTTCCCACTAAGACACAGTTAGTTCCCTTAGTTCAGCAATACATTTTACCTGTTCTGTTCCCCCTCAACCAATGCTACCTGTCATATTCCCCCTTTTGGCATCATCAAAAACATCAGTAAAGAGTTAGAGAGGAAAAGTCAAGGCCAGATAAACACAAACACCCCTGGTCATTAATTAAAAAAGAACTTAAAAACATGCAAACACCGTCAAGACAGACAAAACATCAAAACATAGTCAAAATGCCACACCAGGCACACAAACCAGGTAACAAGAAAAACAACTAAGAGGGAGTAGATGGGCAAGGGAACAAAAGAGGGGTAAGGACAGCAGGTAAGCGATCAGGCATCACTGTGACCAGCCGGTTGAGCCGATGCGTAATGAGAGATAAGCGCACGCACATCTGCCATGAGACGTCTCACATCCTTGCAGAGACTTCTCACATCCCTCCCCAGAGACAAATTCTCGTTCAGTTCCCCCTCAGAGCTGTCGGCCTCAGAAACCTCCATTGCCTCGGAATCCTCTACTGCCTCAGAAGCTGTAGGGGCACTCTCAACCTTCACCCAACCTTCATTTTCTTGAAGAACGAACTGCATCTTGTGCAGGTTACTGGCGTCGAACGGACGGGAGAAGATGCTCACGTCCTCCGACGGGTTGTACACTTTATGGTACTCAAGAATTTTCTTGACAACCCGTGGGATGGGAAGAGCGTGCTGGAGAGTGTTCCTGGCATGGGCCATGTGCTACATCAGAATCTTCGGCAGGCTAATGGGCTCCTTCTTCAGCATTAGGGACAGTAGGACAATGTCCAAGATTAGAAGCCGATTTCTCTTCTGTCCCCTTGGCGTGATGTTGCTGATGAGGAAGTGGTACAACACTTTGTTGATAGCGGACATCTCTGAGATGTCGAGATCAGCACTCCCCTGAGGGTTCTCAATACCAACAACAGCTAACACAGCCTCTGAGTAGGCAAAGTCCTTCGGCCACCTTCCTTTTGGGTATTCCCCATACCCTTCATGTGGAACGCCCAGAGCAACACCAAGCTCAATGCTTGAGAACATGTGGACCTGCCCTTCCATCTTGTAACTCCCCAGAACAGCGTGGGGGCGAACTTCCATCGTGTAGGTTGAGTAGAACTCCCTTAGCAGCATCTCATCCATCTCCTCTTCCTCTACAAACGGATTGCTCCATTTTTGGGTCTCCAACAGATCATGCACCCCTTCCAGATGGTTCTCCAGTAGGAACCCAGGGACGACTCACAGCTCCTTGACCACCGACTTATGGCTCATGTCTTTGACATCATCAGCCACCCCCTTTCCTTTGGCTTTGGCCGGCTGACGACGTTGGCTTTAACGGACATGAGCGGCAGACACCTTGGCTTTCTTTGCATTATTCCCCGAGAGGGGTACTGACTCCTCATCGGAGCTGACCGTTATCGCCTTCTCAGACTTCCTCTGAGAGCGTGTCTTCCGCTTGGAGGAGCAGGCAGTCTTCACCCTGCCAGAAGTCTTAGGAGCCTTTGGGGGCTCCTCCTCATCAACTTTCTCAACCAGTTCCTTGTTGAGGTCCCGCACAACCGACTGAATCTTCTCCTTCACAGCAAAGTGCTCCTCAACTGTGACCGGGGTCTCTTGACGGGGCATATTCTCCATCTCCTCATCAATGGGGTCAGGATGGGTTGGAGAGGAATGGACCTCCTCTATTTCAATAGAGGAGATGGCAGTTGGGACGGCTGGAGAGGTTTTGGGGTTAGGGTTTTGTAGAGCGGGGTCTGTGTTTGGGGATACGAAGGGGACCATGGCGAGTTGGTCCTGGGTTGGTGATGGTGGAGGGGTAACAATGGTGGTTGCTGGAGTGGTGGAGGTGGAAGGTAGGGATTGGGTAATGGAGGCGAGGAGAGCGGGGTCGGTTCCCATGGAGGACAGTTTGGTGAGGAAGGTTTGGAGGTCTTGGGCGATGGTGTTGGGGAGGTTTGAGTTGGAGGCCATTTCTGTGAGAGAGGGAGAGTTCTGGGAAGACGAGAGACAGAGAGGAAGGGAGAGATTGCTTAAGGAAGATAAGGAAACAGTGAGGAGGAGACTTACCCGGAGACTCCAATTTATAATCTTCACCGAATCTTCTAGTATTTCCAAAGATAAATTCAAATCTTATCAGTTTCCAACAGATAACAATTGCAATCTTCCAACTTCCCAAAATAAAATCAGAATCTCTTCCAAATCCGACTTAGCCAGCCGAATTACTTTTCCCAACTCCTTTCCATCAAATCAGCCCTAAATACTTAACGCGGCCCAACATAGACTTCCATCATTATACCCTGCAAACACACGTCACCTCAACCTGCAAGTCACAGAAGCCGAATCATTTTCCCGCCAAACCAAAAAGTAGTAGGGTGTGATGCTGGGGGTTAGTTACCAGAGAGGGTACAAAAGACCATCACACCAAAATATATGATATTTGCGATTGATTTTTACATCATGCCTGAGGGGTCTCCAGTTTTGGATGATAAGAGGGGCTCATAGGAGACTTTAAACATGGCGGTCTAGGTAAGCTGTAGAATCAACTATCATTTGGGCTTATGATGAGGGAACAAAACATCAAGTTGATTCTTTTGGGTTGAAATAAAGCTGATTCATGTGACAAATGATGACATAGAAGATCATGCACGACATTCAGTACATCAAGGAAGTAGAAGCACATATTCAAGTCGAATGTTTAATTAATACCCAAGGAAGAGAATGCATAACAAGACATGAAAGTTCAACTTTCACAATTTACCACGTAATCTAGCCAATCATCGAGGGAACACAACAAATAGACATGTAGTTAGGGGAACAAACCAGGCTTCATATGGAACTGAATGTAGAGTTCCCCAACAGGTGTCCTAATGAGAAAACTGGCGTTTGATCCTTTGATCTACAAGTTTCCCTGTATGCCAATCTTTCTCGACACAGTGATGTCTTTCCTAGATGTACATGGTACCTGAGTATTCAAACAAGGAACAATTTAGACATTAAGTCCTTATCCACATCTCCATTTCCTTTACCTTTGATACCAAGCCTTTGAGTCTCAACCATTCCTGCAGGAGTGAGGTGAGACTCGCTTCGTTCCCTGTCAAGTAACTGACCCTTGTACGAATGAAATACCGGGAACTTTCCTCACTTTATTCTGCACAGAAAGAGTTAGTTCTTGCGAACCCAGACAAGCTTATTCTTTCTGGGCACAGGAGCAACAAATCTAATCTTAGGAGGTTCAGCATTCATTTGCTCTCTAGTAGTGTGAGCAATCTCCTCATTGTGCTGCTTCAGAAGGCACTCTTGCTTGTAGTGACCAGAGTGTCTGCAATACCAACAGACCCTATGGCACTTCAGATCTGCATACTTGCTCTTTCCATGCCAAATTGTTTTGTTAGCAATCCTTGAATGAAAATCAATATTATTGGACTTACTGCTTTGAGATTGCTTCAACCAGATAGCGTGAGCCTTCTGTCCATGATACCAAGCCTTGCCCTCCTCAGTTGAGTTTGAACAGTCTTTTCCTTTGTTCCCTCCGGAGGAACTGTCCCCCTTTTCTTTTACAGACTGTTTTCCTTCAACTTTAGAGCCTTTTTGCTTGGTTCCATCAACAGGAAGTTTGGGTTGATAGCCAATCCCAAAGTGAGGTACTTCCTTTGACTCAGTCTTATTTTCATTCTTAGCTGCAACAAAGACAATACCTTTTGGCTTGTCCTTCTGTTCCTCACTGAGTTTAGTTAGATTGCTAGAAAGTTTTGCAGTTCCTAGTTTCAACATTAATGACTCAACCTCGAGTGAGGAAACAGAGGACTCCAGAGACACAATCTTTTCAGTGAGTTTGGGACACTCAGAGCAAGAGTTTGAAGGAGAGGATGAACCTTTCTCAAGATTGAGGACTTTGTCAGCCCAACCCTGATTTTCTTCGATCAAACTTGAGATCGATTCATCTTTCTCTTCAATTTGCTCACTAAAAAGACTATTCTCATGAACAAGTTTCTTAATGAGAGATATCAAGCTCTCTTTAGATTTGTTTTTTAAGCTTGATACTAGATGAGATTCAGTTACCTCATCGTTGAGTACCTCTCCCTTTGATTCATTTGGTTCTTCAATGGCCATCAAGCAGACATCCCAGGTGGCAACCATTGCTTGCTTTCCTTCATTTGCTGGAGGCATTCCTGCCTTTTTCTTGAAGCAGTTTCTGGCCATATGTCCCTTGTTCTGACAGTGGTAGCACACCACATCTCTTAGGTCTCTGTTCCCTTCGGAGGAACTCGACGAATCCTTGTTTCGAGACCATATCTTCCTCATGGCTCTTGTGATGAGCGCAACATCTTCATCACCATCTTCATCTTCATCTTCGACTTGGGACAAGTCAAATGCCCTTTCCACCTTTAAGGCAATGCTCTTCGCCTTCTCCTCTCCCTTCTTGTTTAGCTTGTGATTATAGACAGAGGCGTTGCTTTCCAGCTTAGCAACAACCTCTTCCATGGTAAGAGTCTTGACATCTGTCTGAGAGTATAGAGCAAGAGCAATGGCATCCCACTGAGAGTTGAGGCCTTGCATGAAGTGGTGAGTCAGCTTCCAGTCTGGCATTGCTTTACCAAGGAACTGAAGCTGACCAATTAGCCCCTGGAATCTGGAGTAGTACTCCTGAATGTGTTCATCTTTTCCCTGAGAGACTTGGTCGTACTCATTTATCAGAGAGAGAATCCTGTTCTTCTTGGCATCTTCATTTCCTTGATGAAGGCATTTCAGGGCATCCCAGATGTCCTTGGCTGTCTTATAGCTCATGATTTTCTTGAGATCGGAGGGAAGAAGAGCCATGTTAAGTATCTTCTTGGCCCTGTTATTTTTCTCCAACTTCTTCCAGTCATCATCGGTGTAGTCGACTTTTGGTTTTGGCTTCGTCTCATCCTTCTCATTTTTGATAGCCAAAGGTCTAACTTCAATGACTCTTCAGATCTGTCCATCAAGGGAACAGATGTGGGACTCAATTTGCTCCACCCACCAGTCATATTCACCGGCCTTCAGAATTGGAGGCTTCCAGAATGAATCACCGATTGCATTGCTTGACGACGACATCTTTCCTGCAAATTCTGTAACGAAAACAATCTAGAGCACCAGGCTCTGATACCAATTGTTGGATCGTTAGAGTTACGTCTGAGGGAACAAAAGCTTTGTTCCCACAGAAGATGCAGTGGATTAAAAACAGCAAGAAAGATAACCAACGAACTCACGATGTATAGTGGAAACCCTGATTAGCAAAACTAGCTTCTCAAGGAAAAACCACTACCTTCAAGCTTCCTCTTGAGCGGATTTTGAAGCGTGTACTTGTCTTATTGATTTCTTGTTCGATTACACTTGTATCCTGGACTTCGACCTCTAAACAACCAGCTAGACTCGAAGACTCTTCTACAACGATGAATCGAACTCAACCCTCAAAGACTTACACACACCTCACTTCTTTTCTTTCTCTTTTTCGTTCTCTCAGTTTTTCGTCGTCCAAAGCCGTACCTAAGAAATGAATCCTCACTTCACTTAAATACAACTCGGCCAAACCCTAATCATAACAAGATAGGATATTCTAAAATCGGATTACAAAAGATATGATTTTGGTGGAAGAATAATATCCCAACCGATTATATTAATTAAGGAAGGAGTTCCTTAATTAATCCAATTGGAAGGATATTCTTCTTCTCTCTCCAATTGCCTTATCTTAGGAAAGATTCCTAAGATAACACAATCGGGTTTTCTCTCTCCATATCTTCGCGCAATCCGGCTTGATCCTTGGAGCCAAAGTCTTCATCCTTTACCGCGTGTGCTTCTTGATTTGTTTCCTTAATTCAACACGCTGGATTTCTTCTTTCCTTTTACAGCCTTGATCTGGTCTGTCACTTCAGTTTCTTGAGAGGTAACAAAGCACTTGACATGACTTTGTTCCCTCTGAGATCCTTTGCTGCAAAGCTCCCTGAGATAACTTCCCTTGTCCCTGAAACACTTGGTACACATATGAGTTGAGTGTTTGTTACCATCAAAACCTAAGGAATTCAACACAATTCTTTTCTTATATGGATTGAGCCAAGTCCTCTTAACATATGCAACTAAATTAGGCACGTAACTCTAGGAAGACTCAAGACGTGCAAGGTCTAAAAAGTATACCCCTCGCTCTTTGAGTCAAACAAGGACATGTAGTCATTTGCAAACTTGATTCCAGTATCATCATCCTTGCATAACTTCTTTTCCTTGTCCACGATAGTATTGTTCATATGTTGACGACACAATAGGTGCATTGTGGTAGGAAAAACATTGTCTACTGCATTCATCGGTGTCTTCTCTCTATTAGTCACAATTGCAACTGGTGTCTCTTTAACCATATCACACATTTCAGCAATTTGAGTGACAACCCAAGTGTAGTTGTCCTATTTCTCCTCATTTATGAACACAATATTGAAGTTATTCCACGTCGATGTGAATCCAATTATTTCAAAACAAGGCATGTGTTACCTATTCATATATTAAGTTAACTAAATATGTGCTTAAGTTGTGACAAATTGTGTTAAATTTAAAAAGTAATAAATTCAAAATACATGTATGTATTGTAGGTTGAATCCATAATCAACACATTTGGAAATGCTTTTAAAAGACACAATGATTCTAGATGTGCCCACATAGTGTCACTTATAATATTTGTACCTGATTTCATCCAGTTCCATTGAAAGTAGCCCAATCTCGTGGTCTCAAGGAAAAAGTGTTGTAACATAGTGTGTCCATAATCAACACATTGTCTTGCTGATATGTGGTGAGATTGTCCTTATCATTCCTTAGTGCAATCATGATTTGTTTTACTGATTGATAGTGAGGTTCCTTGTCAATTCATACTTTGCCTTGGTCAATTTTCCAGCAATTGAATGACCATGTAAACTTTTTCCAATCTTGTGGTTATGGTTGTAGCATATAACTTCAACTTTCCATGAATCTCATACATGCTCGTAACACTTCAAAGTGAAAGGACACCCACTTTTGTTTGTCTTGGTAATTTCCTCCTTGCCTTTCAAGGGAGTGTAATGTCCATATCTTTCACACGTCAACCATGTCCTTCCAAGCATTAAAATAATACTTTTATCATACGATGTATCTTTATGCACATACAATTCTTCCTTCCAATAGCTTTCACCAAATTTATTGCTTCATCTCGACTACATAATGTTTGATCCGTTGCAAATAATTCAGAATAATCAATATAATATTCTTCTTTACTTTCAATCTAATCATTTCTATCTCAGTCAAAATCTAATGAAGATGGTAATACATCTGTAGGTTGACTCTAGATAGGGTCATTATTGTTCCACTGAAAATGATATGCAGGAACCAAATGCAGATTAACATCATCACCCTAATAGTAGTCATAAGCTTGTGACATATGTGTTGTAGGCTACTGATACTGCATATTATCCTTAATCCCAATATAAACTTCATGTTCAACCTGATTCAAACAAAATAGAAGTTAATCATGAGTTTGAAATCGAGGGGAAAAACACGGTTTTCCCGTCCAAATACAAATGGACAGTAGTGACACGTCCATCCAAGGTGTGTGGAGTATCTGAATCTGTCCACACAAAATGTGTGGACAACAACTTTTTGTCTGTGTAAAACTACTGGATAGTTTGCAAACTGTCCATTAAAATTACATGGACAACAAAAAAGCTGTAACAAAACCATAAAACCTAAACATAAAAAAACCAAAAAACATACAATTCATAAGTTGAGGCCCTACACCCTTTCATATTCCTTAATTGCTTGACCAAAAGCATGCTGTATTTCAAAAACCCTAGTCATAAAAATTGAGCTTGAAACATCAATAATCTATAAAACTAAACCTTTATTCTTATATTCGTATGTAAATCTCCAAATATTCAAACCTAGAACATAAACTTTAAATGAAACGGAACAAAACTTTCACCCTAAACCCTAATAAGACATAACATGAAGCATATTTACAAAATAATATATAAAACTTAAACCTTTAACAAAAAAACAAGAATGTACCTCATTTTGGGAATAGTTCAATGACATATCTTCTAAACCCTTGTTTAACTCTTCTTCATACGACATAGTTCAATGAGTTTGAGAGAAGTGGAAGAACTTTTGTTGTTTTCATGAACAAGAATATGGAAGAGTTATGGAAGAGTTATGGAAGAGTTGTGGAATAGTTATGGAAGAATTACAATTGATATGGACAATAACCGACCATATTAATGGGGTAGATGTTGGTAAGTAAGAGTAATAAATGCGTATTTTTACATTTAACGATTGAATTTGTCTGTCCAAAATGAACGGACAACTGATATCTGGCCGTCCAAAATTTATGGACAAATTCAATTTGTCTGATGTTTCTCAGATGGACTTTATCAGTTTGTCCATTTATTTTTGACGTACGGCTGCACCAACTCTCCCTTGTAGGCCACTCCAACTCTCCCTCATGCCAAGGTGGGTTCGACTTGGTGTCTTGGGGTCCAAGGTACGGCTGCACCAACTTGAGTGTGTTTGGTTGTAGGGTTTGGTTCGCACCACTCACAATCTCCTCTCTCCTTGGGACGTGGCTGATGTTTGGGAGTAAAAACAAAAGGGAATTTCTCGCATCCCTTCTTTTCCAAGGCAAAAATCAGTTCTCTCACACAAAGGTACGGGGTAAACAACACAATTCTTAGCGTTTGAGATCAAGACAAGCAAATATCTAGACTTACCTCAATCAAGCTCCGATGCCAAATGATGTGATTCCCCTTAGGATCCGCGCTCAGGTTCGAGGACAAGTCACTTGGAAGGCTGCATTCTTGATGCTTCTTGCTTGGACGACAAGGCAAGCGTAAGAATGGTTCTTTGTAGGGTTTTTGTGTTAAAGAATTGCAAGAATTGACAAAAAAAGGATAGGCAACTATCCTATCTTGGATATGACTCACCAAGAGATTCAAGAAGATGATAATTCAAGCAAGGGATATTACTCACCTAAGCCTAATTACCATGCTTCGGATATTACACACCAAAACACAAGAGTATAAGAAACATGGATATTACGCACCAAGAATCAAACACTCAAAGAACAAGAGCGCAAGATTAACGATGGTTAAAACCAAAACGTATATTCTCAAATTAATCAAAAGCTATCTAACAAATGAAACAACGAAATACTTAAATAGAAACAAAATGCTCTCCCGAAACCCTAATTCTAGGTTCTTAAAACGGGCCTAACTTCCTCGTCATAACTCCGTTGGACATGAAACTTGGACACGATATAACTAAGCACAAACTCTCTAATATATTCAAATATCAGCCCAAACGCACATAGGAATCGGAATTGTTCTTTGAGGCATCGTTAGACGTTGAAGTCGGTGCGGCCGCAACCTCTCCCTTGTGGATTCCTCCCGGCACTTCGTCTTCAAATGCTCCCAAACTTGACAGAGATCCTTTAGTGGCCTTATCTTGAAGATAGACGTCATTGGCACTCGAATTCGAAGGCCTTTGTGTGGAGGTTTGGAGAAACCCTAATGTGGTTGGCGTTGCGCGGATCATCATTGACTTCCTCTTGATTCAGTGCTCCCTGGTTGCCAAGATAGTCTTGAATATCCAGAAACAATTGTCGTGCTTGTGCACGAGTGATAGCTCCAGCTGGTTTGTCTTGCTCCCGTGTGGCTGCATGCGTGACCGAACACGTAGTTGGTCTTGATGGTTCTTCTTTTGGTGTGAGCTCTTTATTGATCTTGATGTGACACAGGCATGATCACATCAATTGTATCGGTAACTTATTTGTTGTTATTACAAGAGAACCTCTCATGGAAGGTAACTTGAGATTGTTCTCTTCACTACCTCTCGCGGAAGGCCTATGAGACGGCACACCATCTGACGTGTGAGGCGACTTAGGAGGCCTACTACAAGGTTTTTTTGGAGTAGTTGTGTTAGGATTTAAGTATACCTTTCCAGTCAATTCCCACAAAGAAGGCCATCTTTGGGTTGGATTTCTTTTTTTTGGGGGCGACCCTTGGGCTTTACTGCATTTTGTTCTTCCAAACTTGTCAAATGTGAATGTGTCCATTCATGTACAGTATTAGCATATTGGTGTTACTGATCTACTGATAGTTGTGGAAACTCATTGTGGTAGAAATCATACATGAGACATCTTGCAACTCTACGCTTGTAATTGTCATCATCCTCATTCCGGACTGTGGGAGCCGTATTTAGCCCGACCTAAGTATACGGCCCAAACAGGAGGGAAAGCCCATTTGGTAGGACGGTTCAACACAGAGCAAAGCCCAAACGGCTCTTTCCAGATTTAGTCCGACTGTACGGTCCGAAGGCCCCCTTCTCGGTCTGACCAAGCAGCTCCTTCCCGACCTAGTCCGGCTACGCGGCTCGAGCCCCCTTCCCGGCCTAGGTCGGCTATGCGGCAAATGGCTTGTTGGCATTAGGTGCATAAGGAGAAGGCAACAACTCGAAATGGGATTCTCGATTCTCTCCTTGGTTTGCCTCTCTCTCCCATCCCATCGACTAAACACCGAAAGCTCCATCTTTCCCTACTCTCACCCATGTTGTTCTCACTGTTCATTTGCCTCACCCCTCTTTTCACACCATTTGCGAGTTGAGCATTGACTTGAGCATCAGAGTGGCAAGCTCGAGGCAACCTTGGGCCGAGGTCGGACGATGTTTGACGTGACCAGAGGCAGCCGACGGGGAACGAGGAGAAAGGCATTTGAGGGAGATGATCTGAAGTTGGTTCTATGTGGACCGCCAACAATTTCCTCTCGGAAAACTAGACGATCACACTAGCGCTGACCGCGGGGACTCCTCACACAGCTAGTACACCTTCGGCCATGTCAGACGCCGAGTCCACCACTCGCACCGGCCGGACTGGGTTCAACGAGTTCCTAACCCCAAGCGCATAACACCGTTTCATCAACATGAAGGAAGAGCAGTTTCAGGGCTTCCAAGGGTAGCAATACACATGCCCGACGTTTTGGGGGCCCGTACGCACCTTAGGGAGTTAATCCTTACACGCCAACGGAGTCGTACCCTTAACACGTTCCCACAAGAGCCTTACCCACCCTATGGGTACGGATACATGGATCCGCTCGGACCACCAATGCCAAACCCCCCCTCCGTCCCCACGAGGAGCAAAGCAAGCCAGACCTGCACCGCACGCTGGCCCCCACCAGCCAGCTCTAGTGGCCAGCGGGCTCGGCAGGCACCATAATTGAGAAAATAGGCATAACTTTTCGCACACAGAGCCCCATCAAGCCACAGACAACCCCGAAGCGTGACAAGATATCGCCGACCTCGTGGCCCTGTACGGCTCCATTGCTTTCACAAACGAGGTACTAGTGGTAATCCCTCAGCTCGATGTCAGTGCCATTCCTACCATAGGGGAATACGCCAGCGAGTGAGATCCCCAGGACCGCATCTCGAAGTACAAGTATGCGATGTTGTCCTGTCGAGCGGATGAGTCGACAATGTGCAAGTTGTTCCCCAACTCGCTTAATGGGGCAGCCCTGATATGGATGATCGATCTCCTGGCAGGAAGCATCGACAGTTTCACCCAGCTAGAGGAGTCATTGCTAACACACTTCGGAAGTTCATGGAGGAGGCGCCGTGGAATGCAAGAAATCTTCGCCAGGGGCTACAGAGCCATGAGTCGTGGAGCCGGAAGGAACCGAGGGCCACCTCCTCCACCCTCACCGCGGAGGGACAACTTTCCACCCCTAGACAGGTGCGTAGGGACAATCGCAAGGGGTGCGATCCCCTGGGGAGACAACATGAGAGAAGCACGAAGGTATGCACGTGGAGGAAGGCACAACTCTACGATGCCAGTACTCAGCGTAGCCAACAGCTTACCGATAGGGCATCAACTCTCATTCACAGAGGCGGACGCAGAGGTCGTGGATGTCCCTCACTATGACCCTTTGGTCATACATGCCCAGTTCGGAACAAAGCTCGTCAAGAGGGTCCTCATTGATATGGGAAGCTCCACCGACATTCTGTACTGGGATGCCTTTTTGCAATTAGAGATCCCGCCCGCAGAGCTCCGGCCCACTGATTGCACGCTAGTTGGTTTCTCGGGGGAGAGAGTCAACGTCTCCGACATCATCACCTTGGACCTCATCCTAGGTGATGAGGGAGGCCCGCGTAGATCTGAATCGGTGGATTTCATGGTCATGAGGATACCCTCCGTGTACAATGCAATCATGGGGCGAGTGTCCCTCAACAAGTTCCAAGCAGTCGCGTCGTTGTACCACCTCCAGGTGAAATTTCCAGTCCGCGGGGACGTAGGAAAATCAAAGGGCCGGCAAGAAGAAAGCCGAGCATGCTATTTAACCACCCTGAAAGGAAAGGGCCTTGTAGAGCAAGTTTTACAAGTTTAGGAGCTCGGGTCAGAAGCAGGATCCTAAGAGGGAGTCCAAGAGCAAACCAACTTGGAAGTACGTGAGCAAGCACACCAGATTGTCGAGGACGAGGAGACAATAGCAATAACTCCTTTCGGCAAAGAGAACGAGATGCTGCTCTTGGGGACCGGCCTGGGTATGAACGACCAGGAGCAAATCGAGAAGCTATTGGGGAAGTCCAGGGACATGTTCGCCTGGACGCCAAAGGACCTAATTGGCATTCCCCAGACGCTGATGACCCATAGCTTTAATATCATCCAAGGAACCAAGCCCGTGAGGCAGAAGAAGTGAAAGCAAGCCAGCGATAAGGCCGAGGGGGCCCGCGAGGAAATCCTCAAGCTCCTGTCAGCCGGATTCATCCGGGAGGTGCAGTATCCCTTCTGGCTAGCCAACGTGGTCATGGTCAAAAAGTCGAGTGACAAATGGCGAATGTGTGTAGACTTCACCGACCCGAATCAAGCTTGCCCCAAAGATAGCTACCCGCTCCCCTCTATTGACCGCCTGATGGACTCCATCGCAGGGCATGAGACCCTAATCTTCCTTGATGCATATACCGGCTAAAACCAGATCAAGAGGAATCCCCGTGATGAGGAGCACATGACTTTCATTACGGAGGCGGGAACTTATTGCTATCGTGTGATGCCCTTCTGCCTTAGAAACGTGGGAGCTACTTTCAAGAGGCTCGTAGACCGCATTTTTTCGCGACCTGAGAGATAAGACGGTAGAAGCCTATGTGTATGACATTGTCGTGAAGAGTCAGTACGCTTCTGAGCACGCGGCCGATCTTCGTGAAGTCTCCAACACCCTAAGAAGCAATGGAATGAGTTTGAATCTCAAGAAGTGTGTTTTTGGAGTACAAGCAGGCAAGTTTTTAGGTTTTTTGGTCAGCATTAGAGGAATCGATGTTAAATCAGAGAGGGTTGAAGCTATCTTGGCAATGACCGCCCCGCGGAACATTAAAGAGGTGCAACGTTTCCTGGGTGCAGTGAATTACTTGGGCAGATTTTGTGCCCGGTTGTAGGAAAGAAGTCTCCCCTTCTTCAAGGCCCTTCACAAGGTCCATAATTCTGAGTGGACGCCGAAGTGTGTGGCAACTTTCGAGGAATTGAAGAGCCACTTGAAGCAATTGCCTACCCTGGCGGCACCCATGCCTGGAGTAGAGCTCCAACTCTACATCGTGATGGGGGATACTGCAATCAACGTCATCATCGTGAAGGACGAATGGGTGAAAGTCTACTTTGTGAGCAAGACTATGCTACCCGCGGAGACACAATATTTGCTCGTGGAGAAGCTAGCTCTAGCAGTCGTCACGGCCGCTCGCAAGTTAAGGTCGTACTTCCAGGGTCACCCCATACAGGTTCTTTTTGACTTCCCATTGGAAAACGTGCAGTTGAAGTGGTTTTTGGTTGCACACTTCGACTCCCAACCCTTGACCTTGGAAGGGAAAACCACCCTCCTATCAGCCTCCACCTTCAGTGTGAAGTAGCCAGGCTTGAAGGTCCGGGCCGAGAATAGGGTGACGAATTATCAGAATGTAGGGTGAACCCCCATCTCATGGCACCTCACCAGGATAACAAATATCCACCTCCACGCGTTCGGATGCAACAGGACGCGACCCCCAAGCCCCTCAGCAACTCGAACACTAGGCCATGGGCTAGATACCGCAAGCCGGCCTTCAGAGGCCTCTAGATTGGTTGCCACCGCTTCTGGGTATGCATAAAAGGAACAACCCTTGGGCAAATGCAATGCATGCGAGACGCCGGGAGGAAAGTCGTACTCCTCCCGGATTGCCTGAAGGTCCACGTATGTGAGAGAGGAACAATGGCCATGCTCCCGTGCAAACTTCTGAAGTCGTCATACCCCTTGAGCCGGATCCTCTCGGCTTGAATGGGAGCAACGACCCTGCCACGGGGGTTCCAAGCCGCCCCACCCAAGCCAGAATGGCCAGATGGCAACCCCGAGGGAGTGCTAGAACCATTGTCGACATCCCGCCCAACCTCCGCTTGGGGCTCCACCGCCTGGGGCTCTGTCGTTCGGGTCTCTATCGCTTGGGGCTCCACCCTTGGAGGCCCCACGCTGACCACCGACACCCTCCGACCACCGGGCCCTATCGGAAGATCATCTCTGTCGCTGGAACTCGAAGAAATCTTTTCTCGAAGTTGGGGCTTTTGGGAGAAAAGCGAGACCCGCTTGAAAGGAAACGCGAAGGAAGAAAAGAGAAGGAAAGACTAACCGCCTCAGCCACAAGCAAGCTCTCCGGTACTTGGATGAAGAAAATAGGAGGAGGGCGGGGGGAGTCGCCGTAAAGCAAGAGGAAGAGAGGCGATGACAGCGGAGCACTAGAAGCAAAGTTGTTTGCTGTAAGCGAGAGTTTTTTTGATTGACAAGCAAATAGAGAATGCAAAAAAGAGGGGAAGAAAAGGCAAAATAAGGCTGCTTACCTACCAATTAAAGACAATATACCTTGGTCCACCTTTCACCTTCCAATGAAGAAGCTTGAACGGAGGGAATGGCAATGGCTAAGTGATGAAGAAGTCGGGAGAGAAAGAGGCGAGACGTCAGAAAGAACCCGGAGGGCTCCTTTTATACCAGCGAAGTGAATGGACGATTATGATCACCGGAGCAGGAAAACTGTCACAAATCAAACGCTTCGAAAATAGATCAGGCGACGTTCAAACTTCCATCGTAGACCTAGTAACCGGTCCGCAGACGATGAATGAAATCGGCAAGCCATGGGCGAGTACAAGTCACAGAGTCTAGAGCAATCTTTCGGACCCAGTGATCGGTCCATGGGCGATGAAGCAACAATAAGCCAAAAGCAAAGTTATATCAAGCAAGACGACTTTGTGAAGTCCGCAGGCACTACCCGCGACCTATAACGAAGCACAGAGAAGAAAAGCCAGTACAACCGCAAGGAAAAGAGAAGCAAGCAATGGATAAAAGTCTTATTCATTATTCGGGTCAATCAAAATACAAGGGGAGATTACAAGTAGTCAGCCTATTTCAGCCACAAGTATACAAGAAAGAATCTAGCAAAAAAGGAGAACGAAGACGAGAAGGAAGGCGAGCACCGTCATGAGCCGCGAGTTGTAAGGCCTCCGCAGGAACTACAAGCCTGGGGATCAGAGGCGAATGTGAACATGACCCATGAGCCTCCCGGCAATACCCCAAACTCGAAGAGCGCGCAAAACCCGCGGAGGGAAAAATGCAAGGGGAACCCACCGTGTGGGAAATAAGGCCAGCTTGACTCCTTTTGATTGAGGGTCTCCGAGGAGCATCTTCTCCTCCCTAGCCGCCCGGCATCGCTGGTACGCACTCCCTGTCCACGGCCTCAGGCGTCGCAACCACCCTATGCACCATGAACTGGAAGGCGACAAGACGAAGAAGGGCCCCTCCATTCGAAGGGAAGCAAAACGCTGCCCTCACGACCCATGCTCCACCTCGCTCTGCTTCCCCTAGACCGAGAGGTGATTTCTCCTTCTCGTCCAAGTGGTCGCGGCGCTCCAAATCCAAGAGCGTCCAGAGGGACATCTACCACATCCCATCTCCCTTGAAGCACCTCTTCCTGAGGCGTTCCCATCCCTCTTGGAGGAGGGATAAAGGAGGAGAATAAGAGGCAACGACCCGCAAGAACTCAGAGCCACATTCATACAGACTTCATACGCTGTTGTCGGTGTAAACTGACATCGCAATCCGCGGACGCCAAGTAACAACACCCTCCCGGCTCGAAGGGAACTCCTTCCCTCCTGTGATCACGCGGTGTAGTAATCAGCAAAGAGAAAGAGAAGAAGCAAGTAGATCCGCATTTAGCCGAAAAGCTTGGACAAACAAAGAACTGCAAGAAAAGAAACAAGTTGTTAGAGCAAGCGCTAGAGCAAGTGTTTGGAGCAAGTATTTAGAGCAATCTGGGAAAGGAGGGAAAAGCAATCTGAGTAAAAAGTGAAACAACACTGCCTTTTTTATAGCCATCCTTCCATGAGAGTCGTGAGGGACCCAGCAGTTGTCCTCCAATAATGGCAAGAAAACAGTCTCTTCCTTCACGGCCAGCTTATGAGGTCCTCCTTTCAAGATCAAGCCCCCCGACCGGGTAGAACCTCGACCGTGTGGCTTGAGGGGTTGTGTGGGAGCCGTATTTATCCCGATCCAAGTATACGGCCCAAACATGAGGGAAAGCCCATTTGGCAGGACAACCCAACATAGAGCAAAGCCCAAACGGCTCTTTCTGGGTTTAGTCCGGCTCTACGGTCTGGAGGTCCTCTTCCTGGTCTGACCAAGCAGCTCCTTCCCGACCTAGTCTAGCTACACGGCCCGGAGGCCCCTTTCCTGGCCTAGGTCGGCGACGTGGCAAAGGGCATGTTGGCCTCAAGTAGATAAGGAGGAGGCATCAACTGGAAACAGGATTCTCGATCCTCTCCTTGGTTTGCCTCTGTCTCCCACCTCATCGGCTAAACACCAAAAGCTCCATCTTTCTCACTCTCACCCCTGTTGGTCTCACTGTTCATTTGCCCCACCCCTCTTTGTGTACCATTTGCGAGTTGAGCACTGACTTGAGCATCGGAGTGGCAAGCCCGAGGCAACCTCGGGCCCCTCTTCTTGTTTCAGGTCTTGAATCGAGGTTGGATGGTGTTTGACGTGACCGAAGGCAGCCGGTGGGGAATGGGGAGAAAGGTATCTGAGGGACATGAGCCAGAGTTAGTTTTATGTGGACCGCCAACTATTTTCTCTCGGAAAACCGGATGATTACACAGACATCAACATCAATATCAAGATGGTTCCAAAAACTATTAATAGCACTAGGGGAACTCCTATCCTCTGAAAACAAGGTAATCCATATGTAATTCGCAGGAGACAAGAACAATTGCTCTGAAGCGCACATGTGTCCGTCACATGCTTGTATTCTGTCATAAAAAATTCCATGACCTTGTGGGATAAAACATGCTGCAACAACTTGAACACTTGTAGAGTTGAACCAGATGCATCAAAATTGACCAAGACTTCCCAAAAGAAGCTTTAATCTCACTAATCTGTATGGCAAGAAATGAGTGCATTATGCTAAAGACACAATTGATTGCATTTGTTGGGGTGCCAAGGAACTGTTTCAGCACAACATGAGTACCTTTAACCCTGTAAAAGTCAACATAATGAAATATATTGTGAATAATTTCCATACAAAAAGAATGACAAAACCAGAACCTTAAGTTACAAATACCTTCTTGTCGTGTTAGTATCAAAATGAGTTACTTTGTCCATCCAAGCAGATACAATTTGTTGGATCGTTAGAGTTACGTGTGAGGGAACAAAATCTTTGTTCCCACAGAAGATGCAGCGGATTAAAAACAGCAAGAAAGATAATGAACGAAATCACGATGTATAGTGGAAACCCTGATTAGCAAAACTAGCTTCTCAAGGAAAAACCACTACCTTCAAACTTCCGCTTGAGAGGATTTTGAAGCGTGTACTTGTCTTATTCATTTCTTGTTTGATTACACTTGTATCCTGGACTTCGACCTCTAAACAACCAGCTAGACTCAAAGACTCTTCTACAATGATGAATCGAACTCAACCCTCCAAGACTTACACACACCTCACTTCTTTTCTTTCTCTTTTTCGTTCTCTCAGTTTTTCGTCGTCCAAAGCCGTACCTAAGAAATGAATCCTCACTTCACTTAAATACAACTCGGCTAAACCCTAATCATAACAAGATAGTATATTCTAAAATCGGATTACAAAAGATATGATTTTGTTGGAAGAATAATATCCCAACCGATTATATTAATTAAGGAAGGAGTTCCTTAATTAATCCAATTGAAAGGATATTCTTCTTCTCTCTCCAATTGCCTTATCTTAGGAAAGATTCCTAAGATAACACAATCGGTTTTTCTCTCTCCATATCTTCGCGCAATCTGGCTTGATCCTTGGAGCCGAAGTCTTCATCCTTTACCGCGTGTGCTTCTTGATTTGTTTCCTTAATTCAACACGCTGGATTTCTTCTTTCCTTTTGCAGCCTTAATCTGGTCCGTCACTTCAGTTCCTTGAGAGGTAACAAAGCACTTGACATGACTTTGTTCCCTCTGAGATCCTTTGCTGCAAAGCTCCCTGGGATAACTTCCCTTGTCCCTGAAACACTTGGTACACATATGAGTTGAGTGTTTGTTATCATCAAAACCTAAGGAATTCAACAAATTCCCCCTTTTTGATGGTGACAAACACCCTTAACAAGAAAGCATATACCAACTAGAAAAAGACAAATATGACATGAAAGTTTCCCACTAAGACACAGTTAGTTCCCTTAGTTCAGCAATACATTTTACCTGTTCTGTTCCCCCTCAACCAATGCTACCTGTCATATTCCCCCTTTTGGCATCATCAAAAACATCAGTAAAGAGTTAGAGAGGAAAAGTCAAGGCCAGATAAACACAAACACCCCTGGTCATTAATTAAAAAAGAACTTAAAAACATGCAAACACCGTCAAGACAGACAAAACATCAAAACATAGTCAAAATGCCACACCAGGCACACAAACCAGGTAACAAGAAAAACAACTAAGAGGGAGTAGATGGGCAAGGGAACAAAAGAGGGGTAATGACAGCAGGTAAGCGATCAGGTATCACTGTGACCAGCCAGTTGAGCCGATGCGTAATGAGAGATAAGCGTGCGCACATCTGCCATGAGACGTCTCACATCCTTGCAGAGACTTCTCACATCCCTCCCCAGAGACAAATTCTCGTTCAGTTCCCCCTCAGAGCTGTCGGCCTCAGAAACCTCTATTGCCTCGGAATCCTCTACTGCCTCAGAAGCTGTAGGGGCACTCTCAACCTTCACCCAACCTTCATTTTCTTGAAGAACAAACTGCATCTTGTGCAGGTTACTGGCGTCGAACGGGCGGGAGAAGATGCTCACGTCCTCCGACGGGTTGTACACTTTATGGTACTCAAGAATTTTCTTGACAACCCGTGGGATGGGAAGAGCGTGCTGGAGAGTGTTCCTGGCATGGGCCATGTGCTACATCAGAATCTTCGGCGGGCTAATGGGCTCCTTCTTCAGCATTAGGGACAGTAGGACAATGTCCAAGATTAGAAGCCGATTTCTCTTCTGTCCCCTTGGCGTGATGTTGCTGATGAGGAAGTGGTACATCACTTTGTTGATAGCGGACATCTCTGAGATGTCGAGATCAGCACTCCCCTGAGGGTTCTCAATACCAGCAACAGCTAACACAACCTCTGAGTAGGCAAAGTCCTTCGGCCACCTTCCTTTTGGGTATTCCCCATACCCTTCATGTGGAACGCCCAGAGCAACACCAAGCTCAATGCTTGAGAACATGTGGACCTGCCCTTCCATCTTGTAACTCCCCAGAATAGCGTGGGGGTGAACTTCCATCGTGTAGGTTGAGTAGAACTCCCTTAGCAGCATCTCATCCATCTCCTCTTCCTCTACAAACGGATTGCTCCATTTTTGGGTCTCCAACAGATCATGCACCCCTTCCAGATGGTTCTCCAGTAGGAACCCAGGGACGACTCGCAGCTCCTTGACCACCGACTTGTGGCTCATGTCTTTGACATCATCAGCCACCACCTTTCCTTTGGCTTTGGCCGGCTGACGACGTTGGCTTTAACGGACATGAGCGGCAGACACCTTGGCTTTCTTTGCGTTATTCCCCGAGAGGGGTACTGACTCCTCATCGGAGCTGACCGTTATCGCCTTCTCAGACTTCCTCTGAGAACGTGTCTTCCGCTTGGAGGAGCAGGCAGTCTTCACCCTGCCAGAAGTCTTAGGAGCCTTTGGGGGCTCCTCCTCATCAACTTCCTCAACCAGTTCCTTGTTGAGGTCCCGCACAACCGACTGAATCTTCTCCTTCACAGCAAAGTGCTCCTCAACTATGACCGGGGTCTCTTGACGGGGCATCTTCTCCATCTCCTCATCAATGGGGTCGGGATGGGTTGGAGAGGAATGTACCTCCTCTATTTCAATAGAGGAGATGGCGGTTGGGACGGCTGGAGAGGTTTTGGGGTTAGGGTTTTGTAGAGCGGGGTCTGTGTTTAGGGATACGAAGGGGACCATGGCGAGTTGGTCCTGGATTGGTTATGGTGGAGGGGTAACAGTGGTGGTTGTTGGAGTGGTGGAGGTGGAAGATAGGGATTGGGTAATGGCGGCGAGGAGAGCGGGGTCGGTTCCCATGGAGGACAGTTTGGTGAGGAAGGTTTGGAGGTCTTGGGCGATGGTGTTGGGGAGGTTTGAGTTGGAGGCCATTTCTGTGAGAGAGGGAGAGTTCTGGGAAGACGAGAGACAGAGAGGAATAGAGAGATTGCTTGAGGAAGATAAGGAAATAGTAAGGATGAGACTTACCCGGAGACTCCAATTTATAATCTTCACCGAATCTTCTAGTGTTTCCAAAGATAAATTCAAATCTTTTCAGTTTCCAACAGATAACAATTGCAATATTCCATCTTCCCAAAATAAAATCAGAATCTCTTCCAAATCCGACTTAGCCAGCCGAATTACTTTTCCCAACTCCTTTCCATCAAATCAGCCCTAAATACTCAACGCGGCCCAACACAGACTTCCATCATTACACCCTGCAAACACACGTCACCTCAACCTGCAAGTCACAGAAGCCGAATCGTTTTCCCGCCAAACCAAAAAGTAGTAGGGTGTAATGCTGGGGGTTAGTTACCAGAGAGGGTACAAAAGACCATCACACCAAAATATATGATATTTGCGATTGATTTTTACATCATGCCTGAGGGGTCTTCAGTTTTGGATGATAAGAGGGGCTCATAGGAAACTTCAAACATGGCGGTCTAGGTAAGCTGTAGAATCAACTATCATTTGGGCTTATGATGAGGGAACAAAACATCAAGTTGATTCTTTTGGGTTGAAATAAAGCTGATTCATGTGACAAATGATGACATAGAAGATCATGCACGACATTCAGTACATCAAGGAAGTAGAAGCACATATTCAAGTCGAATGTTTAATTAATACCCAAGGAAGAAAATGCATAACAAGACATGAAAGTTCAACTTTCACAATTTACCACGTAATCTAGCCAATCATCGAGGGAACACAACAAATAGACATGTAGTTAGGGGAACAAACCAGGCTTCGTATGGAACTGAATGTAGAGTTCCCCAACAGGTGTCCTAATGAGAAAACTGGCGTTTGATCCTTTGATCTACAAGTTTCCCTGTATGCCAATCTTTCTCGACACAGTGATGTCTTTCCTAGATGTACATGGTACCTGAGTATTCAAACAAGGAACAATTTAGACATTAAGTCCTTATCCACATCTCCATTTCCTTTACCTTTGATACCAAGCCTTTGAGTCTCAACCATTCCTGCAGGAGTGAGGTGAGACTCGCTTCGTTCCCTGTCAAGTAACTAACCCTTGTACGAATGAAATACCGGGAACTTTCCTCACTTTATTCTGCACAGAAAGAGTTAGTTCTTGCGAACCCATACAAGCTTATTCTTTCTGGGCACAGGAGCAACAAATCTAATCTTAGGAGGTTCAGCATTCATTTGCTCTCTAGTAGTGCGAGCAATCTCCTCATTGTGCTGCTTCAGAAGGCACTCTTGCTTGTAGTGACCAGAGTGTCTGCAATACCAACAGACCCTATGGCACTTCAGATCTGCATACTTGCTCTTTCCAGGCCAAATTGTTTTGTTAGCAATCCTTGAATGAAAATCAATATTATTGGACTTACTGCTTTGAGATTGCTTCAACCAGATAGCGTGAGCCTTCTGTCCATGATACCAAGCCTTGCCCTCCTCAGTCGAGTTTGAACAGTCTTTTCCTTTGTTCCCTCCGGAGGAACTGTCCCCCTTTTCTTTTACAGACTGTTTTCCTTCGACTTTAGAGCCTTTTTGCTTGGTTCCATCAACATGAAGTTTGGGTTGATAGCCAATCCCAAAGTGAGGTACTTCCTTTGACTCAGTCTTCTTTTCATTTTTAGCTGCAACAAAGACAATACCTTTTGGCTTGTCCTTCTGTTCCTCACTGAGTTTAGTTAGATTGCTAGAAAGTTTTGCATTTCCTAGTTTCAACATTAATGACTCGACCTCGAGTGAGGAAACAGAGGACTCCAGAGACACAATCTTTTCAGTGAGTTTGGGACACTCAGAGCAAGAGTTTGAAGGAGAGGATGAACCTTTCTCAAGATTGAGGACTTTGTCAGCCCAACCCTGATTTTCTTCGATCAAACTTGAGATCGATTCATCTTTCTCTTCAATTTGCTCACTAAAAAGACTATTCTCATGAACAAGTTTCTTAATGAGAGATATCAAGCTCTCTTTAGATTTGTTTTTTAAGCTTGATACTAGATGAGATTCAGTTACCTCATCGTTGAGTACCTCTCCCTTTGATTCATTTGGTTCTTCAATGGCCATCAAGCAGACATCCCAGGTGGCAACCATTGCTTGCTTTCCTTCATTTGCTGGAGGCATTCCTGACTTTTTCTTGAAGCAGTTTCTGGCCATATGTCCCTTGTTCTGACAGTGGTAGCACACCACATCTCTTAGGTCTCTATTACCTTCGGAGGAACTCGACGAATCCTTGTTTCGAGACCATATCTTCCTCATGGCTCTTGTGATGAGCGCAACATCTTCATCACCATCTTCATCTTCATCTTCGACTTGGGACAAGTCAAATTCCCTTTCCACCTTTAAGGCAATGCTCTTCGCCTTCTCCTCTCCCTTCTTGTTTAGCTTGTGATTATAGACAGAGGCGTTGCTTTCCAGCTTAGCAACAACCTCTTCCATGGTAATAGTCTTGACATCTGTCTGAGAGTAGAGAGCAAGAGCAATGGCATCCCACTGAGAGTTGAGGCCTTGCATGAAGTGGTGAGTCAGCTTCCAGTCTGGCATTGCTTCACCAAGGAACTGAAGCTGACCAATTAGCCCCTGGAATCTGGAGTAGTACTCCTGAATGTGTTCATCTTTTCCCTGAGAGACTTGGTCATACTCCTTTATCAGAGAGAGAATCCTGTTCTTCTTGGCATCTTCATTTCCTTGATGAAGGCGTTTCAGGGCATCCCAAATGTCCTTGGCAGTCTTATAGCTCATGATTTTCTTGAGATCGGAGGGAAGAAGAGCCATGTTAAGGATCTTCTTGGCCCTGTTATTTTTCTCCAACTTCTTCCAGTCATCATCGGTGTAGTCGACTTTTGGTTTTGGCTTCGTCTCATCCTTCTCATTTTTGATAGCCAAAGGTCTAACTTCAATGACTCTTCAGATCTGTCCATCAAGGGAACAGATGTGGGACTCAATTTGCTCCACCCACCAGTCATATTCACCGGCCTTCAGAATTGGAGGCTTCTAGAATGAATCACCGATTGCATTGCTTGATGACGACATCTTTCCTGCAAATTCTGTAACGAAAACAATCTAGAGCACCAAGCTCTGATACCAATTGTTGGATCGTTAGAGTTACGTCTGAGGGAACAAAAGCTTTTTTCCCACAGAAGATGCAGCGGATTAAAAACAACAAGAAAGATAACGAACGAACTCACGATGTATAGTGGAAACCCTGATTAGCAAAACTAGCTTCTCAAGGAAAAACCACTACCTTCAAGCTTCCTCTTGAGAGGATTTTGAAGCGTGTACTTGTCTTATTGATTTCTTGTTCGATTACACTTGTATCCTGGACTTCGACCTCTAAACAACCAGCTAGACTCGAAGACTCTTCTACAACGATGAATCGAATTCAACCCTCAAAGACTTACACACACCTCACTTCTTTTCTTTCTCTTTTTCGTTCTCTCAGTTTTTCGTCGTCCAAAGCCGTACCTAAGAAATGAATCCTCACTTCACTTAAATACAACTCGGCCAAACCCTAATCATAACAAGATAGGATATTCTAAAATCGGATTACAAAAGATATTATTTTGGTGGAAGAATAATATCCTAACCGATTATATTAATTAAGGAAGGAGTTCCTTAATTAATCCAATTGGAAGGATATTCTTCTTCTCTCTCCAATTGCCTTATCTTAGGAAAGATTCCTAAGATAACACAATCGGGTTTTCTCTCTCCATATCTTCGCGCAATCCGGCTTGATCCTTGGAGCTGAAGTCTTCATCCTTTACCGCGTGTGCTTCTTGATTTGTTTCCTTAATTCAACACGCTGGATTTCTTCTTTCCTTTTACAACCTTGATCTGGTCTGTCACTTCAGTTTCTTGAGAGGTAACAAAGCACTTGACATGACTTTGTTCCCTCTGAGATCCTTTGCTGCAAAGCTCCCTGGGATAACTTCCCTTGTCCCTGAAACACTTGGTACACATATGAGTTGAGTGTTTGTTACCATCAAAACCTAAGGAATTCAACACAATTATTTTCTTATATGGATTGAGCCAAGTCCTCTTAACATATGCAACTAAATTAGGCACGTAACTCTAGGAAGACTCAAGATGTGCAAGGTCTAAAAAGTATACCCCTCGCTCTTTGAGTCAAACAAGGACATGTAGTCATTTGCAAACTTGATTCCATTATCATCATCCTTGCATAACTTCTTTTCCTTGTCCATGATATTCTTGTTCATATGTTGACGACACAATAGGTGCATTGCGGTAGGAAAAACATTGTCTACTGCATTCATCGGTGTCTTCTCTCTATTAGTCACAATTGCAACTGGTGTCTCTTTAACCATATCACACATTTCAACAATTTTAGTGACAACCCAAGTGTAGTTGTCCTATTTCTCCTCATTTATGAACGCAATATTGAAGTTATTCCACGTTGATGTGAATCCAATTATTTCAAAACAAGGCATGTGTTACCTATTCATATATTAAGTTAACTAAATATGTGCTTAAGTTGTAACAAATTGTGTTAAATTTAAAAAGTAATAAATTCAAAATACATGTATGTATTGTAGGTTGAATCCATAATCAACACATTTGGAAATGCTTTTAAAAGACACAATGATTCTAGATGTGCCCACATAGTGTCACTTATAATATTTGTACCTGATTTTATCCAGTTCCACTGAAAGTAGCCCAATCTCGTGGTCTCAAGGAAAAAGTGTTGTAACACAGTGTGTCCATTCATGATCTCCTTCTTAATCTTATGTCGAGCATTGTACACTTGCTGATATGTGGTGAGATTGTCCTTATCATTCCTTAGTGCAATCATGATTTGTTTTACTGATTGATAGTGAGGTTCCTTGTCAATTCATACTCTGCCTTGGTCAATTTTCCAGCAAATGAATGACCATGTAAACTTTTTCCAATCTTGTGGTTGTGGTTGCCGCATATAACTTCAACTTTCCATGAATCTCATACATGCTCGTAACACTTCAAAGTGAAAGGACACCCACTTTTGTTTGTCTTGGTAATTTCCTCCTTGCCTTTCAAGGGAGTGTAATGTCCATATCTTTCACACGTCAACCATGTCCTTCCAAGCATTAAAATAATACTTTTATCATACGATGTATCTTTATGCACATACAATTCTTCCTTCCAATAGCTTTCACCAAATTTATTGCTTTATCTCGACTACATAATGTTTGATCCGTTGCAAATAATTCAGAATTATCAATATAATATTCTTCTTTACTTTCAATCTAATCATTTCTATCTCAGTCAAAATCTAATGAAGATGGTAATACATCTGTAGGTTGACTCTAGATAGGGTCATTATTGTTCCACTGAAAATGATATGCAGGAACCAAATGCAGATTTTCATCATCACCCTAATAGTAGTCATAAGCTTGTGACATATGTGTTGTAGGCTACTGATACTGCATATTATCCTCAATCCCAATATAAACTTCATGTTCAACCTGATTCAAACAAAATAGAAGTTAATCATGAGTTTGAAATCGAGGGGAAAAACATGGTTGTCCCGTCCAAATACAAATGGACAGTAGTGACACGTCCGTCCAAGGTGTGTGGAGTATCTGAATCTGTCCACACAAAATGTGTGGACAACAACTTTTTGTCTGTGTAAAACTAGTGGATAGTTTGCAAACTGTCCATTAAAATTACATGGACAACAAAAAAGCTATAACAAAACCATAAAACCTAAACATAAAAAAACCAAAAAACATACAATTCATAAGTTGAGGCCCTACACCCTTTCATATTCCTTAATTGCTTGACCAAAAGCATGCTGTATTTCAAAAACCCTAGTCATAAAAATTGAGCTTGAAACATCAATAATCTATAAAACTAAACCTTTATTCTTATATTCGTATGTAAATCTCCAAATATTCAAACCTAGAACATAAACTTTAAATGAAACGGAACAAAACTTTCACCCTAAACCCTAATAAGACATAACATGAAGCATATTTACAAAATAATATATAAAACTTAAACCTTTAACAAAAAAACAAGAATGTACCTCATTTTGGGAATAGTTCAATGACATATCTTCTAAACCCTTGTTTAACTCTTCTTCATATGACATAGTTCAATGAGTTTGAGAGAAGTGGAAGAAATTTTGTTGTTTTCATGAACAAGAATATGGAAGAGTTATGGAAGAGTTGTGGAATAGTTATGGAAGAATTACAATTGATATGGACAATAACCGACCATATTAATGGGGTAGATGTTGGTAAGTAAGAGTAATAAATGCGTATTTTTACATTTAACGATTGAATTTGTCTGTCCAAAATGAACGGACAACTGATATCTGGCCGTCCAAAATTTATGGACAAATTCAATTTGTCTGATGTTTCTCAGATGGACTTTATCAGTTTGTCCATTTATTTTTGACGTACAATTTCACGAATGTCCATTTATTTTTGATGGACAAAATCATTTACCATAAATCTATGTCATTTGTTCATCTATATTAGACGGACAATGCCAATTTGTCCATAAAAAATGGAAGCACAAAATAAATTTGTCCATCTAAAATGGATGGATGAATATCATGCGCTATACAAAGATTCCCTGTGCGCTAAAAAAATAGCGAATTTAAATTGGTAAAAAAATCTTTATTGTTAAATTTTTATTTAATGGCTAGGAATATCCGGTAAACTAGACTGGCAAGTGGGTGAAAAGGTTGTACTTGTGAGTTGATTAGGTTGATAACAACTTTAGAATCAGCCTCAATAATCACCTTATGGTACCCTTTGTCCCAAGAGATCTGAATTTCGTAGACGATGCCCCTAAGCTTTGCAACCGACACTGTGGAAGTCCCAAGATTTGCACATAAATCCTACCAACCAACGATCATCGTGATCCAGAAAGACCCCACCAACAGAGGCAAGTCCCACGTTTCTAGCGACCGACCTATCCGAATCAATTTTGACCCATGTATGGTCAAGCCACTTCCACGGTATGAGGTGTTCATGTCTTGATGTAACATGATTCTCCTGCTTACTGTAATTTCAATCTAAAAGGATGTCCATGGCCTAGTGAATAAGGAAATTTGGATGATCTATTGTGATGCTTTAAGTTCCAAACACTTTGGCATTGCTCCATCAAGATCCAAGATGCTCACGATCACGCCAATTAGCCTTGCATCAAGGCCCCGACCCTACAACCGATGCCATCGACGTGCCCCGAATTAGGGTTTTTCAAGTTGTCTGCATCAATGACAACCAAACTGAACCCCACAAGTTCAAACATTCAAGATAGGCTAAATGAAGAGTTCATACAAAGTTTAAAGCCAATTGTAGGTGAAGAGCTTGGTGAGGTGGCTAGAGGAGCATCCCTGCGGCTCGACGCCGAGACCCGAACTAGGGCAGGGAGGCGTTATCAATTTGCTTGGTGGATTGAGCGGATTTTAGGATATGTTCTAGTTCATGGGCTTACAGGCAAGCGTTCCAAATATCAGGTCAAACGGATTTCGGAGAAGAAAGATATCGCATTCACAAGATCTATCTTTTAAGGAAATTCTATCTTTAAGCGTGAATCAAGGGCATGATCGTTTTCTCAATTGGCTTGGCCGTTTGACCGGAAGTTTGGACATGTTGTTGGTAGGTGGCGTATCTTGGACGTATCCAAAAATCAGGCCCATTGGAGTGACGAGATTGAAGATCCGTAGATTACAAAATTAGGGTTTTTTATTGCTTTTCTTGCAAGATAAGTTTTGTGACGTTTTGAGCCTATAAGTAGGGATTTAGCATTTCGTTTTTACTTAAGCTTTGATTAATTGAATACAAAACATTTAGTTTCTTGAATTAACTCTGAGCTTTCCGATCTTTGAGTGTGTTGTATTGGTGAGTCATATCCAAGTCAACTTACTCTGTTTTGGTGAGTCATATTCAAAACCGATGTGAAATCTAGGTGAGTCATATCTTTGGTGGATCGTCGATAACTCTTTATGAATGTATTGGTGAGTAGCATCCAATAGATCCAATTTGCATATCCCTTTATCTTTCTTGTAATTCAAAAACCAAAAAGCCACAAAAGAGCCATCTTGTTACAACTTTGACGGCCAAATCAAGATCGATCAAGAATGAAGCTTTGGAGGTGACTTTTTCTTGAACTAGAGCAAGGATACCTAGGGGGAAACATAGTATTTGGTCTCAGAGCTTGATCAAGGTAAGGTCTATACCATTGCTGGTCTTGATTTCAAACACTAGAGATTGTGCTCGAAACAACCCCATACTTGTGCGTGGAGAGGCTGACCTTTTCCTTGGGTGGGAGTGCTGCAAAAATCCTAGTTTTAGCCATGAGAACATCAGCCAAATACCCTAGAAACAAGACCTCACCTTCCTTGCAAAAACCGCACCAACCCTAGCATGTGTGACCGTGCCTTGAGCGCCAAGCCACCAAGTCAATCCATCCAATCCACCAAAACTACAACCTTGACGTGAGAGAGAGTTGTAGTGGGCTGCAAGGGAGACAAAAGAAGGCCGAGAGGAGAGAGTGCAAGGACGTGAGCGGCAAGCTAAAGCTTAACCGCATCCCCACCCTTCCAAGCCTTGCGCCCCAAGGATTTGCCAAATCTTGGCAAATCCTATCTTTTGTAACCACTTTATCTTATCTTTTGTTTTGTTTGCACTTTAAGATATAGATTATATCTTGTTCACGTGATTAGATAAGGTTTTGTTGAGATTTATTTATATCTTTTAGTAGTTAAGATTTTCTTGTTACTTTTTGGATTAATATATTATCTTAATCTTCTAAATTTCTATCTTATCCACTTTACAAAAAAAAAAAAGAGAGGCCAAAGGCTGAAAAGCACAGTAGGGTAAAACCCTAATCGTGCACAAAAAGAGGAAAGAGAAGAAGAGGACTCTTGGCCTAGCTTGAGAAAGCCCAAGGGACCCTTGTTAAAGCTTGGGAAAGCCCAAAGGGATTCTTGCTAGTGGCTTGAGAAAGCCTTCAAGAAAATCAAGAAATTCCATCTTTAAGCAAGAATTTAGATTACTTAATTGATATAATTTATCTTAAACTTTATTTTATCTAGACATATCTTGCTTGATTATGTCTTTATTTTGGTGCTTGCACATCCTATCTCTCAAGGCCAGTCGTCCCTATAACCATAGTTCGACACTATCTTGTGTTTGACTTTAAGATCTTGCTTGATCATTTACCTTGTGCTTGCGAGATACTCTCTTGATTGCACTAACCCTAGGATCAAGTTAAAGTTCTTGGAAAGACACCGTAGGAGCACGACCAGCCGAGAGGGAGAAAAGTGTTCTTCAAGAAAGAGTTCCTATGTCCTTGTGTTCGGGCTTCTACAACATGTCGCAGAGGGCCTTCCTTTGTTTTCGTGTTTCCTATTGGGAGGCTCGACGACATGCTCTTCATGATGCCAACACCCACATAAGGAACAAGCCCAAATTATTTTCTTGTGACTCTTACTATAATTTTTCTTCTAATCCTTATATGCAGCCTAAGGAGTCTATGAATCACCTAAATCCTCTATTATCACGACCAAGGATAGAGAAAGGGCGACTCCGTAGCCGTGGATTAGGACACATGACATTATATGTGATATATGTAACGGGCGAAGCCACTTGGATAACATTTACCCGAATCGCAACTACATCTACGAAGAGGAAGGTGATGAGATACCATCCTTAAGGAGGGATGTCAACGTGGCCGCTTCTTATGATGACATGGAGGTCGTTACTAGGCCTTGTGATAACCACACTTAACTAGCCAAGAGGACCAACCACCAATCTATGACGAGTACCTGGAAGATGTGGTGTTGGGAGAATACGAATCCAAGGATGAGATGGAATAAGTGCCTAAGAAAAACAAGGCCCAAGAAGATGAAGAAGAGGAAGTGATTGCAACCACCACCCTAGGAGAATGCCTTGTGACCTCCGAGCTGATTTTTGGAGAAGGAGGAGCGTCGCCGCCCATATATGATGAGGAGTGTAAGGAAGGATCCTACAAGGATTCTATTAACCTATACTTTGAAGAGAAGCAAGGACCTCAAGAAAAGTTGGTGGGACTTGAGGACTCTCCACACTATGTCACCCTTCCAAGGTGCCATATGCTAGATCATCTTGAAGAGTCCACGATTGGACCAAACTTCCTCAACCGCTTGGCTACACCATGGTTGGATGCAATTCCTATGCTTCAAACATGTCTTTCATTTGGTCTTAGGAGAAAGGAAGATAACATGATCATCAAGGGGGAGGGGGAGTGCAGTTTCATGGATGAGAGGGACATAACACATGAAGGGAACACAAGATGTTTAGAACTCAGGGAAGTATCTTTTACTTGTTCATACTTTGTCACTTCATACATGAATCCTTTTATGCATGCATCTAGTCTTATACATTCTTTCGGAAAGCACGATGCATTGGCATGTAGGGATAAGAGTTCTTGCTTCCATTATTGCCTTCTTTCTCAAGACATTTCATGTATGATGCATCTAGGTCACTATTCTAACTATAAGTCTAAGAATGTTTGTCATTTCACTTGTGATATGATTAAGCATTCACATATGCATAAGGAAAAGAGTGGCTTTAGATGTGGATATTTTAGATTGCATCATAGGTTTCCTTTTCAAGACAAGTCATATAGGATTAGAGGTGTCAAACTGGTCGGGTTCGGGTTTAAGTATACCGGGTCGGGTCATTTATGGGTCGGGTCGATTGTGGGTCAATGTTTGTGGGTCGATTGTGGGTCGGGTCGTTGCGGGTCAGGTACGGGTTCGGGTCGACCCAGCGGGTCGAGAGCGCTGGGTCGAGAGCGCCTTGTCAAAATTTTATAAAATGAATATTAAAATAATATTTTAATTAAAACGAAAAATAATAAATCAAAAAATTATTATTATATATAATTTTAATAAAAAAACATATTATAATATTTAATATATAAAATAAAAACACATTTGTATTGACCCAACCTAGAAAATTTCGGGTCGAACGGGTCAGGTCACTTTTGACCCAATACTTTTCGGGTTGGGTCTCAACCCAGAAAACGCAGGTCAGGCCGGGTCAGGTTTGTGGGTCGGGTTAAATTTTGACAGCTCTATATAGGATGCATATACCCTAAAGTAATTTTTGAACTATGGATGCTTTTTATGTTCTTATTAGCATGATTAGGCATTTTTATAGGCATAGAAAGAAAAGTGGTTTTGCATGTGCATGCATTCTTTCCTATTATATAGACCTTGGAAAGAATGAATTTCTAAGTATGAACCAAGACCATGTTCACAATTGCCACATGAATTGATCAAGTAGCCACAAGTGATAAAGGAGTCTTCCTGCCTTTTAAATTTGCTATGCATATTAGCGTTAAGGCGCATTTCCTTAATTTTCATGTTTATGTTGCTTATTTCCTTAGAGTTATATCTAGTCATTCTCATGCTATTTTTCCAAGTATGACTCTGGGAGATAAGTTACATATTACGAAGGGGAGCCCCTTCAAATATTTGCTTGTGCCTAATAGTCGAATGCATCAAGTCTTGTGTAGTCTAAGTAGTTTCACTTATCTTGGTGTGTTTGGGAATCCTTATTACTTGACCTTTGTGGGTGCAGGCCGTGCGAATTCGAGGTCGGATTCTTTCCAAGAAGAGGAGGATGATGTGTTTCTTGATCCCATCAAGATCCAAGATGCTCAAGATCACACCGAGCCTCGCATCAAGGCTCCGACCCTGCAACCAACGCCAACGATGTGCCCTGAATTAAGGGTTTTCAAGTTGTCCGCATCAACGACAACCAAACTGGACCCTACAAGTTCCAACCTTCAAGATAGGCTAAATGAAGAGTGTTGAATTCCTTAGGTTTTGATGGTAACAAACATTCAACTAATCTGGTAACTAAGTATTTCAGGAACAAAACAGTTGTCACAGGGAACCATTGCAGCGAAGGATTGCAGAGGGAACAAAGCTTTCTCCACATGCTTTGTTACCTCTCAAGGAACATCAAAGACGGACACCAATCAAGCTGCGAATGGAAGAAAGATATCCAGTGTGAAGATTATGGAAACTATCATGGAAGATCACGCGGTCAAGGATAAGAGATTTTGGCTGGAAGGATCTCGCCGAATGAGAAGATATGGAGAGAGAGAAGCCGAATGCGTTATCTTAGGAAATCTTTCCTAAGATAATGATATTTGGAGAGAGAAGATTGATATCTTTAGCCGATTATATTATCTTAGGAATTCCTTCCTTAGATAATGTAAGCGGTTAAAATAATATTCTTCAAATCATTTAATATCTTCTTGTTACCAAAGTTTAGAAAGATTTTATCTTGTTATGATTGTGTTTTAGTCGAGTTGTATTTATAGGAGTGTGGATTCATTTCTATGTACGACATCGGACGAAAACGAACAGAGAGAAATTGATTGAGAAAAAGAGAGTGAAGTGTGTAGGAGTCTTTGAGGGTTGAGGTCGTATTCACCGTTGTAGAAGAGAGTTTCAAATCTAGGTGGGAAGTCTAGGGTTTGGAGTCCAGGCTACAAGTGTAATCGAGCAAGAAACAATAAGACAAGTATACGCTTCAAAATCCTCTCAAGCGAGAAGCTTGAAGGTAGTGGTTTTTCTTTGATTAGCTAGTTGGCTAATTAGGGTTTCCACTATACATCGTGAGTTCGTTCCTTATCTTTCTTGCTATATTATTCCGCTGCACCTTCTGTGGGAACAAAGCTTTTGTTCCCTCAGACGTAACTCTAACGATCCAACAATTGGTATCAGAGCCTGGTGCTCTAGATTGTTTTCGTTAAAGACTTTGCAGGAAAGATGTCGTCAAGTAATGCTATTGGTGATTCATTCTGGAAGCCTCCACTACTGAAGGCTGGAGAATATGATTGGTGGGTGGAACAAATCGAATCCTATATTTGTTCCCTCGATGGACAGATATGGAGGATGATTGAAGTTGGCCCCATAGCTATTCCAAATGAAAAGGACGCTACAAAGCCTAAACCAAAAGTTGACTACACGAACGATGACTGGAAGAAGCTGGAGAAAAATAGCAGAGCCAAGAAGATCCTTCACATGGCTCTTCTCCCCACTAATCTCAAGAAAATCATCGACTATAAAACCGCCAAGGAGATCTGGGATGCTCTAAGGCGTCTCCATCATGGAAATGAAGATGTCAAGAAAAACAGAATTCTTTCCTTGATGAAGGAGTATGATCAAATTTCTCAAGGAAACGGTGAGCACATTCAAGAGTTCTACTCCAGGTTCCAGGGGATCGTAGGTCAACTGGAGTTCCTTGATGAAGAAATGCCAGACTGAAAGCTTACTCATCACTTCATGCAAGGCCTCAACTCTCAGTGGGATGCGATTGCTCTTGCTCTCTACTCCCAGACTGACGTCAAGACTCTCACTATGGAAGAGGTGGTTGCCAAGCTTGAAAGCAACGCCTCAGTCTATAATCACAAGATAAACAAAAAAGGTGAAGAGAAGGCTAAAAGCATCGCTATGAAGGTTGAACGTGCCTTTGATTTGTCTCAAGTTGAAGATGGAGATGAGGACGGTGATAAAGATGTGGCTCTCATCACTAGAGCTATGAAGAAGATATGGTCTCGAAACAAGGATATGGTAAGTTCCTCTGAAGGGAACAGAGACATGAAGGATGTCGTTTGCTACCACTGTCAGAACAAGGGACATCTTGCCAAGAACTGCTTCAAGAAAAAGGCAGGTCTTCCTCCGGCTCGTGAAGGGAAGCAAGCAATGGTTGCTACCTGGGGTGATTCTGACTCGGATGACGAAGAATCATCACACTCTAGGGACGTCTGTTTAATGGCCATAGAAGACGCTGATGAATCAAAAGGTGGTCTACACAAGGATGAGGTAACTGAATCTGATCTCATCTCAAGCTTGAAAAGTAAGTCAAAAGAAAACTTAATCTCCTTCATTAAGAAACTTGTTCACGAGAATAGTCTTCTCAGTGAATAGATTGAAGAAAAGGATGAATCAATCTCAAGTTTGATCGAGGAAAACAAAGGTTGGGCAGAAAAAGTGGTCAAACTTGAGAAAACTTCATCTTCTTCTTCAAGTCCTTGCATCGAGTGTCCTAAACTCACTGAGAAGATCATGTCTCTAGAATCCTCTGTCTCCTCACTTGAGTCCGAGTCATTATTGTTAAAACTAGGCAATGTAAAACTGTCTAGTGATCTATCTAAACTTAGTGAGGAACGGAAGGAAAAGCCAAAAGGTATTGTGTTTGTAGCGGCCAAGAATGAAAAGAAAACTGAAAAGAAGGAAGTACCTTGCTTTGGAATTGGTTATCAACCTAAGCTTCCCGTTGATGACACTAAGTCTAAAAGTCCTAAAGCTAGTCAAAGGAAAACAGTCAATACAAGAAAAAGGGGACAGTTCCTCGAGAAGGAACAATAGCAAAGACTGTTCAAATTCGACTGATGGGAACAAGGCTTGGTACCACGGACAGAAAGCTCATTCCATTTGGTTGAAACATTCTCAAAATGGTAATTCCAATCATATTGATTTTCACTCTAGGATTACCAACAAAACTATTTGGCCTGGACAGAGTAAGTATGTTGATCTAAAGTGTCAAAAGGTCTGTTGCTATTGTGGGCACTCTGGTCACTACAAACAAGAGTGCCTCCTGAAGAAACAAAATGAGGAACTTGCTCATACTGCTAGGGAGGAAATGAATGCTATACCTCCAAAAATCAAATATGTTGCTCCCACACTCAGAAAGCCTAAGCTTGTCTGGGTTCGCAAGAACTAACTTTTCATTACAGGCTGAAGTGAGGAAGGTTCCCGGTATTACGATTGTACTTGCTTTAGTTACTTAACAGGGAACAAATGATGTCCAAATCTCACTTCAACAGGCCAATGGAGGATCAACAACCCTTGGAATTAAAGGTAAGGGTAAAGTTTGCAGTTATGAGCACTAATTTTCTCTTCGTTTCTTGGTCAACACTCAGATACCGTGCATTTCGAGATAAGACATCACTTCTTGCGTGGAAGTGTGGAGAAAGGGATTGGTGTCTATGGATCTCTGAGGAACCAAGGCTCAAATCGCTGACATTCTCACCAAGGCACTAAATGGGGAACTCTTTGTTCAGTTCCATACAAAGCCTGGTTTGTTCTCTCTACTATCTGTCTATCTGTTATGTTCCCTCGATGATTGGCTAAATTACATGGTAAAGTGTGAAATTTTAATCATCATGTCTTGATTTGCATTCATTCTCTTGGCTATCAAATGAACAACTGGCTTAGATATGTGCTTTTCCCTCACTTATGTGTTGATTTCTTGCATGATCATCTATGCTATCACAATAACACATGAATCAGCTTTCTTTCGGCCCAAAAGAGTCATCTTGATGCATTGTTCCCACATTATAAGCCCAAATGATTGTTGACTCTACAGCTTACCCTAGCCATCGTGCTTGATGCTTCCTATGAGCCCCTCTAATCATCCACATCTGGGAGCCTCTCATGGATGATTAAAAATTATCAAAATTTGTCATATGTTTTTCGTGTGCTGTTCTTTGTACCCTTTCTGGTAACTGTCCCCTAGCATCACACATTACTACCTTTTTGGTTTGGCGGGAAAATGAATCGTCTCTCTGAGGCTTACAGCTGTGAGTTGATTGATGTGACAGGGAGTTATGGCATGCGCCTGCCGTTGGGATGTGTTGAGCAATTAGGGCTGATTTGATGATCGAGAAACTAAATGGGCCTCGTGTTTGAGTTTATCTGGATGAGATTCTGAAGGATTATTTTGGGAAGGTGAAGATATTGATAATCATCCTTTGGAAACTGATAAGATTTGAAGTTATCTTTGGCAACTGAAAAGATCTCGTGGTGGCTATATATCTCGGCTCTCCAGGTAATCTCCTCTCACTATTCACTTACCTCTTCCTCGCCTGCTATCACCCTCTCTTGTCTTCCTAAATCTCCTACCTCTCAAAGATGGCCTCTCACTCCAACCTCTCTGATGCCGCCGCCGAAGACCTCAAAACCCTCCTAACCAAACTCTCGGCAATGGGAACTGACCCAACCCTCCTAGCCGCCATCACTCAGTCCCTGCCCTCCTCCTCAAACACACCATCATCTCCTCAATCAGCCACCAAAGTCACCCCTCCCCAATCACTAACACCTGACAAACTCATCATGGTCCCATACACAGCCCCACCTTCTCCTACCCCTCAACCCGCTCCTCAAAACCCTAACCCTAAACCATCCCCGGCTGCTCCAAACGCCGTCTCCTCAAATGAAAGAGAGGAGGTCCAATCCTCTCCCACCCATCCTACCCAGATTGAAGAGGAGACTGAGGAATTTATGGGAGAATCCGCCACCGCCACACCATCAGAGGAACATGTTGCGCTCAAGCAGAAAATTCAAGGGGTTGTCCGCAGTTTAGCCAAGGAACTGTCTGAGGATGCTGAGGTGAATGTCCCCCCTAAGGTCTCTAACTCCTCTGGAAGGGTCAAGATGGGCTGCTCCAAAAAGTGAAAAACTCGTGCTCAGAGGCAAGCAGCCAAGGCAATCTCTCTCAGCTCTGATGAGGAGTCGGAATCCCTCTCTGGGCTCAAAGCCAAAAAGACTAAGGTCTCCATAGCTCCAGTACGCCAAAGCCAAAGGCGTCAGCTTGCCAAGTCCAAGTGATGTGACCCTACCTAGGGTGAATCATGAATACCTTAATAGTTCGTATGACCCAAGGAGTGGCAAGCAATTATGACATGGGCTCGGTGGTTCTACTTCACCAAATCAAAGATCTAAACGACACCGCGCAACGATGATAGTCTTGCATTGTCCATGGGCCCAATTTTGATCCATTCGTGCAAACTGGCCCAAATTTGGTGGAGACCCTCATAGCTACATTTTTTTATGTATTACAGAATATGAGATCATTTGGATGTCTACAATTAATGTTATTAAGCTCAGAAGTTCATGAGTTGGAGTTGTCTTATCTAGGCTAGTTGAAAGGTTGTTTTTGTAGCCTATTTAAGCAGGCCTCCAAGGCATATTGTAGACACGTCTATCTTGAATCAAAAACCAGTTATGGAGTTTAGTTTACTCGGAAATTCTTCTTGTTCGTGAGTCATATCGAACAATCTATCCTTGATCGTGAGTAATATCGATCAAACCTTTTGATCTTTAACCTAGGGTGAGTCGTATCCCTTTGTCAGAGATCAACTCTTTCTTCTTCAAGAGGTGAGTCATATCCTCGAGTAGAAGTCTGTCTATCCAACACCTTACACCAATTCATTATCCATCATCCATCTCCATTTCACGTCCTTCAACTGTAACAACTCTCTCGTTGATCTCTGATGCGGAACCCTCTGTGACCCCTCAGTAGATTCGCCATATCTTCCGACTCCTAGATCGGTTCACGCTCACATTTGGAGGATATCATCTAGACTTCAAGATATAACTCCGGGCTTTGGAATCACTCAATTCCGATCCCAGACGAGAGAGAACGAGCCATTTTAAATAAGGCCTGTTTTTTGGGCTTTGGGTTGACGATTGCTTGAGGATCTTTCGAGCCTTTCCTTGCACCGCGTCATTCTCGATCCTTGATTTCCATCACCAAGGCAAAGGAGGCAGTTGACGATGTCAAGGAGATAGGTCACAAGTCCGTGGTTAAGGAGTTGCTGGTTGACCCTGAGTTCCTCAAGGAGAATGCATTGGAGGAGGTTTGTCTGGTGTTGAGTGCCCAAAAATAGGGTCATCTGTTTGTCCAAGAAGAAGAGGTTGATGAAGCTTTGTTGAGGGAGTTCTATTCTACTTTCGTTATTGAGGTCAGACCCCATGCTGTTCTGGGGAGTTATAAGATAAGAGGAACTGTCCACATGTTCTCAAGTATTGAGTTGGGTGTTGCTCTGGGGGTCCCTCATGAAGGATACGAGGGGTACCCTAAAGGCCGATGGCCTAAGGACTTTCCCTACAAAGAGGCAGTTCGTGCTGTGGCAGGTGTTCTGGATCCACTAGAGTCTGGGGGCTTTGATACTTCAGAGATGTCAGCGATAAACAAGGTGCTATTCCACTATTTAATCTGTAATGTTACCCCAAGGGGACAGAAGTGCAATAAATTGCTTATTCTGGATGTGGTCCTTCTTTCCCTGCTACTGAAAAAGGAGCCAATTTGTCTCCCAAGGGTAATGATGCAGCATATGGCACACACCAGGAACACTAACCTGCATGCTCTTCCATTCCCTAGAGTTGTCAAGAAAATTATGGAGTATCACAAAGTGTACAACTCTTCAGCGGAATCGAGCATCTGTTCCCGTCCCTTAGACATCAGTAATCTGCACAAGATGCAGTTCATTCTTCAAGAAGGAGAATGGTGGGTTAAAGTGGGAAGTGTGCCTGTCGTCTCTGAAGTGCATGAGGACTCTGAGGAAGCTATCTCTGAGGGGGAACAGAAGGAAAAATCTGATCTGGGGAAGGAACCGAGGAGTCTGTGCCGGGCAGTGACCAATCTGGCTGAACAGCAAAGGCTTCTCATGGCGGACGTGCGCGCTGATTACTCTCCACTCATCGGCTCCATCGGCCGGTCCCAGTGGTGTCTGAATCGCTTTCCCGCCTTCCTACCCCTCTCTTGTTCCCTAGCACATCTATTTCCTCTTAGCTTGGATTTTCTTTGTTTCTGACTTGTGTGTTTGGCCTGAGGGGCATGTTGATCATGTTTGGTTATTTTGCATATTTTGTTTGTGTTTGCACGGTGTTTAAGTTGGTTGTTTTACTTTAATGAACAAGGGGTTGTTTTGCTTATCTTGCTGTGCTCATTTTCCTTTCGCTCTTTACTTATGTTTTTGATGATGCCAAAAGGGGGAAAATGACTGGTAGCTTTAGTTAAGGGGGAACAAAACATGGTTTCATATGTTGCTAGACTAAGGGAGAACTATTATGCCTAAGTGTGGGACTTTCTCTCTACAACTGTCTTTATCTCATATGTGTATGTTTTATTGTCAACGATGTTTGTCGCCATCAAAAAGGGGGAATTTGTTGAATTCCTTAGGTTTTGATGGTAACAAATATTCAACTAATCTGGTAACTAAGTGTTTCAGGAACAAAACAATTGTCACAGGGAACCATTGCAGCGAAGGATTGCAGAGGGAACAAAGCTTTCTCCACATGCTTTGTTACCTCTCAAGGAACATCAAAGACGGACACCAATCAAGATGCGAATGGAAGGAAGATATCCAGCGTGAAGATTATGGAAACTATCATGGAAGATCACGCGGTCAAGGATAAGAGATTTCGGCTGGAAGGATCTCGCCGAATGAGAAGATATGGAGAGAGAAGCCGAATGCGTTATCTTGGGAAATCTTTCCTAAGATAATGATATTTGGAGAGAGAAGATTGTTATCTTTAGCCGTTTATATTATCTTAGGAATTCCTTCCTTAGATAATGTAAGCGGTTAAAGTAATATTCTTCAAATCATTTAATATCTTCTTGTTACCAAAGTTTAGAAAGATTTTATCTTGTTACGATTGTGTTTTAGTCGAGTTATATTTATAGGAGTGTGGATTCATTTCTATGTACGACATCAGACGAAAATGAACAAAGAGAAATTGATTGAGAAAAGGAGAGTGAAGTGTGTGTGAGTCTTTGAGGGTTGAGTTCGTATTCACCATTGTAGAAGAGAGTTTCAAATCTAGGTGGGAAGTCTAGGGTTTGGAGTCCATGCTACAAGTGTAATCGAGCAAGAAACAATAAGACAAGTATACGCTTCAAAATCCTCTCAAGCGAGAAGCTTGAAGGTAGTGGTTTTTCTTTGATTAGCTAGTTGGCTAATTAGGGTTTCCACTATACATCGTGAGTTCGTTCCTTATCTTTCTTGCTATATTATTCCGCTGCACCTTCTGTGGGAACAAAGCTTTTGTTCCCTCAGACGTAACTCTAACGATCCAACAAAGAGTTCATACAAATTTCTAAGCCAATTGGAGCTGAAGAGCGTGGTGAGGTAGCTAGAGGAGCATCCCTACGGCCCAACGCTGGGACCCGAACTAGGGCATGGAGGCATTATCAATTGACATGTTGGATTGGGCTGATTTTTGGATATGTTCTAATTCATAGTCTTAAAGGCAAACTGTCCAATTTGATATCAAACGGACTTCAGAGCATAAAGATATCGCATTCACAAGATCTATCTCTTAAGGAAATTCTATCTTTCAGCGTGAATCAAGGGCATGATCGTTCTCTTAATTGGTTGTGCCATTTGATCTGAATTTTGGATATGACATTGTTAGTTGGCGTATCTTGGACGTATCAAAAAATAAGGCCTGTTGAAGTTACGAGATGGAAGATCCTTAGATTAAAAAAATTAGGGTTTTTTATTGCTTTTCTTACAAGATACGTTTTGTGACATTTTGAGACTATAAGTAGGGCTTTAACATTTCATTTTTACTTATGCTTTGATTATTTGAATATAGAACATTGAGTTTCTTGAATTAACTCTAAGCTTCCCGGTCTTTGAGTGTTTTGTCTTGGTGAGTCATATCCAAGTCAACTTACTCGGTTTTGGTGAGTCATATCCAAAATAGGTGTGAAACTTAGGTGAGTCATATCCTTGGTAGATCATCGATAACTCATTTTAAATCTATTGGTGAGTAATATCCAATATATCCAATTTGCCCATCCCTTTAACTTTCTTGCAATTCAAAAACCAAAAATCCACAAAAGAGCCATCTTGTTACAACTTTGACGGCCAAATCAAGATCGATCAAGAATGGAGCTTTGGAGGTGACTTTTACTTGAACCAGTGTGAGGATCCGTAGGGAGAAATGCATCACCAAGGTCAAAGGAGAAATCATTATTCATATTTCCAACCAGCCAGTGAAAAGGGACTTCATTGAAGAAATCAACTACTAGGAGGGCAAGAAGAAGGGACCATCAAAGTTTAGTAGCAACCCCACAATCAGTGGTGGAACCAACAAATTCTAAAAGAATGGCACACTTTTTTATTAATATTATATTAATATTAAATAAAAATAGCTATAAATAATATTAATTTATCTCACATGCATTCTTACTTCGTATTTTTTTTTCTTGAAACCCAACATTGATCTACATCAACATTTTCAAATTCATTTGGAATAGTCGGAGACTCAACACTTAAAATCGACAATCTGTTACTCCGCACAACAAATTCATCTATATTCCGAATTAGAATAATTCAATTTAACACAAGTTTAATTGAACACGTTCAATTGAACACGTCAATCAAATTAAATTAAGTTTGAATTATAAACAAATTAATTCAAGCAAATCTATACCCTGAATCTATACTCGACCCATCATGATTTGAATTCATAAGATCGAAAATGAGTTATTGTTTCAGAATTCAAATTGAGATGGTTCGGGTATGGATTTGACTATTTTATGAGTCAAATCCTACTAATTTGAGGGGAGAAACACGATTGTGAATTTGGACCTGAGTACCCCTAAACTCTGGGATACCTATCGAAGTTTCTCTATGAGAATAAACATAACGAACAAAAAATAAATTGAAACGAAAGGAGGCACCGGACACCCCTGCCCCCCCGGTTCCGCCCCTGCCTACAATCCATTCACATGTGAATTAGCATTTTGTTCTGGTTGCGGAAGAGGGAGCAACTTGCATTATTAGAAATGTGGCACCAAAATCTTTCTCTTGATATCAAGCCATAGGAAACATCTCACCCTTTTCGGCACCCCGAGCTTCCAAATGAGATGGTAAAGGTTGCACCGCTCGAGGTCCATGTAAGGATATGAGTGCGCTTTAAGTAACTTGTAGACAGTAGGGACTGAGTAGTCGACGGATGGTGATGTCGCATTGCTGCCCAACTAATTGCATTTGACATCCCACGTTCATCAATCACCCCAATAGTTGGGAGTTTAAGTAAGCACAAAGCCAAGGGATATTGGGATATGTCACTCCGTTTCCAACCACTTCCCGGGGTCTAGAAATATCGCATGACTAATCTTTTTTTATTATGACCAATTTTTGCAACACTTTGTTCAAATAGAGGCTTATTACTTAACCAAGCATCATCCCTGACTTGATTAACTTATCGTCTCCCAAGTTCCATTTTACTCCTTTGTAGATAAGCTCCTAAGGCTTCATTCAATACTACTTAATTTAGGTGGCAGACGCTCTCTGACATTTAGTTTGGATAATGGAGTTCCTATTCATATTTCAAGCCATATTTCACTTTTAGAAGTACTCCCAAATGTCACCTCTTCATTAAACAACCTCTAAACCAAGTGATGACAAGGTCCCCTTAAGCTTCGACACACATACTTCGTCCTAGGAAACTAAGTGAATTTTCCTTGGTCTATAGAGATACCCCAAATGTGAAGGAATATGTGTCCTTTAATCAAGATGACAATCACTAATAATAGAATAGGATTAATAATGGAGATTTATAATCCGGATATTTTCGGTAATCTTAGTGCTTTGCTAGAAGCCAACTATGACTTAAAGGATAAATTAGATTTAACCCATTGCTATTATGCCCGGATCGTTTAAGGTCACACATAATAGAGTAATTGGGCTAAATCAAAGCATCCTAAGGCCCATACGGGGACTAGAGAATGGTCTTCCATGGTATATTGTTGGAATAGTGGATTATTCATCAAGTAATAATAAATTTTGATCTATTTACTTGTTGATATAAGGAAATTTATCTTTAGGAAAGATAAGATATTGTATCTACCTAAATATCCCTTTCTTGTTACAAGGGAATGATCCATTATTTCATGTGTTGAGAAAGCTCTCTCCCACCACAAGAAACCTAGGGCCACCCGTACACCTGATGCAAGACAAGCTCGGAGTTTTGTCCCATTCTAGTAAACAAAGGCAAGGTGATCTAGTACCGTGCTTGTGTGGATCAAGTAGAGGAGTCACACTTGAGGATCTATTCTCCAGATTGATCTTGGAGAGAAGATTTGCATCAAAAGGTATGTTACTCTTTCATATATGATATGTATCAAATTTATGCATGAGATCCTGATTTGTATATTAGAAAATTATTTTTCTGCAATTTCTCTTAAAGCATCTAAATCCCTACAGTGGTATCAGAGCCTCTTGCATAAATTGATATGATAATAATTAAAGTTGTTAATTTTGATGCATGTTCTTGATTATTTTAGTTCAATTTAGTGATAAAATTAATATATGGATTAACTTGTATGATTAAAATTGTGATTTTAATTGATTCGATGCATAAAGTTGTGAATTTTATGTACAAAGCTACTCGAAAATCAACCCTAAGATTAGAAAATTATGCATGTTAAATATTCTTATTTTTTGCTTAATTTGGCCATAAAATCGATTTGTATGATACATTTACGCTAGAGATATGATTTCTTGTAAAACTCATAGTCACACATAAAAAATAGTAGATTTTTAATAATGGTTATTGTTGGATCGTTAGAGTTACGTCTGAGGGAACAAAAGCTTTGTTCCCACAAAAGATGCAGCGGATTAAAAACAGCAAGAAAGATAACGAACGAACTCACGATGTATAGTGGAAACCCTGATCAGCAAAACTAGCTTCTCAAGGAAAAACCACTACCTTCAAGCTTACGCTTGAGAGGATTTTGAAGCGTGTACTTGTCTTATTGATTTATTGCTCGATTACACTTGTATCCTGGACTTCGACCTCTAAACAACCAGCTAGACTCGAAGACACTTCTACAACGATGAATCGAACTCAACCCTTGAGGACTTACACACACCTCACTTCTTTTCTTTCTCCTTTTCGTTCTCTCTGTTTTCCGTCGTCGTGGTTGCATAGAAATGAATCCATACTTCTATTAAATACAACACGGCAAAACCCTAATCGTGACACGATAAGATCTTTCCAAATAAGGTTATAGGAAGATAGGGTTTGCTGGAGGAATAATATCCCAACCGTCTATTTTAATAATCGGATGAGATATGATTCTTCTCTCTCCAATTCACTTATCTAAGGAAAGATTCCCTAAGATAAGGAGTCGGACTTCTTCTCTCTCCATATCTTCTCGATCCGGCTTGATCCTTGGAGCCGAAGACTTCAATCCTTTACCGCGGCGTTTCATGATTTTGTTTCCATAATTCAGCACGCTGAATTTCTTCTTTCCATTCGCAGCTTCGATCTCGTTCGTCACTTCAGTTCCTTGGGGGGGAACAAAGCACATGAACAGAGCTTTGTTCCCTCTGCGATCCTTCGCTGTAATGGTTCCTTGAGACAACTGTCTTTGTTCCTGAAACACTTAGTACCCATATTAGTTGAATGTTTGTTACCATCAAAACCTAAGGAATTCAACAAATTCCCCCTTTTTGATGGTGACAAACATCCTTGACAATAAAGCATATACATACGAGAAAAAGACAGTTATGGAGAGAAAGGTTTCCCACGTAGGCAATATTAGTCCCCCCTTAGTTCAGCAACATATGAAACCATGTTCTGTTCCCCCTCAACCAAAGCTACCTGTCATTTTCCCCCTTTTGGCATCATCAAAAACATAAGTAAAGAGATAGAGAGAAAAATACCACAACTAGATAAGCAACATTTCCTTTTGCATTAGATTGAAACGCACAAACATAGACTACACGGAGATACAACAACAATGTAAGCAAGTATAACATACATGATCAACATGCCAGTCAATGCAAGCACATGAAGCAGGATCAAAGAAGTTCGAAGAGTAAGGGATAGATGTGCTAGGGAACAAAAGAGGGGTTGGTTAGCAAGGAAAGATGAATTATGCGCCACTGGAGCCAGCAGATGGAGTGGAAATATGAATAGCAATTTAAGCATGCACTTACTTCGCAAGACGCCTTTGTTGTTCTCCCAACTGAGATGTTGCATGAGACAAATTCCTCACGGCCCTTCGCAGATAAGTTCATCTTTTGTTTCTCCTGAGAGTCTGCTCTTCCTTACGGCTCTTCCTCAGATGCATTAGTCCTCTCTTTGTGTACCTTGTGATGTTCCATTTTTTTTTTTGGAACACCACAATCTTCAGCTTCCTTCTTTGACCAAAGATCACACCTAAGAGGATATTTTCGAGAAAGAAATCTTATAAAAGGTTCTGTCCAAATCCATCAAAGCCCACAAAATCTCAAGCACAACAACCATCACGCAGCTACCACATCATCTTTTATGAACACTTCTCAAGCAGTTGCAAGCCGTCATCACACATCATACCTGTCAAATCCCAGCCACAGACCACAGAGGCGACAGTTCGTATTCTCAACTTTCCGAAAAAGTAGAAGAGTGTGATGCGGGGGTAATGTTACCAGAGAGGGTACAAAGAACATCACACATAAACATATACGATAATTTTTAATAATGTTTAATCATGAATGAGAGGCTCCCAGATGTGGATGATTAGAGGGGCTCATAGGAAGCATCAAGCATGATGGCTAGGGTAGGCTGTAGAATCAACTATCATTTGGGCTTATGATGAGGGAACAAAACATCAAGTTGACTCTTTTAGGTTGAAAGAAGGTTGAATCATGTATTAACAAGATAGCATAGAGAACCATGCATGCAATTTTGCACATTAGTGAAGTATTAGCAAGAGTCTAAGCAAGGCGTTCAACAAATGATCAAGAGAATGAATGCAGATCAAGATATGATGATTAACCTTCCACACTTTACCATGTAATTTAGCTAATCATCGAGGGAACACAACAAATAGGCATTTAGTTTAGAGAAATCATACCTAGTTCCATACGGAACTGTTCGAAGGGTTCCCTATTTAGAGCTTTGGTGAAGATGTCGGCAATTTGATCCTTAGTTCCACAGAAGTCCATTGTCACCAACCCTTTCTCCACACATTCACGCAAGAAGTGGTGTCTTATCTCGATGTGCTTGGTACGTGAGTGTTGCACCGGATTCTTGGAGATATTTATGGCACTGGTATTGTCACAGAGAATAGGAATAGAGTTAAGAAGAATACCGTAGTCATTGAGTTGTTGTTTAAGCCATAGGAGTTGTGTGCAACAAGCAGCGGCGGCTATGTATTCAGCTTCTGCAGTGGATAGAGCGACGGAGTTCTGCTTCTTTGATCCCCAGGAAACTAAACACGGCCCAAGGAACTGATCCATTCCTGATGTTGATTTTCTATCCACTTTGTTCCCTGTGAAGTCAACATCTGTGTATCCAACTAGATCAAGGCTTCCTCCCCTTGGATACCACAGACATAGATCATCTGTTCCCTTTAAGTATCTCAGAATCCTCTTCACTGCTTTGAGATGTGTTTCTTTGGGATCGGCTTGAAAATGAGCACAAATACATACACTGTACATAATATCAGGTCTACTAGCAGTGAGATAGAGAAGCGAACCTATGATTCCTCAGTAGAGAGATGGATCAATTTCCTGCTCATGTTCGTCTTTTCCCATTGGGTTATTTGGAGAGATGAGAGTGGTGAAGGGTTTTGCGTCAGACATTCCAAACTTTTTAACACATTCCCTTAGATACTTCTTTTGATGCACTTTGGTTCCCTCATCCCCCTGAGAGACTTGAAGACCTAAGAAGAACTTGAGTTCTCCAACCATGCTCATCTCGAATTCACTGGCCATCAGTTTAGAGAATTTCTGAACCAGTTTATCATCTATAGACCCAAAGATGATATCATCCACGTAGACTTGTACCACCAGAATATGCTTCCCTTCCTTCAGAAGGAACAATGTCTTGTCGACCTTTCCACGAACGTATTCGTGTGTCAGAAGGAACTGTGAGAGCCTTTCATACTAGGCCCTCGGGGCTTGCTTGAGACCGTACAAAGTTTTGTCTAGAATATAGACATGGTCAGGTTGGGTGGTATCCTCAAAGCCGGGAGTTTGCTCCACACAGACTTCCTCCTTGAGAACTCCATTCAAGAAGGCGGTCTTGACATCCATCTGTTGCAGCTTGAATCCATGGAAAGAGGAATAGGCAATTAGGAGTCTTATTGCTTCTAACCTGGCAACTGGAGCAAAGGTCTCATCATAGTCGATGCCTTCCTGCTGGTTGTAACCTTTCACCACTAGCCTTGCTTTGTTCCTTGTGACTTGACCTTGATCATCCAGCTTGTTCCTGAACACCCATTTGGTTCCTATCACTGTTTTGTTCCTTGGACGAGGAACTAACCGCCAAACCTTGTTCCTTTCGAACTGATGAAGTTCTTCTTGCATGGCGTTTATCCAGTCAGGATCCTTCAATGCTTCTCCTACGGTTTTAGGTTCTTGTAAAGAGAGAAAAGCGTTGAAGGCACAAAAGTTATGTAGGGAAGAGCGAGTGCTTTGAGGTGCTCTCTTTCTATAGTTTGTGACGATTAACTTGACTGGATGAGCCCACTTTTGCTGGTAGTTTGGAACTTGGAGATTGTTGATGTCGAACTCCTCTGAATTAGCGTTGCCAGCGTTTGAGCTTTCACCAGCAGTTTCATCAGTATTAGGACTGACATCTCCAGTTTTGTCAACAGTAGAGCTGTCCCCAGAGGGCTCCACTGTGCCGTGACTTGGGCTCTGTTCCCCCTGAGGTGCCTGCGGTGTTTCTGGTGAGTAAGGATTTTCGTCATTTCTATCTGAGTTGGCGGAGTTGGGAGTTCTCGGTGTTGAAGGATCATTCTGAGTTTCTTGATCTTGAGAGGTCCCATCACCGACATTGCTTTCTACAAGCTGAAAGAAATCATCTTCGGATAGCTCGGTATTGGAGGGAACACTGCCTGATTGTTCCTGCATATTGTTACCAGCCATAACTGATTCATCAAACACTACATGAATGCTTTCCTCTACCTTTCTGGTTCTCTTGTTGAATACTTTGTAAGTCTTGCTTTGCTGAGAGTATCCCACAAAAGTTCCTTCATCACTCCTGGGATCGAACTTCCCAAGAGAATCTTTCCCGTTGTTGTGGATGAAGCACTTACAACCAAATGTGCGCAAGTGAGACACATTAGGTTTCCTTCCCTTAAGAAGCTCATAAGCAGTTTTGTTCAGGAGAGGACGAATGGTTGCTCTAATCAGAACGTAACAAGTAGTATTCAGAGCTTCGGCCCAGAAACTCCTAGGAAGACCACTTGAGATGAGAAGGGTACACGTCATGTCTTCCAGAGTCCTATTCTTCCTTTCTACAACCCCGTTTTGCTGTGGGGTCCTGGGAGTAGAGAAGTTGTGGTTAATACCTCTGTTCCTACAGAGGGATAGGAACTGAGAGTTCTCGAATTCTGTTCCATGATCAGTGCGAATAGACCCCAAGGAATGTCCAGTGCTGCTTTCGGCTGCCTTAAGCCAGGACTCAAACTCAGCGAACACTTCATCCTTTGATGAGATAAATAGAGTCCATGTGTACCTGGAATAGTCATCAATAATAACAAAGACATATGCATTTCCCCCACGGCTCTTCGTGCGCATTGGCCCACAAAGATCCATGTGAACTAATTCCAGAGGACGAGTAGTACTTACATCCCTTTTTGACTTGAAAGAGGATCTGACTTGTTTTCCTCTGATGCATGCATCACACACATCATTTCTCAAAGCTTCAACCTTAGGAAGACCGTTCACCAGCTCTTGTCTGTGAAGTTTGGAAAGGAGTTGAAGGCTAGCATGTCCAAAGCGTTTATGCCACAAGTCTGTTGTCCCAGCAATAGACGATAGACAAAGGTCCTTGTCAGGGATGAAAGCAGGGTCGACCTTGTAAACGTTGTTGTCGCAGATTCCTTTGAGTAAGATTTTCCCTGTACTTAGACACTCAACATGACAATCATCGGTGGTAAAGACTACTCTATTTTTTCTGTTTTGGCATAGTTGAGCCACACTAAACAGGTCAAATTTGAGATTATTCACTAGATTTACGTTATTCACAGTGATGTGTTTAGAGAGTCTTACTTTACCGATACCACAAACCTCACCCTTACTTTTGTTTCCAAAAGTTATCGATGCCCCTGAGGCTGGTTGAAGAGAGGTGAACCATAATTCAGCACGCTGGATTTGAATCATCTTAACTGTTGAATTCCTTAGGTTTTGATGGTAACAAACATTCAACTAATATGGGTACTAAGTGTTTCAGGAACAAAGACAGTTGTCTCAGGGAACCATTGTAGCGAAGGATCGCAGAGGGAACAAAGCTCTGTTCATGTGCTTTGTTCCCCCCAAGGAGCTGAAGTGACGAACGAGATCGAAGCTGCGAATGGAAAGAAGAAATCCAGCGTGCTGAATTATGGAAACAAAAGATTTAGGGAAGTGCCAAATTTAGGGAAGTGCCAAATTACGCCTAAAGTCTTATATGCAATAGGATATATGAATCATATTATTCAAAGGGACAAATTTTATATGAATAAAATGTGCATTAACTTATTTATGTTTAAAGCATGTTCTAAATTTTTAAACTTCTGCATGACAAGCATGATTTATATTTTGCATGTTATTTCTATTGTATATATCATGTCTAGAAATCATAACCCAACAATCATCAACCTACGTTCGATTCTTGAGAAGAATAAGCTGAACGGAAACAACTTCATTGATTGGGAAAGAAATCTAAAAATTGTTCTTTGGTCCGAAGGAAGGGAGAATCTCCTTGACACCCCTATCCCAAAACTGACTGCTATGTTTACTCTAGAGGAAATAAAAGAGGAAAAGCTGATCAGAGATAAGCCAGTGATTGTCACTTGTCTTATGCTGAACTCCATGGAATCCAACCTTCAAAAGAGGTTTGAGAGGATGGACCCCTATAGCATCATTCGCAACCTGAAAGTTATGTTTTAGGAACAAGTTAGGATGGAGAGATTTGAGAGTCACAAAGCAATTCTTGATTGCAAGCTTGAGAAAGGCAAGCCAGTCAGTGCTCATGTGTTCAATATGATTGGACATTTTGAGAACATGGAAAGACTTGGCTTCTCTTATAGTCAAGAGTTGGCTACATACATCATGCTCCATTCTATGCATGATGGATTTGCTCAATTCAAGTTGAACTTCAATATAAATGTAGTTGGAAAAACACTTGAAGCGCTACATGAGATGCTAAAAACTGCTGAGCAAAATCTCTCTGTTGACATCAAGAAAGAGATTCTGATGGTCAACAAGGGAAAATGGTTCAAGAAAAGGGCACCTGGAAAGCAAAAGAAGCATGTGCAAGGGAAGGGCAATCAAGTTGCACAACCCAAGCAAACTTTTGAAAAGGCTAAAGTAGCTACTGACCATGGTTGTTTCTACTACAATACAAAGGGGCATTGGAAGAGGAACTGCCCAAAATACCTGGAAGAAAAGAAGAATGAAACTGTGAGTTCCACTTCAGGTATGGATATTATAGAAGTCCTAACATCAAAAGCTTCAACTTGGGAATTAGATACTGGTTGTGGTTCTCACATTATTTTGAATATGCATGGACTAAGAAGAAGTAGAAGCTTCGCTAAGGGAGATGTGGACCTATGCGTTGGAAATGGAACAAGAGTTGCTACACTTGCCATAAGAGATTATAGTCTACCTTTTAACTTTTGAATAGTTTTAGAACTTAATAATTGTTATTTTGTCCCTTCTATTACTAGAAACCTAATTGCGACTTGTGTTTTGGATATTGAAGGCGATGATTTAGAATCAAGAATTGATGTTTTTCTATTTATAAGGATGACATCTTTTATGCCAATGCATTATTGAGTAATGGACTCTATGTGGTGGAATTAGGATCCGAAATCTATAACATAAACACCAAAAAGAAAAAAAAAGAAATGATTTTAACACTACCTATCTGTGACATTGTTGCTTAGGTCACATTAGCTTAAATCGCATGAAGATGCTCCAAAAGGATGGACTTCTAACCTCATTTGATTGTGAATCTTATGAAACTCCAAGCATTTCATTGAGGGAAAAAGAAAAGTGAAGCTTCTGTACGTCTTAGAAGAGTGAGCTCGTGTTCATCGTTGTAGAAGAGATTCAAAACTAGGTGGTAAGTCTAGGGTTTGATGTCCAAGCTACAAGTGTAACCGATCAAGAAATAAATAAGACAAGTAGACACTTTAAAATCCTCTCAAGCGAGAAGCTTGAAGGAAGTGGTTTTTCCCTGGTTAGTTATTTGACTGATTGGGGTTTCCACTATATATCGTGAGTTCTAAATACATTCTTTCTTGCTTTAATATTCCATTGCACCTTCTGTGGGAACAAAGCATTTGTTCCCTCAAATGTAACACTAATGATCCAACAATTGGTATCAGAGCCTGGTCTCTAGATTGTTTTTCGTTAAGACTTTGCAGGAAAGATGTCGTCAAGCAATGCTATCGGTGACTCATTCTGGAAACCACCAACTCTGAAGGTTGGAGAATGTGATTGGTGGGTTGAGAAAATTGAGTCCCACATTTGTTCCCTCAATGGATAGATTTGGAAAATCATTGAAGTCGGTCCCCTTCCAATTATGGATGATAAGGATGCAACAAAACCAAAAGCAAGGGCTGACTATAATGATGCTGATTGGAAAAGGCTGGAGAAGAACAACAAGGCTAAGAAGATCCTTCATATGGCTTTGCTCCCTGCTGATCTTAAGAAGATCATCGACTACAAAACAGCAAAGGAGATCTGGGATGCTTTGAAGCGTCTCCATGAAGGAAACAAAGATGTCAAAAAGAATCGTATCCTTGCCCTGATGAAGGAGTATGATTACATCACCCAAGGAAAAAGTGAACACATTCAAGACTTCTACTCCCGCTTCCAAGGAGTAGTTGGCCAACTAGAGTTCCTTGGAGATAAGCTTCTTGACTGGAAACTCATTCATCACTTCATGCAAGGTCTCAATCCTCAGTGGGATGCGATTGCTCTTGCTCTTTACGCCCAGACTGATGTTAAAGCTCTCATTATGAAAGAGGTTGTTGCCAAGCTAGAAAGCAACGCTTCCATCCATAATTCCAAGATGAGCCGAAGGGGAGTTGAGAAGGCTCAAAGCATTTCTCTAAAAGTTGAAAGAGCCTTTGACTTGTCTCAAGTTGAAGATGAAGATGAGGATGGAGATGAAGATGTTGCTCTCATCACCAAAACAATGAAGAGAATATGGTCCCGAAGTAAAGGCACCATGCGTTCCTCCGAAGGGAACAAAGATCCGAAGGATGTCGTTTGCTACCATTGCCAAAACAAGGGACACATTGCCAATAATCGCTTCAAGAAAAAGATAGGTCTTCCTCCGGTTCGTGAAGAAAAGCAAGCAATGGTGGTAACGTGGGGAGATTCTGACTCAGAAGATGAAGAATCCTCTCATTCAAGGGATGTTTGCTTGATGGCCATAGAGAGTCCTCATGACTCAAAAAGCTGCAACTCTGTCTCCAACATGCTCTGCCTCATGGCTGAAGGTAGTCAACATGACTTTGGGGTAAATGAATCTGAACTCATTTCAAGTTTGAAAAGCAAGTCTAAAGAACAACTAATTTTTATCATTAAGAAACTTGCTTATGAGAATAGTCTTATTAGTGAGCAGATTGGAGAAAAGGATTATATGATCTCAAGTTTGATCGATGAAATCAAAGGTTGGGTAGAAAAAGTGACCAATCTTGAGAAAGTTTCATCCTCTTCCTCTAATCCTTGTGATGAATGTCCTAAGCTCACTGAAAAGATTACTTCCCTGGAAGTCTTTGTTACTTCACTGGAATCAGAATCCTAAATACTGAAACTAAACAATGCCAAGTTGTCTAGTGATTTGTCCAAACTCAATGAGAAGCAGAAAGAAAAAGCTAAAGGCAATTGAGTTTGTTGCAGCCAAGGATGAAACGAAGAAAGGAAAGAAACATGTGCCTCGCTTTGGCATTGGATACCAACCTAAGCTTCCTGTTGATGACACCCAGGTTCAAAGCCCCAAAGTCGAAGGAAAACAGTCTTTATGAGAAACCGGTGAAAGTTCCTCTCGTAGGAACAACCGGAAAGACTGTGCAAATTCAACCGATGGGAACAAACCTTGGTATCATGGACATAAGGCTCATTTCATTTGGCTAAAGCAAGCACAAAACGATAAGCCCAAACATATTGATTTTCATTCTAGGGTTGCTAACAAACCAATTTGTCCTGGACAGAGCAAGTATGTGAATTTGAAGTGTCATAGGGTTTGTTGGTATTGTGGTTATTCTAGTCACTACAAACAAGAGTGTCTCTTGAAAAGACATAATGAAGAGATTGCTCGTATTGCTAGGGAGAAAATAAATGAAAAACTTGCTAAGATCAAATATGTTGCTCCCAAACCCAGAAAGCCTAAGCTTGTCTGGGTTCGTAAGAAGTAATCTTTTCAATACAAGTTGAAGTGAGGAAAGGTTCTTGGTACTTCGATAGTGCATGCTCAAGTCTAATGATAGGGAATACAAGTTGGTTCACCTCACTTCAATAGGCCTCCGGAGGTTCCATAACCTTTGAAAATAAGAGTAAGGGAGAGGTTTGTGGTCTTGGTAAGGTAAGGCTTTCTAGTCACATAACTGTGGACAATATGACTCTTGTAAACAATCTCAAGTTTGATCATTTCAGTGCTGCTCAACTGTGCCAAAGCAAGAAAAATAGGGTAGTCTTTATACTGATGATTGTTATGTTGAGTGTATTAGTACAGGGAAAAGTTTGCTCAAAGGGATCTGCGAAAACAACGTCTACAAAGTTGATCTTGCTTTTATCCTTGAGAAGAACTTGTGTTTGTCGTCCATTACTGCGACTACAGACTTGTGGCACAAGCGGTTTGGACATGCAAGTCTTCAACTTATTTCCAAACTTCATAGAAAAGAACTGGTCAACGGTCTTCATAAGATCAAAGCAACAAGTAATGAAGTTTGCGATGCTTGTACCAAAGGAAAACAAGTGAGATCTTCGTTCAAATCCAAGAAAGAGGTAAGCACAACTCGTCCTTTGGAACTAATCCACATGGACCTTTGTGGGCCTATGTGCACAAAGAACCGTGGTGGGAATCTATATGTTTTTGTTATTGTTGATGATTTCTCTAGGTATACATGGACCCTCTTTCTATCCTCGAAGGATGAAGTGTTCGCTGAGTTTGAATCTTGGCTCAAATCTATTGAGAAGAGTCACACAGTCTCTTGGTTCCATTTGTACTGATCATGGGACAGAATTTGAAAACTCTCAGTTTCTATCCCTCTGTAGGAACAATGGCATAATTCATAAGTTCTCAGCACCTAGAACTCAGCAGTAAAATGGTGTTGTGGAAAGGAAGAACAGGACTCTAGAGGACATGATGCGCACCTTGCTTATTGCTAGTGGCCTCCCAAAGAAATTCTAGGCGAAAGCCTTGAATGTCTCTTTTTATGTGTGGAACAGGGCAACCATTCACTCGCTGCTGAACAAGACTCCTTATGAACTCTTAAGGGGGAGAAATCCTAATGACTCATCTGCGGACTTTTGGTTGCAAGTGCTTCGTCCACAATAATGGGAAATATTCTCTTGGACAGTTTGATCCGAGAAGTGATGAAGGCACCTTTGTAGGATATTCTCTCAACAGCAAGGCCTACAAAGTTTTCAACAAGAGGACAAGGAAGGTAGAAGAAAGCATTCATGTGGTTTTTGATGAATATGTTATGGCTGGTAACAATGTGCAGGAACAAATGACTGGTATTCCTTCAAATATTGGTCTCTCTGAGGAAGACAACTTTCAACTTGTGCAAAGCAGTGTCGTGGATGTCGCGCCCAATGATGATATGAACGGTGCCTCTCCTGATCATGACAGTTATGATGATTCATCAACTCCAAGGGCTCAAGACTCTGCCGGTAACATTGAGTCAGATGAAGGTGCTCAGTCGTCTGATTCGCCTCAGGTCCCCCAGGAGGAACAAAGACCAAGTCTCGATGCTGAGGGGACAGTTGGTGACAGTTCTGGCGCTGGTAACGCTGATTCTGATGATTTTGATCACACCACTCTACAAGTGAGAAACTACCAGCAAAAGAAGGCTCATCCACTAGATCAAATCCTTACTGACTTTCGAAAGGGAACCTGAACTTGCTCTACCTTGCAAACTTTATGTGCCTTCAATGCTTTTCTCTCTCTACAAGAACCCAAAACTATAGGAGAAGCGTTGAAGGATCCGGACTGGATAAGTTCTATGCAAGAAGAACTCCATCAATTCAAAAGGAATAAGGTTTGGAGGCTCATCCCTCATACAGGGAACAGAACTGTGATAGGAACCAAGTGGGTGTTTAGAGATGTCGGATCATCGCCTCTGTGGTATGTGGTTGGGATTTGACAGGTATGAGGTGTAATGATGGCCTGCAACTGCTTGGGAAGTATTGTGTGCATTTAGGGTTGATGTGATGGCCGCGTGATGTTTGATGTGCTCGAGATTGTTTCGGCTTTGATGAATTTGGACATAATCTCTCACAAGATTTAATTTTGGAAGGAAAAATTATGGATGTGATCTTTGGAAAAGATGGAAGGAGAAGATATTAAGTGTTATCTTTGGCAACCAAAAAGATTTGTTGGGGATCTATAAATTCGGCGTCTCCAAGGTAATCTTCTTCACCGTTTCCAATTGCTTCTCCTGTCTCTAAAGTCTCTTGCCCTCTCCCTCGTCTCTCCTAAACCTCCACAAATGGCATCCCCCTTAAACATCTCCATTGAAGGAACTGAGGATCTCCAAAGCCTCCTTCACAAACTCTCTGAGATGGGAACCTACCCCTCCATCCTCGCTGCCATCTCGCAAGCCACCCCCTCCACCTCCTCTCTCGACGCTCCCAATCCTCCACAAACAGCCACCGCCTCAAACCTGGTCTCGCCACCCTCCTTGCCTTCACCTGTCAATCTCATGATGGTACCTTACATTGCCCCTAAATCACCCTCCCCACCTCTTGCCCCTGCAAACCCTAACCCTAACCCTCTCGCCCCCACTGTCGTCTCCTCCAATGATAAGGAGGAGGTACTTTCTTCTCCAACTCATCATACCCACCCTGAGACATAGACAGAGGAGTGCCTCAGCGACGCCGAACGCGACATAGATTCATGATGCTACCACAGCCCAAATCAAATGGGTTGTGCATAACTTAGAGAAGGAACTGGTTGATGAGGAGGTTGAGGAGTCGCCGTCGACGGGTCTTAAGTTCTTGGGCAGAGTCAAAATGGGTTGTCTTCCAAAATGCAAGACAAGGACCCAAGCCCAAGCCGCCAAGGCGATTCTGGTGAGCTTAGACGACAAGTCTGTGCAAGTGTCTGAGCGCAAACCCAGGCGCTCCAAGCTGTCAGCGACTCCTGTTCGCAAGAGCCAACGTCACCAAGGGGCGAAATCCAAGGCAAAGGCTGATTTGGAGGAGGTGAAGGATATGAGTCACAAACGGGTTGTGAGGGAACTGTTGCTGGATCATGAGTTCCTGCAGACGAATACTTTAGGGGAGATTGTCTCGGTTCTGAAGGCTCAGCAGTGGGACCACTTGTTTGTTGAAGCGGAGTCCGTTGATGAGGAACAAATAAGGGCGTTCTACTCTTCCTTCTTCATTGAGGTCCGCACACACACAATTTTGGGTAGTTGCACGCTAGAAGGAACTACTCATGTGTTCTCTAGCATGGAACTCATCATCATTTTGGGGGTTCCTCACTCTGGCTATGACGAGTATCCCAAGGGACATTGACCCAAGGATTTTTGTACCAAGAAGTAGTCCTCCACATTTCTGAGATCTCCTCCCCTCCCAAATTTGAAGCATTGGATACCCACTCCATGTCTGCCGGGAACAAGGTACTTTACCATTTCCTGATCTGCAACATCACTCCAAGGGAACAAAAGCGAAACAAGTTGCTGATCTTGGATGTGGTCCTTCTCGCAAAGCTGCTTGATAAGGAGTCTATCAATCTGCCCAGAGTGATGATGCAACATATGGCCCATGGGAGGAACACTAATCGTCATGCATTACCGTACCCCAGCACCGCCAAGAAAATTCTGGAATACCACAAAGTGTACAAGGAGGAACCTGAAAGCTTTGTCTTTTCCCGCGGTTTGGATGCGAGTAATCTTCACAAGATGCAATTTGTTCTGAAAGATGGAGTTGGCTGGGTTAAGGTAGAGCTCGAGCCAGTGGTGGATGTTGATGAGGAAGAGTCTTATGGTGCAGACTCTGAGGGGGAACGAAAGAATGAGCCCAATATGGATTCTGACATGATAAAGGTTGTGAGAAGGTTATCCCACGCCATTTCACTTTTGGCGGAACAGCAAAAGCGTCTTATGGAAGAAGTGCATATATACTTTGACTGCTACTCATACTTCAGCTCCCTCTGCAGGCACTAATGGTGCTTGATTTGTCTTTTTCCGGCTAACCAATCCCGCTTTTGTTCTCAGAACATCTACTTCTTAGTTGCTTTGTTTTTCTTTGTTTATGTTCCTTGTGTTTGCCTTGATTGGCATGTTGATCATGTTTGCTTATTTTGCTTATTTTGTAGCTATCCATGCAAGTATTCTTTGCATGTTTATTTATATTAATGAAAAAGGGGTTGGTTGCTTATCAAGATGTGTTAACTTTTCTTCTGCAATTCTCTTATTTTTTTGATGATGCCAAAAGGGGGAAAATGGCGGGTAGTCTAGCTGAGGGGGAACCAATCATGCTTTGTTCTTTACTGTCTCTTTGGGGGAACTATTATGTCTTAAAGGTGAAAACTTTCTTCATGCTACTGTCTTTATCTCATATATGTGTTATTTTGTCAAGGATGTTTGTCACCATCAAAAAGGGGGAATTTGTTGAATTCCTTGGTTTTGATGGTAACAAACATTCAACTAATATGGTGACTAAGTGTTTTAGGATCAAACAAAAGTTTCACAAGGAACGATTGGCAGCGCAGTAATGCAGAGGAAACAAAGAGTTTTCTAAACGCTTTGTTACCTCCAAAAGAACATCAGTGTCGTAACAAACATCAAGCTGTGAATATCATAAGGAAGTCAAGCATGAAGATAATGAAGATAATCCTTGAAGATCATGCAGTTGGAGAAGAAAAGTTGGTTTGATCATGCCAACTAGAAGATTTGGAGAGAGAAGATTTTATCTTATCTCGACTATATTATTTTAGGAGATCTTTCCTTAAATAATGTATTCGGTTGAGATATTTTCTTATTAAGTCAAAACAATATCTTCTTGTTGAAAATAAGTGAGTGAGATTTTATTTGTTAGTGGAATTTTCGGATTGTATAAATAGAATTGAGCGATTCATTTCTTGAGTACAAACTCCAAGCATTTCATTGAGAGAAAAACAAAAGTGAAGTGTCTATACATCTTTGAAGAGTGAGTTTGTGTTCATCGTTGTAGAAGAGATTCAAATCTAGGTGGGAAGTCTAGGGTTTGAAGTCCAAGCTACAAGTGTAACCGATCAAGAAATCAATAAGACAAGTAGACTCTTCAAAATCCTCTCAAGCGAGAAGCTTGAAGGTTGTGGTTTTTCCCTGATTAGTTATTTGACTGATTGGGGTTTCCACTATATATTGTGAGTTCTAAATACATTCTTTCTTGTTTTAATATTCCGCTGCACCTTCTGTGGGAAAAAAACATTTATTCCCTTACACGTAACACTAATGATCCAACAGTTACAGATACTTCATAACGTTTACTATTGATTTGAGTAAATATGGATACATATACTTAATGAAGCATAAGTCTGAATCTTTTGAAAAGTTCAAAGAATTTCAAAATGAAGTTGAAAATCAACTTGCCAAAATAATTTAAGCACTACAATCTGATCGTGGTGGTGAATATTTGAGTCAAGAATTTGATCATCATTTAAGAAGTTGTGGGATCCTTTCACAAGTAACTCCACCCGGAACACCACAATTGAATGATGTTTCCGAGAGGAGGAATATGACCTTGTTAGGCATGGTTTGTTCTATGATGCGTTTTGCTAATCTTCCAATATCTTTATGTGGATATGCTTTCACAACTGCAATGTTCACACTAAACAAGACCTCGGTCAAAGCTGTAGATAAGACACCATATGAGTTATGGACTGGAAGAGTTCCAAGTTTGTCTTTTCTAAAGATCTAGGGATGTGAATCATATATAAAACGTTTACTAGCAGACAAGCTTGCACCCAAATCATATAAGTGTTTAGTTATAGGGTATCCTAAGGAAACAAAATGATACTACTTCTACAATCCTAGTGACTGGAGCACAAAGTGTTTGTTGTTAGGGAAAATGTCTTTCTAGAAAAAAAGAGTTTAATTCCAAAAAGTCAAGTGGGAGAAATGTTGATCTCGACGAAGTTTAAGAAGAGAAACAAATTGAGAAACAAGATGACATGGATCACACCATATTAGAGACAACAGTATTTGGCGACGCAATCCCGCAAGGGGAGACAACCCATACGTCAGAGGTAGTGGAGTCTCAAGACACCACTCCTATCATTCCTCCAAAATCTGATTTTAATGAGATTTCACAAAATGTTGTGGAAAATCCTTCTGTTGTTCAGCCCACACGTAGATCAGAAAGGACCAAAATGCAGCTAGAGAAATATGTTGAATTCATATTGACTACAGGTTGCGACATCCTGCTTTTAGAAAGCGAGGAACCTACTACATACAAGCAAGATGTGGCGAGTCCAGACTCTAAGAAATGGCGCATAGCCATGAAATCTGAAATGGATTTCATGTCTGAGATTCAAGTATGGGACTTGAAATATTTGACAGATGGGGTAGTACCCATAGGATGCAAATGGATTTACAAACTCAAAACAAACAAGGATGGAAACATAACAATTTTCAAAGTAAGACTAGTTGCAAAATGATTTAAACAGATTCATCGTATTGACTATGATGAAACCTTCTCACCAATTGTTATGATCATATCCATTCAGATAATACTAGCAATTGACACTAGTACAAAAATTGCGTTTTACATCATTTAATATACACCGGATCCGTGCCAAAGTGTGGTAAAAGGATGGAGCTATGTTATTATACATCGGTTAATCACCATATCCGACGTATAATCTTTGGCGCGCCAAAAAATCAACCAGTGTATATACTATATACATCGGTCATTTAAGAACCCGTGTATAAACAACATATTTTCTATTTTACACTGAAAGTAAACACCGATGTATATACTATTTACAACGTAAATTGTAAACCCATGTATAAATCTCATATTTTTTTTATAATTATATATGAAATATATTTATGGTATTTCTGTAGTATTTTTTAAAAAAATATAATTGTTGCTTTTTCATGATCTCAGCATAATCATGCCTTTTACAACCTTAAAATTTTCTAAAATATGAAAAAATAATATACAACTATATTAATTAAAATACGAACATATATTTTAGCTATTGTTAAATTAGTATTTTTGTTGAGTATGCTTGAATTGTCACACTACACAGAGTATGCTTGAATTGTCGCAAACGCTATACAGCGTTCTCTTATTGGGCCGTCGATATCTATAACTCAATCTCCTCAATAAAAATCTCTCTGCAGTGTGAAAGTAGCAATTCTTGGGTGAACCACGTTACATCTGGTGTCTTTCTTATTGTTTATTACTGTTCTTTCTCAATCCGTTATAATAACTTTATACGTATATTCTTGCTCTAGAAATATATATTATGTCTAATTAATCATATTTAATCACTAATTAATTTAAATCTCATAAATTAAATATATTACCTTACCTTATATGTAACCTTGAATTTTAATCTCATAATTTTTCTAAAATGCTGTTTTTTGACAATTGGCCTGTTACAAAATAAACTTTTAATTAAAACTTAACTTACCCTCTTTGAAGCTTGACCTGTTTCTTCTACGCGCGGTTTCAATTCATCCTTTTCTCACATCTCGCTTTGCCGTCTTCAGACGTTTTCGCGTCGGGCCTCGTCCAACACCGCTTCTCCAACGCCGGTGAAGGGCCCCGTCCAACAACGCAGGTGTTCTTCTCTCCGTTAGTTGCCCGCTTCTCTGAAATCTTCAGCGTTTTCTGCCCCGTCCAACTGTGGAATCGAAGACGACGGTCTGCCCAGTGTTCTTCTCACCGCCAGTCTACCCAGTTCTCTTCTCTACCGCTGGTCTACCCAGTGTTCTTCTCCACCGTCTGGAAAGGTCGTCCTCGTTCTAGTGTTGATTTTGCTGCTCAACTTTCAGCGTTTGCTGCTCAATTTCGTCACCGTCTGGAAAGGTATGTGCTTTTTTCTTTGCCCCTGTTCAAATTAGTGGAATGGAGGACTGTTTTGGGTGTGTGATGACTTTGCTGCTCAATTTCCCTCCTAAGGAACGTTTTGGATCGCTGATTTTGCTGCTCAATCGAGGACTGTTTTGGATCGTTGTAGTGTTGGATTTTACTGCTTAATCCCTCCTAATTTTGGTGATTTGTCTTCATTCAAGGTATGTGTTGTTTTTCTTTGTTGTTCAAATTCGTGCTGATTTTTTCTTTGTTATTGTAGTGTTGATTTTCTTTATTGATTTTGCTGTTTTGGAACTCCTGCTCAATATCCCTCCTAATTTCTTTGTTTTTCAAATCCTATTTGATTGGATGTCATGAGGCTGAATGAAGTTATAAAGTGATTTCCTGTATACCTGATTTCTCTGTTTAGGTTATTAGATGCTACTGACAAAACCCTCTGAATAAGTATGTAGATTAAACTAGGAATTCTTAGCTTAATACAAGATACATAACATCACATCAATTTGGACATAAATTTGGTTGGATGTCATGAGGCTGAAGCTGCAAATTGGACATAAATTACTACCTTATAAATAACTTATGCTTCATTTAGTTTACATTACTATCACTGATGACTATTTTTTATTTTAGAAATCAAAGAAAAAAATTTCCAAGGTAACTCGAGCAGAAGTATGGAAAGAAGCTCGTTTGAAAAAGAGTGGTATCTTTGATCCAGATGTGCAAGATGTAGTAGATAAAATGGTAAGTAATTACACATCTTTTTCCACTAATCATTTTTTCTCCTCCTCCTGTTTTCAACAGAGCATTTGTGTAACCAACTTATTGATTACAAGGGAATAAAGGTACTCACCCTGATACAAAATTACCACAACTCCTTTGAAACCCCTGCGTTTTCCTAGCTAGAGTAGGATTGATGTTATTTTAAAAATAGAACAAAATTTATGTCAGCCAAAAAATGCAACATATTTCAGTGAAGACACAGTTAGAAACACCTCTTCGGATGCCAAATCCAATTTATTGAGCCGAAATGATAGAAAAGTCATTCAAGAAATTGTGTCTACTACACAGAGAATAGAAAATACCCATAATCCACTAAAAGATGTCTTTCAACTAGAATTTTCTCAATAAATTTGTAGATTATTTCTCGTACTTCCATAATTACTACCAACTAATGTGGCCTAGATTACAATCCGTATATGGCCTAGGAGGTCATGACCAACTAATGTGTTATTTTTTTGGCATTATCAGGATATTTTAAGAGATCAAGAATCATCAGGGGAAGTTTTTTTTGACTCCACGACAAGATCTCTTAGCAATGTCTTTGGAGAAGGAAGAACACCCGGGACGTGTTAGAGGGGTTGGTGGAGATGTCACAATGACTGCATACTATGGCCATGGTGCACGAGGTATAACGAAGTCCAATGGAGAAGCTGCCATTACAGAAGCAGTGAAACAAATTGAGGCAAAGATGGAGGCAAAATATAAAGAAAAATATGAAGCACATGTGCAGCAAATTAATAAATACCTTGAGACAATACTCCATGGTAAGACCACAAATATTCCAAAGTTTTCATTCCAAGTGGACGAAGCTCAAGAGGTTGGCCAGAGCGTTGGAATCAAAGTTGGTGAGAGCATTGGACATGAACTAAGCAAGTGTGTGGCACCGAAGGTTCCTGTTGATGTTAGACCTGACCTTGATTCCAGTGTAGGACATCAAGCTAGTTCTAGAGTTGATAGTGAAACAAATATGTCGATTGGCAAGGTTCTTGAGGTAATTTATCACTCGCCTTTATATATACTTATAATTTTGCTTATAAAATATAGACTTAGTTAATGCTGAAGTTATTTTTACTGTTTTGAAAGGTTTGATATTAATTACAGGAATATGTCCCATGTGGTTTGTTTTGGCCAAACAAGGGCCAAGAAGTGGCAAAAGGAAAGGTTTCTCGTACCACGTCAAATGTTATACTACACCACCGCAAATTAAAGCCCGGGTATGTCAAAGTTCAAATTCTTACCCCTGTAGTAAGTTCAGCAGAACTTCCACAACCAACAGACCAAGCTAGTACCGTGTTTGAGGCTTTAGGTGGTTTTTTTGCATGGCCTGCTGAATTTGTTACAACGGACATGGTATAAGATCTTTATTTACTTGTCTTTCTATGTACATGTATAGTTTTAAATATATTTAGTCTTCATATTATATCTATTTAGTTGACCTTAAATAACATATTGCAGGAACCTTCATTAAAAAAAGGTCCATTAGATCCCCCTCTCAAAGTAGCACAACCCTTGACAAACACTGCTACGTCTCAAATGAAGAAAGCAACTATACATGGCTCATCAGAAAAGGATAAGGTGAACCCATACACTGAGAGCTTAAAGAATTTTCAATATTACTACATGGGCATGAGTGACCAGATGCATGAAATCAAGTTGCATGAGTCAATTATGGGATCCAATCGCACAATTATGATTGGTAAAATTAATGTTGCGCAATGGCTGAGCAAAAAAAAAATTGAGGCAAATCACATATCCCTTTATATAAGGTTAGTTCGTACTATATTAACTCTATATATTATAAATTTATACAATATATCCATACTTGCTTGTGATAATTTTTCTTGTGCTCATAGATATATGTGGGACACTGAGTGTCATAAAATTGATCATATGTACGGATTTCTTTGTCCGGCGAGTATCTCTCCTGAAGGATGTTATCCATTGATTTATGATCGACAAAAATATGTTGTGAACACACTAAAAGGTGATATCGGTATGAAGATGTTTTTTGCTCCTTATAACACATGGTAATTAATATTCTCCTATATGAAACTCAATGTTTATATACAAGCAAATACTCATACTTATATCTATATGCAGCTGTCATTGGGTTTTAATGGTGATAAGTGTGAAAGATGACACAGTGTATTATCTTGATCCATTACACGGGGAGATTGATTATATACAAGCAAATACTCATACTAATTCATATTACATGTATTTCTCTATTTTTCAATTTTCTTAACAATATATGAACTAGTACATTGATGTATGATTTATGTGTTTCAGGTCGTAGCTTAAATGACAATATGCATCAATAGTAGAATCAGGGTTGACATAGAGATATTGATTACAGGTCAAGTGAAGCACAAACCAAATCAACACTTTTGTTACTCTAGAAAAGTATTTCATATAGCAATGTCTGTTTACAAATTTTGTTGTCTTTTCACCTAGTTAGTAATTGACAATGCATTAAGTTTAGTTTTATTAGATGATGTAGATATTATTGTTCATTGAACATATGATATTTTGATATTATCTAATACTTTTGGATAATCGATTGTTCGTTTATAATATCAGCTTGTTAATTAGTATGTCATTTTAGAATTATTGACACTTTGAATTGTACATGAAATTAATACTGTGAATTATACAGGAATTGGCATTGTGAATTAACAAGAATTTATCCATTTAAAAAATATGCTTTATACATCGGGTATATAAAACCTATGTACATATAAAAGGGCCAACCTATCAAAATACACGTGGTAATGATATGTTTATACAACGGTTGTAAACTGATGTATTAAATGTCTTCCGTTGGCGCGCCAATGCTTATTACACGAGTTTATTGGGGTTTATACATCGGGTCTCGAACCGTTGTAGAACATATTTTACATTGGTTGTATTGTCTTTACACATCGGTTCAAAACCGATGTATATACCCTTCCCTGAGTCCGCAATGTTAATTACACTGGGTTTGGTGGACATTATACATCGGGTCATAACTGATGTATAAAAATATTTTACATCGGTTACATTTTTATACATCACTAACCTGTACACCGGTTAATAACCGATGTATAATGCGTTACACGCCCGGTGTAAAACGCGGTTTTTGTTCTAGTGTGATCTCATTATGATTATGAGATTTGACAAATGGATGTCAAGACCGTTTTTCTAAATGGGTATTTAGAAGAGGATGTGTATATGACACAACCTGAGGGTTTTGATGATCCACAGAATCCTAGGAAAGTATGCAAGCTTAAGAAGTTCATTTATGGACTTAAGTAAGCATCAAGGAGTTGGAATCTTCAATTTGATGAGGCGATCAAATAGTTTAATTTCATCAAATGTAAAGAAGAACCTTGTGTTTACAAGAAATATAGTGACAGTAAAGTGGTTTTCTTAGTCCAGTATGTGGTTTTCCTAGTCAAATCATAGGCCTTCTCAAGTCCAAGTTTCAAAATCATCCATCTCTCCTTGTTTTTCTGTGTGCACAATGAATGGATCACATCTTGGATAAGTACAATGTTGTTTGTATTCAACCTTCTCGGAATTAAAATACTTTGTGTTCCGCCAATTAGCCAGTGCAGAGGATTATCAAACGAAAGTGGGTGAGATTGTCTGAAGTAAGAACTTTACGGATACAAGAATTGGCATTCACCCCTTTAGGAAGTCATGTAGAATAGACAAATTAGTTGACAAAAATGTACCCATAGGTGCCCACTATTTTCCAGCATTTTTTTATAAAAGGTAGATTGTAAGAGGCCATTTGCTTTAAATCTTGTTGCACTTCCACATCAATTAGGCTTGCATTAAGTTCGATGAGATATGAATAATGAAGTGGCGGGAATCTGCGATGCAACTAGGGTATGAAGGCTCCCTTAGACAATGGCGGGATTTACCAATAAGCAATTGCTCAATTCTCCAACTCAACCTGATCTGAGATCCATCTATCATGTTCATCCTTAAGAGAACAAATTTTGTTTCTCCCAAATGGATCCAATTCTCTCTAGATTTATGGAACTAGGACATCTCTTCTTGGTAGATGACCATATCTAGTTCACCTTTAAGATCAGACTCAATCCAAAGAAAATGGAGGAGATCATGAACCAAATTACCTACATTTATGGCTTTATGAACATTAGTCAAGAGAGAAAGAAGATATGCTTTCCATCAGTGGATGTTATCGAAGATCGTCTTATTCTACAAAATGAGTTATCTTGAAGTGCAATCAAAGCTACACAGGATTCTAACTATTGAGGATGCATAGACTTTTCACAGGGAACAAGTGGGTTGTGGGCTTTATGCCCTCCCACATCGACTTTTTCAACTAAAAAAGGAGTAGTATATATTTAGGGGTTTTCTTGAGAGGGTTAGTTGATTTAGAACGGTGTCCCCCTCGCGCGCGCCGCCATCCGGTTCTAGTCCATGTTCGTGGCACGTGCACGGTGTGGGTGGGTCATATTTTACGAGTCACACTAATTTTTTGGGCCTTGAAGTTTCAGATCGTAAATTAATTGCGTTTTTGATTCTTTTGATTTCTTTAATTTGAATTTTAAAATCGTTTGAACTAGTCAAACTTCGTTTGTAACAACCCCTATTTTATGCATTTCAACCCATGTTTTACTCTTCTGGAGTTACAAATTGAACGTTTTCGGATTCCATACCGCGACGCAACAAGTTTTCGTTCGTGTTTTCAAGCAGTTTTCAAAGCGGCCCTAAACACAAATTTTAGTAAGGTCTCATCTGGTTCATTTTTGGTTTCGTACTAACAATTTAGAAGATATTTTTGAGAATCTAGAATGGCTATGATACCATAATTCAAGCCGTTGTTGGATCTGTCCAAACTCGAACCTCTGGATGGAACGAACTACAAGAAGTGGTCCCAGAAGATGCTTATTTTCTTCGAGCAGTTGGAGGTCGACTATGTTTTTCTTCAACCGACCCTGACTCCTGCTGCACCGGCTCCACCGACTCATGATTCGGTCACTGGTGTCGTTCCCAACACTCTAGGGATGGATAAATCTGCATCTCAGGAAGGTAATTCGATTGCTACAGATGACCAGATTATGAAAAAATATGAATCTGATAACAAAACAGTTTGTGGTCATCTGCTCAGTCATGTTATGAACCCTAGTTTTGATTTACTGGCTACCCACAAATTTGCAAAGGTGATGTGGGATTTATTGGAGACTAAATATTCTACTGATGATGTTGGAAACAAAAAGTACGTGTGCGGGAAGTTCATGTAGTTCCAGATGGTGGACGAAAAGTGTTAGATTCAAAGGATCGTGCAGCCACGGTGCAAGTTTTGCTTGTCGTCGGAGTTGGAATCGCCAATTAGGGTTTCTCGGTGGACGGCGGCGGGACGGAGGCTCGGAGGTGGTTTGTAGGCGGAGTTGTGGTGGATAGTTGGCACTCAATGTCTTATTATAGAGGGAAGAAGAATTGGTTGCAGAAGTGAAAGGGAAGAGGAAGTGTGAGAGATGAACTCACTCGGCACACTTGGAATTTGACGCAAGAAAGAGATAGGTGAAAGAGAGAGAGATTTGCTCAAGCAATTTTTATGATTCTTACGTGCCCTTTTCAGATCTCAAAGAGACCTTATATAGGCTTACAAATATGGAAAGAATGCCTAAGGAAACGTCAAAATGTCCAGCACAAAATTAAACCCTAGTCTTAATACCGAAAATGTCCAAAAAAGGTAAGTCATTAACTTCAAAGGATAATGTCTTCAAGCACTTCAAATATTATATCGGCCAAGGCTTGGGCCCATGATAGTGGGGTACTTGGGCCAGCCCATGATGGTGGGAGTGCCGAGCAAAGTGGTCCAAGTGGCTCGGTGCCCCCCCTTGAATGTTCACTTGCCGCTAGTGTCGGGCTCGCCGACGCCTTGATGAAGGCAAAGAACCAAGCCTGGCTCGGCATGGCTTAGGGTAGCTTGGCATGTCAAGCCCTTGTGGAGGTCTTGGAGAAGCTTCCTAGCCCTAGACCTCGTGATGGTGCCGGGAATTGCCTTGTCATCTTGAGTGTTGGCCTTGGAGTTGCTTGCGCCCGGCGCGGCCGATGTCTTGGCCTTGTCTTGGTCAATGTCTTCCTTTGGTTTGGCTTTGGCCCTCCCATGCATGTCTTGGTCATAACCAGTTCCAAGTGTTGCATCCATAAGCTCCGTGCCTTGATCCAGCTCTTGGTCCTCCAAAGTGCCCACGGAGTGATCCTCGGCGTCCATTAGGTTGTCCTCGGTGCCTTGACCTTGATGTGGCATGGTCACATCAAAAAGCCTATCATGGCTCAAGTCCATGAGTATGAGAATCTGGTGGCTGACATCCTGGCTGTGGGGATGAAGATGTGCGATGTTCTGTAGGCCAATTTCCTGATCGAGAAGTTGCCTGATTCTTGGGCCAACTACCGCAACCATCTGAAGCACAAGAAGAAGGATCTCACCCTGGTTGAACTCGTCATCCACATGAAGATTGAATAGGCGAATCGCCTCAAGGATAAGCCTGGTCCTAAAGTTCATGATAATTCGGTTAAGGCTAATCTTGTAGAGTCTTTTACCAATGCTGACAGGTTCAAAAAGAATGACTCAAATGCTGGACCTAAGAAGGACAAGGTGCAAAACAAGAAGGGTCCTAATTTCAAGAAGCAGAAAAAGCCTTCTGACAAGTCCAAGCAAGGCTACTACGTCTGTAGGAAGCTGGGACATCGTGCTTTCCAATGCTACCACAGGGCTGACTGTAACGCCCCAAAGATTAACCTTGGGAACGCTACAGCGCCAGGAATTTCTTTGTAGAAATTCCCTCAGGCTTTTAAGAAAACGTATCTCAATAAAAAACTTTTCTCCGAACTTAGCATCATGTCGCATGTCTATCTCTCTCCTCCATGCTTCTGCTGCGCTACTCTGATATCCGGGCCTGCAGTCATAGCTGAACCCCAAACCATAGGGTTAGTCCTTGTTCGGACTAAGCAAGTCATAAGCGAATAATATACATGCAATAGCATAAATAAAGAACATGTATATGATCACACCATAATATCCTAAATCCCAAGGATTTATCAACTAACCTCGAACAACAATTCTTCCCAATACCTCGATATAATCTCATCATCAATCCTCAAACTCGTATACAGCTAATTTAATACCTCAATACGCTTATCTATTCATTACTAGATACCCAAGACATATCTTCTAATATTCCAATCATACACTCTATAACTCTTTTCTCAATCATACACTCTGTAACCTAGTGGATCCAAATACCTAGCTATGTCTCGAACAACATTAGGATCAAATGCCTAACTATACCTTAATACCAATGGCTCCACATGTAATATATCCTTTATCGTAATTCATTTATTAAATCTCATGGTAATCGCTCAGTACTAAATACCCAAGATATCTCATTATTCATATGATTCCCAATAACTCTCACTTAACACTCTCATTGTCTAATAGCCATTGTTAACATCCTGCTTTACCATAAGTCCTCATCTAACCCATAAACAACATCATCGTAAACCCTTTTAAAACATGAATCATCGAGATAAAGGAAAACAACGTTTCGAAGACAAAGTGTTTTTTAAATCATATTGAACGATTAAGATCAATTATAACCTTAAACCGTTTTAAAGCAAAACACTTGTTTATGAAATATTAAAACACACGCATTCTCAATGCCAAATCATAGGGTAAAAACGTATGCACAACCGTGCGAAAACTCATGCATAATCATGCGGAAACATATGCACAACTGTGCTGAAAACTTATGTAAAACACACTGCACAACCGTGCTAAAAACGCATATGCACAACCGTGCGAAAAGCAACATAATGCACACCCGTGCTAAAGCTCATGCAAAACACATGCACAACTATGCCATAAAGCAACAATACCAGAACACATGGACACACAGTGCTAAAAATACAGTACCAGATCTGGATACTCCTCCCCCTGCTAACGGGAAGGGTAGGCATTCACTGGCCAATGTGAATCCATCCTTCCTAGAACATTGACAGAGCATCTCTCCTCTCGCTGGAATATCAGCCAAGACAAAGAGGCTACAATAGCAAAGCACAAAGGACAGAGATCTCTACCAACGGGAAGGCGTCACCGGCCGGATGAACCAACCTTCCTGAACATTAGTAGAGGACCTCCTACAACCTGCTCCTCAGAGCCAAGTCGAAGGATGTTCCCTATCCGCACATTGAAAACATTGCCAGACTTGGCGCGAGCTTCATCAAAACAATATAATGTATGCAAGTAAAACATATGCTCAAAACACTTTTCCATGCAGGATAAAACATCATGCTTGCCCCACAGGCTCAAAACCATATTTGAAAACACAAGCGAAAACCATATTGTCAATATAACGCCAAACACGCCAATAGGCAAAATCATGACTTTTGCAAAACAATCGTTAAAACTCTTTAATAAGCGATAAAGCACATTGTCAAAAATATATAGCTCATTCCCAAACCAGCAGTAAAACGCTTTGCTAAAACGGTGATAAAATATATTATCAAACAAACGTTAAAACCATAACTCATTGCCACATAGGCTAAAAAGAATATGCCAAATAGGTAAAAAATATCAGCTTGTAGCCACACAGGCCAAGACATCAAAACCTTACACGGTAAACGCTATATTTAAAAATACATTTAGAAAATATTATAAAATCAATCTCGATGACTCTCAATCCGATAACTTAATATTAACCACATATAACCTTATATTACTTATACCTCATATCATCAACTCCGGTCTAATCAAGTATTGTACCCATAAGCCACCAAAACACATAACCTAATGTATAACCATATCATATCTCAATGTCCTATCCAACCTCAATATATCACAAAAGTCATTCCCATAACTTCAATATAATATCCACTATCTATAGTCATCTATCATATCTATTCCCAATATCCAAACTTCAGTTATATCCATATTCTATACTCATCACTTATAAGCTCATCATAGCATAATCATGAAATGCAACTATCATATATATGACTAATTATGGTATTGCAGCATATATAGATAATCAATATTTATGCAAAGCACATAAGTATTCACATATGACTTGCATGTACAATGTCCGACAACATCACTTCATAATATCATCATTGCTTGGCCCGGTATTCCGAATTTCCAACTTTGCAGCGATTCCCTGAATCTGCGGTCCATTGCAGATTCAGCCATAACTTTTGCTTTAAGTAATCAAAGATGGATGCTAGAACTTGAAACAAAATGAATACTTGGTGGCATCATGGTCCATGGAAACATGAAGGGAAGTGGTTGGATATGGTGGAGGAGACCAGCTAAGGAAGCCGTGGGTATATATGTGTTTAAGGGGCTATCATGATGGTGTACACAAGAGGGAAGAAGGAAGCCAAACACTAAACGAGAAGGAGATGGCCGGTTCGAAATAAAAAGAAGAAAATGGAATTGGCCATTCATGGAGGCCATGGAGTGTATGTGTGGGTTGGGAGGTTCGGACAACATCCACCCCAAAAAGGAGAGATAGGTGCCTTATATAAATTTACTTAAAAGAGACTTCTAGATTCATTAATTAATAATAACATGTGTTTAGGTGATAAGCATGAATAATTTCTACAAAAATGGAGAGTTGGCATGAAGGAAAAATGTGAGGAAGTGGCCGATTAAGCATGAAAAATATGGGCTTAGATTTTAAATGGGCCAAAACAAAATGAAGCCCAATCACAAGGCTTATAGATGGCCCAAGAAAAATAATGGCCTAATTTATTTAGGTAAAATCATAGGAAAATTTTCCTAAAAAATACATTTGATTTCAATACGGTTTTTCTTTTCCGTATTCGTCTGTTTTCACTAATACTGTAACCAGTACGATAAAAATTATCTTAGACTTTCTAATCCCAAAATATGTCATTAATATATTCCTCAAGTCATATTTCAAAAATACCAAGACCTATTATCCCTATAATACTTATAAAACCTTAATCCCGAAAAATACCTTTCAAATCCTAGTTCCTGAAAAAGATCTTATACTTCTATCCCTCAAAATAATAATCCTAATTTTGCCCAAATCTTCTTATCATAATAAACCTAATATATATCATTTTTCTCAATAAAATCGATCGAGGTATCACAGTCTTAAAGAGTCCTGAAACCGTTTCTTAAGAACCATAAACATTACCAGAGATAGTTACTTCCAATCCCAATCTCAAAATCCATAAAATATATGAACTCCTTAATATTAAATTCCCAAATAATCCAAAGTATATCGGGTATTACACTGACAACCAGAAGAACGTCCCAAAGCCTACTGGAGATCAGCCTAAGTCGCAGGCCAACCTTGCTGAAGGAAACGACCAACTGATAGCTATGATCACTGAAGCAAACCATGTATCTGAAAAGGTGGAATGGTTGTTAGACACTAGAGAAACCAAGCATTTATGTGCTGATAGGGAGCTCTTTGCTGAGTTTGTGGAAGCTGCTGAAATAGACCAAGTCTATATGGGAAACTCAAATCTCTCTCAGGTCCTTAGGAAAGAGAAGGTGTCTCTGAAGCTCACTTCAGGGAAGTCTCTTTTACTACAGAATGTTTTATATGTACCTTCTTTGTGTAGGAACTTGATTACATCTGGTTTGCTTGAAATTGCTGGCATAAATCAAGTGATTGAAGCTGGTAAAATAGTCTTATCCAAGAATGGTGAATTCGTAGGAAAGGGCTATAGGCATGGATGCTTGTATGTGCTTGAGACTTTGATTAATAATGAGAATGTTTCTTCTTCTGCTTATATCATTGAGTCTTTGGATTTATGGCATGCTAGACTTGGATATTTAAATGTTAAATCTGTCAATAGTTTGCATACATTGGGTTTAATTACGAATTTGGCAAAAGATGGTCATGGAAAATGCAATGTGTGTGTTGAGGATAAATTAAAGAGAAAGCCTTTTAATTCTGTTGATGAAAGGACAACTGAGTTGTTAGAATTAGTGCATTCAGACTTAGCAGAATTTAGAAACACTGAAAGTAGAGGTGGTAAAAAGTATTATATCACTTTTGTAGATGACCATTCTAGATACACCAAATTGTATTTATTGCGATCCAAGGATGAAGCTGAAAATGTGGTTTACATTTATAAGGCAGAAGTAGAAAACCAACTGAATCAAAAAATCAAAAGGATTAGATCTGATAGAGGAGGTTAATACATCACCAAATCTTGGAAGGAATTCTGTGAGAATAATGGTATCATTCATGAATTTACAGCTCCATATAGCCCACAATAAAATGTTATAGCTGAAAGGAAAAATATAACTCTGAAAGAAATTATGAATGCTTAGCTTTCTAGTTCTGGTTTGCTTGATAACATGTGGGGTGAAGCTGTATTGACTGCCAACCATATTCTCAACAGAGTTCCTCATAAAAAAACTAGACAAGACACCTTATGAGTTATGGAAAGGGCATTCGACTAATCTGAAATTTCTGAAATTGTGGCGGTGTCTAGCTAAAGTGGGATTGCCTGCTTTTAAAGTTGATGCAATCAGATCTAAAACTTTTGATGTTGTATTTATTGGTTATGCCAAAAACACTGTTGCTTATCGATTCATGTGTTTGAGTGATCGTTCTTTATGTGAATATTATGATGCTGAATTCTTTGAGCATATATTTCCTTTAAAGAAAAATAATGTGCAAATAGATTCTATGCCTAGCATTGTTGCATCTTCCTCTATGACTTTACCTTTCATGCCAATTGATGAAATTGAACCTAGGAAGAGTACGAGGCAAAGAAAAGGAACTAGTATTGGTCCTGATTCTGTGACTGCTTTCTTAATTGAACTCAATGACTATGATGAATTGAATGATACATTCATTAGTGTGCATATGCTAGAGGATGATCCTAAGACATATGATGAAGCTGTGAGTTCATTGGATGCTAGTTTTTGGAAAGATGCAATTAAAAGTGAAATAGAATGTATTATGTCTAATCACACATGGGAACTAGTTGACATGCCTAAGGGAAACAAAGCCATTGGATGTAAGTGGATTTGTAAGATAAAACTCAAAATAGATGGCTCAGTTGAGAGGTATAAGGCTAGACTAGTTATTAAAGGATTCACTCAAAAATATGGGATTGACTTCTTTGACACTTATTCACTTGTGACTAAGATCTCTACCATACGTGCATTATTTGCTTTAGCTTCTAGCTACAAGTTGTTAGTACATCAGATGGATGTTAAAACTGTATTTTTAAATGGTGATCTTAATGAATAAATTTATATGAAACAGCCTCCTGGGTGCATAGTTCCTGGGCATGAAAACAAGGTGTGCAGACTTAAGAAGTCACATTATGGGTTTAAGCAAGCACCAAAGCAATGGTATGAAAAGTTTCATAAGACTATTCTTAGGTTTGGTTTTAAGGTCAATGGATCTGATGCATGTGTTTACTCTAAAATGTTTGGTGTCGATTGTGTGATTATATGTCTATATGTTGATGACATGCTTATATTTGGGACACACATTAATGTCACTAACACGACCAGACTATTTTTGTCCTCTTGTTTTGATATGAAAGACTTAGGTGAAGCTGATGTAATTCTAGGCGTTAAAGTAACTAGAACTGAAAATGGTTTCACTTTGTCTCAACCACATTATGTAGAGAAAGTATTGAAGAAATTTAATCAATTTGATGTGGTGCCAGTAAGAACTCCTTATGACTCAAGCATGCAATTAAAGAAAAATTATGGTGATAGTGTATCACAAAATGAATATGCTAAGGTAATTGGGAGTTTGATGTTTTTGATGAACCGTACTCGGCTTGGAATTGCTTATGCTGTTAGTAGACTTAGTCGGTATACTCATAACCCTAGTAAGGATCTTTGGTATGCACTTAACAAATTATTGAGATATCTAAGAGGCACTATGGATTAGGGTTTACACTTTGTTGGTTATCCTAAAGCTTTAGAGGGATATTGTGATGAAAACTGGGTTACCGATAATGATGAAGTTAGCTCCACTAGTGGTTATGTTTTTAAATTATGTGGTGGTGCTTTTTCTTGGAAATCTTCTAAACAGACTTGTATTGCTAGATCTACTATGAAATCTGAGTTCATAGCTTTAGCCTTAGCAGGTCAAGAGGTTGAGTGGTTAAGAAGCATATTGGCTGACATACCATTATGGGGGCGTCTAGCTCCCCCTATTTCTCTACATTGTGACTCACAATTTGCTATGTGTGTTGCTAATAGCAATGCCTATAATGGCAAGAATAGACACATTCAGATTAGACATGAGTATGTGAGATAGCTGATCACGAATGGTGTACTCAGTTTGGAGTATGTGAGAACAGAGAGGAACATTGCAGATCCTTTAAATAAAGGACTAAGCAGGAGATTAGTTCTTGATACGTCGAGGGGAATGAGACTCAAACCCGTGAGATGAGGAATTCTTGGTGGATCCCCTTTGTGGTCAAACGAAGCCATGAAAAGACTCATATGACGGTACACTACATCCCATTTCTATGACAAGTGTACTTTAGAGGTTGAACATAGTCTCTTAATGAACTTATAGCCCAGGATATGGGTGGTCCTTTTGAGACGAACTTGATGAGTTCACCGATGGAATAATGAGAGGTTGAGTTATTAAACTCTTAATGACTTCATAGCCCATACTGGGTGGTCCTTTTGAGACAGGACTTGATGAAGTCACCTACTAGAGTGTGAAGAGTTAGCCTCCTTCTATGAAAGAACCTGGGTGATCTTTCTAAAGCACTCTTTAGCATCCCAAGGAAGAACTGGCTATTTTTATTATAGGTGTTATCGAGGAATCACAAGGACCTTATGTGAGAAGCGTGTTGTTAAGGGCATTCCTTGAATTGAGGAGTTCAATACTCGTTCACTCTTTTAACGAAAGGACTACTTGACTTCACTACGTGTTGGTTCAAATTGTAAGATACATACACTTAAGCTTCAGACCTTATAATATGCTTAGAACTTGTTTTAAATTGTTTCTTGAAAACCTTCTCTGCATTGTGGAGGATTATTGAGGATGCAGAGACTTTTCAAAGGGAACAAGTGGGTTGTGGGCTTTATGCCCTCCCACGTCGACCTTTTTAACTAAAAAAGTAGTAATATATATTTTGGGGTTTTCTTGAGAGGGTTAGTTAAGTTAGAAAGGTGCCCCCCTCACGCGCACCGCCGCCTCCGTCCGTTTGGTTCCGGTCCGTGTTCGTGCGTGGTATTGTTGGATGGGTCCTATTTTACGAGTCACATTAATCTTTTGGGCCTTGAAGTTTCAGATCGTAAATTAATTGTGTTTCATATTGTTTCGATTTCTTTAATTTGAATTTTAAAATTGTTTGAACTAGTCAAACTTCGTTTGTAACAGCCCCTGATTTTATGCCTTTCAACCCACGTTTTACTCTTCTGGAGATACAGATTGAACGTTTTAAAAGGAGAAGTTTTTTGGCTTTAGAGAACACAGAAAAAACAATTCATTTCTCTTCTCTACAAAAACGTCTTCGTTCTGAGCATACCAGGTTGATTCCAGTCCTTCGTTGGCGAGAGCCCGCGATCGAAGGGCGATGTGCGACCCTTAGGGGTGACGCTGATCTGATAGAGCTCTAGTGAGTCAGGGCAAAATAACTTCTAAGGCAGCGGATTACATACCGCGATGCAACAAGTTTTCGTTCATGTTTTCAAGCGATCTTCAAAGCAGCCTTACACATAAATTTCAGTAAGGTCTCATCTTGTTCAATTTTGGTTTCGTACTAACACCAACATATTATCCCATCACCTCTCCACGAGTTCCAGAAGGTTTGAATGGTTAATCCATGCAACTTTAAAGTGGAACGACCTCCATGAATTGTTAATAGACTGAGCTCCAGAAAGGGAAAGCAGAAGTAGCCTACCTTGCCTTTCCTCAAGCGAGAGAATGCCGTTAAAATACACACCAACAAACAGATTCTCTTTCCAAATCATCCTAGAAGCTAATTGATGATATGATGTCAATGATGTATAAACCGCAATAAGATGCATTGATTTAGTTTCATGATCCACACAAGCATGAAGAAAGTAATACTTCAAAGTCAAGGAGATAATCTAAAGCTTGATCATAGTGTCATTCGAGCCCTCAACCTCTACTCTAATGAAGTTGGAGAAGGGAAGTTTGTGTCACATTATCATTCAATAAACCGAGAGTTTAATCCTAAGGGATGGATGAAGACATTTTGTTATGTCTGGATAGGCAGGAGGCAAAGATATGCTTGGTGCCTCCTTTAACTATTCTAGAGTATTAGCGATCAACGCTGATGTTTGTTTTTCCTTGACAGGAGGAACAAGGGTTGAACCCCTATTGGATTGGGTTTCACATTCGTTCTTTTCGCTTGATTAGTTTGTTGATTCATGACCCACAAACTCTTAATTAGGCCTTGACCGCTTTGTTGACCCATTGTGATGGTCCGAATCTCTATCGTCTGGTTCACTTGAGGTCGTAGCTTTCTTCATGTACACATTTGCCACTTTGTTTACTTTTTAACAAGAAGATAATGAGATATATTTATATATATGGAAATGGATCAAATGAGAACCATTAGTTAGGAGAGAAATGAGAACAATCATGGGCCATCAGATTTGAGAGAAAGAACAACAAAGATTAGACTTTCTTTAAAAGGCGAATAATTCGGTTGTGTCGATTTTTTTCCGAATTCTTTTCGCGTATTATATGCGTTTTATTGGAAAAATCTGTTTTCACTCGCAGTGAACATAGTTTTGATGTTCATCACTTGTGCCCATAAATGTTCACCACTTTCATACAAGATGTTCACTATTTCAGCCGAATTTTACCCGTATTTCCCCCAATTTTACCTGAGTTTTTTCTGTATTATACGCGCTTTTTTGGAAAAATACGTTTTCACTCGATGTGAACATATTTTTGATGTTCATCTTTGCCCATAAATGTTCACCACTTTCATACAAGATGTTCACTATTCCAGCCGTACCCATATTTCCCCCTAATTTTACCCGAATTTTTCCCGTATTATACGCGTTCTTTTTAAAAAAATATGTTTTCACTCGTTGTGAACATATTTTTGATGTTCATCACTTTGTCCATAAATGTTCACCATGTTCATTCCAGATGTTCTATACTAGCATATTGTGATGAACATCTATGAACAAAATAGTGAACATTCGTGTTCACTAAGGGGTTGTGAACAAATTTTCGATGTTCATCACTATACTGTGATGAACATCTACAAACAAAAACAATGAACATCCGTTCTCACTAAGGGGTTGTGAACATTTTTTCGATGTCCATCACTTGAATTAAGCATGCATGTGAACAATTATGCCTACATGTGCATCACAAAACACATACAAGAAAAAAGTACCTTTTACTTACTTTAAACTTGATTTTATATTAAAGATTACTAATATTACTTCATATAAACATGCAATGAACATTAAATGATCATTTTTATAAAGATTTGAGAGTTTAGAAAGGAAAAATAAGAATAAAAACACTAGCAAATTTAATATTTCTAGTGTAAAGTGGTGAACATCGCTGAATACTGCGATGAACATCTACTAACAAAACAGTAAACATCCGTGTTAACTGGGAACAGACACGCGCGCGGGAGTGGAAACGCCTTTGGTGTGTTCTCAATTCTCTCACTGAATTTGGTTCTCACCAGAACCAGATCCTATATATAGGGAATACTCATGTGAGGAGCACCCTTTGCGTGAAACTTGATGAGCATTCTAAGCCAATTATTTCAATATTACCATACACCCCACCACACCTAATCCCGATCAAAGTTGGTCAACGTTGACAGACCGTTGACCGGTCAATGCCCAATTCTTTTTTTTATCAATGTTTTTTTTTTATTTTCTTATTTTTGTTTTTCTACACATTTTCATTATAAAGTTTTTATGAAAAAAATTGATCAATTGGCTCTTAATGTTGAACAATTGTATGTTAAAATTTGAACAATTAAAATTTGAACAATACTAAAGTTTAACAATTATATCTGAAAAGTTGAACAATTTTATCTTAAAGTTGACCAATTTCAATTTTATAGTTAGACAATTGTGTTCGCTATGTATATAAATTGGAACAGTTGTATCTTAATGTTAAACCATTTTATTTTTCTATAATTTTTTAGGGGGTGGCTGTTTTTGCCTGTTTACTATTCTTGTTTTCCTACACATTTAGGATTTAGGGCTTAGGGTTTATGTTTTGAACATTTTGAGTTGTATTAAGTTTATATTACCTTATAAACAAAACGTCAAGTTTATTGGACAATTGTTCAAATTTTAATGAAGTATTGTTCAATCTATCTTTTTTTATAAGTTTGAATTTTCATACAATTAAACTTGTTCAACTTTTTTGGTACAATTGTTCAACTTTATATATTGTTAAAAAAAAATGTTCAACTTTTAATATACAATTGTTCAAATTCAAGAGGGAATTGTTCAATCTTTTAGAAACAATTTTACGACAAAAACGTGTAGGAAAACAAGAATAAAAAATGGGAAAAAATATTTTGGCCCAAAGAAAAAAACTGACCGTTTCTTAGTGAAATCAGTTATCTAATTATAAAAATGAAATTATTCAACTTTAAGATACAATTGTTCAACTTTATATATTGTTCAAAAAACATTGTTCAACTTTTAACATACAATTGTTCAGTTTTAATAGGGTATTGTTAAACTTTTTTAAAAACAATTTTATGAATAAAATGTATAGGAATACAAGAATAAAATGAAGGAAAAAATTGCCCGAAAAAAAAACTAACATTTGCTTAGTGAAACAGTTGTCTAACCATAAAAATAAAATTATTTAATTTTAAGATACAATTGTTCCAATTTTTTGGTACAATTGTTCAATTTTATATATTGTTCAAAAAAAATTGTTCAACTTTTAATATACAATTGTTCAAATTCAATAGGAAATTGTTCATTTTTTTAGAAACAATTTTATGATGAAAATGTGTAGAAAAACAAGAATAAAAAAGTAGAAAAAACATTCGATCGGGAAAAGAAAATACAGGGAAAAAGTCAGTTTGACCGGTCAATGGTCAAATGTTGACCATGAGGTGTGGTTGAGTGTGGGAGGGTGTATGTTAGCAATGATGAATGTTCCATCATAGCCTTCCATTGTCTCAAAATGATTGGCTCTCATTTCTCCTCATATTTCACCGTAAGCATCCGTTTCAACGAAGCCTGCCTATATATATTTAGATATTGAATTCAACGAGATGCAGATATTAAGATGTGACGGGGGCAGAAGTGCAGCTTGGTGGGGAGGTCGTCCCGAAGAAGGAGACTTTCAAGTATTTGGGGTCTTTTATACAAAGCGACGGTGGTATAGATGCAGATATTAAGCACAGAATACAGATGGGCTGGCAAAAATGGAGAGGCGCGTTAGGCGTTTTATGCGACAAGAAAGTGCCACTCAAACTAAAGGGTAAGTTTTACAAGGTGGAAGTTAGGCCGGCGTTATTGTACGGTGTAGAGTGTTGGCCGGTGAGAAAAGATCAAGAACAGAAGCTGATGGTGGCAGAGATGAGGATGCTACGATGGATGTGCAGACATACCCAATTGGACAGGATCCGAAATGTATCAATTAGAGAGAAGATTGGAGTGGCAGACGTTAGAGACAAGTTGCGCGAATCTAGACTCCGATGGTTTGGGCATGTGCAGAGGAGGCAGCCTGATGCACCAGTATGTAGATGTGAAGGGTTATTGCTCAGTGATTTTCGTTGAGGTAGAGGTTGATCGAAAAAGAGTTGGAAAGAGGTAGTTAAGCATGATCTGACTCTCCTGACACTGACAGAGGACATGGCTCAGAACAGAAAGCTTTGGAGGGAAGAGATTAGGGTAGAGGATTGATGTGGACAGGAAGTGCTTCTCTGGTTTGGTTTTGGTTATTTTCTGCTTGTGTCTCAGTCTCTTTTTGGGTCTATCAGGAAATACCCTCTCGAATTACTTCGGTATGGGTGCGTACATCTGGACCCCCCAGACCCTGCCATTGGTGGGACTTTACTGGGTCGATTGTTGTTGTTGTTGTTGTTTTTGAATTCAACGAGATAATTCTTAATGAGGGGTTTGCATGGTATCATATGTCATCTAAGTTTCACGAGCCAAATTCAACATACGTGTTTGGCATTGGATATATACCAATAAAAGCATTGTCAACATAATCTACATCATGTATCCAGAGTGGATATGCACTAGTACAGACACAACAAATGCCATCTTCATCAGATATGTTTGGGAGTGGATATGCACCATTACAGACATAGCATATCCCAGACTCGTTTGGGTTTCCACACTGCATACTTAGATGCAGCTTTAAGAGCCTATTGAATAGGTGAGGCAGTGGTCAGATGAATTTTCAGACTTGTTTTCCACTAATAATATTCATAGCACTCGATCATAGGCAATTAAACGGGTTCAAGACAATGGAGTGAAAAATAACACGTGAATCAAAATTGGTCGACAATGAAAGTCAGATGATAATCATCCCACACTGCATACTTAGATGCAGCTTTAAGAGCCTATTGAATAGGTGAGGCAGTGGTCAGATGAATTTTCAGACTTGTTTTCCACTAATAATATTCATAGCACTCGAGCATAGGCAATTAAACGGGTTCAAGACAATGGAGTGAAAAATAACACGTGAATCAAAATTGGTCGACAATGAAAGTCAGATGATAATCATCTTGGGAAGACTTCGTTGCTTTGTGAGAGAGAAGAACATACACCAAACAAAAGGAGGAGAAAATAAGTTCAAAGAAATACAAATACAAGGAAATGTTAATGTTTGATGAGTCCAAGGCATACTCATTACCAAAGCGCGCTGGTGGTGATCAACCAACTAATAAATCAACTAAATGTCATCTTCTAGTCAATAGCGCGCTACATGCATTCTTTGGAGATCATACAAGAAGTTAGAGAGTTCGTTGCCAAGAGTTATTCTTCTAGTAGTGCGTTGTTGTAACATACCTCTATGTGATGTTGTATAACAGGAACAAAAGCATCGTGATGGAAAGCCTAGAAAAACTTTCCTTGTTCTTAAGTGAACATAGCATATTACGGGCATGACTAGAAGATAGTGGCAGACAATAGAGCCATTTGCCTCTTTTTCAAACACCAAGTGGCAAGCATGAGGGTGTATGCGCACAGTAAAGAGAAACAATTTGATTGGTTTTTCTTTGGCTTATCTCTTTGTTTCTCCTTCTTGGTTAACCTTTTTGTTTTTTTGTTTTCTTGTTGTGCTCTCCCTTGGTCTCTCTCTGTTTGCTATGTTGTGTAAGTTTCCTCCTTTGATTTCTCCATGCTTTGGAATTGACAAGGATTATCACATCAATCTAATTTTATGAGCCTCAAGCTCTTGACCAATTACTCCATCAACAATGAATTTAGGTTAGCGACTACTCATCCATTCTCTATTGTCCTCCCCTGGTGTTTCTTTTTTTGGTACATTATCCCTGTAAATCCCTCCAATGATACTACCTTTATTTATCTCTACAACAATGATCATGGTTTCCTCAATTATCACTTTAAGATTATGGACCCTATTGGTAGACATTCTGATCTTTATTACTTCTCCAGTATTACTTCCTTTAATCCCTTACCTCATATTTTGAAGTATGATTTCAATCACAACATGATGTATGTGACCAATAATGTTGTGTGCTATCTTTGCTATAATTTATCTTTTTACATGATCATTATCTTGAAATAGAGTAATTATGGGAGGGGAGTTCTCATTTCCATGGTTTTTCTTTGGAATTTGGACTATTTTTTTTTCTCATGTTTATTCCTATGAACTTTTGTTGTTTTTGCTATCTCACTGTTTTTCTCAATTCTCTGTTAATAATCCTTTTCTGGTTTGCTCGCCTTGTGCTCTCTTTGTATTCTTTTTTCTCTCTCTTTTTTCTTTGCTTCTCTTGTTGACTGTTGTTGGTTTGTTTGCTTCTCACTCTTTTGTGTATGGTTTTCCATCTTGGCTTTTATTTTTGACCTTGTTGATGACCAGGTGTTTTTGAACAAGCCATCTTGGTGCCCACAAAATCTAAAGGAGGTGATCACATTACCAATTTGTAAATGCCCCAAGAGAGAACAGTTGACCTTGGCGTGTTCTTGTCCTAAAGTAAATATATCGGAAAACATAAATGACCCTCCTATTGACCCTTGCACAAACAATCTAATGTATCAATGGAATTGGAATCTTTTTCTACTCTCTCTTTCCATGTATTCTGATGCTTTTTTATATGCTCACCTCTATATTGATCAGAAAGGAAATCGTGATCAAAATGACAAATCTAATATGACCAAGTGAGAACAAGACCAAATACAATTGGACTCAATCTTTCTATATGCTTTCTATGTAATAACTCCCTCTGCAATCCAATTAGAAAACTCTTTGAAATGTATGTATAATTTTTTAATAAAAAAAACTACACAAATACCAAAATATCTTCAAAACCCATGAAGAACGAGTCAATACTAATTTTTTTATCATCTTCTCCAAGGAAAATGAATTATGATTATGTGCAATAACAAAGGTCTAATACCTCCAAAAAAGAATAGGAAACCAAAGTACACAATGCAAAATGAGAGAAATAAGCAAGATAAGTATTTGGATAAATTAATCGTAGACCCTAAATCAACTATATCAAATCAAAGCATGACTACACAACGTTTTTCTTCCTCAGGTTTTTTATGAAGCTTGTAACTTGGAATTGTAGGGGTATTGGCAAAAAGAACCTATCGATTGATATTGAATATTTATGTAAAATTGAAAGAATTCAAATGTTAGCACTCTTTGAGACACGAACACATGAACAACTTCATGAAAGGATCCACTGAAAAGCAGGATTTGACCAATTTCTATTCTCGCCTGCCATTGGTTTTTTTGGGGCATCTGTGTTATGTGAAAGACGTACCAGCTTACAAATGAAACTCTAGAATTGGACAACATTAATCCTAGATACATAAGTGAGGTAGCATAAATTCGTACCACAATAAATTATTGATGATGACGACGAGAACTTGCAACTCCAGCGATCTACGGTACGCTCCGATCATCTTTCTCATAGCTTGCAAACATAGAGAAAGGCTAAAGGCGAGGCTTGTCCCCCATTTCACCTCCGACGCTCAAGTCAGATCTCCTTTCGTAGAGATGGATGTTAGGGTTTCTTATAATGAGAATTGAATGAGAGAGAGAGAGTGAGATTAGTTTTTTTTTATAATGTATACCACTTCCTTTTAGTAAATCAATTAAATTACCTCATGGGCCTCCATAATAGCACAAAAGTCCATTAAATGTGGTAGCTGAAAATTTAATTAAGCATAATAAAGAAAAGATAATTAAATATTTAAGGTAATATTTTTACCTCTACAATAAGCTTGATTTATACAAATATATGCACAAATAACAAAACTTTGTTGATCCTTGCTTATGCACCGCCACACGAATCAGGAAAAAAAATTATTATAAGCAAAAATCATTGACCTCATTAAAAGAAGCTTATATCTGTGTATCTTAATGGGGGGCCTAAATGAAATTCAAGAACAATTGGAAAAAAAAAAAGTGGTGGTATAATCGCCTTATACATGCAAAAAATGAATGTGAACTACTAGATATCCCGTCTCAAGGAAATGTCTTCATCTAGAGAAAAAATAAGATTGAAATTAATATTATTTATGAAAAATTGGACAGGGCCTTGGTCTAAAACCAAATTCTACAATGGTATCCATAAATTACATCCAAATATCACGTGTTCTCTTCATCTGGCCATTTCTCAATCTCAATTGAACTCACCACCTAGACACCCTTAAACCCAACCCTTCAAGTTTGAAAAAATCTGGATGACAAGAAAGAATTTAATAAATGTTGTCAAACAAGCATGGAGATCTAGATATCATGGATCACATATGTATGACCTCATGCAAAAAACGCAACTTCTTAAAAAACAAGCGAAGGAATAGAATAAGAACACATTTGTAAATGTATTCACTCAACCGAATAAAATTGAACAAGACTGTCGGAACTTCAAAAAGTGATTTGTCATGGACAATATTAAATACCACAGTTTTAATTTAATCTTTTGTTACATGTCTTGTTAATTCAATGTTATCTTCATTTGAGATCTCTACTTGTATTAGTTCGAGATGATCACGAAAGATGTTTTCATTTATTAGTGTGCTTTTAAATCTCTTTATAAAATCTCTACGAATTTCATTGGGAATATTATCTCGTCCAATAATGATGGCTCCTTCATTAGTCCGAATTTCTTTTCTTATTTTCCTATTTCTTTTTGAAAAGAAGAACAATTAGGCTAATTGCAAAAATAGGCTAATTGAAAAAAAAGTGATGTGCAATTTTGCTAACACATTGCTAGTGAAAAAACAAAATAGGCTAATTGAAAAAAAAAAAACAATTACTCAATTTCCAAAAGATTTATTGGAATCAACGAGCTAAAACCAAGCATATCAAACTCAATGATTCAAATGAAAGCTACTTTCATAAGATTGTTACTGGAAAATAAAATAGGAAAATAATAAAAGAAATTCGGACTAACGAGGGAACAACCATCACTGGAGAAGAAAATATTCGCAATGAAATTCGTAGAGATTTTATGAAGATATATAAAAACACTCCAATAAATGAAAACACCTTTCGTGATTATCTCGAACTGATACAAACAGAGATCTTAAATGAAGATAACATTGAATTAACAAGACAAGTCACAAACGATGAAATTAAAACTATGGTATTTATTATTGGTCGTGACAAATCACCTGGCCCAAATGGCATGACAGCGGAATTTTCAACCAAAAAAAAGAATTGCACATCACTTTTTGAAGTTTCGTCAGTCTTGTTCAACTTTAATCAGTTAATTGAACACATTTCCAAATGTGTTCTTATTCTATTCCTTCAGTTGTTTTTTAAGAAGTTGCGTTTTTTTCATGAGGTCATACATATGTGATCCATGATATCTAGATCTCCATGCTTGTTTGATAATATTTATTAAATCCTTCCTAGTCATCCAGATTTTATCAAACTTGAAGGGTTGGGTTTTATAGGGTGTCTAGGTGGTGAGTTCAATTGAGATTGAGAAATGGTCAAATGAAGAGAACGCGTGATTTTTGGATGTAATTTCTGGATACCATTGTAGAATTCGGTTTTGGACCAAGGCCCTGTCCATTTTTTCATAAATAATATTAATTACAATTTTATTTTTTCTCCAGATGAAGACATTTCCTTGAGACGGGATATCCAGTAGTTCACATTCATTTTTTGCATGTATTAGGCGATTATACCACCACTTTTTTCCAATTGTTCTTGAATTTCATTTAGGTCCCCCATTAAGATACACAGATAAGAGCTTCTTTTAATGAGGTCAATGATTTCTTCCTAGAATATTTGTTTACCTGATTCGTGTGGCAGTGCATAAGCAAGGATCAACAAAGTTTTGTTATTTGTGCATATATTTGTATAAATCAAGCTTATTGTGGAGGTAAAAATATCACCTTAAATGTTTAATTATCTATTCTTTATTATCCTTAGATAAATTTTCAGCTACCACATTTAATGGGCTTTTTTGCTATTATGGAGGCCCATAAGGTAATTTAATTGATTTATTATAATGGGAGATGTATTAATTATCAAAAAAAGGAAGAGGTATTATTTTCTATGTTCATCACTTTGTCCATCAATGTTCACCATGTTCATTCCAGATGTTTTATACTAGTATACTGTGATGAACATCTACGAACAAAACACTGAACATCGTATTCATTGAGGGGTTGTGAACAAATTTTCGATGTTCATCACATTGTCCATGAATGTTCACCACTTTCATTCCAGATGTTCACTATACTGTGATAAACATATACGAACAAAAACAATGAACATCTGTGCTCACTAAGGGGTTGTGAATATTTTTTCGATGTCCATCACTTGAAAACATACATCTGAACTGTTATGCCTTCATGTGCATCACAAAACACATACAAGAAAAAAGTACCTTTTACTTACTTTAAAAATGATTTTATATTAAATATTATTAATCTTACTTTATATAAACATGCAATGAACATTAAATGATCATTTTTATAAAGATTTGAGGGTTTAGAAAGGAAAAAAAAAAGAATAAAAACACTAGCAAATTCACTAATTCTAATGTAGAGTGGTGAAAATCGTTGAATACTGCGATGAACATCTACTAACATTACAGTTAACATCTGTGTTAACTGGGAACAAACACACGCGCGAGAGTGGGAACACCTCTGGTGCGTTCTCAATTCTCTCATTGAATTTGATTCTCACTAGAACCAGATCTTATATATAGGGAATACTCATGTGAAGAGCATCCTTTAGGTGATATGTGAGGAGCATTCTAAGCCATTTATTTCAACATTATCATACACCCTACCACACCTAATTACGGTCAATGTTGGTCAACGTTGACCGACCGTTGACAGGTCAACGCCCAATTCTTTTTTTTTGGATCAATTTTTTTTCGATTTTCTTATTCTTGTTTTTCTACACATTTTCATTATAAAGTTTTTATGAAAAAAATTGATCAATTCGCTCTTACAGTTGAACAATTATATGTTAAAATTTGAACAATTAAAATTTGAACAATACTAAAGTTGAACAACTATATCTGAAAATTCAACAATTGTATAGCTTAAAGTTGACCAATTTCAATTTTATAGTTAGACAGTTGTGTTCGCTATGTATATAAATTTGAACAATTGTATCTTAATATTGAACCATTTATTTTTCTATAATTTTTTAGGGGTGGCCGTTTTTGCCGGTTTACTATTCTTGTTTTCCTACACATTTAGGATTTAAGGCTTAGGGTTTATATTTTGAACATTTTGAGTTGTATTAAGTTTATATTACCTTATAAACAAAACATCAAGTTTATTGGACAATTGTTCAAATTTTAATGAAGTATTGTTCAATCTATCTTTTTTTATAAGTTTGAATTTTCATACAATTAAACCTGTTCAACTTTTTTGGTACAATTGTTCAACTTTATATATTGTTAAAAAAAATTGTTCAACTTTTAAGATACAATTGTTCAAATTCAAGAGGGAATTGTTCAATCTTTTAGAAACAATTTTACGATAAAAACGTGTAGGAAAACAAGAATAAAAAAATTGAAAAAAAAAATTTGGCCCGAAAAAAAAAATTGGCCTAAAGAAAAAAAGTGATGTTGCTTAGTGAAAACAATTGTCTAATTATAAGAAAGAAATTATTCAACTTTTTTGATATAATTGTTCAACTTTATATATTATTCAAAAAATATTGTTCAACTTTATATATTATTCAAAAAATATTGTTCAACTTTTAACATACAATTCTTCAAATTTAATAGGGTATTACTAAACTTTTTTAAAAACAATTTTATGATTAAAATGTATAAGAATACAAGAAAAAAAATGAAGGAAAAAATTGCCCAAAAAATAAAATAACATTTGCTTAGTGAAAATAGTTGTCTAACCATAAAAATAAAATTATTCAATTTTAAGATACTATTGTTCAACTTTTTTGGTACAATTGTTCAATTTTATATATTGTTAAAAAAATTTGTTCAACTTTTAATATACAATTGTTCAAATTCAATTGTTAATTTTTTTAGAAACAATTTTATGATGAAAATGTGTAGAAAAACAAGAATAAAAAAGTAGAAAAAACATTCGATCGGGAAAAGAAAATACTGGGCAAAAGTCAGTTTGACTAGTCAATGGTCAGATGTTGACCATGAGATGTGATTGAGTGTAGGAGGGTGTATGTTAGCTATGATGGATGTTCCATCATAGCCTTCCATTGTCTCAAAGTGATTGGCTCTCATTTCTCCTCACGTTTCACCGTAAGCATCCATTTCAATGGAGCCTGACTATATATATTTAGATATTGAATTCAACGAGATAATTCTTAATGAGGGGTTTGCATGGTATCATATGTAATCTACGTTTCACGAGCTAAATTCAACTTACGTGTTTGGCGTTGGATATATACCAATAAAAGCATTGTCAACGCAATCTACATCATGTATCCAGAGTGGATATGCACTAGTACATACACAACAAATGCCATCTTCATCAGATATGTTTGGGAGTGGATATGCACCATTACAGACATAGCGTATCCCAGACTCGTTTGGGTTTCCACACTGCATAATGAGATGCAACTTTAAGATCCCATTGAAGAGGTGAGGCAGTGGTCAGATGAATATTCAAAGTTGTTTTCCACTAATACTATATATAGCACTCGAGCATAGGCAATTAAACGGGTTCAAGACAATGGAGTGAAAAATAACATGTGAATCAAAATTGGTCGATAATGAAAGTCAGATGATAATCATCTTGGGAAGACTTCATTGCGTTGTGAGAGAGAAGAACATATACCCAAACAAAAGGAGGAGAAAATAAAGTTCAAAGAAATACAAATACAAGGAAATGTTAATGTCTGGTGAGTCCAAGGCATACTCATTACCAAAACGCGCTGGTGGTTTTCAACCAACTAATAAATCAATTAAATGTCATCTTCTAGTCAATAGCACGCTACATGCATTCTTTGGATATCATACAAGAAGTTAGAGAGTTTGTTGCCAAGACTTATTCTTCTAGTAGTGCGTTGTTGTAACATACCTCTATGTGATGTTGGGGGCTCCTACTCATCAACTTCCTCAACCAGTTCCTTGTTGAGGTCCCGCACAACCGACTGAATCTTCTCCTTCACAGCAAATTGCTCCTCAACTGTGGCCGGGGTCTCTTGACGGGGCATCTCCTCCATCTCCTCATCAATGGGGTCGGGATGGGTTGGAGAGGAATGGACCTCCTCTATTTCAGTAGAGGATATGGCGGTTGGGACGAGTAGAGAGGTTTTGGGGTTAGGGTTTTGTGGAGTGGGGTCTGCGTTTGGGGCTACGAAAGGGACCATGGCGAGTTGGTCCTCGGTTGGTGATGGTGGAGGGGTAACAGTGGTGGTTGCTGCAGTGGTGGAGGTGGAAGGTAGGGATTGGGTAATGGCGGCGAGGAGAGCGGGATCGGTTCCCATGGAGGACAGTTTGGTGAGGAGGGTTTAGAGGTCTTGGGCGATGGTGTTGGGGAGGTTTGAGTTGGAGGCCATTTCTATGAGAGAGGGAGAGTTCTGGGAAGACAAGAGACAGAGAGGAAGGGAGCGATTGCTTGAGAAAGATAAGGAAACAATGAGGAGGAGACTTACCCGGAGACTCCGATTTATAATCTTCACCGAATCTTCTAGTGTTTCCAAAGATAAATTCAAATCTTTTCAGTTCCAACAGATAACAATTGCAATCTTCCAACTTCCCAAAATAAAATCAGAATCTCGTCCAAATCCGACTTAGCCAGCCTAATTACCCTTCCCAACTCCTTTCCATCAAATCAGCCCTAAATGCTCAACACGGCCCAACACAGACTTTCATCATTACACCCTGCAAACACACATCACCTCAACCTGCAAGTCACAGAAGCCGAATCGTTTTCCCGCCAAACCAAAAAGTAGTAGGGTGTGATGCTGGGGGTTAGTTACCAAAGAGGGTACAAAAGACCATCATACCAAAATATATGATATTTGCGATTGATTTTTACATCATGTCTGAGGGGTCTCTAGTTGTGGATGATAAGAGGGGCTCATAGGAGACTTCAAACATGGCGGTCTAGGTAAGCTGTAGAATCAACTATCATTTGGGTTTATGATGAGGGAACAAAACATCAAGTTGATTCTTTTGGGTTGAAATAAAGCTGATTCATGTGACAAATGATGACATAGAAGATCATGCACGACATTCAGTACATCAAGGAAGTAAAAGCACATATTCAAGTCGAATGTTTAATTAATACCCAAGGAAGAGAATGCATATCAAGACATGAAAGTTCATCTTTCACAATTTACCACGTAATCTAGCCAATCATCGAGGGAACACAACAAATAGACATGTAGTTAGGGGAACAAACCAGGCTTCGTATGGAACTGAATGTAGAGTTCCCCAACAGGTGTCCTAATGAGAAAACTGGCGTTTGATCCACAAGTTTCCCTGTATGCCAATCTTTCACGACACAGTGATGTCTTTCCTAGATGTACATGGTACCTGAGTATTCAAACAAGGAACAATTTAGTCATTAAGTCCTTATCCACATCTCCATTTCCTTTACCTTTGTTACCAGGCCTTTGAGTCTCAACCATTCCTGCAGGAGTGAGGTGAGATACGCTTCGTTCCCTGTCAAGTAACTGACCTTTGTACGAATGAAATACCGGGAACTTTCCTCACTTTATTCAGCACAGAAAGAGTTAGTTCTTGCGAACCCAGACAAGCTTATGCTTTCTGGGCATAGGAGTAACATATCTAATCTTAGGAGGTTCATCATTCATTTGCTCTCTAGTAGTGCGAGCAATCTCCTCATTGTGTTGCTTCAGAAGGCACTCTTGCTTGTAGTGACCAGAGTGTCCGCAATACCAACAGACCCTATGGCACTTCAGATCTGCATACTTGCTCTTTCCAGGCCAAATTGTTTTGTTAGCAATCCTTGAATGAAAATCAATATTATTGGACTTACTGCTTTGAGATTGCTTCAACCAGATAGCGTGAGCCTTCTGTCCATGATACCAAGCCTTGCCCTCCTCAGTCGAGTTTGAACAGTCTTTGCCTTTGTTCCCTCCGGAGGAACTGTCCCCTTTTTCTCTTACATGCTGTTTTCCTTCGACTTTGGAGCCTTTTTTCTTGGTGCCATTGACAGGAAGTTTGGGTTGATAGCCAATCCCAAAGCGAGGCACTTCCTTTGACTCAGTCTTCTTTTCATTCTTGGCTGCAACAAAGACAATGCCTTTTGGCTTGTCCTTCTGTTCCTCACTGAGTTTGGTTAGATCACTAGAAAGTTTTGTATTTTCCAGTTTCAACATTAATGACTCAACCTCGAGTGAGGAGACAAAGGACTCTAGAGACACAATCTTTTCAGTGAGTTTAGGACACTCAGAGCAAGAGTTTGAAGAGGAGGATGAACCTTTCTCAAGTCTGAGCACTTTGTCTGCCCAACCCTGATTTTCTTCGATCAAACCTGAGATCGATTCATCTTTCTCTTCGATTTGCTCACTGAAAACACTATTCTCATGAACAAGTTTCTTAATGAGAGATATCAAGCTCTCTTTAGATTTGTTTTTTAAGCTTGATACTAGATCAAATTCAGTTACCTCATCGTTGAGTACCTCTCCCTTTGATTCATTTGGTTCTTCAATGTCCATCAAGCAGACATCCCTGGAGTGTGACGAATCTTCGTCATCTGAGTCTGAGTCTCCCCAGGTGGCAACCATTGCCTGCTTCCCTTCATTTGCTGGAGGCATTCCTGCCTTTTTCTTGAAGCAGTTTTTGGCCATATGTCCCTTGTTCTGACAGTGGTAGCACACCACATCTTTTAGGTCTTTGTTCCCTTCGGAGGAACTCGACGAATCCTTGTTTCGAAACCATATCTTCCTCATGGCTCTTGTGATGAGCGCAACATCTTCATCTTCATCTTCGACTTGGGACAAGTCAAATGCCATTTCTACCTTTAAGGCAATGCTCTTCGCCTTCTCCTCTCCCTTCTTGTTCAGCTTGTGATTATAGACAGAGGCGTTGCTTTCCAGCTTAGCAACAACCTCTTCCATGGTAAGAGTCTTGACATCTGTCTGAGAGTAGAGAGCAAGAGCAATGGCATCCCACTGAGAGTTGAGGCCTTGCATGAAGTGGTGAGTCAGCTTCCAGTCTGGCATTGCTTCACCAAGGAACTGAAACTAACCAATTAGTCCCTGAAATCTGGAGTAGTACTCCTGAATGTGTTCATCTTTTCCCTGAGAGACTTGGTCGTACTCCTTTATTAGAGAGAGAATCATGTTCTTCTTGGCATCTTCATTTCCTTGATGAAGGCGTTTCAAGGCATCCCGGATCTCCTTGGCAGTCTTATAGCTCATGATTTTCTTGAGATCGGAGGGAAGAAGAGCCATGTGAAGGATCTTCTTGGCCCTGTTGTTTTTCTCCAACTTCTTCCAGTCATCATCGGTGTAGTCGACCTTTGGTTTTGGCTTCGTCTCATCCTTCTCATTTTTGATAGCCAAAGGTCCAACTTCAATGACTCTCCAGATCTGTCCATCAAGGGAATAGATGTGGGACTCAATTTGCTCCACCCACCAGTCATATTCACCGACCTTCAGAATTGGTGGCTTCCAGAATGAATCACCGATTGCATTGCTTGACGACGACATCTTTCCTGCAAATTCTGTAACGAAAACAATCTAGAGCACCAGGCTCTGATACCAATTGTTGGATCGTTAGAGTTACGTCTGAGGGAACAAAAGCTTTGTTCCCACAAAAGTTGCAACGGATTTAATATAGCAAGAAAGATAACGAACGAACTCACGATGTATAGTGGAAACCCTGATTAGCAAAACTAGCTTCTCAAGGAAAAACCACTACCTTCAAGCTTTCGCTTGAGAGGATTTTGAAGCGTGTACTTGTCTTATTGATTTCTTGTTCGATTACACTTGTATCCTGGACTTCGACCTCTAAACAACCAGCTAGACTCGAAGACTCTTCTACAAGGATGAATCGAACTCAACCCTCAAAGACTTACACACACCTCACTTCTTTTCTTTCTCTTTTTCGTTCTCTCTGTTTTCCATCGTCGTTCAAAGCCGTACTTAAGAAATGAATCCTCACTTCACTTAAATACAACTCGGCTAAACCCTAATCATAACAAGATAGGATATTCTAAATTCAGATTACAAAAGATATGATTTTGTTGGAAGAATAATATCCCAACCGATTATATTAATTAAGGAAAGAGTTCCTTAATTAATCCAATCGGAAGGATATTCTTCTTCTCTCTCCAATTGCCTTATCTTAGGAAAGATTCCTAAGATAACACAATCGGGTTTTCTTTCTCCATATCTTCGCGCAATCCGGCTTGTCCTTGGAGCCGAAGTCTTCATCCTTTACCACGTGTGCTTCTTGATTTGTTTCTTTAATTCAACACGCTGGATTTCTTCTTTCCTTTTGCAGCCTTGATCTGGTCCGTCACTTCAGTTCCTTGAGAGGTAACAAAGCACTTGACAGGACTTTGTTCCCTCTGAGATCCTTTGCTGTAAAGCTCCCTGGGATAACTTTCATTGTCCCTGAAACACTTGGTACACATATTAGTTGAGTGTTTGTTACCATCAAAACCTAAGTATTTCAACAACCACTTTAATATTATGGACCCTATTGGTAGACATTCTGATCTTTTCTTCTTCTCCAATATTACTTTTTAATCCCTTAACTCATGTTTTGAAGTATGATTTCAATCACAACATGATGTATGTGACCAATAATGTTGTATGCTATCTTTGCTATAATGTATCTTTCTACAAGATTATTATCTTGAACTAGAGCAATTATGGGAGGGGAGTTCTCATCTCCATGTTTTTTTTAGAGACTATCTTTTTTTTTCTCATGTTCATTCCTATGAACTTTTGTTGTTTTTGCTATCTCGTTGTTTTTCTCAATTCTCTGTTAATAATCCTTATCTAGTTTGCTCGCTTTGTGCTCTCTTTGTTTTATTTTTTCTCTTTTTTTTTATTTCTTTGCTTCTCTTGTTGACTGTAGTTGGTTTGTTTGCTTCTTGTTAGGCCACGTTTTGATCAGATTGGATCGGCCCATGAACGATTGAAGACCAAGGCCCATCACGCGGAGAAGATAGCCTGTCTGCTGACTCGTCCAACGACTCTTTTTGAAACGTTCGAGCGAAAATCATAGGCATGATCTTAGCATTGAAGCGGCCGAGTGATCCTCTCAAATCTGGCATTAACTCCTTTCATTTTAAATAGAATAGGATCAATCCATGGTAGGACACCTCTGATTATGCCACTCACCAGCATATTCGAGCTTTCATTGTAATCTGAAATACAATTTTTCTAAGCAAGGCGGAGTTCGATTGCTCTAAGCATCCATTCGACATTAGTCATCCTCATTCGACCTACTGCAATCCTTTGTAGCTAAGCTTTATTATCGTTATTTCGTCTCATCATTTTGATTCTTTGATTATTTGAAATATTAATTTGATTTGTTTGACTAATAGCACCACATCGAAGGCAATTTAGGTTTGATATCTTTTTGCCCAAAACAATTTGGCGCCCACCGTGGGGACGTTAGCCGATTCGTATTCAAAAGCTTCATCAAATGTTATCCAAAAATGGTGAACGACGCTCCTCCTAGCACATCCAGAGAGGGGTCAGTCTTGGGAGCAACTGCTAACGACACCGTCGTCGTTACAGCGGAGGTTTCTACTCAAGAGCAGATCCGCCAAATGGCGCAAACCCTGTCGTCATTACAAGAAGAATTAGCCGACCAGCGTCGGACTAATGAATCAATCCGTGCTACTTCCGTTACTGCAATTAATCGTTTGACTAATGAAAATGAACTTCTCAAAGCGTAGGTCCAATCCGTTGCATCCGCGCCAGCCGGAAGCAGGCGCCCAATCAACCTCGAAGGGATCCAAACTCGACTAGATATGGAGGGCATAATCATAACGCCAACAAGCGAGTGAAATCAAACCCACACGACCGGTATTCCTGAAACCTCTCGTGTCAACCCTATTATGACTTACAATGTTTCTTTTACCGGTTTCGAAGGGACCCGAGTAAACAATCCATAGGTTACGGCGATGCCGAATATCCAGACGCTCATTCAACAGGCTATCAATGAGCATATGAGGTCTTTCGATGAGCGTCTCGCGAAGATCCTAAGTGTTCCCCAGCCCATCGAGAAAGAGGCGCTAGACGGCTTCGAAGAGTCTCCCTTCGTGGATGATATCGCACGAGTAGAGATCCCAAACAAGTTTCACCTCCCAAGCATGACTAGCTACGATGGAACGAGCGATTCAGACGATCACATCTCCCTCTACAAGCAAAAGCTCATGACCATTTCCGTCTCCAGAACCAATCGCGAGGCGGTTATGTGTAAAAGCTTCGGCACTTCCCTTGCGGGGCCGGCGCTAACTTGGTTCATTCATCTGCCACAAGGATCAATCGCATCCTTCATAGAATTAGTCCATGCTTTTAAATTTCAATTTGCCAGTAGCCGAAGGCTAGAAAAGCAATCTAGCGACCTATATCGTATTGTCCAGAAGCATAACGAACCTTTGCGTACTTATCTTAATAGGTACAATAAGGAAAAGGTCGCCATACCCCATTGCGATGTTCCTACATTCATCGAGGCCTTCCGGCAGGGTCTGGTCCGTGGCAGCGAATTGTGTCGAGAATTAACGAAGTATCCCTGCCGAACCTTCGAAGACGTCCAGGCCAAGACAATGGCTCAGGCTAGGTTGGAAGAGGATGAGAAAATATCAAAAACACAAAATGGCAAGACGAGTCGGAAAAAATCATCACCATAACACAAGACAACTCCGAAACTCATTCAGCAAGTGATTCCGAAGACTGGACAAAACCATTAATCGATTGGATAGCACACGACACCCTACCGAACGATAAAACTGTGTCCAAACGTCTAAAGGTACATGCCCTATCCTTCGAAATGAAAGAATGTTTTCTTTTCAAACGATCTGTCACAAGCTTGCTACTGAAGTGCCTCACGCCCGTCGAAGCCCGAAAACTTCTTCAATCCCTACATGATGGGGAGTGCGGCAATCATGCACGAGGACGGAGCTTAGCTTGTAAGGCTCGATGCATGGGATACTATTGGCCAACGATGAATGCGGATGCATTAGACTATGCCAAGAGATGCGACGCCTGTCAACGACACGCGCCGGTCATACACCAACCATCAGAACCCCTACATCCAACACTCGACGCCTGTCAACGACACGTCTTCTTCCTAGCCATGACGGATTACTTCTCCAAATGGATTGAAGCTGAAGCCTATCGAGAGGTAAAAGAAACTCAAGTCATTTCATTCATCAAACGAAACATTTTGTGCAGATTCGACGTGCCATCAGAGATCATATGCGACAATGGCTCCCAATTCATCGGTCGCAAGACTAGAGCCTTTTGCGAACAGTGGAACATCAACTTAGTCACATCCACCCCCAGATACCCACAGTCGAATGGGCAAGCAGAGTCCAGTAATAAAATCATCATAACAACCTAAAAAAGACTAGAAGGGGCCAAAGGCAAGTGGACAGATGAACTCCCATACATCCTCTGGTCCGACAGAACCACACCGAAGAATGCAACAGGACAGTCACCCTTCTCGCTCGTCTACGGATGTGAAGGGGTCATTCCCGCTGAGATACTTATCCCTAAAGCCAGATACGGCCTACAGACCCCAGAGCAGAACGACGAGGAGTTCTCACATAACATCGACATAATCGACGAAGTCAGAGAAAAGGCCAGGCTAAGGATGGTCCAATATTAACAACAGGTCGCAAGGAGCTATAACAAGAATGTACGCATCAGGGTTTTTAAAGAAGGCGATTGGGTCCTAAGAAAGACATTTCAAAACACCAAGGACCCCAAGGACGGTAAACTGGCCCCGCAATGGGAAGGACCCTTCCTAATCACAGATGTCGTTGGACAAGGAGCCTACTGATTACAAGACATGGAAGGACGCATCATCCCAAGAAGCTGGAACGCGACATACCTAAAGCAGTATCATTTCTAAAAACCTTTTTGTTATTCGTCAGATTATCAATTAATTTTTTCTCCAACCATTGACTGCCCGGATGCGTTCACTAACTTAAGCATCGGAGAGCCGTTGGGTTCGCCCCCAACAACCATTTCCTAGCGACCTTTCGCTTTGTTTCGTTCCAACACATGCACAACAAAGTTCAAACAAAGCAGGGGATCCACCCAAGACAAACAAAAACGCTTACAACTTACATAGCACGGTCGATCGACACACAAGGAGTTGAACAACAAAGGCACGACGGTACACCGCCCGCCTTACTACAAAATAAAGTATACAAAACCTTAACATTTAACGCAAGACACACTTGCTTACCTCCCTGGATTACAATATATAAATGTCATGACTAAACTTAACACAATTTACAGGCCTCCCCTCTTTCCGAAACGGAAAAGGCATCCATACAAGCATACATCAAACGCAACACTCGGTAAAAACCAAAGAGTGCCATTCAAAAAAGAAAAAGAAGGCAAAATGCCGATCATCATTGTCTTACAAACACGCGACCCGCGATGGTGGACGGGTCGCCAAAACACAGAGTTTGCCCACGTAATAGAGGGACTTACAACACAGCTAGTCCGAATATCCAAGCAAATTAAAGTATAAAGAGCTTCAAGCTTCGACATCTTTACCTGGGGCAGCGTCAGGGGTAGGATCAGATGCCATTTATGTCCGTCCAGAACTCACTTCAGCTCCTTCTTCCTCCACGACTCCAACAGTCCCGCACGGTTGAAGAAAGTCGACACCGGGGCAACTGCTGGGAAATTGCTCATCCAAGTAGGCCTGCTTCTTCTCCAGATCCCATGATTCGTGGCGACCAGCCTGGAGATCTTCCATCATCTCGATCCTGGACTTAAGCGTGAAGTAGGCTGCAACATCAGTAGTGACCTCGCCGCCTTCCTTCTTGGCATTTTCAAGCCGAGCCTCCAATTCACTAATTCATTGCTCATAAACCTTCAAGTTAGTCTCAATGACGCGACGCGCACCCTCCGACGCCTTCAACAATGCATCCGCTTTGTAATATCCCTCAATTTTAGTAAGGGTATTTGGGTAATCTTTCCATCCTTCGTTCATTAATTTTTTTCGCTTTCAGTGGAGTTTGGATTTTCTGTAAAATCCATGATCTCTGAAATAATTCTCTGAGTGGTATAAAATACATTCGATGTATTTTCGGGACTTAGAATATTTGTTTGGATATAAACATATAATTTTCGGGGTTTAAAACCCATACCAAACTTTCCCTGTGCAAGATATTTGTACGAGATATTTGTACAAATATCTACAAAATATCTCCATAATATCTACAAATATCTTGGCTATAAAAGGGGGAGCCCTCTCTCTCCTCTCTCGTTTTTCTCTCTCTTCCTCTCGGCCATCTCTATGCTCCTCCCCGGTGACTCGGATCCGGCGAGCCTCCTCCTTCTTCCCCAGTGAACCACGAGGCCTCTGCTATGCTCCGTTTTGCTGCTGCTGGTCGCGTGTTGTTGCTGTTGTCGTCTCCGGTGGCAAGGAGCCCAGATCCCAGTGGTGACAGCTCGGTGGACGACGAGGAAGACGCGCCGCCGCTGCCCGTTGTTGCTGCGTGGAGCTACTGCACCTCCGGCGAACCATTGCTGGCTGCTCACGCCGGCGACGAGGGGGGCGAAGTCGGAGTGAGGTCGGAGCCGTTGTTGCTTCCCGGCGAGGTGTTGTTGAAGGCCGAAGTGCTAGTTGTTGTTGTTGTTGTTGCAGCTGTTCGCTGTTGTTCAAGGAAAAAGAAGGTGTGGGTCCCCCCTCCTTTGCTAATTAATTTGTTATTGGGCCGAGAAGCCCAAGTTCCATTCCAGTCCAGATTTGACCCGAAATTATTCGAGCGGTATAATTTCGATCCCCTTTCGTCCGTATTTTTGTTTAGGAAAATTTAATAAATATTTTTATGATTTAATATCATAAAAATTTATTAAATATAATTCCTTAAATTCGTCCAGTCAAATTAATTGATAGATAATTAATTTGTCAGTTAGAACGTGATCTGCTGAATCGCGTGTGGACTCGTAATCTGTTGGAGCTATCTGAAGCATAGGCTATATCCTTGGAAATGATATTTTCGGTAGTCGTCTCGTCTAGATTCATCGCCGAATCTACTCCAGGCAAGTGGCGGTTCGCTCTTGCTCATCCTTCCATACTTTCCTTAATTATCAATTGTTAGTTGTTAATTAATTTGGAATGATTTACTGTTTATATTGGGAACAGTTTTGATAAATAATTTGATGAAAAGAATATGAGGTTATAATAGGTTGTATATCTGCTAGATCAACGCTATTATAGACATATGTTGCCTGAAGGACTTGTTCGTGCACTGCCGGAAATACCGGGCCAGTTCTGTAATTTTGATAAAGTTAGGGTTAAGCTCGGTAAATAGTAGACTTTCATACGAGCGTCTAGAACTACGTGGAATTGGATTCCGAGTTGTATAACTAAAGTTATGGCCAAAACCGTATTAAATGCAGATTCGGGAATATTCTGCTGTTCGGATTTGGGCTAGGACAATTAAAGCGAACTGATTAGTTAGCACGAGTGTTGTGTGTTAATTACCATAAGGGTATTGTTGTGAATTTAATGTTAGCTTAATGCTTAAACACGTGTGTGTTTGTAGGAACTCTAATCCAAGTAAGGATTTGTTGTTCCTTAATAAGTTAATGTTTGTAGGAACTCTAATCCAAGTAAGGATTTGTTGTTCCTTAATAAGTTAATGTTTGTAGGAACTCTAATCCAAGTAAGGATTTGTTGTTCCTTAATAAGTTAATGTTTGTAGGAATTCTAATCCAAGTAAGGATTTGTCGTTCCTATTATATATGTGTTTAAGTTGATTGCCAGAATGACTTTGATGTGAATTATTACGGTGTTGAACTGTTTAGTTAGCACTAGTAGTTATAATATTGTTGTGCGTGAACTGTTTCGTTAGCACTAGTAGTTAGGAACGTTGAACTCGTCAAGGTCCAGTCGTTTCTTTATAACATGGTAGAGAGGTGGCTAGACCCCACCTAATACCTAGTAGAGAGGTGGCTAGACTCCACCTAATACTCCGGGTTGCGTCACTCACGGCGAAACGCATACCTAATCCTCCGGGTTGCATCACTCACGGCGAAACGCATACCTAATCCTCCGGGTTGCGTCACTCATGGCGAAACGCATACCTAATCCTCCGGGTTGCATCACTCACGGCGAAACGCATACCTAATCCTCCGGGTTGCGTCACTCAAGGCAAAACGCATACCTAATACTCCGGGTTGCGTCACTCACGGCGAAACACATACCTAATCCCCCGGGTTGCGTCACTCACGGCGAAACGCATACCTAATCCTCCCGGTTGCGTCACTCATGGCGAAACGCATACCTAATCCTCCGGGTTGCGTCACTCATGGAGAAACACATACCTAATCCTCCGGGTTGCGTCACTCAAGGCAAAACGCATACCTAATACTCCGGGTTGCGTCACTCATAGCGAAACGCATACCTAATCCTCCGGGTTGCGTCACTCACGGCGAAACACATACCTAATCTTCCGGGTTGCGTCACTCACGGCGAAACACATACCTAATCCTCCGGGTTGCGTCACTCAAGGCGAAACGCATACCTAATACTCCGGGTTGCGTAACTCACTGCGAAACGCATACCTAATCCTCTGGGTTGCATCACTCAAGGCGAAACGCATACCTAATACTCCGGGTTGCGTCACTCACGGCGAAACGCATACCTAATCCTTCGGGTTGCGTCAATCAAGGCGAAACGCATACCTAATACTCCGGGTTGCGTCACTCACGGCGAAACGCATACCTAATCCTCCGGGGTGCGTCACTCAAGGCGAAACGCATACCCAAACTCTGGTATGCGTCACTCTCGACGAAACGCATATCAAGATGTATCATACCATTGACGGTGTATACATTAAAAGCTTATAACGTGATGCACGTTTGAGAATATCATAAGATAAGTGTCGTGTCGCACATAATTAATATACCTTGGGCGAGTAGTGCAGCTAGGCGCTAGTGCAGCTAGGAAAGCTCGTCTTTACTTTTAGTCGCTCGAATGCGATACTGTAATTCTGTGATATACTAGATGTGCGTCACTCAAAGCGAAGCGCATACTCTAGATGTATAAGATCCGTTGGCGATATATACATGTAAAAGCTCATAACGTGATGTGGGTTTTGTAGATTAATAAGATAAGTGTCATTGTCGCACATAATTAATAAGCTTTGGTGGTTGTACTATAGTATTATAAGATAAGTGTCATTGTCGCACATAATTAATAAGCTTTGGTGGTTGTACTATAGTATTATAAGATAAGTGCCGTTGTCGCACATAATTAATGAGCATTGGTAGTCGTACTAATTGGGTTGACATGATTGTCACCCTAAGGTTTAAAGCTTTGTATCTGCTCTTAATCAGGTTGTATGCATTAGTGTGGGTAAAGTGTTGTGAATGAATAATTAAGGAAGGAAATGATTCTTCAGGAACTCGTTTTCCCTATTATGGTCTTGAGTAAGACTGTGAATCCAGAGTTAGGATGGTCAGGATCATAAGTAAAGTATGACCCATGTAGGACCAATGGTTAAAGCTTTTGGGAAAGCCAAGTGTACGAAATCATAGGTATCCTTTGGGGAGATCTATTGGAGATTCGTTTGAAGTATTATAAGGGAAAAATTCGATTAAGTCCTGGATGGATAGTAGATTGTATGCGAAATATAAGGATTTAAGTTAGAAATAAGTCATTTAAAGACAGTACGAGTCGTTGGACTCGATAAGTGAAATTTCCAGAGGATGAAGAGTTATGACTCTTGAGAACTGTTAAGGATGGACATCTTGTGAGTATGTCATCTATAAGGCTTAAGGTGCAACTCTTTGAGAAAGATTAAGTTGTAAAGTGATTGTGTTATAAGGTGACCACTTAAATAGAAAGGTCATAGTTTAAAGGATAGGATATGTTGATGATCCTGAGATAATAAGGATTCGGTAAGAATTATTAAGTCTATTCATTTAGACTAACCGACCGCATTTGTTATCTGCTTTGTTGGCTGGTGTCATCGGTTCGTTTTGGCACATCAGGTAAGTTACAGGTCCAAAAAGGCTAGAACGACTATGAAGGCAAACGATGTTTTAAAAAGTTTTTATCCAGGTTAAGGATCCTTGGCGGGTGATCATTTCGATCAAGACCCAATTGTTATTTCAAAGATTTCTGTTGTGTCAAAAAGGTCTTGTCTTAAGACTACTCTGTGTTTTAAAGACTTCTGCTGTATGAAATTTTGATGATGTATTTTAATGTATTTGGAATTTTGTTGAAATTCCGAGACTTTGGTTTAAGTAAAAGTTATGATTTTGGAATCATAACTGTGGTTTGATGGTTTATATCGTTTGGAAAAGCTTGGGGTGACTTCGGGATGTTATATCCGAGGTCATCGGCAGTAATACTTTCAAGAGATATTTTGGGGGTGTTACACGCTTCCTTTTCCCTGCCCTCGGCTTGGGAGATCTTCGACTGAGCATCGTCCCACATCTGTTTAGTCTTCAAATGACTAGACCTAAGATGCTGGAAAACCTGCACAGATAGATAGCAAGTCAGCAAACTCGCCACAAACGCAAGTCAAAAAAAAAAGAAAAAAAAAGAAAAAGAAAAAAGGGAAGTTTAAGATCAACCGTCCAAGAACTCGTAGCGGCCATCTCCAAGTTCTCCAAAGCAGGAAGGTCTTCAATATCGTCAGGCACCGACAAAGTCAAAAGTTCAGGGAAATCGATGCTCCTCTTCACCGACTTGCCTTTCGACACATCGTCTGAAAAACGAACGGATTTTCTCTTGTGGCCAGACGATTTTGGGGGGAGCGACTTCGAGGGACACCCTTTGGGGAGAGCCTTGGAGCGCATCCTCTGCTCCAATAGATCTTTCGCCAAGAGACGAGCACTGGACCTCTCACTTCGAGACAAGGCTGCATTCGACAGGAGAAGAGTCAGTTGCAGTGGATAAAAGAAACAAAACAGGGTAAACCTAATTGGTACTCACATTTGGAGGAAGACGACATCGGCGAAACTACTTCAATTGGGAGAGGCTGAGCAGACGAAAAGGCATTGTTATTAGCGAAAGTCCTCTCGATCTTCGAAAGCATTCAAAACCGCTTGCGTCTTCGACTCCAAGACAGGATCTTCCTCTGGTTCTTCAATCCCAGGTTCTGCAAAAAGTTACATATAAGCCAAAGTTAAAAGCCATGCGATCAGCTTCAAGCACATGAAAGAACACAATCCTTTCCACATCCAATCGGTCAGTAAGAACGGACAATCGCCCCCCAAGCCCAATGACGCGATGTTCACGAAAAAGAACCGCTTTTTCCATCCGCGGTCGTTCACATTCAACTTCAAAACCAAGGGTTGGCGATCGGAGCAGCATCGAAGTCATCTGACAAGTAAAATCAATTATCAATCTAAGGTCGCCTAGATGCGTCAAAGATGTTCAAAAGCTCACAGGACGAATAGCAGCGCTGAACCACTTCATTTCGAAGTCATCTGACAAGTGCAAGCCGTTTTATGACGCACTCAAGAAGAACAAATCATTCCAATGGGGAACGGAGCACGAGGCGGCATTCCAAGAATTAAAGAAATATTTGTCGAATCCATTGCTGCTCGCCAAACCAAAGGATGACGAGCCATTGCCCATCTATTTGGCCGTGTCAGACACATCGGTGAGTGCCGTTTTGGTAAGAGAAGAAGACGGCAAACAATCCCCGATTTACTATGTTAGCCGATCACTCCTCCCAGCCGAAACAAGGTACACTTCACTGGAAAAGCTAGTCTTGGCATTAGGCATGGCCTCTCTCAAGTTAAAACCTTACTTTGAGTCGCATACTATTATTGTGAGAACTAATCATCCCATGAAAGCAATCATGAGGAAAACTGAGTTCACAGGTCGAATGGATAAATGGGCTATACAATTAAGTGGTTACGAAATCGAATACGAGCCGAGAATAGCCATCAAATCTCAGGCGTTGGCCGATTTTGTGGTAGATTTCAGCCCAACACTAGAACAAGAGGTCATAAAAGAAGCGATAGAACTGCTCACGATAGGCAAACAAGGCACTTGGGAGCTATACACCGATGGAGCATCAAACGTCAGGGGCACAGGTTTAGGTGTTGTACTCAAATCACCACAAGGGGACAAGGTAGCTCAAGCCGTGAGGTGTGAGTGGGATGCGACCAATAATGATGCGGAGTACGAGGCACTCATATTCGGCATCAACTTAGCCCGAGACCTCGCGATCGACGACGTTAAAGTGATCTGCGACTCACTACTAATTGTAAATCAGGTCCAAGGATTATACGTCGCCAAGGATGATAGAATGGTCACCTATTTGAGCATCGTCCAAGGGTTGATCGCGCAATTTAGAACATTCGACATCAGCCAAGTACCAAGGGAATTAAACACACAAGCAGACGCTCTGGCTAACCTAGGGTCAACGTTAGATCCAAAAGAGTTCCCCAACGTTCCCATAGTCCACGTCACGACACCTGTAGTGTCGAGAACGGCCAAAAACACAAAACGGCAAGACGAATCAGAAAAAATCATCACCATAACACAAGACAACTCCGAAACTCATTCAGCAAGTGATTCCGAAGACTGGACAAAACCATTCATCGATTGGATAGCATACGGCACCCTATCGAACGATAAAACTATGGCCAAACGTCTAAAGGTACATGCCCTATCCTTCAAAATGAAATAATGTTTTCTTTTCAAATGATCTGTCACAGGCTTGCTACTGAAGTGCCTCACGCCCGTCGAAGCCCGAAAATTCTTCAATCCCTACATGATGGGGAGTGCGGCAATCATGCCGGAGGACGGAGCTTAGCTTGTAAGGCTCAACACATGGGATACTATTGGCCAACGATGAACGCGGACGCATTAGACTATTCCAAGAGATGCGACGCCTGTCAACCGCACGCGCCGGTCGTACACCGACCATAAAAACCCCTACATCCGACACTCGTGCCTTGGCCGTTCATGAGATGGGGAATGGACATTGTCGGCAAGTTACCACCAGCACAGGGGCAACCCGTCTTCTTCCTAGCCATGACGGATTACTTCTCCAAATGGATCGAAGCCGAAGCCGAAGCCGAAGCTGAAGCCGAAGCCTATCAAGAGGTAAAAGAAACTCAAGTCATTTCATTCATCAAACAAAACATTTTATGCAGAGTTGGCGTGCCATCACAGATCATATGCGACAATGGCTCCCAATTCATCGGTCGCAAGACTAGAGCCTTCTGCGAACAGTGGAACATCAACTTAGTCACATCCACCCCCAGATACTCACAGTCGAATGGGAAAGCAGAGTCCAGTAATAAAATCATCATCAACAACCTAAAAAAGAGACTAGAAGGCGCCAAAGGCAAGTGGATAGATGAACTCCCGTACATCCTCTGGTCCGACGGAACCACACCGAAGAATGCAATAGGACAGTCACCCTTCTCGCTCGTCTACGGATGTGAAACGGTCATTCCCGTCGAGATACTTATCCCTACAGCCAAATACGGCCTATAGACCCCAGAGCAGAACGACGAGGAGTTGTCGCATAACAGCGACACAATCGACGAACTCAGAGAAAATGCCAGGCTAAGGATGATCCAATATCAACAACAGGTCGCAAGGAGCTATAACAAGAATGTATGCGTCAGGGTTTTTAAAGAAGGCGATTGGGTCCTAAGAAAGACATTTCAAAACACCAAGGACCCCAAGGACGGTAAACTGGCCCCGCAATGGGAAGGACCCTACCTAATCACAGATGTCGTTGGACAAGGAGCCTACAGATTACAAGACATGGAAGGACGCATCATCCCAAGAAGCTGGAACATGACATACCTAAAGCAGTATCATTTCTAAAAACCTTTTTGTTATTCGTCAGATTATCAATTACATTTTTCTCCAACCATTGACTGCCCGGATGCGTTCACTAACTTAAGCATCGGAGGGCCGTTGGGTTCGCCCCCAACAGCCATTTCCTAGAGACCCTTCGCTTTGTTTCGTTCCAACACAGGCACAAAAAAGTTCTAACAAAGCAGTGGATCCACCCAAGACAAACAAAAGCGCTTACAACTTACATAACACGGTCGATCGACACACAGGGAGTTGAACAACAAAGGCACGACAGTACACCGCCCGCCTTACTACAAAATAAGTTATACAAAAACTTAACATTTAATGCAAGACACACTTGCTTACCTCCCTATATTAGGATATACAAATGTCTAGACTAAACTTAACACGCGACGGTATCATCATTGTCTTACAAACACGCGACCCGCGATGGTGGACGGGTCGCCAAAACACAGAGTTTGCCCACGTAACAGAGGGACTTACAGCACAGCTAGTCCAAATATCCAAGCAAATTAAAGTATAAAGAGCTTCAAGCTTTGACATCTTTACCTAGGGCAGCGTTAAGGGCAGGATCAGAGTAGGCCAGCTCCTTCTTCCGCCACGACTCCAACAGTCCCGCACGGTTGAAGAAAGTCGACGTCGGGGCAACCGCTGGGAAATTGCTCATCCAAGTAGGCCTGCTCCTTCTCCAGATCCCATGATTCGTGGCGACCAGCCTAGAGATCTTCCATCATCTCGATCCTGGACTTAAGCGTGAAGTAGGCTGCAACATCAATAGCGACCTCGCCGCCTTCCTTCTTGGCATTATCAAGCCGAGCCTCCAATTCACTAATCCGTTGCTCATAAACCTTCAAGTTAGTCTCAATGACGCAACGCGCACCCTCCGACGCCTTCAACAACGCATCCGCTTTCTTTCCCCTGCCCTCGGCTTGGGAGATCTTCGACTGAGCATCGTCCCACATATGTTTAGTCTTCAAATGACTAGACCTAAGATGTTGGAAAACCTGCACACACAGATAGCAAGTCAGCAAACTCGCCACAAACGCAAGTCAAAAAAAATAAAAAAATTTAGAGAAGTTTAAGATCATCCGTCCAAGAACTCGTAGCGGCCATCTCCAAGTTCTCCAAAGCAGGAAGGTCTTCAATGTCGTCAGGCACCGACAAAGTCAAAAGTTCAGGGAAATCGATGCTCCTCTTCACCGACTTGCCTTTCGACACATCGTCTGAAATATGAACGGATTTTCTCTTATGGCCAGATGATTTTGGGGGGAGCGACTTCGAGGGACACCCTTTGGGGAGAGCCTTGGAGCGCATCCTCTGCTCCAATAGATCTTTCGTTGAGAGACGAGCACTGGACCTCTCACTTCGAGACAAGGCTGCATTCGACAAGAGAAGAGTCAGTTGCAGTGGATAAAAGAAACAAAATAGGGTAAACCTAATTGGTACTCACGTTTGGAGGAAGACGACGTCGGCGAAACTACTTCAACTAGGAGAGGCTGAGCGGATGAAAAGGCATTGTTATTAGCGAAAGTCCTCTCAATCTTCGAAAGCTTCAAAACCGCTTGCGTCTTCGACTCCAAGACAGGATCTTCCTCTGGTTCTTCAATCCCAGGTTCTGCAAAAAGTTACATATAAGCCAAAGTTAAAAGCCATGCGATCAGCTTCAAGCACAGGAAAGAACACAAACCTTTCCACATCCAATCGGTCAGTAAGAACGGACAATCGCCCCCCAAGCCCAATGACGCGATGTTCACGAAAAAGAACCGCTTTTTCCATCCGCGGTCGTTCACATTCAACTTCAAAACCAAGGGTTGGCGATCAGAGCAGCATCGAAGTCATCTGACAAGTAAAAGCAATTATCAATCTAAGGTCGCCTAGATGCATCAAAGATGTTCAAAAGCTCACAGGACGAATAGCAGCGCTGAACCACTTCATTTCGAAGTCATCTGACAAGTGCAAGCCGTTTTACGACGCACTCAAGAAGAACAAATCATTCCAATGGGGAACGGAGCACGAGGCGGCATTCCAAGAATTAAAGAAGTATTTGTCGAATCCATTGCTGCTCGCCAAACCAAAGGATGACGAGCCATTGCCCATCTATTTGGATGTGTCAGACACATCGGTGGGTGCCGTTTTGGTAAGAGAAGAAGACGGCAAACAATCCCCGATTTACTATGTTAGCCGATCACTCCTCCCAACCGAAACAAGGTACACTTCACTGGAAAAGCTAGTCTTGGCATTAGTCATGATCTCTCTCAAGTTAAAACCTTACTTTGAGTCGCATACTATTATTGTGAGAACTAATCATCCCATGAATGCAATCATGAGGAAAACTGAGTTCACAAGTCGAATGGCTAAATGGGCTATACAATTAAGTGGTTACGAAATCGAATACGAGCCGAGAATAGCCATCAAATCTCAGGCGTTTGCCGATTTTGTGGTAGATTTCAGCCTAACACTAGAATAAGAGGTCATAAAAGAAGCGACAAAACTGCTCACGACAGGCAAACAAGGCACTTGGGAGCTACACACCGACGGAGCATCAAACGTAAGGGGCACAGGTTTAGGTGTTGTACTCAAATCACCAAAAGGGGACAAGGTAGCTCAAGCCGTGAGGTGTGAGTAGGACGCGACCAATAACGAGGCGGATTACGAGGCACTCATATTCGGCCTCAACTTAGCTCGAGACCTCGCGATCGACGACATTAAAGTGATCTGTGACTCACTACTAATTGTAAATCAGGTCCAAGGACTATACATCGCCAAGGATGATAGAATAGTCGCCTATTTGAGCATCGTCCAAGAGTTGATCGCGCAATTTAGAACATTCGACATCAGCCAAGTACCAAGGGAATTAAACACACAAGCAGACGCACTGGCTAACCTGGGGTCACCGTTAGATCCAAAAGAGTTCCCTAACGTTCCCATAGTCCACGTGACGACACCTGCAGTGTCGATAATGGCCAAAAAACCAAAACGGCAAGACGAGTCAGAATAAATCATCACCATAACACAAGACAACTCCGAAACTCATTCAGCAAGTGATTCCGAAGACTGGACAAAACCATTCATCGATTGGATAGCATACGGCACCCTACCGAACGATAAAACTGCGGCCAAATGTCTAAAGGTACATGCCCTATCCTTCGAAATGAAAGAATATTTTCTTTTCAAACGATCTGTCACAGGCTTGCTACTGAAGTGCCTCACGCCCGTCGAAGCCCGAAAACTTCTTCAATCCCTACATGATGGGGAGTGCGGCAATCATGTCGGAGGATGGAGCTTAGCTTGTAAGGCTCGACGCATGGGATACTTTTGGCCAACGATGAACGCGGACGCATTAGACTATGCCAAGAGATGCGACGCCTGTCAACCGCACGCACCGGTCGTACACCAACCATCAAAACCCCTACACCCGACACTCGTGCCTTGGCCGTTCATGAGATAGGGAATGGACATTGTCGGCAAGTTACCACCAGCACAGGGGCAACGCCTCTTCTTCCTAGCCATGACAGATTACTTCTCCAAATGGATCGAAGCCGAAGCCAAAGCCTATCGAGAGGTAAAAGAAACTCAAGTCATTTCATTCATGAAACGAAACATTTTGTGCAGATTCGGCGTGCCATCAAAGATCGTATGCGACAATGGCTCCCAATTCATCGGTCGCAAGACTAGAGCCTTCTGCGAACAGTGGAACATCAACTTAGTCACATCCACCCCCAGATACTCACAGTCGAATGGGCAAGCAGAGTCCAGTAATAAAATCATCATCAACAACCTAAAAAAGAGACTAGAAGGCGCCAAAGGCAAGTGGACAGATGAACTCCCGTACATCCTCTAGTCCGACAGAACCACACCGAAAAATGCAACAGGACAGTCACCCTTCTCGCTCGTCTACGGATGTGAAACGGTCATTCCCGCCGAGATACTTATCCCTACAGCCAGATACGGCCTATAGACCCCAGAGCAGAACGACGAGGAGTTGTCGCATAACATCGACACAATCGCCGAACTCAGAGAAAAGGCCAGGCTAAGGATGATCCAATATCAACAACAGGTCGCAAGGAGCTATAACAAGAATGTACGCTACAGGGTTTTTAAAGAAGGCGATTGGGTCCTAAGAAAGACATTTCAAAACACCAAGGACCCCAAGGACGGTAAACTGGCCCCGCAATGGGAAGGACCCTACCTAATCACAGATGTAGTTGGACAAGGAGCCTACAGATTACAAGACATGGAAGGATGCATCATCCCAAGAAGCTGGAATGCGACATACCTAAAGTATTATCATTTCTAAAAACCTTTTTGTTATTCGTCAGATTATCAATTACATTTTTCTCCAACCATTGACTGCCCGGATGCGTTCACTAACTTAAGCATCGGAGGGCCGTTGGGTTCGCCCCCAACAGCCATTTCCTAGCGACCCTTCGCTTTGCTTCGTTCCAACACAGGCACAACAAAGTTCTAACAAAGCAGTGGATCCACCCAAGACAAACAAAAGCGCTTACAACTTACATAACACGGTCGATCGACACACATGGAGTTGAACAACAAAGGCACGACGGTACACCGCCCGCCTTACTACAAAATAAGGTATACAAAACCTTAACATTTAACGCAAGACACACTTGATTACCTCCCTAGATTAGGATATACAAATGTCATGACTAAACTTAACACAATTTACAGGCCTCCCCTCTTTCCGAAATGGAAAAGGCATCCATACAAGCATACATCAAACGCAACACTCGCTAAAAACCAAAGAGTGTCATTCAAAAAAGAAAAAGAAGGCGAAATGCCGATCATCATTGTCTTACAAACACGCGACCCGTGATGGTGAACGGGTCGCCAAAACACAGAGTTTGCCCACGTAACAGAGGGACTTACAACACATCTAGTCTGAATATCCAAGCAAATTAAAGTATAAAGAGCTTCAAGCTTCGACATTTTTACCTAGGGCAGCGTTAGGGGCAGGATCGGATGCCATTTTTGTCCGTCTAGAACTCACTTCAGCTCCTTCTTCCGCCACGACTCCAACAGTCCCGCACGATTAAAGAAAGTTGACGCCGGGGCAACCGCTGGGAAATTGCTCATCCAAGTAGGCCTGCTCCTTCTCCAGATCCCATGATTCGTGGCGACCAGCCTAGAGATCTTCCATCATCTCGATCCTGGACTTAAGCGTGAAGTAGGCTGCAACATCAATAGCGACCTCGCCGCCTTCCTTCTTGGCATTTTCAAGCCGAGCCTCCAATTCACTAATCCGTTGCTCAGAAAACTTAAAGTTAGTCTCAATGACGCAACGCGCACCCTCCGATGCCTTCAACAACACATCCGCTTTCTTTCCCCTGCCCTCGGCTTGGGAGATCTTCGACTGAGCATCGTCCCACATTTGTTTAGTCTTCAAATGACTAGACCTAAGATGCTGGAAAACCTGCACACACAGATAGCAAGTCAGCAAACTCACCACAAATGCAAGTAAAAAAAAAATTTAAGAGAAGTTTAAGATCATCCGTCCAAGAACTCGTAGTGGCCATCTCCAAGTTCTCCAAAGAAGGAAGGTCTTCAATGTCGTCAGGCACCGGCAAAGTCAAAAGTTTAGGGAAATCGAAGCTCCTCTTCACCGACTTGCCTTTCGACACATCGTCTGAAACACGAACGGATTTTCTCTTGTGGCCAGACGATTTTGGGGGGAGCGACTTCGATGGACACCCTTTGGGGAGAGCCTTGGAGCGCATCCTCTGCTCCAATAGATCTTTCGCCGAGAGACGAGCACTGGACCTCTCACTTCGAGACAAGGCTGCATTCGACAAGAGAAGAGTCAGTTGCAGTGGATAAAAGAAACAAAACAGGGTAAACCTAATTGGTACTCACGTTTGGAGGAAGACGACATCGGAGAAACTACTTCAACTGGGAGAGGCTGAGCGGACGAAAAGGCGTTGTTATTAGCGAATGTCCTCTCGATCTTCGAAAGCTTCAAAACTGCTTGCGTCTACGACTCCAAGACAAGATCTTCCTCTGGTTCTTCAATCCCAGGTTCTGCAAAAAGTTACATATAAGCCAAAGTTAAAAGCCATGCGATCAGCTTCAAGAATAGGAAAGAACACAAACCTTTCCACATCCAATTGGTCAGTCAGAACAGACGATCGCCCCCCAAGCCCAATGACGCGATGTTCACGAAAAAGATTCGCTTTTTCCATCCGCGGTCGTTCACATTCAACTTCAAAACCAAGGGTTGGCGATCGGAGCAGCATCGAAGTCATCTGACAAGTAAAAGCAATTATCAATCTAAGGTCGCCTAGATGCGTCAAATATGTTCAAAAGCTCACAGGACGAATAGCAGCGCTGAACCACTTCATTTCGAAGTCATCTGACTAGTGCAAGCCGTTTTACGACGCACTCAAGAAGAACAAATCATTCCAATGGGGAACGGAGCATGAGGCGGCATTCCAAGAATTAAAGAAATATTTGTCGAATCCATTGCTGCTCGCCAAACCAAAGGATGACGAGCCATTGCCCATCTATTTGGCCATGTCAGACACATCGGTGATTGCCGTTTTGGTAAGAGAAGAAGACGGAAAACAATCCCCGATTGACTATGTTAGCCGATCACTCCTCCCAGCCGAAACAAGGTACACTTCACTGGAAAAGCTAGTCTTGGCATTAGTCATGGCCTCTCTCAAGTTAAAACCTTACTTTGAGTCGCATACTATTATTGTGAGAACTAATCATCCCATGAAAGCAATCATGAGGAAAACTGAGTTCACATGTCGAATGGCTAAATGGGCTATACAATTAAGTGGTTACGAAATCGAATACGAGCCGAGAATAGCCATCAAATCTCAGGCGTTGGCCGATTTTGTGGTAGATTTCAGCCCAACACTAGAACAAGAGGTCATAAAAGAAGCGACAGAACTGCTCACGACAGGCAAACAAGGCACTTGGGAGCTACACACCGACGGAGCATCAAACGTCATGGGCACAGGTTTAGGTGTTGTACTCAAATCACCACAAGGGGACAAGGTAGCTCAAGTCGTGAGGTGTGAGTGGGACGCGACCAATAACGAGGCGGAGTACGAGGCACTCATATTCGGCCTCAACTTAGCCCGAGACCTTGCGATCGACGACGTTAAAGTGATCTGCGACTCACTACTAATTGTAAATCAGGTCCAAGGACTATACGTCGCCAAGGATGATAGAATGGTCGCCTATTTGAGCATCGTCCAAGGGTTGGTCGCGCAATTTAGAACATTCGACATCAGCCAAGTACCAAGGGAATTAAACACACAAGCAGACGCACTGGCTAACCTGGGGCCAACGTTAGATCCAAAAGAGTTCCCCAACGTTCCCATAGTCCACGTCACGACACCTGCAGTGTCGAGAACGGCCAAAAACACAAAACAGCAAGACGAGTCAGAAAAAATCATCACCATAACACAAGACAACTCCGAAACTCATTCAGCAAGTGATTCCGAAGACTGGACAAAACCATTCATCGATTGGATAGCATACGGCACCCTACCGAACGATAAAACTACAGCCAAACGTCTAAAGTTACATGCCCTATCCTTCGAAATGAAAGAACGTTTTCTTTTCAAATGATCTGTCACATGCTTGCTACTGAAGTGCCTCACGCCCGTCGAAGCCCGAAAACTTCTTCAATCCCTACATGATGGGGAGTGCGGCAATCATGCCGGAGGACGGAGCTTAGCTTGTAAGGCTCGACGCATGGGATACTATTGGCCAACGATGAACGCGGACGCATTAGACTATGCCAACAGATGCGACGCGTGTCAACCGCACGCGCCGGTCGTACACCAACCATCAAAACCCCTACATCCGACACTCGTGCCTTGGCCGTTCATGAGATGGGGAATGGACATTGTCGGCAAGTTACCACCAGCACAGGGGCAATGTGTTTTCTTCCTAGCCATGACGGATTACTTCTCCAAATGGATCGAAGCCGAAGCCTATCGAGAGGTAAAAGAAACTCAAGTCATTTCATTCATCAAACGAAACATTTTGTGCAGATTCGGCATGCCATCAGAGATCTTATGCGAGAATGGCTCCCAATTCATCGATCGCAAGACTAGAGCCTTCTGCGAACAGTGGAACATCAACTTAGTCACATCCACCGCCAGATACTCACAGTCGAATGGGCAAGCAAAGTCCAGTAATAAAATCATCATCAATAACCTAAAAAAGAGACTAGAAGGCGCAAAAGGCAAGTGGACAGATGAACTCCCGTACATCCTCTGGTTCGACAGAACCACACCGAAGAATGCAACAGGACAGTCACCCTTCTCGCTCGTCTACGGATGTGAAACGGTCATTCCCACCGAGATACTTATCCCTACAGCCAGATACGGCCTATAGACCCCAGAGCAGAACGACGAGGAGTTGTCGCATAACATCGACACAATCGACGAACTCAGAGAAAAGGCCAGGCTAAGGATGATCCAATATCAACAACAGGTCGTAAGGAGCTATAACAAGAATGTACGCTACAGGATTTTTAAAGAAGGCGATTGGGTCCTAAGAAAGACATTTCAAAACACCAAGGACCCCAAGGACGGTAAACTGGCCCCGCAATGGGAAGGACCCTAACTAATCACAGATGTCGTTGGACTAGGAGCCTACAGATTACAAGAGATGGAAGGACGCATCATCCCAAGAAGCTGGAATGCGACATACCTAATGCAGTATCATTTCTAAAAACCTTTTTGTTATTCGTCAGATTATCAATTACATTTTTCTCCAACCATTGACTGCCCGGATGCGTTCACTAACTTATGCATCGGAGGGCCGTTGGGTTCGCCTCCAACAGCCATTTCCTAGCGACCCTTCGCTTTGTTTCTTTCCAACACAGGCACAATAAAGTTCTAACAAAGCAGTGGATCCACCCAAGACAAACAAAAGCGCTTACAACTTACATAACACGGTCGATCGACACAAAGGGAGTTGAACAACAAAGGCACGACGGTACACCGCCCGCCTTACTACAAAATAAGGTATACAAAACCTTAACATTTAACGCAAGACACACTTGCTTACCTCCCTAGATTAGGATATACAAATGTCATGACTAAACTTAACACAATTTATAGGCCTCCCCTCTTTCCAAAATGGAAAAGGCATCCATACAAGCATACATCAAATGCAGCACTCGCTAAAAACCAAAGAGTGCCATTCAAAAAAGAAAAAGAAGGCGAAATGCCGATCATCATTGTCTTACAAACACATGACCCGCGTTGGTGGACGGGTCGCCAAAACACAGAGTTTGCCTACGTAACAGAGGGACTTACAACACAGCTAGTTCGAATATGCAAGCAAATTAAAGTATAAAGAGCTTCAAGCTTCGACATCTTTACCTGGGGCAGCGTCAGGGGTAGGATCGGATGCCATTTCTGTCCATCTAGAACTCACTTCAGCTCCTTCTTCCGCCACGACTCCAACAGTCCCGCACGCTTGAAGAAAGTCGACGTTGGGGCAATCGCTGGGAAATTGCTCATCCAAGTAGGCATGCTCCTTCTCCAGATCCCATGATTCGTGGCGACCAGCCTGGAGATCTTCCATCATCTCGATCCTGGACTTAAGCGTGAAGTAGGCTGCAACATCAGTAGCGACCTCGTCGCCTTCCTTCTTGGCATTTTTAAGCCGAGCCTCCAATTCACTAATCCGTTGCTCAGAAACCTTCAAGTTAGTCTCAATGACGCGACGTGCACCCTCCGATGCCTTCAACAACGCATCCGCTTCCTTTGCCCTGCCCTCGGCTTGGGAGATCTTCGACTGAGCATCGTCCCACATCTGTTTAGTCTTCAAATGACTAGACCTATGATGCTGGAAAACCTGCACACACAGATAGCAAGTCAGCAAACTCACCACAAACGCAAGTAAAAATTTTTTTAAAAAAAAATTAAGAGAAGTTTAAGATCATCCGTCCAAGAACTCATAGCGGCCATCTCCAAGTTCTCCAAAGCAGGAAGGTCTTCAATTTCCTCAGGCACCGGCAAAGTCAAAAGTTCAGGGAAATCGATGCTCCTCTTCACCGACTTGCCTTTCGACACATCGTCTGAAACACGAACGGATTTTCTCTTGTGGCCAGACGATTTTGGGGGGAGCGACTTCGAGGGACACCCTTTGGGGAGAGCCTTGGAGCGCATCCTCTGCTCCAATAGATCTTTCACCGAGAGGCGAGCACTGGACCTCTCACTTCGAGACAAGGCTGCATTCAACAAGAGAAGAGTCAGTTGCAGTGGATAAAAGAAACAAAACAGGGTAAACCTAATTGGTACTCACATTTGGAAGAAGATGACATCGGCGAAACTACTTCAACTGGGAGAGGCTGAGCGGACGAAAATGCGTTGTTATTAACGAAAGTCCTCTCGATCTTCAAAAGCTTCAAAACCGCTTGCGTCTTCGACTCTAAGACAGGATCTTCCTCTGGTTCTTCAATCCCAAGTTCTGCAAAAAGTTACATGTAAGCCAAAGTTAAAAGCCATGCGATCAGCTTCAAGCACAGGAAAGAACACAAACCTTTCCACATCCAATCGGTCAGTAAGAACGGACAATCGCCCCCCAAGCCCAATGACGCGATGTTCACGAAAAAGAACCGCTTTTTCCATCCGCGGTCGTTCACATTCAACTTCAAAACCAAGGGTTGGCGATCGAAGCGGCATCCAAGGTTATATTGGTATGATCGCTTGGACCCCAGACATTAGTTATAATCCAGAACCCTAAAATCTATGCCAACATTGAAGTCTCTGTTCAAGCGATCCAAAACCTTAAGCAAGCGCCAAGCATGAGGCATTACTTGACAAGGGGTTAGAGAGAAGGAGGAAAGCACTGATTGGACCAACTCAGAAAAAGGAAAGGTATGACCTATTTTGAAAGAGTATTCGTAAAAACACGCCCATCCTGGGCATCTAGAGTCGGCACGTTCATCTGGATAAGGGAGACGAGCTCTGGTGCCCTTGGGGAAGCCCCCAACTTGTAAAACCCTGTCGAGTTCAGACTGGGTCATAACATTCAAAATGTTTTCGTGCTCGCTAAGAAGGAAGAGAGGGGGGCGATCCTCAAAACTTGATTCCGAGTTAGAAGCAGCCATGGACGAGACGCTGAAAAGATTCGAACTTGGGAAGAAGAAGAGTTACCTAGGGAGAAGAAGTTACAGACGGTGAAGGTAAGAAGAGAAGGCAGAGGTCAAATCAATTTATTGACAAAGGCTGGAACCCAATTCTGCAGTTGAATCGTCCAATCCAGGGCATGTATCCACGATCCACAAAGAAAGAAAACCGCCCAAGTTCGGCAAGTTACTCGTCCGGCTTCCTTTGGGGCAATTGTTGGGCCACATTTTGATCAGATTGGATCAGCCCATGAACGATTGAAGACCAAGGCCCAGCACGCGGAGAAGATAGCCTGTCTGCTGAGGCGTCCAACGGCTTTTTTTGAAACGTCCGAGCGAAAATCATGGGCATGATCTTAGCATTGAAGCGGCCGAGTGATCCTCTCAAATCTGGCATTAACTCCTTTCATTTTAAATAGAATAGGATCAATCCATGGTAGGACACCTCTGATTACGCCACTCACCAGCATATTCGAGCTTTCATTGTAATCTGAAATACAATTTTTCTAAGCAAGGCGGAGTTCGATTGCTCTAAGCATCCATTCGACATTAGTCATCCTTATTCGACCCACTGCAATCCTTTGTAGCTAAGCTTTATTATCGTTATTTCGTCTCATCATTTTGATTCTTTGATTATTTGAAGTATTAATTTGATTCGTTCGACTAATAGCACCACATCGAAGGCAATTTAGGTTTGATATCTTTTTGCCCAAAACACTTCTCACTCTTTTGTGTATGTTTGTCCATCTTGGCTTTTATTTTTGACCTTGTTGATGACCAGGTGTTTTTGAACAAGCCATATTGGCGCCTACAAAATCTAAAAGAGATGATCACATCACCAATTTGTAAATGCCCCAGGAGAGAACAACTTACCTTGTCCCCCGTTTCACCTCCGATGCTCAAGTCAGATCTCCTTTTGTAGAGATGGAGGCTAGGGTTTCATATAATGAGAATTGAATGAGAGAGAGTGAGATTAGTTTTTTTTTATAATTAATACATCTTCCTTTTAGTAAATCAATTAAATTAACTAATGGGCCTCCATAATAGCACAAAATCCCATTAAATGTGGTAGCTGAAAAATTAATTAAGGATGATAAAGAAAAGATAATTAAATATTTAAGGTGAATAATAAAATAAATTCGGACTAACGAGGGAACCATCATCATTGGAGAAGAAAATATTCGCAATGAAATTCGTAGAGATTTTATGAAGAGATTTAAAAGCACACCAATAAATGAAAATACCTTTCGTGATCATCTCGATCTGATACAAACAGAGATCTTAAATGAAGATAACATTGAATTAACAAGAAAGTCACAAACGATGAAATTAAAACAGCGGTATTTAATATTGGCCATGACATCACCAGGCCTAGATGGCATGACATCGGTATTTTAGCAAAAATATTGGGACACTGATGGATCGTCGGTTATTCAAAGTTAAGAGCTTTTTTCTCCCATGAAGGTTGCTCAAACAAATCAATCACACTTTCATCTCACATATACCAAATGTGATAACTCCAACGCGACAAATCATTACTGACCAATCAGCTTGTGTTCAACATTTTACAAAGTAATTTCTAAATACTCACGGAAAGAACGTAAACAAATGGAAAAATTAATCCATCATCTCTAGGGTGCTTTTGTTGCTAACAGAGCAATACAAGATAACATCCTCATTGCCCATGAAATTTTCCATTCCTTCAAATCTCGTAAGGGAGTTGATGGATATATCGCTAGTAAACTGAATATGGAAAATGCATATGACTCAATAGAATGTAAATTTATTCTAGATATACTCCATAAGTTTGGATTTAGCATTACTTTTATCTAGTGGATTAAGGAGTGAATTACAACAGTCTCCTTCTTTCTTCTTGTAATTTATGGACCAACGTAGATTTTTAAACTAGAAAGAAGACTTCGAAAAGGTGACTCGTTATCATCCATTATAGTTATTCTTGGATATGAAATTCAAGCTAGAAGATTACAACAAGCAACAAATAGATAATGAAAACCTTTCGGTTTTCAACTTGTGAGAAATGAAAATAGAATAATGTTTTTAACATTTGCTAATGACATTATGATATTTTCCAAAGTGAATCAACAAAAATGTATGGAAATTTAACAAAATGTGGATGATTATTGCAATATATCAACACAAAAGGTAAATTTCCATAATTCAACATTCCAAGTTACAAAAAAGGTCCCAAATGCTAAGAAGCACAAAATTCAAAGAGTCTTAACAATAACAAATATACCATGCCTAGAAAAATACCTGGGATGTCCTATCATCAACGACAGTGTTAATTCTTCCACCTTTACGGACCTCATTACAAGTTGTAAGAACCAACTGACTAAATGGAAAGCCAACTCTTTATCTTATGCAGGAAGAACGACACTAATAAAAGCAAATCTTGCCTCTAGACCCAATTTCCTAATGCAAAGCTTTATGATACCAACAAGTACCCATAATGAATTAATAAAATGAACAAATCTTTCTTCTGGCACAAAGATCCATCCTACAAACCGTTGATTGGACGGAATAAAATGTGCAAACCACTAAATTTGGGAGGATTGTGAATAAGACAGACAAAGGATATGAATCTTGCACTACAATACAAATTACTATGGAAAATTCTAGCAGAACCAAATAATTACTGGGTAAGATTATATCTGGAAAATATTTACAAAACCAACATATCCTAGAATATGAAAAGAGAGGAAATTGCTCCTAACAATGGTCCAATATGATAGAAATACGACAAGAATTCAAAAAAGAAGTGATCTGGCAACTGGGAGATGGAAATACAATAAATTTCTAGACTGATAAATTGGTACTTAATACAGTACTTTGTGAACTTGTAAATTCACAAATAAATATAAATTCCAACACTAAAGTGGTAGAATTTCTGCACAATAAAAAAAAAATGGGACAAGCGCAAACTAGACCAAGTACTACCACCGGAGATAGTATCTATAATTACTTCTACTACAATTCTGGTCAACTATATCTGAGATCGGATGTATTGGGAACCAATGTAACACCCCCCGACTTACGTCGGTAGTGCCACACGACAGTGACCTCAGACGTTACTGCCCAAAGTCACCCTAGGCTTTAATCGGAACAATCAAGCTTAAATAGGTATATATTGAGTAACGAAAGATTAAACAGCGGAAGACATTTTAAATGAAACTCTGATAGAGGCTTAAGTCGTGTGCCCAATAAAAGTAAAATCCTTAATAACCTAAGCTAGTAGAATAGGCAAGCAAGGGTCGAATCCCACAGGAAGGAAGTAATCTTTCTGAGTGCACAAATGTATTCCAAAGTAACAAGGGGGGTTTGTTAGTTTGGTTTTAAGTAACAAAGTAAATAACAGTAAATCAAAACAAAGGTTGTAATCAATTGGGAAAAAGTACTTAGCCAGACAAATATCCACCATTAATTCGATTGGTTGATCCTAGATTATCTCTAATTCCTTCCTATGAATGTTCCTATAATCCTTTTCTTAAGTTATAGACAGGACAAACAGACCCTAAAAATACTAACTATTAAATAACCAGGAAAACATCCATGATTCAATTCAACATGCAGCAGCAATGAGCATAGGAATTTAGATAGATACATGCAAGAGTAGCAAACAGTCATACAATTGCATGCAAATAATTCTCTCTATAATGAACCAGTCCAAACAGTTCTTAGAATATTGCAGTTGCTACTCATGAATAAGGTAACTCAAACAGTAATTACCAAACCCTAGCAATAGAAAATTACCAAAAACAACTAGTTGCGTCCAACAAGCGAAATCAATAAGAATCAATGGAATGAAGCAAAAGAGAATCAATACATTCAAAGGAAAAGAAATAGAGTTATAATCTCACAACCGTATATCAAATGAAGGCTTCAATCGTCGGACTAAGCAAATGGTGCTTAGTTCTTCATAGTCTCGAAACAATAAAAAAGTGATGAATAATGAACGATGAATAAAAAATCAATCCCAAAGGCTACTATGGAAATTAGGTTAAATAACCTAGAAACCAAACCTAGTTCTAAAAAGATAACAAACTTAAGCTAAAAAGGAAATAAACTAAAGTAAACGAAATAAAGAAATTAAAAGAAAATCGGAAAATAAAAATAAAGTGACTTCAGAGAAATCCCGCCGCTTCGCTGATGCCCATTTCCGCGATCGCGGATGAATTTCCGCAGTCGCGGAAAATTCCGTTTCTAGCTCCTTGCTCTAGAATTATCCGTGATCACTCCTCTTGCTCGCTCGCGGTCGCGGATTCCTCGTTGCTGCTTCGTGTGACTTCTTTCTTCGACTCTTCCTCGGTCTTCTCAAGTGGTCTCCTCTCCTTCTTCAATAAGTCTTCGTTTAAGCTTCTCCAAACCACCAAATCCACACTTCTACTTCTCAACTTCATTCTCCATAGTTGTGCTCTAAACATCTCCAAATGTACCCAAAACACCGGTAACAACTCCTAGATATGCACTACAAAGTAGCGCTGATCAAATTCCCCCATGCTTAAACCTTGCTCGTCCTCGAGTAAGCTAATGTAAACCTACTCCTCCAATCAAAACCCCCAAGGTCCCAGGAAGCATAGAAAAACCATCTCCACTAAGAATTGCACCTAAACATGAAACTCCAAGGCACCAAAACAATAAGCACAATCACAACATACAACCAAGCTTAAAGGGAAGCATAGTACTTCCCCCAAGCTTTACCCGAACACCATAGAGTGAAAAAAAAATCTAATCCTAGCCTCCATCTATCTTCTTATGTCTCCCAGAGTGACCTACCCGAATCCTCTTTATATCACCTCTTCTTATGTCATCACGCCAGGTAAAATGATGATTCCTAATAATCACTCTTCTTCTTTTCACTCATTTTGCCAAGGCGCCCTTTCGAGTTTTCACCAAGCCACTCATTTCATTTTTCAATAGATGGGTTCACAATAAACTCACATCACTCTTGACCAATTATTACCCCAGCCTAATGCTGGTCTAAGCCACCTGCTTATTACCTAAGCCGCCCTTTCGGGCTTTCGACTTATCCCAGGATTTCTATTTTTGCCTTTTTTCGAATTTTTGCCTTTTTCTTTTTCTTTCTCCTCAACGACTAGCAAATATAGAACACTCCCCCAAGCTTAAACGTTGCATTGTCCTCAATGTAATGAAAGACAAGAAAAAAATTAAAGCACAGAGAAGAGCAAAAAAATAACTCACAACCATCGCTGAGTTGGCTTGGACTTTGGAAGTTGTTGCTGACGGTATAACAATAAAGGCACATGTCACTAGTGTCGCGCTGGTCTTCAAACTCAAACTCCACCGTGCAACCAAAGGGAATCCACTGTAAGGTGTAGTGTTACATCAAAGAATCGGGGCTGCACGGCCTTCAATGAACACAAAAATGGGGCCCAGATGTAATCGTGGTGTAGGCCTTGGTGTTCCTCCTTCCCAGCTGTTGAATGTTGGGCCATCATTGTTGCCAAATAAAAATATGGGGCGAATGTCTCCTCCTTGGCAGCATGATGCGCACCATCTCTCAATGTAAAATCGGACAGCTGGCCTTCGATAAAACTTTTTTTTTTCGAGCAGGGATGAGGAGACTTACAGTAACTTTTCCGCGATTGCAGAAAAATTTCCGCGCCCGCGGAGAAGACTCTAGTGTGTAGTTCACCGTCTTCAAATTTTCTTCGGGTCTCCTACCTGTAGGTTAGTCTAAATCAAAAACAAAAACAAAAACAAAACAAAACAAGATAAAACAAAAACAACTAATGACATGGAATGAAAAGACACGAAAAGAAATACATACCTCGGGTTGCCTCCCGAGCAGCGCCTTAGTTAGTGTCGTGGCTCGACTTGGTGCTCTCCAACTCAACTTGGGTTGCTCACATCAACTGAACACTCGGGGTCTCCATCAAGAGGGTGTCGCTTTGAATCATCTATGCTGAATCCGACCCTCAACCCGTCGAACTCCATTGTGAGTGAACCACCACTCACATCAATCTTGGTTTTCGCCGTGTTCATGAACAGCCTTCCTAGCATCACATAGGCTGCGTGTTTGTCTTGCCCCGTATCCAGCACAAAGAAATCTGCAGGAAAAATAAGTTTGTCCACTTCTACCAGCACATCCTGCACAACTCCTTTGGGAGACACATAGGAATTATCCGCCAGCCGGATCACAATCCCCGTCTTCTGTAATGGTCCTGGCTCTAAAGATTCATACAGTGAAAGAGGCAGAACGTTGATAGAAGCACCCAAATCCAGCATGGCTTTGTCAAACATGGTGCCACCTATCTTGCAAGGAATAGTAAACATGCCCGGATCACTGCACTTCTTTGGTAACCGCTTTTGCAGCATAGCGGAAACGTTCTCACTGACCTTGACCTTCTTTTTCTCCTTCACCACTTTCTTGTTCTTTAATTTGCATTGCTTTTTCAAGAATTTGGCAAAGCGCGAGATGCTCTTACAAAGTTTTATCAAAGGAATATTTACCTCGCAGATTTTGAAGGTCTCGAATAATTCCTTGTCATTCTCCAGCTTTCTTGTATCTTTCAGTGCCTCAGGAAAGGGTACGGGAGGCTTCAACAAACTAAGCGGGAAGAAATTGGGATGAAGGTACGTGTCCAGAATATCAGAGGCAAAACCGCGATTACAATTTGGGGCCCGTGGTCGCGGATCTTCAGCTGGGCAAAATTGGTCTCCAGGGACTTTTCCGCGATCGCGGAATTCTGTCCGTGGTCGCGGATTTTCATCGTAAAAATTGTCTTTCCCCGAAACTCTTCCGCGATCGCGGAAATCTATCCGCGATCGCGGAAGTTCGCCGATTTTTGGCTCCTCTTCAGTGACAATGCCGCGGTCACGGCTTTCTTCTCCGCGGTCACGGATTTCTTTTTGTTGGCCATGACCTCCATCTACTTGTGTTCCGCTCCTCAGCGTCATGGCGCAAACGCACTCTATCGGATTTTCTACCGTTTGAGATGGTAGTTTCCCCGAATCCCTAGCTTCCAGCTTGCCCAATGCTACGGAGATTTGCCCCACTTGCTTCTCTATGTTCTGAATGCTAGACTTCATCTCTTGATATTGTTGGACCATAGTGTTGGCCAACGTTGTAACACTCTGAGCGAGAGATCGTAACATGTCCTCAGTAGACATAGATGAACTGGAGCTCTGGCCTTGGGGTCTTGGGTCATATGGAGCTCTATGTTTTTGTTGTTGACCCCCCAGGCTGTTGATATTGTTGTGGGCGCGGTAGGAATTGTGGAGGCCTCTGTTGATACTCTTGATTCTTCTGGCCTTGAGGAGTACTCTGCTGATTTTCGTATCTCAAATTTGGGTGATCTCTCCACCCTGGATTGTACGCGTTGCTGTACGGATCATATCTTGGCCTTGAAGGGCCGTATCCTCCAATAGCATTCACCTCAGCAGGAGGTTCAATAAGTGTTGGGCAGTCGTCAGTGGGATGCATCAGATCATGACAGACTCGGCAGGCCTTAACTGCCCTTGCTGCATAGGGGCTCACCCTTTTGTTGAACTGTCTTGAGCCCTCAGATAGCTCAAAGAATACTTCAAAGGCTACAGCATGAGTCTTGTTTAGATAATTTCCTCCACATGCTGCGTTCACCATCCGGCGCTCGTCGTCAAGACGGCCTCCGTACACATAAAGTACGAGGTCTTGGTCTGAATATCCATGGTAGGGGCAGCTTGAGATCAACCACTTGAATCTCTCATAATAGTCATACAACGACTCAGTAGCATGTTGTTCGATGTTGCTGATGCTTCTCTTCAGGCTATTGAGTTTTGTTGCAGGGAAGTACTTCTCAAGAAAGACTTTCTTCATCTCTGCCCATGTATCTATGCTTCCCGGAGCCAAATAATAGAACCAATCATTGGCCGCATCCTTCAGAGAGAAAGGAAAGGCCCTCAGCTTGATTTGGTCCTCAGTGATGTTCCTCGGCTTCATGCTAAAGCAGACGGCGTGGAATTCATAAAGATGCTTGTTAGGGTCTTCTCCATTCAGCCCATGGAAGTGGGGTAATAAATGAATCAACCCAGATTTTAGCTTAAAATTCACGCCATCCTCAAGATCTGGAAACTGCACAGCAAGTGGTTTCTGTTTGAAGTTCGGGGCAGTTAACTGCCTCAAAGTCGGTGTTGCTTCAGCCATTTCTATATCAAAATCAAAAAGGGAAGAGTCAGTAGCACGGGTGTGGACCATAAGATAGGTCCACACAAAAATTGGCAAACAAACACACAAAGAAAAATTTTAAACTTGCCTCCTCGGCAACGGCGCCAATTTGATAGAGGCTTAAGTCGTGTGCCAAATCAAAGTAAAATCCTTAATAACCTAAACTAGTAGAATAGGCAAGCAAGGGTCGAATCCCACAGGGAGGAAGTAATCTTTCTGAGTGCACAAATGTATGCCAAAGTAACAAGGGGGGTTTGTTGGTTTGGTTTTAAGTAACAAAGTAAATAACAGTAAATCAAAACAAAGGTTGTAATCAATTGGGAAAAAGTACTTAGCCAGACTAATATCCACCATTCATTCGATTGGTTGATCCTAGATTATCTCTAATTCCTTCCTATGAATGTTCCTATTCCTTTTCTTAAGTTATAGACAGGACAAACAGACCCTAAAAATACTAACTATTAAATAACCAGGAAAACCTCCATTATTCAATTCAACAGCAGCAATGAGCACAGGAATTTAGATAGATACATGCAAGAGTAGCAAACAGTCATACAATTGCATGCAATTAATTCTCTCTACAATAAACCAGTCCAAACAGTTCTTAGAATATTGCAGTTGCTACTCATGAATAAGGTAACCCAAACAGTAATTACCAAACCCTAGCAATAGAAAATTACCAATAACAACTAGTTGCGTCCAACAAGCGAAATCAATAAGAATCAATGGAATGAAGCAAAAGAGAATCAATACATTCAAAGGAAAAGAAATAGAGTTATAATCTCACAACCGTATATCAAACGAAGGCTTTAATCGTCAGACTAAGCAAAGGGTGCTTAGTTCTTCATAGTCTCGAAACAATAAAACTCAAAGGGAAAAAGTGCTGAATAATGAACGATGAATAAAAAATCAATCCCCAAAGGCTACTATGGAAAATAGGTTAAATAACCTAGAAACCAAACCTAGTTCTAAAAAGATAACAAACTTAAGCTAAAAAGGAAATAAACTAAAGTAAACGAAATAAAGAAATTAAAAGAAAATCGGAAAAGTAAAATAAAGTGACTTCGGAGAAATCCTGCCGCTTCGTTGATGCCCATTTCCGCAATCGCGGATGAATTTCTGTGGTCGCGGAAAATTCCGTTTCTGGCTCCTTGCTCTCGAATTATCCGCGATCACTCCTCTTGCTCGCCCGCGATCGCGGATTCCTCGCTGCGGGTTCATGTGGCTTTTTTCTTCGACTCTTCCTCGGTCTTCTCAAGTGGTCTCCTCTCCTTCTTCAATAAGTCTTCGTTTAAGCTTCTCCAAACCACGATATTCACACTTCTACTTTTCAACTTCATTCTCCATAGTTGTGCTCTAAACATCTCCAAATGTACCCAAAACACCGGTAACAACTCCTAGATATGCACTATAAAGTAGCGCTGATCAAACTGAACCTTTTATTAAAAGATCTCACATTAACTTAGAATGACGATTTTACAACAGAGTGAAATTACAACGGAAGACTTTTATAATAAATCCTATTACATGACTTGGTTATATATTAAAGTAATACTTAACAACCTTAAAACACTAACACTCAAATCTTCAACTGCAAGCCTCTTCTCCGATTGGTTACTTCAAGTCTTCGGGGACCAACCATTGATGTGCCGTAAAGGACGGATGACACCAGCTAACCATGCAAGGAATAAAACCCGGTTGGTTAGTCTAATGAAACACTATGCAAGGGTGAAAACAGAATGGTTCTAGTGATCGTAACCGTTTACTATCATTGTCCCTCGAATAACAACCGAAGGAACGATACATAACCCGGAACTTTCACGGAATGATTAGAATTAGACATGCACTAAAAAGAAGACTCCAAAGGAATTGAGTCTTATGGGAAACGTATGACAAATGTTTGGGAACGTTAAGTTTTCACACACACGTTTTAAAACACGACCTTGATTATTTGGGTCCACGACCAACCTCACCGCGTAATGCGAATCCAGATTGGAAAGAAGACTTACTCTAACAAGAGTCTGGGCGGTTTCCACATTGTACTCCTCGCCCGAGGGTATATTAATTATGTGCATAACCGCACTTATCTTATTTACTTCCAAAACGCACATTAACGTTGAAGCTTTTAATTTCACATCTCGCAATGAGACATTGGGATTAAATCCCTTAAGATTGGGAATACCTCCCAAAGATTGGCACTAACTAAGTGCACCTACCCTGAATAAGGGTACAGTCATGACCAGAAGAGTGTTAGGGCACTTACTTCCTAAATCACCCAAAGTTATAAAGAAACGACTAATCCTCATAAGGAATTAGCGTTCCTACGAATACTCGTGCTAAACTAGCATTAAGTTCACATTTAAATCCACACCAAAATTTATTACAGTAATAACATATAAAACTATATAATAGCGTTGTTTCTAGAAATATATACAACCTATTATAAAGTCATATTTAACACATCGTTTAATTAAATCTGTTCTCGAACTGAAAGCAACAACTTTTATCCCATCTTAATTAACAATAAATTAATTGATAATCAAGGAAACATGGAATAATGAGCAAGAGTGAACCGCCACTTGCCTTAATCTAGACGAACGTAGATGTCGGGTTCTGAGATCTGGAAACTAGAATCTGAATACGGATTCCTACGACGACGTCGATACAAAAGACGGAACCCTAAGTTAGATTCGATACGAACGAATAAATGATATGAACGAAAAGGAAACAAAGCTTAAGCCATGGCCGTGGATGCCCAAGCCACGATCGCGCTTGCTAAGTCAAGCCGCGGTCGCGGTTTGTACATCCGCGGTCGCGGAAATCTAGGCAGAGCCGCGGTCGTGGAATTCATCCTCGTGGTCGCGGATCTCCCTTCTGATGCGACTCCAATTTGGCTTCGAGGCTCACCGATGACGAAGACGACGACGATTTATTCACCTCCTTGCAAAGCCACCACTCCAAAGCTCCTAAAGGCACTCCGGCGACCACTAGAACTTCGGAGACACTTCCGACGAACTCAAAACTCCGACGAAGACACAAAAATGAGAGAAAAGGAGAGCTATGGATCTGAGGATGAAGAATTGGAGTGTTGGAGACCCCTATTTATAGGGTAAGGAGGGCTCAATGCCGGGGCACTCCAACCGATCGGCCTCACTCCATCAGCGAAACGCCGGTCAATCCAAACGTCGAAACGCGGAAGAATTAAAGACGACGATGAACAGCTTTTCCGCGGTCGCGGAATTGCTGTGAACGCATCTCTTGGCCTTTGGTCGCGGATCTCGTTAAAGGGCATGCCAAATCTTTATTTTTAGCACTTTAAAAATATTCTAAGACCCAATATACTTTAATCGTATATTATTATGTACCAAAATCTTACTGCGATTACAGAAATTGCCCATTATGTCTTTCTTACAAAATGACAGTTCGGGACTTTTAGGGGTTATTACAATATTACCCCCTTAAAAGATGTTTCGACCCCGAAACTTGGTCGATAACAGCTCGGAGAAACGACCTTACTTTAAGTTACCCAACCTTATAAGTTTAACCATGCCTATCCCAATTAACACTTTGTAATTTGGTTCAAGCATTTCTAAGTTAAAATTTATAAGTTGGTTCAAGTTATAGTTAACGTAAGGTTAACCCTAATTTAGACCCTCCATAACTTAAGGAGTTTTATAACTTGTTTTCACCAATTATACATTTTACCATATTACCCTTATGACAATCATGAGGGTTATTACATTACTACTACCTTAAAAATAGTTTCGACCCCGAAACTAACATCACTAAGGTAGAGTAACCGGTTTCACCATTAACCTTACTACTTGCACTTAGTATCCTTAATCATTTTATCCTTGAAATTGCTCCTAGGAAAACGATCTGGTTCCTCAACCGTACCATTATCTTCACATAATTATCTTAGGATAATAGTCTCCAAAATCATCGCAATAGACTTGCTATACCTTAAGCGTGAGAACACACATTTCTCTTTCAACTTTTCCCTTTATAAACCATTATCAAAGTTCATACCTTATCTTCCTTAAGTTGATATCCTTAAATAAATTTGGTCTTCGTAACCTATTTCACCAAAGTCGAACTATTTATTCGATCATGAATCCACCTACTACATACTGCCTTCGTTCATTACCCTCGTTAGAATTGATATGATCATCCACACGATTATGATTACCTTAATCAGAGTATCCATTATAATCTCTAATATAATCTCGTTATTATGCCCTATTCATCATAAAGATCTTGATGTCCTCAAGCAGAAGAATACAACATTTTTCTACTAACTTCCTTTCGATGATCAGATCATCAAAGTACATACATAAAACTCACTTATATCTCAAACTTAGTACCTCCCATTGTCATATCGGCTTACTCTTTTACATGTGCACCCCATCTATCTCATTATTTACCTTAATTGAATTTGGCCCTTATGCCATCTTCTTAACCCACAATTTTTCCATTAATTAGGCTCTTAACATAAGACTTTTAGAATCTCTAAATTTTCCTCAATTAACCACACAACATTATTTCCATTAATCAAGCTCTAATATAAGACCCTTTAAGATTCCTTAATCTTTTTACAATTAACTACACAACAACTTATTCATGTTTTTGCCCAAACATGAACTTAATCATTCGTTTTATATGACCATAATCAACCACTTTGTTCACCAGATACGTCTCATAAGATCACCTTAATGCTTCTCGTATCATCATCTCATTATATCATTTCCTTAAGAATACCTCATAACGAAACCTCAAATAGGTCTTCCAACATAATACCCATGATTTCGCACACTTAACTTTTCCAAAAAACTTTTAACACTGGTCCCATAGTGGACACACTCATTTATAAACCTCGTAAACATAACTCTAAATTTTAAAGTTTCACTCCAGATCGTGTTACGGTATGATCATTTTAGGGAAATCCAACTCCTTATGAAATATCTCTCTTATACGTTTATTCACTTGAATATAGGGTTTATACAACTCACCCCATCTAATGCTCAGAGTATGCACATGAGGAATAACCTCAAACTCCATAGAGCATTACCACACACACCCAATCCTTATAGCAAGGAATCCTTACAACATTAACCTCTCGACACAATGCTCATGAATTCGAGCGAAGAGAACAAATAATGTCAATGCCCAACCTGACATTATTTCAGGAAAATAGAGGGGTTCTTATGAATAGTTTCGACCTCGAAACTGACACTAACAAGGTAGGGAACGACCACACATGTCCCACCCAACACTGTCCTTTATGAGTCCAACAGTCTTTATCAACACATGACATGTCCTACTTTTGGCACTCAAGGATTCTCGTATAAACGAACAACTTGCGTTAGTAACGAATTTAGTAATTTCTGGAACAAGGAAACACTTCTTTATTATTCGAAACATTACATTAAAACACTGACAGAAGTCGAACAGACAGATTACTAAACCATGGAGACTATAGACACAAGTCATCTCTCCCTATTCTTAAAAGGCTTTACAAAATACCACTACTCTCTTAGGGTTTCCTCTTCATCAGGTGATGTACCACAAAGAGTCGTTTCCCTTGACCTGAAGATTCCATAGGCGCCTTGCCTTTATCACGAGCAACAGATTGCTCAGGAGCGGATACTTCCGACTTAGGATTCTGCCTATTGCCAACATTTGAGGCCAGGTACGATTGTGTTGGCCCTTGACCCTTCCGCCTACAGTATGCTTGCATGTGGCCTTCCTTTCCACAACTAAAACATGCCCGCTTCTTCTTTGGGCAACTAGAACTTTTGGGCCCGGTTTTACCACAGTTGTGACATTGAATCACACCGCTACTCCAACATGAGCCTTTGGCGGTGCCAGACTGAGTCATCTCGGTCTTAGCACAACCAGACTTCTCAAACTCGGTGGACGATGCTGACCGCTCAAATGCATTAAACTTCCGGCTCTGTTGCCCACCCTTGGCCTTATTCTGTTCCTCCCACTTTCGGGTGGATTCTTCCAACGTAACTTCTACCTCATAGGCTGCATCCACATACTGCTCCAAGGTAGAGCATCTGTGACGCACCATCAGAGGTTTAATTGCTGGATTGATCCATCCATGGAAGTATCAGATCTTTTGCTCTTCTGAATGCACGTCCGAACCAGCATAATGTAGCAAATTATTGAACTTTGCCGCCAACTCAGACACTTTTAGACCTTCAATCTCTGGGTAGAGGAACTCCTTCAGCTTCTCTTCCCTCATAGCACGAAAGAAGAAGCGATCAGTGAGCTTGGCCTTGAACATTGCCCAGCTCAGATTTGGGTGGTCGCCCAAACCAGTTCCTTTCAACCAATCGCTTGCTTAGTCTTTCAGATGTAGCGAAGCAATGTGCTTGCTCAACCTCGGTGCAGACCACATTCCGAAAGAGTTGCTCCATATGAAAAAATCAATAGGCAACCTTGACTGGTTCCCCGGTCCCATCATAGCTATTCGGGCACATCAAATTGATCGTCTTTAATGCCCGGTTGTAGTTCTCGTTATCTCTCTCGGGAGCCACCGGATGTGCAGGACCTTCACGACTCTCTACTTCGGTTGCAACTTGAGGAATGGGAGCCGCTTGAGCTTGCGGTATCCCTTGGGCCGTTAGTACTTCGACCACCTGCCTCACTATTTGCCCAAAAACCGCCACATCTAACACGATCGGGGCATGAGGTGGAACTTCCCTCGCAGCTTGAGGGTCCACTTGTCGCTGGTGAGCATCTTGCCGTAGGGTCGGGTCATTATTATGCGAGTCAGATCTCGTGTCATCCCCTTGCTGAGTAGCACTCCTCAACTGAATTCGGGAACAGTTGTTAGCACCTTTATTAGTTGCTTGGTTGGTGGATCGGGCGTTCACCATCTGTTGATGAACCATAACGTCAGTTTAGAACTTTCCCACTTGTACGTGATACTTAATCACTTACGTTATGATACTGATTGTAAGGGTCCAACCCAATAACTTTATATTAGTTTGACTGATCCTCCACCATTAACCTTAAAACGAACTTCTTCCCTTACATGAGAATGGATACATTAGGAGAAATGTCAACCTTTAAATGACATTAAACCTAAGGAGAGACATTATCCCTAAGAATGGATCTAAGGAATAAGTAACAACTCGAAGCATGCAGAAATTTGAAAATCACTTATTATTTAACCTTATACTTTATACATATAGCTCATTTATACTTAAGTTGGCAAAATCATAGTTATTTCCTTGAAATAAAGACATTATTATTCTTTTGTAAACTCTTACCGAAATCCAAACCACACCTTTTTAAAGTTATAACATAACTTAATTTTTAAACGTTTATAATATGATTTTATAAAAGTACTATGAAAATTAATGCTTAACACAAGAGAGTTTAAACATTACTTTTAATACCATTTTGAATAAATATTAGGACTCTATTACTTTTAAATTCCATAAACCATAAGTAATTTGAAAATCTTAAATTTAATACTGACATTAAAACTCTTGAAACTTCCTTTTAATAGAAAATAGGTTAAAAATAGTTTTGAAATTAATTTTCAAAAATTCCCAAACCATTGCTCTGATACCATAATTGTAACACTCCTCGACTTACGTCGGTAGTGCCACACGCCAGTGACCTCAGACGTTACTGCCCAAAGTCACCCTAGGCTTTAATCGGAACAATCAAGCTTAAATAGGTATATATTAAGTAACGAAAGATTAAACAGCGGAAGACATTTTAAATGAAACTCAACCTTTTATTAAAAGATCTCTCATTAACTGAGAATGACGATTTTACAACAGAGTGAAATTACAGCGGAAGACTTTTATAATAAACCCTATTATATGACTTGGTTATATATTAAAGTATTACTTAATAACCTTACAAACACTGACACTCAAATCTTCAACAACAAGCCTCTTCTCTGATTGGTTACTTCAAGCCTTCGGGGACCAACCACTGATGTGCCGTATAGGACAGATGACACCAGCCAACCATGCAAGGAATAAAACCCGGTTGGTTAGTCTAATGAAAGACTATGCAAGGGTGAAAACAGAATGGTTCTAGTGATCGTAACCGTTTACTATCATTGTCCCTCGAATAACAACCGAAGGAACAATACATAACCCAGAACTTTCACGGAATGATTAGAATTAGACATGCACTGAAAAGAAGACTCCAAAGGAATTGAGTCTTATTGGAAACGTATGACAAATGTTTGGGAACGTTAAGTTTTCACACACATGTTTTAAAACACGACCTCGATTATTTGGGTCCACGACCAACCTCACCGCGTAATGCGATTCCAGATTGGAAAGAAGACTTACTCTAACAAGAGTCCGGGCGGTTTCCACGTTGTACTCCTCGCCCGAGGGTATATTAATTATGTGCATAACCGCACTTATCTTATTTACTTCCAAAACGCACATTAACGTTGAAGCTTTTAATTTCACATCTCACAATGAGACATTCGGATTAAATCCCTTAAGATTGGGAATACCTCCCGAAGATTGGCACCAACTGAGTGCACCTACCCTGAATAAGGGTACAGTCATGACCAGAAGAGTGTTAGGGAACTTACTTCCTAAATCACCCAAAGTTATAAAGAAACGACTAATCCTCATAAGGAATTAGCGTTCCTACGAATACTCGTGCTAAACTAGCATTAAGTTCACATTTAAATCCACACCAAAATTTATTACAGTAATAACATATAAAACTATATAATAGAGTTGTTTCTAGCAATATATACAACCTATTATAAAGTCATATTTAACACATCGTTTAATTAAATCTGTTCTCGAACTGAAAGCAACAACTTTTATCCCATCTTATTTAACAATCAATTAATTGATAATCAAGGGAAACATGGAATAATGAGCAAGAGTGAACCGCCACTTTCCTTAATCTAGACGAACGTAGATGTCGGGTTCCGAGATCTGGAAACTGGAATCTGAATACAGATTCCTACGACGATGTCGAGACAAAAGACGGAACCCTAAGTTAGATTTGATACGAACGAATAAACGATATGAACGAAAAGGAAACAAAGCTTAAGCCATGGTTGTGGATGCCCAAGCCACGATCGCGCTTGCTAAGGCAAGCCGCGGTCGCGGTTGCACATCTACGGTCGCAGAAATCTGGGCAGAGCCGCGGTCGCGGAATTCATCCCCGCGGTCGCGGATCTTCCTTCCGACACGACTCCAATTCGTCTTCGAGGCTCACCGACGACGAAGACGACGACAATTTCTTCACCTCCTTGCAAAGCCACCACTCTAAATCTCCTAAAGGCACTCCGGTGATCACTAGAACTCCGGCGACACTTCCGACGAACTCAAAACTCCGACGAAGACACAAAAATGAGAGAAAGGGAGAGCTATGGATCTGAGGATGAAGAATTGGAGTGCTGGAGACCCCTATTTATAGGGTAAGGAGGGCTCAATGCCAGGGCACTCCAACCGATCGGCCTCCCTCCATCGGCGAAACGCCGGTCAAGCCAAACGTCAAAACGCGGAAGAATCGAAGACGACGATGAACAACTTTTCCGTGGTCGCGGAAACATTTCCGCGGTCACGGAATTGCCGCAAACGCATCTCTTGGCCTTTGGTCGCGAATCTCGTTAAAGGGCATGCCAAATCTTTATTTTTAGCACTTTAAAAATATTCTAAGACCCAATATACTTTAATCGTATATTATTATGTACAAAAATCTTAATGCGATTACAGAAATTGCCCATTATGTCTTTCTTACAAAATGACAGTTCGGGACTTTTAGGGGTTATTACAATAATACCTCCTTAAAAGAAGTTTCGACCCCGAAACTTGGCCGATAACAGCTCGGAGAAATGACCTTACTTTAAGTTACCCAACCTTATAAGTTTAACCATGCCTAACCCAATTAACACTTTGTAATTTGGTTCAAGCATTTCTAAGTTAAAATTTATAAGTTGTTCAAGTTATAGTTAACGTAAATCGGTCTTGGTTTGGACCGGACCGGAATCGGACCGGACCGAATAGGTCCAGTCCGGTCCGGTGTCTAGTCCACAGTTTTGAAAATATCCGGTCCGGTCCAGTCACGACCGGATGAACACCCCTAATAAAGATTAGGCTGTTAGCTAAGCAGGAGGACAAAAGAAAATTCCATAAAAAAACAGACGGAAGCTAGTGCTAGCTACCACCCCTGGGTAGCATTTATTCAAACTTATTACTCGATTTGTACCGAAATATATCAATTTATCTTTTTCATAATATAGTATTAAAATATATTTATTATTTTATTTTATTTTAATGGTATGTTATGAGATTTGTTATTGAATATTGTATATATTTATTTGTTTAAGTAATTTTTTTTATTGAGTAGAATTAAAGTGAATAGTGAATAAATTATGAAATTTAGAGAAAATTTATGGTGATAAAGGCTCAAATATTACTTTTACCCAAAGATTGTAGGGTCAAGCTCTCTCAACAAATTGCAGTTCCCATCCACCATATATTATTTATTGTTAAATAGTCTTACAAAATACTTACCTATCTGTATATGTCTCTGGTACTATAATTGCTGCATTATTTGAATCATTGTTGTATATCAATTATCTAACGCACAAGGGGATGGGCGTTAATGGACTGGGCCTACATGGCCCAGTCCAACATAGTTGTACGTTTACGCTTAACGCACAGGTATTGTGCGTTAACACTTAATGCGCAACTGTGCGTTAAGTGTAAACGACGCTTCCATTTCCCATTCTCCTTTCCCTTTCCGATTTCAGATCTGTCGAGCGAGCGAGCGTATTTTTATTCGATTTTGATTTCCCTCTTTTTCTCTTAGTTAACTAAAAAATCGAGCATGGATTCTTCATGTGGTGGTTCAGGCGGTCTGAATGGTGGTGGTAAGGTGGCCGGAAGCGAAGATGTGGCGATCGGAGGTTCTGGGCAGTGGTCGGCCGATGGCGGTGGAGGGAGTTCTTGGCAGAGAGAGGCCAGAGATGAGGGCGCCGCTGTCGGAGGTGAGGGCGCCGATGTCAGAGGTGAGGGTGCCGGTGAAGCTCCGGTGGGGGTTTGGGTGTCCTTGGTGGAGGAGGAGGAGGCAGATAGTTTAGCCTGACGGATGAGTGGTGGTGCGAGACGACGGCTGACCCGATCGAGTGTGCCTACCGACGTTACACCTGTACCAAGCATCCGTTAGGTAATTTTTATTCGTTATTTTTGTTAGATTTATTTAAATTGTATTCGTTATGAAATTAAAAATTAGATTCTCAAGATGTAGGTATGAATATTTGAGACCTGAAAGAATATTTGTTAGATTTAGATAGTATGCATTTTTTAGAACTGAAAGAATATTATGATTTTAGAATTGATCCAAATTTCTATTCATTAGTTACAATATGAAATTAGAATTCGACAATAAACATGAAATTTAGATATGAAATTAGATTATTTAGAAATTGAAATACAAATAAAATTTAGATAATTTAGATATGAAATTAGATAATCTAAAATTCATATGAAATTTAAATAATCTAAAATTCATATAAAATTTAGAGAAATATAATAATGAAATGCGATAATCAAATAATGTTTATAATAAATTACCAAACTAAAATTTTAGGCATTACGGGACGCCTTGGGAGGATCTGAAGGGTTGACACATCCGGCTCTGGTAGCCGATCGACGCGGTGTGCCTAGAAGGCTCATCTCAGCGACAGTGCGTCACCGCGTAACACAGATTAGGGCAGACTTATTATGTACAGAGTCGTCGATTCCAGGTTCTGGTCCGACCGAGGATGCGAGGATGGAGGACGCATACGTCACATCTGGTGACGATATGCCGGTTAATGAGGCGGCGCGTCAGGTGTCAGACGAGGACCTGGTGGGAGAGTATAGGGTTTCCTTTGACCCGATTTTGCCGGATGAGACCGACCCTCCCCCCTCCCCCCTTGTTCTGTCCCATCCCCCGTTCCCTCCCCGGTCTAGACTGGTCCTGTTGCCCCCTCCCTCGTTCCTTCCGCTACACCGGCTCTAGCTCCAGCTCCAGCTCTTGGCCCCGTTCTACGGCAGTCTTCTTGTATGATAGGAGGGCCGCACATCCCTATCCTTCTTCCCAGCTATACCACACATATCGCGAGGGCAATTTTTGACCTGACCCCTCTGGCCCCTTCTCCCCCTCGTGCCCCCATCCTTCTTAGACAGCGACGCAAGAGAGCTAGAGGACAGGCCGCTCTTGAGGCCGCTCCAGAGGCTGTGCCAGAGGAGGCTCCAGATGATGTCCAGGCTCCCCGTATTTCGGGTCGTCAGATGCGCCAACAGACTCAGGATTTGGTACGTATGTTGTACATTATCCCGTTTTTGTCTTGTATATAAATTATTTTTTGTTAATTTCGTAGCTAATATTAATTATCGAACATGCAGACTCGTAAGGTCTTGAGGGTTCACTTCCATGTCGGCATGGTCACTGAGCTGGGGGAGTTCATCAGACCCGAGCCAGAGTCATAGTTTCGGCTAGCGGAGCGTAGTAGCCTCACACATCTATGTGTTCTTGTCACCGGGGCAGTTGATCACATCCTGGTCTCTGTTTTTGTGGAGAGATGGCACCCTGAGACGTCATCGTTCCATTTCCCATGGGGCAAGATGACGATTATGCTACACGACGTTTATGATTTACTTAGGCTTCCCATTGACGGGAGGAGTTGTACAACACCAGGCGTGAAGGATACAGAGCTTAGACAGAGGATTGCGCTGGAGCTTTTTGGGTTTGACGATAGTTCTCGGGTGGATAGGTGGTACTCTAGTGGCGACATTCCTATCTAGAGGCTGTAGGACGATTTGAGGCGCATGACGGGGAGCGAGCAGAGGGACGAGAGCATCTTGGCTTCACTTTATATGTTCCTGATGCTCAGCTCCACAGTGTTGGTCGACAAGTCTACCCGTCAGATCAAGCACAAGTGGTTGGCACTGCAGTTCGACCACGAGGCCACAGACCGATATGCATGAGGAGCAAGCATTCTGGCGTTCTTGTACCGGAACTTAGGACAGGCGTCCAGACGAGAGACATAGGGCATTGCTAGTTGTGGCATACTTTTGAGGTAAGAAATAAATTTTAAATTTATGTTATAATTGTTTATTTTCTAATCCCCTACTTCGTTCGATTTTGTTATATAGTCATGGATATGGGCGTACTTTCCCCATTTCCATGGACATTATGTCACGGACCCAGCTGCCATGGCTGGCGATGCTGGTGCTATTAGAGACGGCCATGAGGTCCCTGATCGGTGCTATTTTGTAGTGCATATCTGGGGTTTATTACCAGGTTTGAGGCTCCATTTGGATGGATTTAGAGCACAATCGTGGATTATGGAGTTAGAGTGGAGAAGTGAAGAAATCATGGGATTTATAGAGGTTTGAAGTGTATTGAAGAGTAGAAGAACAATATGCTGAATTCAAATGGTTCGTTCTCTCTACTCAGATGTCCAAATGAAGTGATTCCAATTCGAGGAGTTATATCTTGAAGTCTACTACAAGTCCTCAAAATGTAAGCACAATCCGAGTTGGGAATCAAAAGTTATGGCGTTTTTACTAAAGTGTCGCATAAGCTGAAAAAGGCACCGCCGCCCCGCGGTGGAACTCACCGCCCCGCGGTGGAACTCACCGCCCCGCGGTGTAACTTGACGCCCCGTGCCAGAAGCCACCGTGACCCGGCGGTGGATCTCAGAGAAGACTGACGCCCCGCGGTGGACCTCACCGCCCCGCGGTGGGCACGTCACGCCTCGCGGTTAGCAGAAGACTTTATTTCCTTATTTTTGCTGTTTCAGATTTCCTTATTTTCTATTATTTTATTTCCTTTGTTATTTTGCATTAGGTTAACTTTATTTTCCAAAACCTATTTAAGACCTCTTCCTAGGTTAAGAGGCACAGAGACTACTACTTTACTTTTATCAGCAATTTACTTTTCTATAAGGGTTTCATTTACATCTGGATGGAGCACTAATTTCCCTTTGTTCTACTAGACGTTTGAAGCAATACAGTTGATTCGGTTGTGAGATTTCTATTCCTTATTCTTATTCTTATATATGTTGGTTTAATTCTCTTGGTTATATTGATTATTGATTTATCGTTATTCTTCATAGTCTCGCCAACTAGGTTGAGTAATATTTATCAAATTGGTAGGGTTTGCATATAGTGGAATACGAGTGCATATCTAGTGGCAAACACAATTGTTACATATAGTGGAATACGAGTGTGCAATCGTGAGTGAGAATCATTTGCATGTTAAGTAGTAAGGTTTTCTTCTATTTGCATGTATCCTACATCCTTGTGTGCATTGTTATTGCTTTATTGGTGGTAAGGTTTTCTTCCATTGATATTGTGATAAGTCTATCAACAACTGTGAGAATTGTAACACCCCCAAATATTAACCCATTTGGAAAGGTATTACCGCCAGTGACCTCAGTGTTCCTTACCGAGATCACCCAAGGCTTTACCGTTTAAATACAATTATGAGATACAAAGGATACAAAATGATAACTTTATTCATATAAAACATGAGTCCCGGGATTACATCCCAATCCCGAATAGGACAAATACAGAGTTTAAACAAAGTACAACAGAAGTCTTTTTAAATATATAACAGAGTAAATAAGTTACAGCGGAAGTCTTTCTTGAAATATTACAAAAAGGGTTGTGATCGTAATGATCACCTGCCCAAGGATCTCAACCTGATTAAAAGATAATTATTAAAACATCCAAAAATAAATGTCGTCTTCATAGTCAATCTAGTCTCCTCATATCTTCGCTCTATCTGACGTGCCGAATCGAACGGATGACACCAGCCAACCATGCAGAGAACAATTGCGGTTGGTTAGTCTACTGAATAGACTATACAAGGGTACAAAGCAGAAGGTTCAAAGTAGTCATATTAGGTTAGACTCCTCGTCTCTTGAATAAAAGTCGAGTACGTTAGTCAACCACCATACTATACTTGAATATGACAAAAGGCATGCACAAGAGAAGATTCTGGAAGACTGAATCTTCACAGAAATCGACCCGAAAGAAGACTCCAAAGGAATTGAGTCTTAAGGAAATATGACAAATCTGGAACGTTTTAAGAAACAGACATTAATGATTTAAAAGTTGACTTAGATGTTTCGGTTCACAACCAACCTCACCGCATACAGCGAACCCAGATTGGAAAGAGAACGTACTCTGATCAAAAGTCAAGACGAGCTTTCCTAGCTACACTATTTACTTAGCTGCACTACTCACCAAAGGTATATTAATCTTGTGCACTCGGGCACATTATCTTATTTAATTATAAAACACATGCCACTGAAATACATTAATATTATTAAGAGCGGCTACAACGCTTTAAATCTCAGGGTGACCATTATGTCGAACCAAACTAAAACAACACACAAACACATACACACGAGGCTTAATATTATTCCGAGAACAACGGAAGTTATTATTACACAGGGTGACCTTACGTTCACCCAGATTACACTGTCACAGTGCTTACACTTTAATTTACAGGGTGACAGTTACGTCCACCCCAATTGCACTAGCTAGGTGCTTAATACACAGGGTGGCAATTATGTTCACCCAATTGCGCTAGCAAGGCGCTTAAACACTTCAGATCCTTAAAGGTGGATAGGAAGCATAGGTCATGACCCTTAAATTATTATTCGGAAATTAATCCGAGGAGTATTACAATTTAAAGAAACGAGAAATCCTTACTTGGATTAGCGTTCCTACGAACATTAAGTTAAACAGAAATGACTAATCCTTACTTGGATTAGCGTTCCTACGATCACTCGTTCTAACTAAACAGTCTAACACAACAATTATTTATATTAAAGCCATCCAGGCAATCAACTTAAACATAGAGATAATAGAAACGGCTAATCCTTACTTGGATTAGTTTTCCTATTAACCCACATGCTATTCTAGCATTAAGATTAAATTCACAACAATACATCACGGTAATTATCACATATATGGCGTTGTTCTAACAGATATACAACCTATGATAATGTCATTATTACAGTTTCTAAAACAGTTTATAAAACCATTTCCAGACAAACACAATAATCATTCCAAATTAATTACTCAGATAAACAACTGATAATTAATGTAAATATGGAACGATGAGCAAGAGCGAACCGCCACTTGCCTTAATCCGCTGAATTAGAACAAGCCTAACGACGACAGGATTTCGGGCTCGACATGGGTATACCTCCGACAGCACAACAACCTTCGAGTCGACCCATAAAGAAACCCTAAGTTAGATCCGACATAACAACAGTACGAATCTAAAGGAAAACGAAAGGAACGACGCTCGAACAACGACCACCCAAGGCCGAGGCCAAAAGAAGCCACGACCTTCTGGCGGCGGTCGCCGGGTTCATCACGGCGGGCGCCGCATTTATCACGGCGGTCGCCGCGGTGAACCCAGAACAGAACGGCGAGGGCAGAAAACTCACCAAACACACGCGAAACGCTCCCCTTTGGCCTTGCTTGGGTTCTGACCTTCAAAGGCAACCAAGAGGCTTCTCAAGGGCTACTGGAACACACCAACAACACCCTCGGCGATCACCACTAAACTCCGGCGAAGCAAGCTTTTCCGGCGAGAAGAGATTTGAGAGATTTAGGCTGAGATTTGTGCCCAATCTGACCCAAAACCTCCTCAATTTATAGCCATAGCACAAGGGGACACCATGATGGTCTACAACGAGGCGGAGCAGGGGTAAATCGGTGCGTTAGAGGCTCGCCGGTGACTTCTGGGTTTTACCCGCTAGCTAGCTCGAGGCGGTCGCCGCCATTCACCCGGTCGCCGCCTCACAAAACCACTACGGCGGGCAACTTACGGTGGTCGCCGCCCTTAATGCGGCAATCGTCGTTTTCTGGTCTTTGCGCCAAGCTAGAAGACGAGGGCATTGTTGCCTCGAGCCCTTCGCGGCGGTCGCCGCCACCGTGGCTTTGCCCTTCTCAGCTTTTGGACGATATCGACTTAACTCGGGATAAAAATAATCGTACACGAACAAGTATTAACATCCAAAGCACGTCGTCTATATATTATTTCACTGAGAAAAATATTATAGATAGAGAGAACATTACAAAATGTCTTAAACTCTCTGAATTAAATCCGACGTATAAAATGGGTGTTCGGGAAAATTCCCAAAATTCCCAAAATAACCTTACAGAAATACGGGGTATCACAAGAATTGGTAGTACTTAAGATCGGGGTGGGAACAACCATAAGAATAGTTAAAGAACTTGGATTGAATAGATTTCAGTGATCGACCTACGTCTCTGTATTGTGGATCTCGTTCTAGTGGAACTACTTTCCCCAATCATATTCTCAAATCAACCAAAGCTGTTTACTTTACTGTGTTTGATAATCAAAACCCCCCTTGTTACTTTGCATGCTTATAAACACATAGATTGATTACTTCTTCCCTGTGGGTTCGACCCTTATTTGCTTGCTATACATCTGTTTAGTAGGTTTGTTAGGACTTTTACTTTGACTAGGCTATTCAACGATATTTGCATTGTATATTTTAGCCACGTCAGTCCCACAGGGCAAGGATCTTGGCCATTTGGTTTGTATGCGCCAGTTGCTGGACATCATTAGATATGAGAAGGTAATATGTTTCGTTATATTAATATTTTAATTTATAATATGTACTCTAATTATTTTATAATCTGTTTTGCTATATTATTTGTTACAGGTACAGTGGTTCTCGTTTGCCAGAGTGTCATTCGACCGACCAGCGTACGCTCTTTCCCTGTTTAGAGGGATAATCCAGATCATGGATATACAGGAGCCGGATCTGCCGGATCACTGCCTTAGTCAGTTTAGGCATGTACAGGGGATCCCGGTCTTACCTCCAGAGCCGAAGACAGTGACCCGCCAGAACGACCTCAGACACTATGACGTCACATTCGACGATCATCTGTTGGGGGCATGGGATGAGGATCCGAGGCCTTTGATCCGGATTGAGGTTCCACCAACCATGCATTATTGGGACGTGACAGATGACTATCTGGATTGGTTGGACGAGTATTCTCATGTGCTGGTGGATCCCAAATCCACCAGACGGGATCGTCCAGCGGGCCCTGTCCATCCCACACCATCGGTGGACACTCTTGCGGTATGTTTGATTCGTTTAATTCAATTAATGTCGATTATTAATTTGTCATATTTAAATTCTAATGGGTATTTACGAATACAGCGGAACCAGTTGGTTGCTGGTGAGCTCCGTGCTTATTTGGAGACGCCGACGGATTCGACCGTTATCCTCATTCAAGAGGTTCACGAGATGATGAGTCGGCTATTGTATATGCTGACTGATGAGACTCCCCCGATGGCCCCCCCTCCACCTCGTGCGTCACAGATTTTTCAGGATTCCATACACGAGCCCAGAGATGGTAGTGGGAGTCAGCCTAGTGGAGAGTAGGGATGTTATGTGTTTTTGTATATACTTTCGGGATTCTATACAGATTTTTGGACTTATGTATGTGTTTTTTGTTCCGTATGTACTTTTCATGGATTAGTCCCGAAATATGCCAAAAACCCAAGAAATGCAAAATGGGCCCAAAGAGGGCATTTTTGCCGCAAAATAAGAGTTTCGGGAACTTATCATAATTTATAAAAATTGATGGAGGGCTTTTTCCGCAAAACAAGAGTGGGTGCGTTAACACTTAACGCACCAACAGTCGAATTTTATAACGTTGGTGCGTTAACACTTAACGCACCAACGGTCATAATTATAACGGTCGAAAATTGGCCCTATAAATTTGCGACTTCGTTTCATACTCTTGGTGTGTTAAGTGTTATAGCTTGTGATAATCAACTCACATTCAGCTTCTCAGTAGCATTATTTTTTTGAGTTTCTAGCTTGTGTTCAAATAATTCATATTTCAGATCTGGGATATCAAGGTCGTTGTAGAGTATGGCTTCGTCATCGAGAAATGTGATAGTAATCAGCGATGACTCAAATTCCCAAGTTGTCGAAGAAGACATCAGCTACACCTCGTCCGGTACTAGAGATGATGATGATGCTGAAGTTGCTGGAGATGTTGGAAATTCAGCATTACAAAGAGCCGAAGCTTCTCCACGTGATAAGAAGAAGAGTTTCATTGTTTTACTAAATCAAACCAATGTCTACCCAGAATATCGGCTGGTAGGCACCACATCCTTCATAATGCAAAATTATGATTCGAATTACTTCATAATAACAAGTTTAAATGCACTTACTGATATGCAGAGTGGTCCGAGGGAGCATGCTTTGAAATTCTTGAGTTCTGCAAGAACAACTGAAGTTACCATGGATTGTCATATTGCTACTATGCTTGTGTCTATCGCAACAAGTGAGAATCGCTACAGATTTGGCAACGGCTGGCGGGATTTTGTTCAATACCATGGATTGGAGATCAACGATGCATTAGTGTTTGAAATAATAGGTCGGCGTCCCCAAGTTATATACAAAGTTACCATATTCAAAGCTTATATGAGATATGTACTAGTACGCATTTTCGGGATTAGGGATATTATGTTTTTTTCTTATGTATGTATTTTTCGGATGACATGTACTAGTACACATTTAATATTATATTCATTAAATATGCACCCTAAACCCCAAAATCACAAGTTTTACATAATGGGTCAAAACTAGGCCCAATAGTACAAAAATGCATTAAATGGGCAAAACTAGGCTCAATAGTACAAAAAAATGCATAATGGGCCCACTCTAGGCCCAATAGTACAAAAAATGCATAATGGATCCAAACTAGGTCCAATAGTACAAAAATGCATTAAATGGGCCCAAACTAGGCCCAATAGTACAAAAATGCATTAAATGGGCCCAAACTAGGCCTAATAGTACAAAAATTGCATATTGGGCCCAAACTAGGCCCAATAGTACAAAAAATGCATAATGGACCCAAACTAGGCCCATTAGTACAAAAATGCATTAAATAGGCCCAAACTAGGCCCAATAGTATAAAAAATTGCATATCGACTTCTTCATAAGACTCCATAAGACTTTGTCATATCCCATTAATGTATAATACAAGTGATAACTTCTTAAGAAATTATAATAATACAGTATTCTAACCTATAAATATCGACTTCTTCATACTTCATGCTATACCGTAAGCATAAAGTTCATTAACTTCATAACACTTAGTCTTATCACATTATAACTTCATAAGACTTTGTCATATCCCATTAATGTATAATACAAGTGATAACTTCTTAAGAAATTATAACAATATAGTATTCTAACCTATAAATATCGACTTCTTCATACTTCATGCTATACCGTAAGTATAAAGTTCATGTTATAACTTCATAACACTTAGTCTTATCACATTAATGTATAATACAAGTGATAACTTTTTAAGACATTATAATAATACAATATTATAAACTATAATTATCGACTTCTTCATGCTTCATGGCTCATGCTATGAAGTTCATGTTATAACTTCATAATACTTAGTCTTATCACATTACTATATAGTGCAAGTACTACTTGCTTAAGAATTCATTATAAGACATTAGTATAAACTATAACTGATGAATACTTTATAAGTATAACATATTAAAATCATAAAATAACAATTAACATTATCATATAGTTAGTTATATTAAGCAATGCCTTAAAGTTCATGTTATAACTTCATAACACTTAGTCTTATCACATTACTATATAAGGCATTGCTTAATAGCCCAAACTATATGATAATGTTAATTGTTATTTTATGATTTTTATACTTTATACTTACAAAGTATAAAAAACATAAAATAACAATTAATATTATCATATAGTTAGATATGATTTTTATGTCTTAATTCACGGAAAAAAAAATACAACATAGTGCGTTGTCCCTTAACGCACACATTACACATTGGGCTCCAAAAGAGGCCCAGACGGTGTTGGGCCAAAATTGAAGCCAAGCCGTTGGTGCGTTAAGGTTAAACGCACCCACTGGTGCGGTTATACTTAACGCACCAACGGTCATATTTATAACGGCATCGTTATAAAATCCGACCGTTGTTTGTGCGTTAAGTGTTAACGCACCAACGGTCAAATTTTATAACGGCCGAATTTGCCTCCTATATATACCCATGTCAATTTTCTTTCTCTTCCACATCCAAACATAACAATCACCTCACTTCTTAAGAAGCTAATTGTCAACGGTCATTTTTCGGCATTCACGAGCTCCAGATCCGCCGCACAGAGAATTATTCAACTTTTTCGGTAACATTAATCAGCTTTTTTCGGCTTTAGTTTTTGCAAGAGTTTATAGCTTCTGATACAATAACTCGTATTCCAGATCCGAGGATGGCTTCATCGTCTAGCAGTGCATTGGCTCCGGTTACAATGTGCCAATGCAATTTTCCGGTCGTGTTGTACACTTGCGACAGGCCCATTCACTATAAAAGAAGGTACCTCGCATGCAAGGATTACATCCCAACGGAGCGGTATGACGACAATGCTGCCAAGATTATCAGAGATTTGGTGCTGGAAAGAAATGAGCTTAAGAAGATGTACGATACCCTTTTCGATTCAAACTGGAAGTTAAGGAGAAAGATATACTATCAGGGTTATGATTACAAGCAATAAGTTTATTATGTCTTTTGATTACATAAGTCTGCAAATGTATGAATAATGTTATTATTACAGCCTTGAATTGGAGTCATTGCCTTGTGGCCATTATCCCATTCACCGCCTCAAGAATTCTAAAGGAGGGTGATAGGCGTTGTCGAGGCGCCTAAACAAAATAATCCTTAAAAACCTAACTAATGTAGTCTGGTAAGCAAGGGTTGAATCCCACAGAGAATCAAGTCATATATCCTGTTTGTAAAATCATTCACCAATCGATAACAAAGACAAAGGGGGGGGGGGGGGGGGGGGGGTTGTATGAATCTAACTAAGAAAACGATAAATAAAACATAGAAAGCTTGGCAAACAAATATCCACCTTTAGTTTGGTTGATCAATCATTGATTATTCCCAATTCTCAATCCTCATGGATGTCCTAATCCCTGTTCTAAATTAGTTACTAGTCCAACTAGTCCTGATAACCCTAACTATTAAACAATCAAGAAACTATCAAGATAAATCTAACAGCAACAATGAATTCAGGAATAGATAGGTACATGCAAGTGTAGCAAACAGTCATACAATTGCATGCAATTAATTCTCTACACAAACTAAGGGATCAAGATTCTCAAACAGTCTCTTCCAATCCTTAATAGTATGATCAATAACAATCTCAACAGGTTGTATAGAAAAGGGGAACCAATAGCATAATACTAATCTTCTCTAGGTTGTCAGGCTAGAGGGAACTACTATTAACAATCTATTTGATATCCTAATCAACAAATCAAGGGGAATCGATATACGATCAATGAGATTAAGCACGAGAGAGAATTAAAACAATCATAGAAAGAGTAAAGGAATAATCTCAATATCAAATTCAAACCAAGGCTTCAATTGTCTAGCCAAAAACAAAACAAAGAACTAAACTAAGAAAAGGGAAAAGATGAAGAAAGGTAGAACCCAACTTGGAGAGCACCCAACTTACCAAAACTAATGTTCTAAAGGAAGAATATAAAGACTTTTCTAAACCTAATTTCCATAAGATAGGAAATAATATCTAAAAGGAAATAAAAGAAATAAAACAGAAAATAAATAAATAAAATAAAATAAACTCCGGATGAAAAATCCGGAGTGAGACTCCGGACGAAAAATCCAGAGTGAGACTCCGGGCGAAAAATCCGGAGTGAGACTCCGGATTCGCTGCCGCGCTATTCCGTGGTCGCGGAAATGTGATTCTTGCTCTCGAACGACTTCAACGATGGGATTTTCCGCGGGCGCGGAAATGTCTTCTTTTGGCTCTCAATTCTCCTCCGCGGTCGCGGCTCTTGTCTTCTTTCCTTCGTGTGGCTTATCCTTCTATTTTCCTTGGTCTCCTCAAGTGGTCTACTCCTCGTCTTCTGGATATCTTCATTTACGCTTCTCCAAACCACCATATCCACACCCCTTCTACTCAACTCCATACTCATTAGTTGTGCTCTAAACCCATACAAATGGCACCCTAAACACCGATAACAACTCCTAGATAAGCACTACAAAGTAGAGCTGATCAGAGGGCGAGCCTTCGATGAAAGTCGAACCCGTCTAACTTTCTGATTTTCCCCTTTTCTCGCAGCAACACATAAATACTTGGAATCCACAAACTCTGGTTCAATATCATAAGGAGCTTCTTATATGATATTGAACCGGTGTTTGTGGATTCCAAGTTTTCTTGTGCTGCTGCGACAAAAGGGACAAATCAGAAAGTTCGACGGGTTCAATTTTCATCGTAGGGTCGCCCTCATTTAGGATTCTTCAGTCGATCAACGGGATAATCTGCACAACGCAATGACACCAACTCAATCTTGTAGTTATTTGGATGTTGTTAGTTTTTTGTGCTTTGTTTGTAGGCATGTAATCGTGAGGATTTGTAATGCAATATATTTTGGTTACGATTTTTGTACAAGTGTATCATGTATTTTTTATTATGTAAGTTTGCAAATGTATAAATTCCAATGTTATGATTGCTTAAGTTTGATGTCTTTTTGATTACGTATGGATTACTCTGAAACCCACCAAAGCAAAAATAATGAGCAAATAACCAAAAGAGACTCACATCAAATTTTATATTGCATTACAAATCACACGAGTTTTACATCAACTATTCACTATGTGGATCTAATACGCCACATAATCTGGATTCTTGTCGGCTGCCATGCGGCATTCCCTAAACTCTTGCAATTTCGAAACATACAATGTTTCCCACCAGCGGATGTTCGGATCACAATGTCTTCGCCACGCATCCGTAATGGGTGGTAATGGAGAGTCGTTAATGAGCGTCACCTATACGAATACAAACAAAAATACGCAATTAGCATACACAATATTGCAAATGAAACATCTAAGTACAAGTAGAGATACGAAACATTACCGGTATACAGTGGTTATGATCCCCTACGTGTGCTATCCCCACAAAATTTAAGGGAGGTACGAAGCTTGGTCCAGATGCCCGTATTGGTAAGCACAATGAAGGGTGCTCAGATATGACGACGACATCAACGTTATACACCGTGGCAAACACTAAACCCATGAATGGCATGTCAAGCCAATAATTCGGGCCACAAGGGGTATGAACATAGTTAATTTGAACCATTAAATCGTCCCATGACCCTGGTCTTGCATAAGCTCGTATCGGCTCCCACATTTGTCGGTTGACACGCAACTCCTTTGCCATCGCGCTATGGATCAAGGGATATTGACCCTGACTCATCCCCATAAGCACAGCCAAAGACCGATAACCACAGTGTCCGTCTGAACGTACATCCATAGCACCGTTAATGTACCCAAACCAGAAGTAATCGATATTCCGAACCCCAAAGTCCACCCCAAAATGAATCATGGGTTCTTCAGGCCAATCCGACGGATGGACTCCCACATGGTCGTCCTCAAATTGTGATTCTTCTCGTTGCGGTTGGGATTGCATGTCCTCAGCGTCGAGCACCACGAAACTTGCTTGCTTTCTAGGACGGCCTGGCCCTTTCACCTTCTCCTTTGCCTTTCCCTGTGCCTTCGCCTTCTCAGACTTCAGTAAGTCTTCTCTTATGTGCTCATGCAGGCTCTTTTCCCTACTCGGCGACCCCTTTGCCTTGTTCTTCGCACCACTTGGCCTTCCCTTTCTACAGATGTCTGTCAGCTCTATAAACGTACTCTGTTCCGGATGCTCCAAGGCCATGTACAATTCACTCAGTTGCCATAACGTGGCTTGGTTCAAAGTACAGCTTTGAATTCTCGACCACATCTCACGCAATCTTAACTCTGGAATGGAAATAGAAACACTATCGTCAACAAGCGCAGATATTGTTGGATCCTCTTCCCAATGCAAGTCCTTTCAGAAATCGTGAATGTCGTCTGGAGTGAGAGTTGTCCTCATAATGATGGCTTTTGCAATATCGTGGACGCACGACAACCCAAGGCAGTCTCTCACCCAATGATCATCGCATACTTCTCAATAGTCATCCTTCACTAGCTGATCATACATGGCCAACAACAAATCAAAACACCTATCCGACACTCTGCAAAACAGCCTTGAAAAGACCATTCGGGCAAGCTCCGGAAACCCTGGATCGTTGAACTCCATTAGTCGTGTAGACAGTGACTTGTTCATGGTCACTTTAATCGTGTCCATTTGAAGAATGATTGCATGGTGGATCCTCACGATCACTTTGTTAAAGCCACCTCTGCTATACCCTACAATATCTTTCAACACACGATGCATCCCCTCAACCCTATCAAAACAAAAACATTTTTTCCTCAGTACAACATTCATACCCAATAGTAAACTCTTCCTACTACACAATGTTCAAAAGATACATGTTTGAAGTTCGCGTGAAGAAGTGAAGGGTGTCATTCGTCCACGCTCTTACTATACTTTCCTTGTAAGGAGTCAACCATTCCCTCTCGACGTATCCAACAAGGCCGTTCTTCCACAACGTCCTCAATGCTCTAAGCCTCTCCTCGTACCTTTCCTCTGTGGTCGAGCAAAATAGTCCCCAACACTGGTTTGTAAACATATCGACCTTGGCACTATCTTTTATAACCTTGTCGGCATGTGCCTTGATGTTGTTTCTAATATGGACCCAACACAAGAGCTGCCTAACCGAGACGTCTTTGAAAACTACCTTAATAGCTTTGATGAGAGTATTTTCACAATCGGTCATTATAGCCTTTGGCATAATTCCTAACTGCTCAAACAAGTTCCGAAGGGCACTCACTATCCACTGGTAATGGAAAAGCTTTTCCGCTCGGGTGACTGCATACGCAATGTTGAACGTCTTGTGAGTGCAGGTAAAACCAACAATCTCCACCAAAGGTATATCATACCTATTCATACACAAAACAAATAAACATACTTGTCAATATAACTAATTAAACCGTAGAACATAGAAAAATAACTAACTATTATTAAAATGTTTTACATACTTATTTGTCTTGTATGTGGCGTCAATGATCACCACGTGCGGGAACTTCTTCAACAAGCGTAGCGACTCCGGGTGAGCAAAAAACAGGATCTCCACCTCTTGCCCTTTCTTCACATTCCTAAGAGGATAAAAAAGATACCCGTTCTCTTTCAAAAAATGAAGGGACCACTAGGTAACCGTCAATTCCCCATGATCCTCGTAATGGAGCTTCTGCAAAAAGTTCACAACCTGCTTCATTGATGTCACATTTCCCAGAAAGTTTTTCCTCAAGTCCGAAACAATCTCTTTTGGAGTCTTCCGACCATCACCCCATCTCCTAGCCATGACCTCCTCCTCTTGGGTCATTCGACCCATGAATGCATTCCCATGAAAGCTAGCATGAAGCTTGTGGTTGTGGGTGCCATGTATAACATCCAAGACCCATTTTTCAATAAGGGATCCTAGCTCATTTTTCAAACGGCACCCATATAGCTCGAATCTACAACCGCACTTCTTCGATCTATGTTTTCGAATCCTCCGAACCGACAACTCTGGATTTTCCAAATTAACTTTAGGCCTCCCACATCTCGGCCCACCATATCTATCGCATGTCAAACTAACTACGTATGGATTTGAGGTACGTTTCACCAAAACTATCATCAACTCTTTTGCTGTAGCTCTAGCCCATTCAACCATTTCATTCATACTCCCCCAAACTAGGCCAATATGAAAACGATCTCCATAATCTTCACCCTATAATTAATTTTTATTTACGAATTATTATACTATCTACAATTATAACAAACTAAAAATACATCAAATTTGTAAAGACATTAATTCATAACCTAATCCATGAATTTTATGCTCAACTAGGGAAACTACTACTTCATACCTATTATTAATTGTTAATGGATACAACAAAATTGCAATATCATATTAATGGCTAAAATTCATAATAACTACTTCATACAAAATTAATTATATTCGATATTTATCGTATCACATTCATCTCTTTCGTTTACGAATTCCAATTGGAAATTAATTGCTAAATTTCATTATAACTACTACATACAAAACTAAAGCCATGATTCATTACTCAAACGGAAATTAATTCAACACTAACCGTGAATAAATCGCCGCTCGAATCCCAATCGTCTCCTTCGTCTTTGGAACCCGACATCCAAGAGTCATTCCATTCTTCGTCTACTTCTTCATCTTCTCGTGCTTGTACCCAATCGCATTCCTCACTTTCATGATTAAAATAGTTCATGTTGAATGTTGTGATTTGGTGTGCAAGAGAAAGGAAATGAGAGTGCGTATATATAGGCTGAAATTAGGGAATTAAATATCCGATCGTTGGTGCGTTAACAATTAACGCACAAACGGTCGGATTTTTCAAACGACACTTCCAACGGCTATGAACAGTAACTATGTGTTTAACTTAGCAGTACAGTGGTACTGCTAAGTTTAACGCACAAGTTGAACTACAATTGGGCCGCGTAATAGGCCCATTTGCTAATCTTGTGCGTTAAACCTTAACGCATGGCAACAATGCCATACGTTAATGTTTAACGCACCAAATCTGGTCATTTTGCACTTTTTTCCAATTTTGTCCCTTGTGCGTTAAACCATAACGCACCAGCATGTACGTTTAACTTAACCGCACCAAATAGTGTGCGTTTAGACAATTTAACGTGTGTATATAGGGACTGCCTAAATGTAACACGACGAAAACACGTTAAATTAAAAAAATTAGGTTAGTATATATCATATGTATGTATATTCTCATATAGAACAATACTAAAACGTACGTAAACATCTTTCTATAATTGTGATTTCAGGTGGTTACAATGATTTTACGCACCATGCTTTTGTCATATTCCATTTAGTGACACATTTACAAATTAAACTGTTTAGTATTAATATTCAATTTTTGAGATATTTTTTTTATAAGGTAAAAATTAGACCGGAAACCACAAGAGAAACGGTTTCTCAGTCTATAGCATCCTTGCGGATGAGAATTACAAGTTTTAGATTAGCTCGAATATCTTCCAAGGAACTACGCTGGCCCAGCTTTGCAATGAGATCGGCCACCACGTTTGTTTCTCAAAAGACATGACAAATCTGCATTGAAGAAAACAGTTCTAAAACACAACGGATATCAGAAAATAATATTTTAATTTCCCAAGGACATTGCCAGATTTTATTAAGAATGTTCACAATAGTAAGCTTGTCGCATTCAAGTTGAATTTCGATAATGCCTAATTCATAAGCCTTTACTAGGGCGTTTCTGAGTGCTAGAGTTTCTGTTTTCAAAGAGGTTAAGAAACCACATTTATCCCCAAAGAGAAAAATTGGTTTACCTCTACTATTTCTGAAAATATAGTCAAAACTAGAATCACCATTAGTAAAGGTAGATCCATCTGTATTAATTTTGATTATATTTTTCGGTGGTTTTTTCCATTTATTTTTTTATCGTCGTAGATTATTCGTGCTATGTGTTTTTGGTTTACCCTCTACTAAATAGTCAAGGATCCAGTTCTTTGTCTTTTTCCAATTTTCAATTTGTTTTCTTATATAACCTGCTACATCCTTTATGACATCTGTGTCATTGTTTGTTCTTCCAAAGATTTGTTGGTTTCTATAAAACCAGATTCCCCACCAAGAGACCACTAATTCTATAAATTGTGATCTATCAATTTTTTCTCGAATTTCCTCAATGATTTCATATGTTTTCTTATTACCTATGTTTAGAGATCTAATGAGACTAGAGGTTTGATAATTCACTTTATCTATTGTTTTCATGGTATGGTTATATTGGAATATGAAATGATTCAAATCCTCCAATTATGCATTGCAACGGATACAACCCTAGGGGATTGCTACTTTTTTTTTCTGCTAATCTTGTTTTGGTTGGAAGTCCATTTTTCATTATTTTTCAGATAAAGTTTTTAACTTTGGGATATGTATCCATCTTTCAGATCCATGAAGAATCATAGGCAGAATATCTCTTGTTTCTATTGATCAAATCCATAGCAGAATTTGTAGAGAACCATCCATTTTTGCTGGCTTCCCAGTACATTCTATCATGAATATTATTCAAAGGTATTGGGATATAGATAATTTTTTGGCTAAGTCATAGGGTAAACATTGTTCAATCAAGTCCTTGTTCCAGGTTTTATTTGGCAAAATAAAATTTGCTACTAAGGCATCCTTATGCAGGATTGATTATGTATTAATGAAATCACATAAAGGGGTTTTAGAGACCCAATTATCAAACAAAAAATTGATTGTTCTGCCATTTCCAACTTGCCAAATTAGTCCAGATTTGAATTCATCCAAGAGTTCAATCATTTTGGACCACTACCAAGAACAATTTCCGTTTTTCTCGTATTGAAACATATGGATTTCTTTCAAATATTTTTCGGTAACAACTCTCACCCAATAATTAATTGGTTCAGCTAAATTTTCCATAATAATTTAAATTGTAAAGCTTTATTCATGTCCTTTGATTTTCTCAATCCAAGACCTCCTTGTTGTGTCGGTTTACATATTTTTTCCCAGCCTATAAGAGGTTTATAGGAGCTATCTTTGTTCCAAAAAAAGATCTATTTAGTTTGTCAAGTTCATTATGTGTGTGTGAAGGTAGCATAAATCTTTGCATAAGATAGTTTGGTATTGATGCCAGATCAGCTTTTATTAGTGTTGTTCTTCCTGTTTAAGAAAGAGAATTCGCTTTTCATTTAGATAGTTGTTGTTGTGTGCTGATTAAAAGATCAGCAAAGGTATTAGAGTTGACTCTACCATTAATTATAGGGTAACCTAGATATGTTTCAAGCGATATCATGTTTGTGATTGTGAGAATACCTTGAATTGCTTTTTTTTAGGTTCGTTACCTTTTTTGTGACTTGAAAAGCAGATTTATGAAAATTTACTTTTTGTCCTAAAATTTTGCAGTACTCATCAACAATATCATTGATTTACTTGCAGTTTTCAAGTTTTGCTTTTGAGAAGATCACAATGTCAGCCGCAAATGCCAAGAAAGGAATTTCCGTTCCTTGTTAAGTGATTTGAAAACCTAGCGGTTTTCGGGGTCTTACAGAAGCTTTTTGAAGTTTTCTGGAGAGGATTTCAGATCCTAGAATAAACAAGAAAGGAGATAGGGGGTGATGTGAATATGGATCCCATCAATGGCTCGGTTCGTGCATAAGACGAGAAGGCTGAAGTTGAAGTTGCTTTAAGTGTTTCTAGTTATTTATTTAATTTAGAAATCAATTAAATTAGCTAAGTTAGTGGGTAAAGTAGTGCTAGATTAATAGCATTTTCTTTATTAATTAAATTAGCTAAGTTAGTGGGTAGAGTTAGTGCTAGAATATTAGCATTTTCTAGCATTTTCTTTAATTCACTTTTGTAACCTATTTAAGGCATGTTTCCCATCATTTGTAAGGTAAGCTTGAATTGAGAGAAAACAGATTTGTTTGAATTCCAAGCTTCACGTGAATGATGGCTTCTTGGTGTGTCATATCCTAGAATGCTTAAGTTCTTGTTTTGGTGTGTCATATCCAAGACGCCCTTTGGTGCGTCATATCCAAAGAAGGTTGTTTGATCTTGGTGCGTTACATCCATGGTCAATCAATATCTTCTCACATTTCTTGGTGAGTTGTATCCGAGAATTGTGAGTTGCCTATCCCAAACTCTTCAAGATCATACTTGAAGAGTTATATCCCAAACTCGTCTAGAACCGTCTAGAAGAGTTATATCTTTCTCTTTCCAAAAAGAAACACAAAACATATCAACTCTGAGCATTTTGTCGGGACCTTGCTAAACAAAGTCTCGTCGCCCTTCACCTTGTACTGATTTGGATCCTGGCATGTGCTTCAGCACAACAGGGGGTCACCCTATCGAAGTCCTCTAGTTGGTTTAAATATTTTTGTTGGTCCGTTGTTGACTAGCACCGAAAAGGAGACCATTGTAATACATTCTTTTATCCAGTTGATAAATCTTTCATGAAATCCAAACTTTTCCATAATTTAATAATGAAATTCCATTCAATTCTATCATAAGCTTTTTCCATATCTAAGTTTATGGCAATGAATCCTTCTGTTCCTTTTTTTGATTTAAATGAGTGAAAAATTTCATGAGCAATCAAGATATTATATTGGATGGCTCTATTTGCAACAAAAGCACCCTGCAACGGGTGAATTAGTTTTTCCATGGTTCCTTTAAGCCTTGTTGTTAGGATTTTCGAAATAATTTTATAAATTGTTGAGCATAGGCATATGGGTCTATAGTGATTAGTTGAGTTGGGATTGTCACATTTTGGGATTAAATAGATAAATGTATGATTTATTTGTTTGAGCAGTTTCCGTGAGAAGAAAAAGCTCTTTACTATTTGAATTACAGATGGACCTACAATGTCCTAATATTTTTTATAGAATTTTGTTGTCATACCATCTGGACCCGGTGATTTATCCGAGCCAATGTCAAAAAACAGCCTTCTTAATTTCCTCATTAGAAACATTCCTTGTTAATTTTGCATTATCCTCTATAGAGATTTCAGAATGAATTAACTCTATGTTTTCCCAAAGTAATTCATTATTCATTTCTTCGCTTTTAAATCTCTTTATGAAATCATTTCTAATGTTTTCTTCTCCAATAATGCTAGTTCCTTCTTGGGTTTTGATTTCCTTTATGATTTTTCTATTTCTTTTTCCACTAGCAATTTTATGGAAATACCTAGCATTAGTGTCGTTAAATTTAATATGTTTTACTTTTGCTCTTTGATTCCAAAAAAATCTTTTGGAAATTGAGAAGTTTTTCCTTTTTTTCCACAAGTCTGTTTTCTTTTTAGATGAGATTAGTATTTGAGTTCATGCAAATTTCAATTTGAATGTCAGGTAGTTGTTTCTCTTTGTTTTGAAGTTGGGTAAATACATTGCCAAATGTAGTTTTATTCCAAATTTTTGCATGTTTTTTTAGTAGCTTTGTCTTGGATACTAGGTTATACATTCTAGAACCGTGATAATTTATTCTCCATGCTTGTTTAATGACATATCTAAAGTCCGATCTTGTCATCTAATTTTTTTCAAATTTCAAAGGTTGGTTTTTAAATGGCATAGTAGACGCTAGTTCAATGGATATGGGGCAGTGATCAGAACTTGTAAAAGCATAATGTTTGGTACATATATATGGATACCATTGCAAGATTTGATGATGAATCAAAACTCTACCAGTTTTTCATAGATATTATCTATCTCTGTTTTGTTTTTTCGCCAGGTAAAATTATTCCCTTGGATTGGTATATCCAAAAGTTCACATTCATTTTTAAAGTGTCTTAGTCTAGAAAATTTTGTTAGTGGTGGAGGAGATCCACCCAATTTTTCAGAAGGATCTTGTATCTCATTAAGGTCTATCATAACTATACAAGGGTAAGCACTATTTTTGATAAAAGAAATAATGTTATTCCAAAATTCATTTTTGCCAGATTCATATGGGGGAGCATACGTAAGGATGAGCAGAGCTTTGATGTTTATGCACATATTTGTATACTTAATACTATCAAATCTTGGTTCAATTTTGTCTATCTCAAGTATTTCAAATAATGCAAATAATTGTATTCGTTCAATTTTACAGAAGGATTCAATATCTATCCATAGGGTTTTTTTTACCGATCCCTCGACAATTCCAGGTTGTGATTTTCATAAAAAAACTAATTGAGTAGTTGCCCCATATCCAAAGACATTTAGGGGTCTTGTTTCTTAATTTAATCTCTTGAGAAAAATGAGAATTGGAAGTATTATGGAATTTGTCCTTGATTTGTTTTTGGTTGTACTGATTTGCAAGAAAGTTTGCACAAAGTTTTCTAAATAGTTTCCAAGATTTGTAGACCAAGTAAATATTAGAGTTGATCTCAAGATTTAGGGATTTAGTTTCAAAATTAATCCTAGATTTAGTGTTCAATTGTTCTACATGATTCATATTTGTTGGTTTGATGTGTAAGAACACAACACAAGTTTGATAAGAATCCCTGTGCCGTTTATCTTCATTCCTGTATTCGAATATATACATGAGTTTCCTTTTCAAAGGGTAAGCATCCATTACAAAGAAAGATATATAATCTGAGTGTCTACTCCATGCATTAGAAGTATTTGTACAAGAGGGATTAGCAATAGATGTTAACTCCCACAAAAGGTTCATAGAGCTATTGTTCTTGGGGGTTTTCAAGTAGTTGTTCGTGCTTGTCCTCATACAATTACAAATATTTTCACTATATTGTTCAAACATTGACAAAAATGATTCCACATGCTTCCAGGCAGCAGTTTTATAAATACTAAGGTGTATAAACCTGTAAATTTGTAAGGATAGGTTACAAGCATACCATGATTCAATTTGGGACCACCCATATAGTTTAAACGAATTCAAAAGAGATAAAGTCAAGGGCATCAACCACAAAGACAAGAGTTTTTGGGAATATTTGTTCATAGAGTAAAAACTCCAAAGTGGTTTGTTCAGATGGTGATTGTTCATAGTTTGGTTTTTGTTCAGAAGCCAGAGTTCTGCATATTCCTTGTCCTTGAATTCCTTGTTGATATACTTGGGAGTTGTGGGCCAAAAGATTAAATCTTGGGAGCACAAATGACAAGTATAACAAGTATTAGTAAAGTTGTAGTAGATATAACTTTGTAGGGAGAGATAACTAAACAAAGGATAGTTAAATCTTGAATCAATTGATCTGTTATCAAAGTTCTATTGTTCAAGAAGACAGTGCCTCACAGCTAGGTAGAAGGAAGCAAAACTCAACAAGGCCTTAGGGAAACCAAAGTCCAAACACTTATGGTGAGGAAAGCAGATCATAAAAGTAATCTGCATTGTTCTATGATAACACAATGAGTGGAAGACACAAACCCACTCCAAGTTATCAATGTTAGTATTCATCATGTTGCAGTGAGGTGAACCTACAAGCATACTAAAAGTATACAAGTCCATAAATATGTTGTGAAGGATATCAGACAGCGACCCAAGTCTAAGCTTAAGGTAGCATAAATCCAAATCATCGTAGTCAAGCTGGTAGATCAGAGAATCATTCCGAATTTTCACATGGTAAAGCAGCAAGGGACACATACATAACCAATCAAATTCATGTATAGTCAAAGATAGAGTTCCGATTCCTCGTCACAACATTGCTCATGTTTGCATATTCATTATTGAAAAACTCAACACACATCAAGTGACAAAACATGTGCAGATTAGTCATATTTCTGTGTAAACAGGTATCGATAAGGTTTCTGGATAAGGCATAAAAAACCTTGAGGAGGAACGATAGATAATCTTGGACATATATCCAATGAGTAGGCACATTTGTTTCAAAAAGAGCAAAGATAGTGTTTAAAACACTCAAAATGTTTAGTGAAAGGTTGTTCTCTGAGTTAAAACTCCACACTAATTTGTTCAAGAGTTGGGGTTTCAGTTTTCGTATTGTATCTCTCTACCTCCTTGTATAATTTTCCTGGCTTTTACCACCATTGTTAATGATCAAATAGAGCCACGGAATCCATTCCAAAATTTTCGGGGACAAAATTTCATTCCAGATCAAATTGCAGGTCAGGTTATCCTTCCCAAATTCAGAGGAAGGGCCAGCAAAGGTGCCACACTGAAGAGGTATGTCACAGATCCACATCAAAGAACAAGGGATCAACAAAGAGTCAATGACATCAGGATACAGATAGTAGTTGGTCACTTTGAAAAAGTAAAAGGAAATACCCACAGAGTCTTGCATAAAGTCACAACAATACCAAGATACCAAATAGATCAAAATACTCGGTAAACACAAGTCAGAGAGAAGAAGCAGAGAGCTAGAGTAAGCACAACAACACATGGATCTTCTTGAATGATGGTTCGCGGGGTGAAACACCTGAAGATATCCAAGGTAGCGATGTTCACCATCAACTACCCACCCGCACCGCAACCCGCTTTGTGATCTGGGGACGGACATCCAGAGAAGGGGGGCATTCCCTTGAGCCAACACCTTCCTTGCAGCAACAGAGGGCGTGTACATCAAGGAGTACTTGGAGTTACCATTCTTCGCATCAAGGGCGCCATATCCTTCATCATCTTCAGACGAACTCTCCAGGGGACCCGGATCCCAAATTGGGACTAAGAAGCAACCTCTAAAGTGAATCGAAGAGTGGAGCAATGCCGAAAAGAGCCACAGATTGATGATTAGGGTGAGGAAGCCACAAAACTCGTTTCTAACGCAGGGAAGGTTGAGTATACCCCCAAAACCGGCCCAAGTTTTTGTCTCTCTCTCAGAGAGGCCAAGACTAGTAGTGATCTGGAGATCTTTAGAGTCGAAGGTGACATATTGATCAAATAATTCGTAGTCAGGCTTGAGATGGACAAGAAGGGTGTAGCAAAAGAGTTCATAGATCGGCGGTGGCAAATCAAAAGTTAGGGTTTCAGGGGGTGGGTTTTGTGTAGAGAAAGGGAGCGTTTTAGGTTTCGTATTAATGTTTTGAAAGTTTTTCTCTGCATAATTTTTGAGAAATTGATTACGTGTGAACGGGTTTTTCTATGTGAACGTGTGTACAAATATTTTTAAGAAAATATATGGTAGAAATATATTTTTTTGGGTTGAGTGGTACAAATATTAATTTTTTTTGGTTGAGTGGTACAAATATTTCTTTATCAAAACAAATAACGACACTTCAATATTTTATCCGAATAATACGTGTTTTACGAACAAAATTAAACTCACACACTTAAGAATTATGTGAATAGGAGTTACACAATTATGTTCAAGGGACTTATGATAGGACAAAAACATACCCACAAGCGTATGGGTTCAGTTGTAGCTTTTCAAGTGTCGTTCCCAACAAGGACTATGTAGTATCTGTTGTAAACTTAAACATGATAGCCCTTCGGATCTATGGAAGCCTCTGTGCAAGAATTGCTCTTGTTGTGGACGAAAATGGCAATTCTCCAAGGATGAAGAACTAGGGCACTTTCGGCACTTTTAGGGTTTTTGGGGGACGATGATGGAACGATCGGTTGGTGGGTGATTTGTGAGGGATAAGCACTCTCCTAGGTCTAGATATCACGCACTAAACCAAGGGAAAGTGACCAAGAGAAATCAGAGATACTACACACTCAAATCTCTCAAGGGAAAGCACTTGATCTTACGCACAAGTGTTGAACAAAGGGAAAAAGCTTTGAACTGAAAATATTCCTGATTTCAATCTGATTCAACCTCCCAACACAAATGAAACAAGTTTGCCTAAGTAACCTAGCATTCGGTTACTAAAGAAATTAAAAGAAAATACTAAAATTAACCTAATAAAGGCTAATTACGTGCCCACTAACCTAAACACACTTAATGGGCATTTTTAGGGATTTAAAATAAAGTCTAAAAATGTCTTAAGCTGCAAGATTAAACCGGAAATATCATCGGAAATCATTTGAGCTTCATTAGGGAATTTAACCCGGACGTGGTCGCCGGCGCCGAGAAATCCGGAGAGGTCTCCAAGCATAGGACCAGGTTGGGCTCGGTTTGGCTCGGCACTCCGTGAGCCATCAGACCTCCCTTGAGATGGTGGTGCAATAGACGAGCTCAGGCCCGGGTGATTATGCCAGGTGCGAGCTCGTGCCTTCGCTCCTCCTCACGTGCGGCCGCAATTCTAGGGCTTGACCTGGGGCTCGGCAAAGGTTGCCTTGGCTCTGCACTTTGGGCTCCATTGGTCTGGGGTGACTCCATGGAAGTTGTGGGTGCCTTGGTGGCCGAAGGAACTGGTGGTTTGCCGAGAGGAGTCTCCATGTGGCTTGGCGGAGAGTTAGGGTTTGCCGGTGAAGGATTAGGGTTTGTGCTTGCCTCGGTCTCCACCAGTGGCCTTGGCTCCTCTTGAATGATAGGCACCTCGCTGGCCATTTGCATAGTCATATCATCCTCCCTCTCTTGAAAGGGATTCGACCTCGAATCCGGCTCGTCAAGGTTTTGATCATCATCCACAATGTAAGGCATCAAATCGGCGACGTTGAAAACATCATGTGTGCCATAAGAGGATGGCAGCTCCAGCTTGTAAGCATTGTCGTTGATCCTCTCAAGGACTTGAAAAGGACCATCTCCTCTTGGTTTGAGCTTGGAGTTGCAGAGAGTGGGGAAGCGCTCCTTCCTTAGGTACACCCAAACTAGCTCACCCGGTTCAAAGAGCACTTCTCTTCGTCCTTTGTTGGCGTTCTTCTTGTATTGCTCATTTCTCCTCTCAATTTGAAGCCTTGTGTCCTCATTCAACGTCTTGATTCTATCAGCCTCATCCGACCCTTCTTGGCTTTCCCTCTCCTTGATAGTGTACGGCAACAACTCTAAGGGTGTAATGGGGTTGCGCCCATACACGACCTCGAAGGGTGTCTTCTTGGTTGTCGCATGGACTGCCCTATTGTAAGCAAACTCAATGAAGGGCAAGCTATCTTCCCACCTATGCAAGTTAGTCCTCAAAATAGTTCTAAGTAAAGCACCAAGTGTTCGATTGACTACCTCGGTTTGTCCATCCGTTTGAGGATGACAAGTGGTGGAAAAGAGTAGTTTAGTACCCATCTTGGCCCATAAGGTCTTCCAAAAGTAGCTCAAGAATTTCACATCCCTATCCGAAACAATGGACCTAGGAACTCCATGTAATCTCACAATATGATCAAAGAAAAGGTTAGCAATATGAGATGCATCATCGGTCTTATGGCATGCAATGAAGTGTGCCATTTTGGAGAACCGGTCCACTACTACAAAGATGGAGTCTCTCCCTCTCTTAGACCTTGGTAATCCCAAAACAAAGTCCATGGAGATGTCTTCCCAAGGATGTTTGGGGATAGGTAAGGGAGTATAGAGACCATGAGGTTGCATCTTTGCTTTGGCACGTGCACAAGTCGTACAAGAGGCGCAATGCTTCTCTACGGCCTTGAGCATATGTGGCCAATAAAAATGCTCCCTCAACACATGTAAGGTTTTAAGGACACCAAAATGTCCCATCAACCCTCCTCCATGAGCTTCTTGCACTAATGTGGGTCGAAGAGAACCCTTAGGGATACACAACTTTTGACCCTTGAATAAGAACCCTTCATGCAAGTAGAATTGGTCCTTACTTCCATGAGACTTACATGCAGCATATATATCACAAAAATCAGAATAATGTGCATATAAATCCTTCATGAAAGTGAACCTAAGCAACTTGGCATCTAAGATAGTCAAGAGTGTGTACCTCCTAGATAGTGCATCCGCCACTACATTGTCCTTTCCCTTCTTGTGTTTTATGACATAAGGGAAAGACTCAATGAACCCCACCCACTTGGCATGTCTTTTGTTGAGCTTGTTTTGCCCTTTTAAATATTTCAATGCCTCGTGGTCGGAGTGTATGACAAATTATTTTGGTAGCAAATAGTGTTGCCACACTTGTAGTACACGTACAAGTGCCAAAAGCTCTTTGTCATACGTGGGGTAATTCAGCTCGGCTCCCCCTAATTTCTCACTAAAATAAGCTATAGGTTTGCCCTCTTGCATAAGGACACCCCCAAGGCCTATTCCTGAAGCATCACATTCTATCTCAAAAGTTTTGGCAAAGTTTGGCAAAGATAGAAGTGGTGCTTGAGTGAGCTTGGCTTTAAGGCTAGTAAAGGCCGCCTCTTGCTTGGTGCCCCATTGGAACACCACGCCCTTCTTTGTGAGCTCGGTGAGGGGAGTAGCCAATGTGCTAAAATCCCTCACAAAGCGGCGGTAAAAGCCAGCCAAACCAAGGAAACTACGGACTTGAGTCATAGTTGTAGGTGTTGGCCATTCGTGAATAGCCTTCACCTTCTCTTCGTCCACTCTCAATCCGTCTTTGCACACCACAAACCCAAGAAATACCACATGATCTGAATAGAAGTGGCACTTCTTGAAGTTGGCATACAAGTTCTCCTCCCTAAGAACCTCAAGAACATGTCTAAGGTGCTCAATATGATCCTCAAGATTATGGCTATACACAAGGATGTCATCAAAGTATACAACCACAAACTTGCCAAGAAATGACCTCAAGACATGGTTCATGAGTCTCATGAATGTACTAGGGGCATTTGTCAACCCAAAAGGCATTACCAACCATTCATACAGCCCATATTTAGTTTTGAAGGCCGTTTTCCATTCATCGCCCTCTTTCATGCGAATTTGGTGGTAACCACTTTTGAGGTCGATTTTGGAGAAAACACTGGCCCCACGCAACTCGTCAAGCATGTCATCTAGCCTAGGGATAGGATGTCGGTACTTGATAGTGATGTTGTTAATTGCTCGGCAATCAACACACATTCTCCAAGTACCATCCTTCTTAGGAGCTAAGATGACGGGAACCGCGCAAGGGCTAAGGCTCTCTCGAACACAACCCTTGCTAAGCAATTCATCTACTTGACGTTGGAGCTCTTTTGTCTCCTCAGGATTAACCCTATAAGCAGCCCGGTTTGGTAGTGTTGCCCCCGGTATGAAATCAATTTGATGCTCAATACCTCTTACCGGTGGCAACCCACTTGGCACTTCCTCTTGAAAGAGATCTTCAAACTCCATCAAGAGGTGAGTGATGGGCGTAGGGAGTTCTCCAAGGTCAGCCAAGGTGAGTAAGCTATCTCTTGGTATGAGCAAAAGACATTGCTCACCTTGCTTGACTACTTGAACAACCTCCTTAGGCTTAGCCAAAAGCATATGATTGGGAACTCCTCCTTTGTTCCCAATTGCCAACTTCTTGCATGGCTTTGGCTCGGCCTTTTGTTGGGCTCTCCTTTGCTCTTGAGCCAAATGATCGGCCATGATCTCATGAGGTGACAAAGGGTGTAAAGTAATTATCTTACCATTCATGATAAAAGAATACTCATTTGTCACTCCATGATGAATCACGCCTCTATCAAATTGCCATGGCCTCCCTAGAAGGAGATGGCATGCGGTCATGGGAAGTAAATCACACACAACCTCATCCTCATATCCCCCTATGGTAAACTGAATTGTGACTTGCTCCTTGACCTTAAGAGGAGGGTTGGAGTTCAACCAACAAAGTGTATAGGGCTGTGGATGGGGAGTAGTAGCTAGGTGAAACCTTTCTACTACTTCTTGGTCAAGTATGTTACAACATGACCCTCCATCCACTATCACACTATATACTTTCCCCTTAATAGTGCACCTAATGTGGAAGATAATCTCCCTTTGACTAGGTACACTTGGAACATCCGAGGTAATCAAAACCTTCTTGGTCACCAAACATTCACCTTGGGTAGCCACAACCTGCAATTTCTCTACAAGGTAAGGGGAAGAGAGTGTAGAAGTCAAACCGAGTTCTCCCCTTGAAGTGCTCACATTCGGTGGGGATTGGGACACCTCTTGAGATTGGCTCGGTGATGGGTCGTGAGCAAGATCCCACTTCTCCTCCATGACCTTCATGAAGGCAGCCTTCTCATCTCGAATGGTTTTCAAGAGTTGTCGAGTTCGCTCCTCGGCTTGGCGACCTTGATCTTCGGCTTCCTTCTTGGCGGATTGTATTGCCAATAGTAGTGTTTTGAAGGTGATCGCCAAAGCCATGTCCTTGTCCTTGGATCTCGACATAGTGTCCTACACAAAGAAAACCCAAGCACAACAGCCCACAAGAAAGAAGACAACAAGTGATACCCTAGCTAGTAAGCAAGCTACAAAATTCAGTTTTAAACCAAAGAAAATTCGTAACTTTACTAGATCAAAACTTGGTTAAGGTAGGGCTGTCTAGATGCTCAAATTGACTCCAAAGACAAGATAAAATTGCACCACAACTTTAAGTTAATCCCTGTGCTAAGTCCACAACTTTCACAACACAAATGCAAGTACTTAGCCTCTGAAATTCCTTTACACAAGTTGAGTGACAATTCTGGCCGAATAACAACAATGAGGAGCTTCACAATATATCAAACGAAAGGAAAATTCAACACAAGATATCAAGCTTTGAACAACCACTTTTCCAAGCCAAGTCTTTTTCTTTGTTGTTTTAATGGCTTGACTCTTCCGGTTTTTGTTTTTCTCTTGATTTTCGTCACTTTTTTTTTTTAGAACACTAGAACAACTTAATAAACTGAAAATACATAATTGATGGTCGGAATCAACACTTAGGAAATTCAAGACTTTTCCTACGCAAGAATGAAGATCGGTTGCTTCGGTTTGCACAAGAATAACCCTAGGTTGATTAAATGCCAAATACAAATATAAAAGACTCAAAATTACTTAGACTAAATGCACTAATTAGGGCACGGCTGGTTGATGCAAATTGAAAGCCGAAATTTAAATTTCAAACGCATGTAACAAATGCAACAACAAACCCTAAAATCTAGGAAGAAAATACTAACAACTCCCCCTAATGATGCACGGTTGTTTAGACTCTAAACAAACTGCAAAATCTCACCCTTCCTCCCTTCAATGCAGACTCAAGACACGGACACACACAAAAAAGGAAGAAAGACACAAGAAATCCTACGAACTCTAGAGATGCAACAATGCAAGGCACGAAAAGGGAGAGCAAGTAAACTTCCGATTTTTCTATAGATTTAAGGCCAAATTTAGAGCAAATACTTACGTAGCTCTGATACCAAATGATAGCCCTTCGGATCTATGGAAGCCTCTGTGCAAGAATTGCTCTTGTTGTGGACGAAAATGGCAATTCTCCAAGGATGAAGAACTAGGGCACTTTCGGCACTTTTAGGGTTTTTGGGGGACGACGATGGAACGATCGGTTGGTGGGTGATTTGTGAGGGATAAGCACTCTCCTAGGTCTAGATATCACGCACTAAACCAAGGGAAAGTGACCAAGAGAAACCGGAGATACTACACACTCAAATCTCTCAAGGGAAAGCACTTGATCTTACGCACAAGTGTTGAATAAAGGGAAAAAGCTTTGAACTGAAAATATTCCTGATTTCAATCTGATTCAACCTCCCAACACAAATGAAACAAGTTTGCCTAAGTAACCTAGCATTCGGTTACTAAAGAAACTAAAAGAAAATACTAAAATTAACCTAATAAAGGCTAATTACGTGCCCACTAACCTAAACACAGTTAATGGGCATTTTTAGGGAATTTAAATAAAGTCTATAAATGTCTTAAACTGCAAGATTAAACCAGAAATATCATCGGAAATCATTTGAGCTTCATTAGGGCATTTAACCCGGACGTGGTCGCCGGCGCCGAGAAATCCGGAGAGGTCTCCAAGCATAGGACCAGGTTGGGCTCGGTTTGGCTCGGCACTCTGTGAGCCATCAGACCTCCCTTGAGCTGGTGGTGCAGTAGACGAGCTCGGGCCCGGGTGATTGTGCCAGGTGCGAGCTCGTGCCTTCACTCCTCCTCACGTGCGGCCGCAATTCTATGGCTTGACCTGGGGCTCGGCAAATGTTGCCTTGGCTCGGAACTTTGGGCTCCATTGGTCTGGGGTGACTCCATGGAAGTTATGGGTGCCTTGGTGGCCGAAGGAACTGGTGGTTTGCCGAGAGGAGTCTCCATGTGGCTTGGCGGAGAGTTAGGGTTTGCCGGCGAAGGATTAGGGTTTGTGATTGCCTCAGTCTCCACCAGTGGCCTTGGCTCCTCTTGAATGATAGGCACCTTGCTGGCCATTTGCATAGTCATATCAAAACAGGTAAGCTAAGCCGTAAGAAAAGAAGATTCGTTCATCTAATAACTAAGGAAATAAGAAAACAAGAAACATAATTGCAAAAGATGGTTGTAAACAATTAGGGAGAAGATCCTAGGTCCAAGGATCCCCACAACAATGTCTTGGTAAACTTACAGATATTGTATGAAATTAGTTTGAACTTGTCTGAAGATAAGCTATCTAAAGTCTCTACTAATTCTTTTCAGACGATAGCAGATGTGCCTAACTTATAACTAACAATCGCTGTCACGCAGAGCTAATCAAATCTAGACCCTTTGGGCACTTAGAATCTAGGATCAAACTGGGTTAACATTCGATGTCGCACTCCGCTAAGTCCAGGCAAACCTAGGGTTTCTATGATAGCTTAGGATTCCACAAGAGTAGTTAGTTGTCACACAAATAACACTCATGTTCAATACCTAGTAATCTGATAAAGTAATCTCCTTTCAGACTCATACTCTATATGAGTTATCTATTAAGGTTATCTCCTTTCAGACTCAAACCTAATAGACACCTAATCAACATTCATCAATTGCATTCAGAACTCTAGGATTGAATCAAACAAGGTTTCAGATTTCAATTCAGCCAAACATCATGTACACGTCTACCAATCCATTGTTGAGATCACCCCAACCCTAGAATTAAGATATTTAGCCAGACATGCTTGGAGAAACAATCAAAAACATCATTGGAACAATAGAAATCATTCAACTAGATTAGAAGAAGAAAAATACTTGATCAAATCTAGGGAAACAATCTCCAATCTTCAGAAATCTTCAAAGAAACTCCAAAACACAACTAGGGCTAGAGAGTGTGGCAAAAAGTGGCAGAAGAGACGTGCCAAAAAAACCCTAGAAAGTATTTATACGTCCATGCCTCATATTGTACCTCCTTTGCCCGCTAAAGTACCTGAAAACATGCAAAGACTCGTGTAGACCTCTAAACTAAAGAAATTGATGCAACTAGATAAAAATGCAAGATAATAAACGTGGAAATGCCTAAACTATAGCCTAAATACATGTCCTAAATATGTATAAAATGGATGTCATCAAATTCCCCCAAGCTTAACCCTTGCTTGTCCTCAAGTAAGTACACAATCTATAAATCCACAAAACGTGTCAATGTTGTTTTTACCCAAAAGACAAGTGAACAATGATCATGAGAGTCCAAACATAAGACAAGTGCAGTCATAGCATGCTTTGCAACCAATGATAGAGATGTAGATAGTTCCTCTACTCCAAACCTCACAAGGATAAAGAAATGAAGTCACTCCACTCATGTGTTTAGGTTTGTGTTTCGCTCAATTCTCTACTTTGAATGCTAAACTACCATAGGCTTGCAACAATGTCCTAAATCTCCACTACAGAAGACCATGTACATAACAAAAATCATGAGGAATTTACAGGGTTGTAATGGGGCCAAGGTATAGGATTAAGGTAAGGATATATTTAGGCCATGTGGTGCTAAATCCGGGGAAGAGAATTACCAGGACGACACCAAGCTTGTAACGATCCTTCACATCCAATTTTATTCTTCAAACCCATACAACAAAACCCTTTTGATGCTAAATTGTCTCATTTCCTTGCTTTGTTTGCTTATTCTTCCTTGCTTTTATTTTACTTTTACTTTTTTCTTTTTTCTTTTTTTGTGTGTTTTTTTAGCAAGGAAGAAAAAATGGAAAAAGAAAGAAGAGCATTACAAGGCTTAGTCATATCCAACCACTAACATACGCAACCTCCCCCAAGCTTGGCTCAAGTCCACACTAGCAAAACAAATCAGCTATCCTATTCCCCGGATGGGTAGGAAGAATAAGTAGGCTCGGTATGCTTTTGTGAAGCTTCCAAAGAGAAAGGTAATTAAGGCACAAAGGGACTCCAAGCAGAGGAAAACATATATAGGGTGGCCAAGGATAAGGGGTTAAAATGAAATAGTGCCTCAATCATATTAATGTCATGTACATAAATCATAAATGCAGCCTTGAAAAAGATATTAATGCAAGTTATGGAGTTAGCAACCAGAGAGAGATTCACACACATAGAGAAAAAGAGAGGACTTGCACATAAATAGTCCTAAAAGGCCAAAATATCATCGGCGTTTTGTCTAGAGTATCGGTCCTAACACATCCCAATCAAAGATCACATGTTCAGGCCAATTGTCTAAAGTTCAAACCCTCATAGTCATGCTCATAATGCAATTGCAATATCAACAACCAAAACATATTAAGAGGATTCATAACTCATGCATTACAAGCAAAACATCCAGAGGGAATCAAGCAAAAATGGTCAAAACCAACATCCATAATGCAATGCATGGAAACAAGTTCATAATGATGAAAAAAAATGCAAAGACAACTAAATCTAGGATGAACTAAGATGATCATGCAAGTCTACATGTGAATTGCTCCCCCAAGCTAAACCCTATATTGTCCCAATGTAGAAAAAGAACAAAAGAATAGGAAACTCACATCTAGAGTCTTGGGTTGCCTCCCAAGCAGCGCTTCTTTTTGGTCAATAGCTTGACCTCCCACCACTTTCAAGTACTCGAATCGGGATGGTCGATGGTACCCTGCTTGATCGGATCAGGCATGACAACAGGCTTCAGTCGATGACTTTGCACTTTGAACTTTCTTGAGTTTTTATGCCATAACTCAACCGTCCCACCTCTTAGAACTCGAGTCACCCTATATGGTCTAGCCCATCTTGTTCCTTTAGTTCCTGGAAACATGGAAGATTTCTCATGAAGTAACAAAACTGTATTTCCACACTTGAACTCAACCTTTGTTCTGGCTTTCTTCCTTGTCTTGGGAGTTTGCCTTTTCATTTCTTTAGCAGTTTCACCATCATCCGGGTCCGGATCTCCCAAAGACAAATCCAGCAAACAAGCAATGTCAGATATGATCTCATCTTGCCCGGGATCAACCTCAATCTTACAGCAGTAACCTGTGATATGAGCTGGTGGAGTGTCTTTGTATATCTCAAGGAAGTAATCCTTGAAATATTTATACTCAATCTTTTCTTCCCCTATTGTGAATGAAAGCTTCCCATTCTTGACATAAATATTAGCCTCAACAGTGGCTAAAAACGGTCTCCTAAGGATGATGAGAGTTTTATCACTAACCTCTATGTCAAGTATCACAAAATCTCATGGTATGAAGAACTTTCTCACTTTCACATGGACATTTTCTATTATGCCAACATGATGAGTAACAGACCTATCAGCCATAAGGATACACATCTTGGATGGAATAGGCTCACCCAATTTCAGTTCTTTGCAGATTGACAAAGGCATAACATTGACACTAGACCCGAGATCACAAAGACAGTTATAAGTCAGATTGCCAAAATATGCAGGGATAAAAAATTCACTCGGATCTTGTAGTTTCTTTGGCATCTTCTCAGCATAATCCATTGTCAGGGCCACAGTCTCATAGTCCTCCAACCTTCTCTTCTTGATCAGAATCTCTTTCAGGAACTTAGCATACGCATGCATTTTTGTGAGGACATCTGTGAAAGGTATGTCAACATACAACTTCTTCATCATCTTCTTAAACTTCACAAATTGGTGTTGTAGCTATATCTGAATCCTTCTCTGAGGAAAAGGCAGAGGTGGCTTGTATGGCGGTGGAGCAACATACTTGGGTTCTTCTTCTTGTGGCTTCTTCCAAGGCTCATTTGTCTCTTCTTTTTCTCTTGGACTGTTCTCCTCCAACTATTTTTATTTACTCAAAGAGACAGCCTTGCAATGCTCCCTAGGGTTGACTTCAGGTTGATCAGGAAGTTGACCAGCAGGCCTAGGAACATCCATAGCAATTTGGGCCAACTGACTCTCCAATTGGTCCATCCTCTTAGGCAAGCTCTCAAAGTTGGCAGCCATCTTAGATAGGGCTTCCAACTGAGAAGCCATGGTCCCCTGAATCTTAGCCATTTCCCTCAACCTAGACTCAAGTGCGGAGTTATCAAAAGTTTGAGCAGGTGCTTGATTTTACAGTTGAGAGACTCTCGGTTGGAACCCAGGAGGTGGTCTTTGCTGAGCATCATCATTCTTGTAGGAGAAGTTTGGATGATTCATCCACCCATGATTATAGGTATTGGAATACGGATCATTCCTAGGGTCTCTGTTGAGGTTATTCATGTAGTTCACTTCTCCCTGAGACTCGTTCTGGGAAGCGAAGAGTTGACAAGATGATATAGTATGGTCATCCTCTCCACAAATTTGACAGGCTACACCAGAAATAGCCTGTGTGGATTGTCCTGCACCTTGCGCCTGCGACTTTTACACTAATAGATTCAGCCTCTTGATCTCTTGTGCCATAGCATCTATTTGAACATGTTGGTGGGTTTCATAATTAACCTCATACATCCCTGCAAGCTTCTTGGAACTTGAAGTAGATCACGGATCACTGTAATAGTGAGAGTTTTGAGCACTATTTGAACATGTTGGTGGGTTTCATAATTAACCTCATACATCCCATCAACCTCCATACTCATGATTCTTCCACCCGCTGAAGCATCAATGATTAACCTGGTAGAATTGTCAACAGCGTTGTAGAAGACATGCAACAGTGTCCACTTTTGTTGCCCATGATGGGGGCACAAGTTCATCAATTCCTTGAATGTTTCCCACCCTTCATAAAGAGACTCTTCATCTTTCATCTTGAAAGCAAGAATCTGATTCCTCATCTCAGCAGTCTTCTTTGGTGGATAGTATTTGTTGAGGAATGCCTTTGTTAACTCATCCCAAGTTGTTATCGAGCCAAAAGGTAGGGCCTTGAACCAAGCTTTGGCCCTGTCCCGCATAGAGAATGAGAAGGCTCGCATGAAAAGTGCATCTTGGGACACTTCATGGATCTTCACTGTATCCATCACCTCAATAAAGGTAGCCAAATGTTGGTGTGGGTTCTCAGAAGGTAGACCTCCAAACTGATTCTGCTGAACAATGTTGAGCAGTGAAGGTTTGAGCTCGAAGTTACGAGCTTGCACAGGAGGTCGGACCACACCAGAAATAGGACCAAGGTGATTTGGCATCACATAATCACCAAGCGTCATACGTGGTTCTTGAACTTCCAGAGCATGATCTTGTTCCACTTTGTTGTCACCCATTGCTTGTTCTCTGGCTTCGCGTTATTTTCTTCTTCTAGTGCGAAAAGTACGCTCAATTCGGGATCGTAGTCGTTGAGATTACCATCGCTCAGGGCTCTTCGCATCTACAAAAAACAAGTCTGAAAGCAAAGCAATGAAAAACAAGATCAAAAATAAAACAAAGACCTAGTCGAACCAGCTGTAGGAAAACAAATGTTACTAGCAATAGTCCCCGGCAACGGCGCAAAAAACTTGATAGGACAAAAACCTACCCACAAACATATGGGTTCAGTTGTAGCTTTTCAAGTGTCATTCCCAACGAGGACTATGTAGTACCTTTTGTAAACTTAAACTGGTAAGCTAAGCCGTAAGAAAGGAAGATTCGTTTGTCTAATAACTAAGGAAATAAGAAAACAAGAAACAGAATTGCAAAAGATGGTTGTAAACAATTAGGGAGAAGATCCTAGGTTCAGGGATCCCCACAACAATGTCTTGGTAAACTTACAGATATCTTCCTGAATTAGTCTGAAGCTAAGCTATCTAAAGTCTCTACTAACTCCATTCAGACGATTTCAGATGTGCATAAATTATAACTAACAATCGCTGTCGCGCAGAGCTAATCAAATCTAGACCCTTTAGGCACTTAGAATCTAGGATCAAACTAGGTTAACATTCATTGTCGCGCTCCACTAAGTCCAGGCAAACCTAGGGTTTTTATGATAGCTTAGGATTCCACAAGAGTAGTTAGGTTGTTGTCGCACAAATAACACTCAGGTTCAATACCTAGTAATCTGATAAAGTAATGTCCTTTCAGACTCATACCCTATCTGAGTTATCGATTAAGGTTATCTCCTTTCAGACTCAAACCTAATAGAAACCTAATCAACATTCATCAATTGCATTAAGAACTCTAGGATTCAATCAGACAAGGTTCCAAATTTCAATTCAGGCAAACATCATGTACAAGTCTACCAATCCATTGTTGGGATCACCCCAACCCTAGAATTAAGATATTTTTCCAAACATGCTTGGAGAAACAATCAAAAACATCATTTGAACAATAGAAATCATTCAACTAGATTAGAAGAAGAAAAATACTTGATCAAATCCAGGGAAACAATCTCCAATCTTCAGAAATCTTCAAAGAAACTCCAAAACACAACTAGGGCTAGAGAGAGTGGCAAAAAGTGGTAGAAGAGACGTGCCAAAAAAACCCTAGAAAGCATTTATACTGTCCTAAAATAAAAGGGGTCGAAAAACTAACGTTTCGGGTCCGCAGAAGAAGCACACGGTTTGTGATAAAACCCGCACGGTTTGTCACAAACCGTGCAAGTTTACAGAACGCAAGGAGAAGGTGGCACGGTTTGTCACAAACCATGCCTCTTTACAGAATGCGTTCTCCTTTGTTCTAGAGGCCCACACGGTTAGCAGCACCCGCACGGTTTGTCGCAAATCGTGCAGAACTGCGACACGATTTTGTAATCGTCATAACTTTTGATTCCATGGTTCACACGCACTTAAATTTGGAGGAGTTGTATTTGACATCATGATATTTAAGCTGGATTTGGAATCACTCAATTCGGAGTTACGTAGCAAAAGTTATGCTTCTTCAAAGACGGGACATAAAACATAGATCTCTTGCGCGTCAAGGCGAGTTCTTTGTCGTCGTTCGTCTTTGTGTTCGACCGTGCACATCTCCTATGACGTCCATGCCTCATAATGCACCTCCTTTTCCCGCTAAAGTACCTGAAAACATGCAAAGACTCGTGTAGACCTCTAAACTAAAGAAATTGATGCAACTAACTAAAAATGCAAGATAATAAACGTGGAAATGCCTAAACTATAGTCTAAATGCATGTCCTAAATATGTATAAAATGGATGTCATCAAATTATACTAAAATGTGATCAGAGCTATAATGAAATATGCATCGGAGTTATATTCGAAATTTGTATTTTTTTAAAAACTATGTGCATCAAAATATAAGATTATGTGCAGCAGAGTTATAGCAAATGTGAATTAAGGTCCATGAATATGTGCATCAAAGGTTTGATATAATGTACATTATGTTTTAATATGCATTTCGATTGTAATGTGCATTAGTGCATAAGAATATATATATATATATGTGCATTAGTATTATAATAAAATGTGCATCAACACATGGATCTAGCTACTTGGTGTGCGAATAATTTCTAAGAAATGCGAGCCAACTCTCATGCCTTAATCTTGCGACGGGGAGACTGTAGCGGGTGCTAGAATGTGAGACTCGAGCCATATGAACCAAGACTTGGTTGGCCAAGGTAGAATGATCTCTGGAGTTCTACGAGGATGTGGAGGACCAAAAAATACGTGTGCTCGTGAAACTTCAAGGATGGTCCTTGATGGCCCTGCACGAATGAAATGTCTATAATTTGGGGCCCTTGTCGTCATGCTCATTAGGGAGCCATCATTATCTTATTTTGTATTTTGATCCTATCTTATCACACAAAATAAACAAATAAGAAGAATAAATTTACAGATGCGATTTTGATTACATAAGGGAGATACATTAGAAATGACGGAGCATTTATCATTTTTGGATGAAGGGTATCTATGGTTCACATTTGAAGAGGAAAAATAGGAGCACATTGGCTTCTTTTCATTTATAGTGGCAATATTGTAATTACCAACAAAAGAAATGCCTATTTTAATTTTCAAAAAAGAATGTCATCTCCTCCTCCATCTCAGCGAATGTGCGAAGAGTTTAGCCCATGTTCACTCCACAAAGACAAAGCCCTAAAAATCTTCACTCCATCTTCTTTATCGTTCGCTCAATGGAAGCTATTAAGTTTGGTTTATGCAGCCACAATCGAAGATTGAATCGTGTTCTTTCACCCACAAGCTTGAATTGCGTTCACACAATCTTGTTCGCTCATAGCACAAATGATATTCGACAAGATTTGTTCTCCATTCACACCATGGAAAGCAATGAGGACCGTTCATCAAAGAGCGGTTCACAACAAGGTGAAAAACTATCTCATTCTTTCTCTTGTGTCTCCAATTTTTAACTGTTTCAAATTCTAGGGTTCACAAAAAGACAAACAAACGCCAACAAATATCATTTCCAATTTCGTTTTGGATGTACATTATTTGTTTATTTGTCCACATAGTAGTTTACTTGCTAGTGATTTGAAGCAAAAATACATTTTCTAGGATTTGGAATAGTCAAACTCTAGAATTCATAAAAAAAACATATTTTATAGGTTTTGGGTGTGTTATGTAAATATGTTCATATTGTAGATAGTGTTGATAAGGTAGTTCATAAGGATGATTAAGTAATAAGTGATTTAGTCATTTATGTTTTGGGTGTGTTATGTAAAAATGTTGATATTATAATGACTGATTGGTCATTTCTGTTTGAACTCATCTAGTAAACCATATGTTTAATTTGCTTGAGCCTAGATGACAAACTCTATCTCACAAAGGTTCTTCAGTTTTCTATTTACATGCAGGTTCATAACTGTGTATGTTCATGTTTAGTACCTTAGTGTTCATGTTTAGTACCTTAGTGTTCATGTTTGATACCTTAATTTTCATGTATAATTCTATAGTGTACATGTATTAACTGCAAAGGAAGAGAGTCTCATCCAGTAAACCATATGTTGATATTATAATTACTGATAGAGTTTGTCATCTAGGCTCAAGAAAATTAAACATATGGTTTAGTGGATGAGTTAAAACAATATAATACGACATTTATTTGTGTATAGATGTAGAAGAAAGTGATGATGATGAAATGTCTAGAGAGGAAGGTTCCAATTATGCTTAACAAGGTGATGACAACAACGGAGAAAGTGGTGACAAAGTCTTAGAGGACGAGATGAATGAAAATAGGGAAAATGTTCTCGACAATGTAATGTTGTAAAAGGGAAAGCATGGTAAACTAATGAAGTTGGTAATTAGTGGAAGTTGATGCTTGTTGGGAGTTTACTATTTGTTTTTGTCATTTGTTTAATGTTGAAAAAGGTATCGATGATGAGATCCTAAAGAAGCCATGCCAATCCCTTCAAGTACAAAGGCCACGTCCATCAAGGAAAAGGCTCAAAGCATGAGAATTTTCGGATTTTCATGTTCTGTCACATTTGGAAAATGGTCATAACTTTGGCTACAAAATTGATCTTGTGCTGATTCAAAATGATTATGAAATATGACTCAGAGATTTACAAATTCGTAGTTTACGTCGAGTTGAAACTCTAATGAGAGAATGGTCAAAATGGGTTTTAGTTAGTGAAGTACAGATTCCTACGGGAATTAATGTGTTTTCTCAATTAGCTTATCTTATCTTATATCTTAGCATGTTTTTTTTTGAATTATTAGGAAAGATTTTAAGTAACTATTTATTCTCATTATTGTTGATAAATTACCACTAGATATCTTTATCTTATTTTTTCGAATTATCTTATTCTCATTGGCTTCTTCCCTCCTAAGGGTAATCCTAGTTGTCAAGCTGCCACGATTGAAGAGAAACAAGGAATAATACTATAATATTCAATCTGAGATCCATTAGTGGAAGGATTGCTTGTTCGACATCTTGTCCCTTAGGTTCTCACAATTACTTGTTCTAGTTTTGATTTGAGATTAATGGTGAATTCTTGAGTGATTCAAATCAGATTTCGTACTTTGAAGAATCATAGTTGTTCCTTGAAATTTGAAGAAAACTTAGAAGAGACTTGTTGAAGATCATGACGACAATCAAACGAGACTTGGGCGATCAGGTTACGTATCAAGTGGTATCGGATTACCGGTGTTGATGCAAGTTTTTCTCTTCGCTTTTCACTTGTTCATTGTTAAATTTCTCAGCAATTTCCCTTTCCTTCCTCTGCCTTTACGTTTTGCCACCAAAGTTGTCGCTTTTACCCCGAAAGTGACCACTTTTGCAACTCCGCCACCAAACCCCCATCACCCTATCCACCACCATCAATCTAAATGTAACACTTAGTCATGCAACATATCCAAAAATCAGACCTTTTGTACCACTTTTGCCCACCCAAATCCCAAAACCTAACAACTTAGATTTCCTAGTTTTCACACAAGATCTTCAATTTGTATGTTGTCTTGAATTTTGAAATTCCCACCAATATTTCCATGATATTTTTCATCCAATATTCCTTACTTTGATCACTTATCATTTGGTGAAAATTATATGATTTTAGGAGCACCATAACATATTACTTATTCACCAAGCAAAATAAGTGCTAGCAAGATATTGTGTGGATCTTTTTTTTCCTTATTTGATTAGTTCAATTAATGATTGATTTTAGTTGATTGCCACTACCTCTCATGCTCCTCAAGTGGCCACCACCCGCCAAGAACAAGGTATGTTTGATGAAAATTTCTCCAATTTTGGTGCTTATCCTCCTATACGCACTAACCCCACAGGTTATGGAACAAGAGAAGAACCAACTAGGACTTATGAACGTCCTCATCAAGCACCTCATGTCCTTAACCTTTTGCCTCGACGTAATGTTCAAAGAAACCCTCCTCTAAGAGAGCAAGTCAGAGAAAGGTAAGCATCGACTGCTAGGTTGCAACCTCAAATGGGAATCTATGAGGAAGAGAGACCACAAGGAAGGGAGCAACACCATGGAGTCAAGTTGCAAGTTCAGACCTTTGCGGGCTCCTCGGATGTAGAGGCCTACCTTGATTGGGAGACAAAGACCAAGGCTATATTTGACTACTATAACTACCATGATGCTCAGCGTGTGGCCATTGCTTCCATCCATTTTACGAATTTTGCTTATCATTGGTGGCAAGAGGAAATAGAAAAAAGAGTCTTTGAGGGTATCCCGCCATAGATACTTGGAAAGAACTCAAGGCTGCCCTCCGAGATTGATTTGTGCCCAATGACTATGAGGAGCGCATCCATGCCAAGCTTGAACAAGTGAAGCAGGGAAACCAGACCCCTGACGAGTTCTACAAGGATCTAAGAACCCTCATGTTTAGATACGAGTTGCGCTGCCCCGAAGGGTATATTATTACTAAGTTTGTTCATGGTTTAAGTGCTGACCATAAATCTATTGTAGGTATGCATCATTTTGTGAGAGGTACTCCCATTGGAGAAGTCCTCCATTACACAAATCATGCGTATAAGAACCTTCCACAAAGGCGGCATCAAGTCACTAGCACTCGGCCGTGGAACTCATCAAGTTCTAGTTCTTCACAACCCCTTACACGGTGCCAAGAGCTATGGCCTAACCCCACTCCAGCTCAGCCAAGAAGAGATGCCACACTAATCCTTCCAAATCAAAAAAGAGAAAGAGATTGCCGAGCCAGAGACCTTAAGTACTTAGGCCGGGAACATTTTGCTAAGGACTACCCTACTAGGCGCCAAGTGCTCCTCAATACTCATGGAGAGTATGAGTCCGAGGATGAGTATGTTGAAGAAGAGGAAGTCCATGAAGTAGAGGATGAAGAGATGCATGTGAAGGTTGCGGAAGGTGAGTGTTTTGTGGTCAATAAGACCCTTGTGGCAATCGAGAGATCAACTATTCCAAACCAGCGTGAGACCATTTTCCACACAAGGTGTCTCATCAAGGGTAAGGTTTGTAGTGTCATTATAGATGGGGGTTCATGTTGCAATATCATTGACCAAGAGGTGGTACATAGATTTAATCTCTCTACTACTCCTTACCCCCAACCTTACACTTTATGTTGGTTGAATTCTAACACTCCTCAAAAGGTGAAAGAGCAAGCTATAATTCAGTTCTCAATTCTGGATATGAGGATGAAGTGGTTTGTAACATTTTGCCCATGATTGCATGTCATCTCCTCCTAGGAAGGCCTTGGCAATATGACCAGGGGGTAATTCACCAAGGAGTGTCAAACGAGTATTCCTCACATGATGGGCAAAAGAATCACTCTCCATCCCATGGATCCTCACGAGATAATGGCTAATCATGTGGCAAGTAAGGGAGCAAAGAAAGGCCCAAAAGGAGAAGGAGGAGAATAATGGAAAGAAGCTTGCCATTGGAAACAAAGGAGCTGCTTCAAACCACATGCTCCTTGCTAAACCAAAGGAAGTTGTCCAAGCAATTCAAGGAAGTAAAGTGTGTTTTCTTTTCATTTTTAAGGATGTTTTACTTACTTCCCAAGAATTGGATGATCTACCTCTTTCCATTGCTCGTCTTTGGCAGTACATTGATAATTTGTTTCAAGAAGATATCCCTAGTAGACTGCCACCAATAAGAGGAATAGAGCATCAAATAGATTTCATACCCGGAGCTACACTTCCTAACTGAGCTGCTTATAGAGCCAATCCCGAAGAAGCCAAAGAGCTTCAAAGGCAAGTAAAAGAACTACTTGAGAAAGGGTATGTGAGGAAGAGTCTTAGTTCTTGTGCAGTTCTCGTTATCGTAGTTCTAAAGAAAGATGGAACATGGAGAATGTGTTGATTGTCAAGCAATCAACAACATTACAATCAAATATCACCATCCAATCCCAAAGCTTGATGATATGCTCGATGAACTGCATTGTGCAAGTGTCTTCTCCAAAATGACTTGAAGAGTGGGTACCATCAAATAAGGATGAAGGAAGGTGACTAATGGAAGACAACCTTCAAAACCAAATATGGGTTGTACGAGTGGATGGTCATGACCTTTGGTCTCACCAACGCCCCTAGCACATTCATGCGATTGATGAACCATGTTCTACGACCTTTCCTTGGTAAATTCGTTGTGGTTTACTTTGATGACATTTTAGTGTTTTAACCATAACTTGCATGATCATGTCATTCATCTTAGGAGGGTCCTTGAAGTGCTTAGAAATGAGAAGTTATATGCCAATTTCAAGAAATGTCACTTTTTCTCCGTTCACGTGGTATTTCTTGGTTTTGTGGTGTGCATGGATGGTTTGAAAGTTGATGAGGAGAAGGTGAAAGCAATGCAAGAGTGACTAACTCCCACAACAATGACTCAAGTGTATAGCTTCTTCAGTTTGGTTGGATTTTATCGACGCTTTGTGAGGGACTTCAGCACCTTGGCAACCCCTCTCACTGAGCTCACAAAGAAGAGTGTGGTGTTCAAGTGGGGAGCACAACAATAAGAAGCTTTTAGTGCCCTCAAGGAGAAGCTCACGCATGCCCCACTTCTAGCTTTACCCAACTTCAACAAGACCTTTGAGATTGAGTGTGATGTTTCGATAATTGGTCTTAGAGGAGTCCTTATGCAAGAAGGCAAGCCAATTGCCTATTTCAGTGAGAAGCTAGGGGGAGCCGAACTCAATTATCCAACATATGATAATGAGTTGTTGGCATTAATGTGCATGCTCAAGGTGTGTCAACATTACCTATTACCAAGGGTGTTTGTCATTCACTCCGATCATAAGGCCTTGAAGCTTCTAAGGGGACAAAGCAAGCTGAAGAAAAGGCATGCCTAATGGGTTGAGTTTATTGAAGCTTTTTACTATGTCATCAAGCATAAGAAGGGGAAGGACAATGTGATCGCCGATGCACTCTCAAGGCGATATTCTCTACCCTCTCTTCTTGATGCTAAATTGCTTGGCTTTTCCTTTATGAAATAACTTTATGCTTATGATTCTGATTTTTGTGAGTTTTGTCATGCTTGTGTGTATAGAGGAAGTAAGGATCAGTTTTACTTGCATGATGAATTTTCGTTCAAGGGAGCCAAACTTTGTATTCCAAAGGGTTCAACTAGGAGGTTGTTAGTTCAAGAAGCCCACTATGGAGGCCTTATGGGTCATTTTGGGGTACTTAAAACCTTGCATACTCTTAGGGAGCATTTTTATTGGCCATGCATTCTTAAATCAATTGAGTAATTTTGTGCTTCATTTACTACTTGGTTGCGTGCTAAGTCCAAAGTTCAACCCCGTGGCCTCTATACCCTTTTGCCTATTCCACAATCTCTTTGGGAAGACAATTCCATGGACTTTGCCTTAGGGTTACCTCGGTCTAAGAGAGGGGTGGACTCCATCTTTGTTGTGATAGAAATATTCTCCAATATTGCTCATTTTATAGCATGCCACAAAACTGATGATGCTTCACATATTGCTAATCTTTTCTTTGATCAAGTTGTGAGGCTGCATGGAGTTCCTAGATCTATAGCCTCGGACAGAGATGTGAAATTCTGCAGCAAATTTTGGAAGACTCTTTAGGCCAAGCTTGGGACGAAGCTACTCTTTTCCACCACTTGTCATCCTGAAATGGATGGACAAACCGAGGTAGTTAATCGTACTCTTTGTGCATTTCTTAGATTTTTATTGCAATCTGACTTGCGCATGTGGGAAGAGTGCCTCTCCTTCATTGAGTTTCCTTACAATAGGTATGTGCATTCAGCCACTAAGCATACTCCTTTCGAAGTGGTGTATGGACGCAATCCTACAACTCCTCTTGATCTAATTCCATATGCCACTGAAGACCGTGAGAGCAAGGAAGGACTTGATCAAGCTGAGAAGATCAAGAAGCTTCATGAAGATACAAGGCTGTAATTGGAGAGGAGAACCGCAAAATATGTGAGGCAAACTAACAAGGGCCACAAGAAAGTGATCTTTGAACCCGACAACCTTGTTTGAGTGCATTTGAGGAAGGAGCGTTTTCCCACACTTCGCAACTCCAAGCTCAAGCCTCGTGGTGATGGCCCTTTCCAAGTGCTAGACTGCATCAACGACAATGCTTACAGGCTGGACTTACCTCAAACATAAGGTGTCCATGATGTTTTCAACGTTGCCGACTTGGCGCCATTCTTGGTTGATGATGAGAAGGACTGCTATGGCCATGATTCGAGGTCGAATCCATTTTAAGAGAGGGAAAATGATGTGACTATGCCCCATCAAGTATCATAAGCACCTAGCCAAGCTACACACGACCAATCTCTGCCTTTGGCCTCGGTACCTCAGCGATGCCAATCTCCTAACCAGGCCACCAACTCCTTGGATCACTTTCCCTTGGGCACCCCGACATCCATGGACCCTTCTAGACCTATGTTAAGCCCTCAAGCCAAGAGCGCCGAGGGAAGTGCACGTGCATCCGGTCCTCGCCTCACTCGTTCAAGCACCGTCGACGCCGCTAGGGTTTCGCCTAAGAACCTCGACGTTGAGCCACCACCAGGTGCAATCACTCGCTCCCGAGCCAAGGAACTTCATGCCAAGATCAAGAGAGTCTTCAAAGCCTTGGAGTGCCGATCCAAAACCAACTTGGCCCGGTAACATTGATCATGGCTCGTTGGACCGAGTAGACGCCGCCTTTGTCTTCACCACAAGTCCTACATCAAGCATTTCAAGTGTGCAACGTCTATTTAAATAAACCTTAGCTTATATTATGCATTTTATTCAGTTTTAAGAGTTGTAATAATGCAAGGTTAGGATAGAGACATGTGTTTAATGGCCAACCATGTGAAAGGTTGGAAACGGCAGGTTTTGTATGCCTTTAAATAGGCATCTCATCTCCCTTTTGTAGGGACCTCGGATCATAATCAAATCTCAATAAAAACCTCTTTCTTTTCTTCGAGAAATTCTCCGAATTTTAAGAGCTTGTTCGTGAGTAGTATCGAACAAATCCGAGCTTCAATCCAGGGTGCGTCACATCCCTTGATTGTTGTTCAAACCTTGTTCTTCTCGTGTGGTAAGTCATATCCACTCAAGAGGATCACCTATCCCTTCAACTCCATTCTAGAATCATCATTATCTTCTTTGCCTCCCAACATTTATCACACCATCTCCATTTTCACGCAACTTCATCTCCACGGCTGGATCTTGATCTTCCCTGGCTTGGGATACATCCTAGATGAGCTACCTTGCACCGAGGCTAAGAGAGGCATGATCCTGTCATAAGTTGTTCAAAGCTCAATATGTAGGAAGCTTTTGTAATAAGTATTCAATGTAAATTACTATGTCCTACCAGAAACACACTCACATCATCCTTAACTATATATGGAGAGCCTCGTCAACCACCACAACAAGATCATTACTATGGAGAACTACGTCAACCACCTCCACAAGATCTTTACTATAGAGAACCACATCAACCACCTCCACAATGTCATTACTATGACGAAATGCGACGACAACCTCCAAGGGGTGCGTACTATGGTCAACGGCAACAACCTCCATGAAACGTTGACCACATATTATGAAACGTTGACGAAATGCGACGACAAACTACATATTATGGTCGTCCACAATGACCACCTCTATGAAACGTTAAGAAACAATATAGAACACCACCACAACCATCTCCAAGGGCTGAAGATTGGTATTTCGAAGAAGATCTCAGGCGGAATCCTATCAAACCTCAACGGCGTGAACCAATCAAACCTTTCTACAATGAGTTGATAGACCGATGCAAAAAGTCAAGAAAAGGCTAGAGCAAGATTTGGAAGCCCTAAAAAGCTTCCCAAACAAGAAGATACGCTAATGGAAAATGTTCAACCATGGTTGGACGTGCCACCCAAGTGTCAAGAGGTAGAAGCCGAAGAAAAAAAATCAGCTCGGATGGAAGAGCAACCTTAACTTCAACCAGATTTTTCTCCAATTCCAGCTCTAAGCTAGATGAAAATCCAAATATTGCATGCTACAAAAATGAAGAAGAACCGCCGGATTTGCTTTATTTGAATTCAATAGAGGATTCTTTTGCTTGGCCACCATTGTCCTCATCAAAGTTAAGCCTAGAACCTCCTAAAACGGTGTCAAAGTGTGTAATTGTCACACATAAATAGGTTCCTAAGGTGATGTGAATCAAGGATCGGGAATGATGCGGTGCAAGGGAAGGCTCGAAAGATCTTCAAGCAATCGTCAACCCAATGCCCAGAAAAACAGGTCTGACTTCAACTGGCTCGTTCTCTCTCGTCTGATATTGGAATGAAGTGATTCAAAATCCCAGAGTTAGATCTTGAAGTCTAGTTTATTCCCTCAAAATTGTAGAATTTTCTGGGTAGGGAATAAAAAGATACGCCGGTTCTACTGAGAGGCTGTCAAAAGTTCCGGGAAGGAAATCTGCGATGGTGCGAGTGGAGTTTGGGATGGCTCGTAATGGTGATGGATTTGAGGATGGATGAGATGGATGATGGAGGCACCTTTGGTAGGCGTTCTTGGTGTGGGATGTTGGCTCACGAATAGTTCTTCAAGGGGAGGGAAGACTCGACGCAGACTTGGTTGAGAAAGAAGTTGTTGGAGAGATATATACACTCGACAACAAGGGAATTTGACGCAAGAATGTTAGAGCAAGGAAAGAGAGAGTTTGATAGACTTTTTGATTCAATTCAAGCGTGCCTTACAAATGAAGTAAAAACCAACTAAATAGCCAACAAAACCAACGGCCACAATGCAATAAATTGCAACCCATTATTCTAGTCAAATAAACCGTCAATTTAAGAAGAAAATTAAGACAATTGTTTGTAACATTTTTAGAAATTAAGGGCTGCCAGTTAATGGTCTTCAAGGCAGAAAATCAAGGTCTTAAATGCAGCAAATCAGCTCCTTGCGCCCCTTGGCCTCCCTTGCATTGAATGTGAACTCTTGGGCTCTTCTGCTGAACTTTCGTAAAGCCAATGATTTCTGGGTTTCTTTGCCGGGAATTTGAGGAAGACCTTGACATGATAGTTGTAGATATTTTCCTTATATTTCCAATGACTATTCGTGGGCCTCCATTGGACTTTCGTAGCTCCGGATATGGCCAGAATAATGAGTAGGTGTCGACGAGACAGATTCTTCAGTTTTAACACCTTCCAAGTTTCGAACCATTTCTTCGGGACAAGTTTTTGACCTTCTTCAAAAATAATGGTTCCCATAGTCACATCATCCTCTCCTCCTTTAAGAGGATTCGTCCTCGAATCCAAATGATAAAGAAAATTTATCTTATTAATAGGTACGAGAGATGACATATCTTCCCTTTCCTCCATGGCATGGGTAGTCTTGACAAGTGATTCTGGGATAGTGGACTCGACCTCCTCTTCTTTCTGTTGTGGCACCTCCTCTCCCATTGGTTGTGGCTTCTCCTTCACAACTCTCGGGGTTGGCTCATCATCAAGCACTTGCTTTTCAACAACAAAGCCAATGGAAGATTCACACACTTCTTCCTTAGGCGGTTCATCTCCTTTGAGTTGTATTTTCCGTTGTAAAATATATTGGCAGATCATCTCCTCAACGTTCGTCCAAGGGTCGGGGTGATACATGACTCCTTTCGAAACCTCCTTGCTTGGCTCTGATACCAAATGATGTGAATCAAGGATCGGGAATGATGCGGTGCAAGGGAATGCTCGAAAGATCTTCAAGCAATCGTCAACCCAAAGCCCAGAAAAACAGGTCTGACTTCAACTGGCTCCTTCTCTCTCGTATGATATCGGAATGAAGTGATTCCAAATCCCAGAGTTAGATCTTGAAGTCTAGTTTATTCCCTCAAAATTGTAGAATTTTCTGGGTAGGGAATAAAAATATACACCGGTTCTACTGAGAGGCTGTCGAAAGTTCCGGAAAGGAAATCTGCGATGGTGCGAGTGGAGTTTGGGATGGCTCGTAATGGTGATGGATTTGAGGATGGATGAGATGGATGATGGAGTCACCTTTGGTAGGCGTTCTTGGTGTGGGATGTTGGCTCACGAATAGTTCTTCAAGGGGAGGGAAGACTCGACGCAGACTTGGTTGAGAAAGAAGTTGTTGGAGAGATATACACACTCGGCAACAAGGGAATTTGACGCAAGAATGTTAGAGAAAGGAAAGAGAGAGTTTGATAGACTTTTTGAGTCAATTCAAGCGTGCCTTACAAATGAAGTAAAAACCAACGGCCATAATGCAATAAATTGCAACCCATTATTCTAGTCAAATAAACCGCCAATTTACAATTGTTTGTAACATTTTTAGCAATTAAGGGCTGCCAATTAATGGTCTTCAAGGCAGCAAATCAAGGTCTTCAATGCAGCAAATCAGCTCCTTGCGCCCCTTGGCCTCCCTTGCATTGAATGTGAACTCTTGGGCTCTTCTGCTGAACTGTCGTAAAGCCAATGATTTCTGGGTTTCTTTGCCGGGAATTTGAGGAAGAATTTGACATGATAGTTGTAGATATTTTCCTTAGCTTTCCAATGACTATTCGTGGGCCTCCATTGGACTTTCGTAGCTCCGGATATGGCCAGAATAATGAGTAGGTGTCGACGAGACAGATTCTTCAGTTTTGACACCTTCCAAGTTTCGAACCATTTCTTCGGGACATGTTTTTGACCTTCTTCAAAAATAATGGTTCCCATAGTCACATCATAAGGTATCAACATGTGTGGCTAAGGTAAATCAACCACCGACGTCTCCAAGTTTCCTAAGTTTAATGGCTATACCTTGGCTAGATTTTTTTTCACACATCCAAACATTTACGTGTTCAATTGACGCTTAGGGATGACAAAGAAAAGCATTCTCACTCCATCGAGTTATCTTTGATGCCCTAGATGAAGATTTCACCAAGAGCAACCCCTAAGAAACATGTGGTACTTTCATTCTTTTATCGAAGGTGAACATGGAGTTGTTCTCTAAATCTTGCTACTCTTTACAAGATCGATTTGCGGGCAATCAAGGACAAGTGAGGGAGAATGATGAGATTCTAAAGAAGCAATACCAATCCCTCCAAATGTAACACCCCCAACTTATGTTGGTAGTGCCACACGCTAGTGACCTTAGACTTTAAAGTCCAAAGATATCCTAGGCTTTAATCTGAACAATTTATGCTTAAATAAATTGATAACAAAAGAATAAACAGTGCAAGACTGGTGAAACAAATACTCAACCTTTATTAAAGTTCCTCCCGTAATTTAAGAAGGCTAGTTTTACAAAATAATATGAAATTATAGCGGAAGACTTCATGTTAACCCTAAATACATGACTAGGTGATCTAGATATTATAGCCTATTACATTTATTAAGAAGATTAAATCGATACGAAACACTTTAGAATGTTACATTAAAACACAGCCTCAACTGCAAGCCTTCTTCTTCGATTTGTTACTTCAGGATAGCCTGAGACAAATGACTGATGTGCCGTATGGGATGGATGATACCAGCCAACCATGTAATGAAAAGGAATGGTTGGTTAGTCTAATGAAAGACTATGCAATGGTATTTATATGAGGTTCTATGTATTCGTATATAGTTACTACCCTTGTTTCTCGAATAATACTCGATAAACGGTATATAACTACTATATTTCCACTGAAACATAGGAAGAGACATGATTCAAGAGAAGACTCTAATAAACTGAGTCTTATGGGAATTTTATGTATTTGTTTGGGAACATTTAAAATTATAACACACAAATATTTTTAAAACGACTCATTTGACTAATTGGGTCCTCCACCAATCTCACCGCATGCGTGTTGTGCAAATTCATATTGGAAAGAGGACTTACATAGAAAGGAGCCCGAGCGGTTTCCACATTGTATTTCTCGCCCGAAGTTTATTAATTATGTGCATAAAAGAACTGATCTTATTTAATTCCAAAACGTGCATTTACGTTAAAGTTTTTAATCCATACCATCTCGATACGAGAAATATCACGAGACAAATCCCGAATAACAACACTAGCTAAGTGTACCACCACTTATATTCGAATAAGGGTATGATGATGACCAAAAGTATTATGACAATAATCCTTCTAATACCAAGTTATAAAGAAACAACTAAACCTCGCGAGGAATATAGCTTCTTACGAATACTCGTGCTAACTAAGCATACAAGTCCACACCAATTTCACACCAAAGTTCAACTAGCACCTTACGATAATGATAATATACATAAGGATCATCCCTAGCAATATATACAACCTAGTGTATAATTCATATTTTTCCACACCATGATATCACACAAGTTCCCAAACACAATATGACAATATTTATCCCAACTTAATTAGAACAATTAATTAATTGTCAATTAAGGAAAATATGGAATAGATGCAAGAGCGAACATCCACTTGCCTCGAGTTAAGATATCAGTTAAACGGCGTAACGTCGTACGGAAGAAAGTTGCTCTAAACTAACGAACGGGATTCCTGGTTCGTTCCCGTTCCCAATATTGATTCTGAGACGTATTCAATTTACACACAAATAAATTTTAATTAATTAATTTATTCATAAACAGAATTAAACGTTTACTCGTATCGGTTTCTAATTCGATTGGTTTAAGTAAAAATAAATCAATTGTCGAGGTTACCTAAATATAACGATTATTTATACGATTCCAAAATCCTTTACTCGTATATTCTAAATAACCATATTACAAATAAATTAACTTGATTAATTTATGTATAATATTAGTTAACCATTTAACTATATATTATATGCCTTATAATATTGAATAATGAAATTATTTTACCTAACATATTACAATAAAATTATACTTATTTTAATTTCAATACTGATAAAATTAAATTAACATGCTCTTAACCCAATTAATCTTAGTTAACTGAATTAAATCAAGATTTAATCAAAAGAACACAAAAATACCCAAATCGGACCCATACCCAAACGCATTCTGGACAATGGCTCAGTAAATGGCTTGATTCGGGCTTGATCGGGAACCAAATGGCTCGTGGTTGGTGTCGTTGGATTTGTGACTTCAAGATGAAGATCTGGATGTCGGAATCGTAGGTAGAGATACACTGAGGTGGGAGAATTTTGCCCAAGAACACGCAAAAACTGTGAAATTTAATCAAAGCCTAAGGCTTAAAATTGGATGAAACTTGTGAACGATTGAAGGGGTATATATAGGGGAACGGTAGCTTGAACTTTTCTCGACACAATCCCGCAAAAATCGCCTCCCAATTTAGATTTCAAAGAATGAGCATTTGGATATTACTTGATGTGCATTTATGAACTATAGAGATCTTCCTTTTGAGTTCTACCCATGTGAACAAATGATCTTCCTTTTCAAGGTTCAAGTGAGGACAAAGACATCTAAAGTTAAGCATGCTACGGTGAGAGCAATACCAAGAAGTGTGATGTAATGGGAGCCACCAACCCATGCCAACACGAGGACTTCCCATGAGGTCACCCATCCAAGTACTACTCTCGCCCTAGCACGCATAACTTTAGAGTTCTCTGTCCTCGGAACCTTGAAAATGAAGAGCTAATGTTGATTTGGCTACCACATCAATCTTTATAAACCAATCTCATGTTTAGGGTGTTACATATTAAATGTGCATGTTGTAGCATAAATCTGTACCACATTAAATATTGATGACGACGACGAGAACCTGCAACTCTCACAATCTTCTAGTGCCCTCCGATCATCTATTCGATGCCTTGCAAACATAGAGAAAGGCCAAAGATGGGGCTTGTCCCCCGTTTCACCTCCAACGCTCAAGTTAGTTCTACCCAATTGTCAATGGGAATGAGGCTAGGGTTTCTTGTAGAGAGAATTGAATGAAAATCCCCAACTATGTCTTGTTTTCGGATATTATATATCCTATCATCTTAATGGTCTTCTTTAATAGACCCATCACATTATGTTTTATCAACTAAAGAAATAAGATAAATAAATATAAATAAAGTTGTTTGGATTATTACCCCCACAAATGCCCCTCAGGTTCCTTAAGCACCAATCGTGGTCGAGGAAGCGGGTTGTTTAATATTCCAATCGGGTTGAGCATAGATGTAGCTTATCATTACTTTGCAAAATGACTCGCACGCTTTGTGCTTTCTTTGCCTGTTCTGGTTGGCCTCCTAGTCTAGTTTTTTGTCGCATATTACACCATTTTGGCCACCTGGGCTAGTTTATTGGCCACGAGGTACCCATTTTGGCCACATGTCCTAGTTTCTTGGTCACGAGGGACCGATTATGGCCACCTGGGATAGTTTCTTAGTCACGACGGACCGATTTTGGCCACCTGGGCTAGTTTCTTTGTCACGAGGGACCCATTTTTGCCACCAGAGCTAGTTTCTTGGTCACGAGAGACCAATTTTGGCCTCCTATGTAAGGCCTAAGGCCTTAATAGCGTCATCCCATTCCAACCCGAGGACTTCCCAGGAGGTCACCCATCCCGATACTACTCCTTTCCTAGCGCGCATAACTTCATAGTTCTTTGTCCTCACTTGAACCACGAAAATGAAGAGCTCTTGTTGACATAGGTAGCACTTCAATCCTTATATATGATTACAAATCTAGGGTGTTACAATTACCCCCACTTAATCTCTTGACGACCTCGTCAAGGCCCAATGACCATCCTCTGGGTCGAGCGACCGCCCTCAAGGCCAAATCCACTCATAACCCAGAGTCGGCTCTAATACCATTTGTAAGGCTCGATGCATTAGAAGCGTCATCCCATGCCATCCTGAGGACTTTCTAGGAGGTCACCCATTCTGATACTACTCCCGCCCTAGCACACATAACTTCATAGTTCTTTGTCCTCACTTGAACCATGAAAAGGAAGAGTTCTTGTTGACATGGGTAGCACTATAATCCTTATAAAGGATTACAAATATGGGGTGTTATATCCTGGGCTAGTTTCTTGGTCACAAGGGGTCATTTTGGCCACCTAGGCTAGTTTCATGGTCACGAGGGACCGATTTTTGCCACATGGACTAGTTTCTTGGTCACAAGGGAATGATTTTGGCCACCTGGGCTAGTTTTTGTGCGAGGAGTATCCGCTCAACGTATTCCATGATCTACAAAATGAACATCGATTGCAATCTAGAATGGCCCAAGGCTAGTTGAATAAAGAGCGATGATAGCTCGTTCCCTTGCTGCTTGTAGGCTAATAAAATAAAGAGTGATGGCAGCTGGTGCCTCTGCTGCTCGTAGGCTAATAAAACAAAGACTCGTGGCATCCCGTGCCCTTATGGCCCAAAGTCTAATAGAATAAAGATTGATGGCAGCTTGTGCCCTTGCAATGTTGTAAAAATCGCTATGCGGGAGCTAGGCGTTCTCTTTTTTAGAAATCAATCTATTTTGTTCGGAAATTAAATTTTGGTTAGGGTTGAGAATGATGTCCTTTTGGATTATGGTTAGTGCATCTTTTACTTATTTTAACTAGATTATGGAGAAAGAAGAAATTAATGGAGGAGAGAGAGAGAGAGATAGATATGCAAATATTAATTAATGGAATGGATTGTAGAAGGAAAGATACAATATATATCCTAAAATATGTCCAAAAGATATGATGGCAGTTGGTGCCTCTGCTGCTCGTAGGCTAATAAAACAAAGACTCGTGGCATCCTGTGCCCTTATGGCCCAAAGGCTAATAGAATAAAGATTGATGGCAGCTTGTGCCCTTGCAATGTTGTAAAAGTCACAACGCGGGAGCTAGGCGGTCGCCCCACTAGCCAGAATTTGTCCCAATAATGATGTTTTGGCCCATTGGGTATTATACCTACACACATAATCGCTCAATCATGTCTCCCACACACGAGTTTCATCAATGGTGGAGATATGTCAAGGACCTTGCTCGGCGACGACGCTGACTTTGGTAGATACATGAGGTTTCAAAAGGAACTATCATCAGACTGGTAGCAACGATTACGCTACTGATGGCCTTCGACCAACCATTGGTATGCAAGACTCGCGCCTCAAGGACCGCGCTCCAAGTGTGCCCCATTGTCGCGCACTCAGCGCGCTCACAGCGCCCCCTAGTGTCGCTCCATAAGCGTGCTCCCAGTGGCACACCTCCATGGAGCGCACCCCGTGGCACCCCCGGGTGTCATGTGCCTATCCCTTTATCTATGTTTACTTTATTTTCTTGTTTTTATGTTGAGAGTGTTGGCCACTTGTAGTGGACCAAGCCCATTAATTTTTAGGCTCATGGCCTCATGTGTGTAAGAATATTTAAGCACCCTTATGTGCTCCATTGCAATGTTAGGTTTGGTTGAGGTTTATTGTGTAGAGTTGAGGTATTCCTCCTCTTATAAACCCCTAGGCCTCAAGCTCTATGGTTTGGGTTCTCTTGCTTCCATCAATCTCTCTCACACTCAATAGGCCTCATGCCCCCAACGCTCCCCAACTTAGGTTCCTCGTGTCTGAGCCTAGGTGATGTCGTGCTCCACTATAGCTCGCGCTCAGAGGTTATCTAACCGTCGCGCCCCCAGGAGGCGCACCCCCAACAGAATCTCATTTTGAGATTATTCTCCAGCCTTGATCCAGAGAAGTTCCAATGTTAACAAGAATCGAGAATGACACAATTTCAATGCATTCTTTGATCCATCCGAGAAGTCGTTTAGAGAATCCAATTTTTTCAAGGACTTTTAGAATGAAATCTCATTCGATCTTATCATATGTTTTTTCCATATCGAGTTTAATCGCAAGTTCGCAACCCATCCTTCTTTTCCTTTTTTGGAATGAAAAGAAGGAAAAATTTCATGCGCTATCAGAATATTATCATGGATAGCTCGTTCAGCTACAAAAGCACCTTATAGGGGGTGAATCGGTTTACTCATAATAGGTTTCATCCTATAGGTCATAATTTTTGAAATTGCTTTATAAATGGTCGAGCAGAGACTGATTGGTCTATAGTGATTTGTAGAACTTTGGATTATCAAATTTAGGAATGAGTGTTAGAAAGGTGTGAATAACTTTTTATGTAGATTTCTTGAATAGACAAAGCTTTTAACGGCTTTAATAACCATAGGTTTGACAATATACCAGTATTTTTGATAAAATAAAACTGACAAACCATCAAGACTAGGTGATTTATTACTTCTAATACCAAACACATTTTTTTTTAATTTCCTCGTTTGTAACAGGTTTGGTCAATTCATCATTATCTTAGGTGGTAATTTGACTATTGGTATTAGTAAGGTACTCAATACGAGTATTATTGTTTATATTGCTTTTTCTAAATCTTTTTTCAAAAGTAGATATTATTTCTTTACAAATATTATCATGACCTATAATGATCGTGCCTTCATTTGTACGGATTTCATGGATGATTTTCCTACTCTGTCTGCTAGTAGCCACTCGATGAAAGTAGTTAGAGTTAACGCCAATTGATTTTATATATTTTGTTTTGGCATGTTGGATCCAATATCTTTTATGGATAGATAGGAGGTTCTCTTTTTTAGAAATCAATCTATTTTGTTCAGAAATTAAATTTTGGTTAGGGTTGAGAATGATGTCCTTTTGGATTATGGTTAGTGTATCTTTTACTTCTTTTAACTAGATTATGGAGAAAGAAGAAATTAATGGGAGAGAGAGAGAGAGAGAGAGAGAGAGAGAGAGAGAGAGAGAGAGAGAGAGAGATAGATAGATAGATAGATATGCAAATATTAATTAATAGAATAGATTGAAGAGGGAAAGATACAATATATATCCTAAAATATGTCCAAAAGATATGATTCAGTGTTATTAATTATATTTGCTTCTTTTACACCATTTTTCAATCAAACCTCAATCATCAAAAGTTCTGGTCTAATGGCTCGTATTAGTACCTACGTTCTACTCTAATACTTTGTTTCACTCAAACCTAATAATATATGTATGCATAAATAAATAAAGGAGTGCTCGATTGAGAGCTGGTGCCCCCGTGAGAACGGTGAGATCAAAAGGCTTGTAGTCGTTCGATCTGATTGATTTGGATGGAGATAGGGGGGGGGATTACATAATGACATTGTGCTAATTTTTGGTAACTTCTAATAAAAATACCCATTTGCTCTAAACCCCTCAATGCCCAAAATAAGTATTCAATTAAATGCATATGTACTTCGCAAATGATCAATTAAATAAGTTGACCGATCAACATTGGTGGTCAATGATTGTCTCCGGCATTGACCGTCCGGTCTCTAGCGTTGGCCGTCTGGTTTTCACAATTTGTGTTTGCCTTATTTATTGAAAATGCACATAAGTACAATCCAAATGTACATACAGTACAACCAAATGCACATATAATTAAAAATACACATTTAGTATACCGCAAATGCACGTATAATTCATAAATGCATTGTGGAGGTATAAAATAAACAACTTTATTTCTATTTATTTCTTATTTTTAATAGATAGAACATAACGTGATGGGCCTAATAAAAAAGCCCATTAAGACGATATGGTATATAATATCCTAGAACAAGACCTAATTGGGGATTTCCATTCAATTATCTCTACAAGAAACCCTAGCCCCCATTCCCATTGACAATTGGGTAGAACTGAAATGAGCGTCGAAGGTGAAGTAGGGGACAAGCCCCATCTTCAGCCTTTCTCTATGCTTGAAGGGCAGCAAAAAGATGATCGGACGGCATTGGAAGTTCGCCGGAGTTACGGGTTCTCTTCATCGTCATCAATATTTATTGTGGTAGAAATTTATGCTACCCTAATTGGTGTCGTCTGTGGGAAACGAGGACGATGACGACAAAAATTCAACTCCGACAGGACCAATGACCAGAAATCCCAAAACCATTTTCCCATTCTAAACAACATTGAAGCACTTTCTGGTGGTGACTTACTGTACACTAGAAGGCTTCTGCACAGACCTTAAAGAAGGAGAAATGGTGGATAAAGCAAGCAAGTGACCACGATGAATTTCAATCAAGCGCTATACGACATGAAAAGTCACATCTCAAACACTGACTTCGTCGTAGTGTCTCTTCGCAACACCGATGCTTTCTGAGCTCTATCGTTGTTGCCTATCGACACCGCTGAGACCGCCTACTGTAAGATGTGCCATGCTGCCTTGAGGGACGAGTTGAGGATGAGAGTTCCTTCTTTCTCTTTCTCTTGACATGCATCATATTTGAAATCCGTAGCTAGAGTTGGATGTGATGGGATCTCATACTTGTCGAGAGCACAAGAATCTAGTGCAATTCATCAACTGGGGAAGGCATTCCTCATTGTAGACAAGATTGAATCTTTGTCGGCCTTTTATGTTGGTGATAATGTCTTTGTTGAGAGGATAAAAGCATGTTAGATATTTCAATTACAAGTGAATATGATCCACTTAATTCACATCGATCGGGCAACATTCCATACTTTCGAAGTCTCCAGATTTGTTCTAACAAATTTGACCGTTGTCCCGTTGTCGTTAGCCATCATAAGGGGTCTCTTCCGACCTCGTGTCATTACTATCATCAATACTGAGTCTGTTGTCGGGTCGCTCAGCTCCAATCCGTGTTCATCATGACGTGGATGTTGAATGGTGGTGAAGGGTAGCTGATGCGCAACGCTCCGGTGGGAGAAGGGCTTCGGGTGCATTGGCTCGGACTGTGGCTCAAGCAATGGCTTTCCTTCTTTTTGGCTGGACTTCCTTCCTTGGAACTTCTCTAGAGCAAGGCTGGAGAATAACCTCAAAATGAGGTTTTGCTAGGGGCGCGCCTCCTGGGGGCGCGACGACCAGATAACCTCGAAGTGAGGTTATTTGAGCGCGAGCTATAGTAGAGCGCGGCTGCACCTAGGTTCAAACACAAGGCGCATGAGCTGGGCAGCGTTGGGGGCGTGATGCCTATGGAGTGTGAGAGAGAGATTGATAGAGTGAGAGAGATAGATGGAAGCAAGAGAATTCAAACCCTAGAGCTTGAGGCCTAGGGGTTTATGAGAGGAGGAAGACCTCAACTCTACACAATAAACTTCAACTAAACCTAACATTGCAATGGATCACACAACGGTGCTTAAATTGTCTTACACACATGAGGCCATGGGCCTAAAAATTAATGGGTTTGGTCCACTGCAAGTGGCCAACACTCCCAACATAAAAACAAGAAAATAAAGTAAACATAGATAAATAAATAGGCACGTGCACCTGGGGGTACCACGTGGGGGTGCGCCATGGGGGTGCACCACTGGAAGCGTGCTCATGGAGCGACACTGAGGGTGCGCAATAGGCGCTGGCTAAGAGGTGCGACATCGGGGGGGGGGGGGCTGGGAGCGCGCTAAGTGAGAGACAATGGGGGCGCAGTCCTTGACGCTCGAGTCTTGAGTACCGAGGGCTGGTCGAGGGCCATCATTCTCCTCTTCTTAGTTGTGAAGCATCCTCGCTTCATGCGTGGTGGGTGGAGGGAGAACGGGTAAGTGACCATGGTGCGTCTCCCCTTCTTAAAGGTGAAGGTGGAGTGGGGGCCACGAGTAGAGGAGTGTCACCAACAAGTGGCTCACGTTTATGCCTTCGCCAAGCTAACATATGAGCCTGGTAAGGAGACCTCGGTTTAGGCCATCATGGTCAATGGGGTCCCTTTGCTGGTCTTGAACAATGACAAACTAGAGAGGCGAAACATGCTCTCCTTCGTGGGCACGGCGAAGTTATGTGGGCTGGTAGTATGCTGGTTGAGAGCCAAGGTCAGGGGGTGATGCAGTCCTGCTTGTGATCAAGGATCTTTGACCTTGGTGCAAAGTCGCACGCGTCGTCTCTGAGAGAGATAAGGTGGAACGCAGTGTTGAAAAGGCGGCAGCGGAGGAGAACGACTCGAAAGAGATCGAGTGCTTGGCCGTAGCATCGGCAGCGGGTTGGATAATCTCGATGACGATCGAGTGGTGGCCGTAGCGTCGGCAGCGGAGGAAGGAGATGCGAAGACAGAGATTTGGTGACGCAGATCTAAGAAGATGGAGGCAAAAGCTCTCGACAAATAATCTTAGATTAAAATGATGCGTAACCTAGTAAAGAAGGTCGAGATGACCTTTTATAGTACATAGCGGGACTCGGATGGGCCGAGTCTCGCGAAATGGGCCAGCCCACGCGACACGCGTGGAACACACGCCCCAAATAAAAACTAAAATAATTAATGTCTCAAAAGATTACAATCAGTTCAAAAAGAACGCGTTCATTGGATGGTTGAGAGAAGACATACAGAGAACGCGTTCTCTGGGCTTGGTTGAAGACGCTTCAAAGAGAATGCGGTCTCTTGTGTGCCTTGGCTAGCGACGATGCGAGCAACCAAGGATTGCGTCGCGTTGACGATGGCTTTGGCGCATGATCTTGTGATTGGCCCCTCTGAGCGAATGCTCATAGCCTCTTTTTCCTCTGTGGCATTCATGGTGGACAGGGGACAATCACCCTCCCCCACTTGGCTGTAAAGCGTCCCCGCTTCACCATCATCGAACTCAGGCTCCACATAAGGCTCCAAGTTTGCGACGTTGAAGGTCGCGTGGACACCGTAGTCTGGTGGCAGCGCGATCTCGTATGCGTTGTCCCCAATGGCCTTCATAACAGGGAAAGATCCATCACCACGTTGGACCAGCTTGGATTTGCGTTTAGCTGGAAAACGGCCTTTGCGAAGGTGCACCCACACCAAGTCTCCTGGGCAAATATAACGCGGCGCGCCCACGGTTGTGCTGTGTGGCATATTATTCAGCACGGCGTTCTAGTTGTGCCCGCGTTCTTTGGTGCAACTCCTGGATCATCGCGGCACGGTTGGCTGCGTTGGGGTGCTCAGTATCCTTCAGTGGACGCGGTAGCATGTCCAGCGGGGTCAGTGGGTTTCTTCCATACACCACTTCGAACGGAGTGAGCTTTGTTGCTGAGTGCCTAGACTTGTTGTAAGAAAATTCAACAATGGCAAGTAAGTCCTCCCAATGTTTTGGGTTGGATTTGAGCATGGTCCTAAGCAGGGCTCCTAGGGTTCGATTGGTTACCTCAGTTTGACCATCAGTTTGGGGGTGGTAGCTAGTGGAGTACAAAAGTTTGGTGCCCAACTTCCACCAAAGTGTTCTCTAGAAATTACCCACAAATTTTGTATCGCGATCACTCACGACAGATCGTGGTATCCCATGTAAACAAACCACGTTGTCAAAGAACAACACGGCGATCTCACTGGCAGTGTTTGTGGTCTTACACGCGATGAAATGGGCCATTTTGGAAAACCTGCCTACAACCACAAAGATGGAATCCTTACCCCTTCGAGAGAGAGGCAAACCTGTGATGAAGTCCATATACAAATCCTCCCAAGGGCCTAAGGGAATGGGTAGACGCGTGTAAAGACCATAGGGATGGGAGGTAGATTTAGCACGTTGACACGTGACACAACTGGTGCAATAGCGCATTACTTGACTTGTCATGCGCGGCCAAAAGAAATGCTCACGAAGAGCAGCAAGGGTCTTGGTAACCCCAAAATGACCGCGACCTTCATGGGCTTCTTGGATGAGGAGTTTCCTAATTGGTGAGCTAGGAATGCACAAGCGACCGACTTTTTAAAGGTAACCCTCATGGAAGAAGTAAGTGTCGAACTCGCGGTCCCTAAGACATTGTTCTACAATGGGCTTAAATAAGGGATCAATCAGATATAAATCTTTAATCAATGTGAACCCAAGAAGTTTAGACTAAAGATGAGTAAGGAGAACATACCTGCGAGAAAGGGCATCGCCTACCACATTCTCCTTACCTTTTTTATGCATCACGACGTAAGGAAACGTCTCCATAAATTCCACCCAACGAGCATGGCGGCGGCTTAGATGGGCTTGACTCTTCAGATAGCTGATGGCCGCGTGGTCCGAGTGGATCACAAACTCGCGTGGCCACAGGTAGTGTTGCCATGTCTTGAGGACGTGAACTAGCGCATAGAGCTCCTTGTCGTATGTGGGGTAATTCAAAGTGGCCCCAGTGAGCTTCTCGCTAAAGAACGCGATGGGCCTCTTCTCTTGGTAGAGCACTCCACCAATACCCATATTTGACGTGTCACATTCCACTTCAAAGTGTTTGGTGAAGTCGGGGAGTTATAGCAGTGGTGCGTTGCACAGGGCCTCTTTCAACGCATTGTTGTGTGTCTCCTTCCAAATCACCGCAACGCCTTTCTTTGTGAGTTCATGTAATGGCGCGGCGATGGAGCTGAAGTCGCGAATAAATCGCCTGTAGAAGCCAGCCAAGCCAAGGAAGCTTCGAACCATTGTTGGCGTTGTGGGTGTTGGCCAGTCTCTGATGGCCTTCTCTTTCTCCTCATCGACGCGGAGTCCCTCCTTGGAGACCACATAGCCTAGAAAGTTGGTAGTGTCGGATGCAAATCGACACTTGCCAAGGTTGGCATACAATTGTTCGCGTCTCAAGCACTCTAACACAAGCCAAAGGTGATGTTCATGAGTTTCAAGACTACGCGAATACACCATAATATCATCAAAATAAACGACAACAAATTTCCACAGAAATTCCCTCAAAACGTGGTTCATGAGCCGCATGAAGGTGCTTGGCGCGTTGGTGAGACCAAAAGGCATGACTAGCCATTCATACATACCATATTTGGTCTTGAACGCGGTCTTCCATTCATCACCCTCGTTCATGCGAATCTGGTGAAAAGGGTCGCGCCATGCAACTCATCAAGCATGTCATCAAGGCACGGTATGGGGTGCCTGTACTTGACTGTGATCTGATTGATGGTGCGGCAGTCGACACACATTCGCCACGAGCCATCTTTCTTTGGAACTAGGATCACTAGGACCGCGCAAGGGCTTAGGGATTCCCTCACGTAGCCGCGATCCAGGAGTTCTTGGACTTGGCATTGTAGCTCATTTGTTTCATCCGGACCAGCGCGATAGGCAGCGCGATTGGGGAGGGAGGCTCCAAGCACCACGTCAATTTGGTGCTCAATGCCTCGCAAAGGTGGAAGGCCTTGGGGAAGCTCCTCTGGGAATAAGTCGTGGAACTCTTTGAGCAGCTCAGAGATCGCGCTCGGCAGGGCTTCCATTATGGGGGCCTCTTGGGTGCATGGTGTAGGCACTAGAGGAAACAGGGTGCCTTGCCACTCAAGGGGCAGTGAAGTCGCTGGGCCGCGCCAGGAGCAGCCTGTGCTCATAGATGCCTTTCAACGTGGTGTTTTTTGGCGCGGGCTTTGACCCTTCTTTGGGACGCGTTCGATCACCTGACGCGTTGTCTGTGCTAGCGTCTTGGTTCCCAGACGAAGAACGCGTGCTATTGGGAGTCTGGTTCTTTGACGCTTCAATTGCCTTCTATCTATCACGCTCATCCTGGTCCTGTAAATTCTCATGAGGCGACATAGGTAAGAGTGTGACGCGCTTCCTATGGTAAGTAAACACATAAGTGTTTAAATAGCCATCATGAAGAACGCGCCTGTCAAATTGCCATGGGCGCCCCAACAAAAGATGTGTGGCGTCCATGGTAATGACATCACATAGGACATAATCTGTATATTGACCAATGGAGAATGAAATGTGATGAGTTACAGTGTTACCAGAACTCGATGAAATCCATTGGAGTCCATATGGTTGTGGGTAAGGAGTGGTTGGCAGGTTGAAATGAGTGACCAACTTTTCATTAATGATGTTGCAACAGTTGCCTCCATCAATGATGACGCTCAAGGTCGCGGTCTTTACCAAGCAACGCGTGTGGAACAAATTCTCGCATTGATCACCAAGGGTGGCTTCCTTGACAGTGAGAAGATGTCGCGTGACAAGGCTCAGAGTTGTGCCTTCATGCAACGCAATGGCTTCACAGGTGTAAGCCTCCTCGATATCTTCAAAGCTTTCTTCGATGGTCTCAATTGTTGTGTCCTCGTCCTCATAAGACTCATATCCGGCTGAGATGTTGGAGAAGAGGACCTTTTTGTTCTTTGGGCAATTGTTTTGGTAGTGCCCTCTTCTTCCACACTTGAAACATTCCACATCACGCGCGCGTTCTGGGTTGGGAGATGTACCCTTTGATTGTGGCGCGCGAGAAGCATGGCTGGGAGTCGTCGTGATCTTCCCCTATCTTGTTTGATAGGACGCGGTGGTTCCTGGAGGGGGACCGCGCACATTAGTGGAAGGAATTTGACTAGTTTGAGAGTCATACCTTCTTTGGACATAGGGTTGGTAAGGTTGACGCTTTTGCACTATTTGATTGTGGAGTTGCATCGCGGTGTGTGTGAGCATGTTGAGGTCCTTGATGGGATGGATCTCCAATTGGTCTCGGATGTTGGTGTTGAGACCACTCAAAAATTTTGTCCTCATCGTGGAGGGAGCCACGCTAATGGACGCCTTGTAGTACATATCCTCAAGTTGCGAGAAGAACTCAAGGGGGGTCTTCGAACCTTGTTTCGCCATGGCAATGTCCATGCGCATTTGGTTCTTGTAATCTTGGGGCACGTACTTGAGTGTCATCACATACTTGAGCTGGTGCCATTAAGTGAGAGGCACCAAGTTTCTCCTTATGCGATCATCCACAAATCGGTGCCACCAAACCCTCGCGGCACCTCGGAAGTGGACTGTGGCGGCGGCCTCGTAGTCCTCTTCTGGAACTTGGCAATAGATCAAGGTATACTCTATGGCCTACAACCATTCAAGAAAAACTGCAGGGTTGTATTCACCAACAAAGAATTCAATTTTTACCTTGATGTCATGGCGATTGAGCCTAGGAGCATTGGCTTGAGGCCTTTGTTGCAATCGCGGCGCTGGGATGTCCAAGGGAGCATATTGATGGCCTTGGGCCTGTTGAAACTGGACATGCCCCAGTTGGTGCCTTCGCGCGCCATTGTTGTCGCGATCGTTGCCAAACGGAACCTGTTGCTCCATCCCCTGGGCGCGTCATCGACGCTGGTGTCCTTGGTGTGGCACATCACGACGAACATCATGAGGCATGTCTTGCCTCCTCTCCATTGCATCATGCCTGTCGAAGGACGCATTGGCCATGTTTGCGCCTTGGATGAGCCTAGGTGGAGGGATCCAGTCGGCGGGGCGGTCTTGTAGCTCCATGGGATCACCGAGTGGGGGATGGAAGTTCCCTGGATTGATCATCCCTGAGTCCTCCATCTCTTCATCATCAAACTCCTCGAACTCGTCTTGGTGGAGAGGAGTGTGGGAGAAATAGCCATCCGAGCCATAGTGAGGCGTCCGCGTACTTTGGTGGCCCAAGTGGTCTTCCACGTTGAATGGGACTGGGGTGAGAGCATGGCGACGTTGACGCGGCACAACGTCTTGGGCGCGATTGGATCGTCGCGGCCGACCCTCATCGCGTTAATCTCGCCTGGCTCTGCCGCCCAGCAATGCAGAGGCCATCTCGCGTTGGCGTCTTGTTCCTCGGACTTTGTACCTGTCATTGAAGTCATAAGGTTCAGAGTACTCACCATGAGAGAGCTCGTCGCGGTCGAAGTCAGTTTCATCGCGGACTAGTGTTGCCTGTGGTGCATAGCGGTCACGATGTGACACATAGCCTTGGCGGCTTTCTATCACCGATTTGATTCTTTGAAGCCTTGGTTGTAAGTTGGAGGTGGAGGGCATCACTCATTTTCCCTTATCAACGCGTTGTTTGCTTGGCCCGACTTCTGTTTGTCGCGGTGCGACTAGAGGATCCATAGGTATTTGCAAGGTTGGTGTTGGCTGTGACAACGCAGCGCGTTCCTTGGCCTAGAATTCCGCAACTTGGCGCCGAAGGGCTTGGATCTCGCATTGTTCCTCCGAGAGCTCTAGAATTGGATCTTGTTGGGGAGGGTTGGCAAGAGGCACCACTTCAAGTTGCGCGATGTTTTGCTGTTGTGGGTTGTGGTTGCCATCGACTTGGATATTCCCACTTGTGGGTGCCGTGAGGCTACCTATAACAATATGTCCATCCATCGCGAGTAAAAACGCACAAAAGACAATATAAAACCAGAACACAAGTAAACACTCAACAAGTAGCAAGTGTTCACGTAGGAGGGCGCGTTCTTTTGGCCGTGTGGGCGGCTAAAGGCAAGCAAAGCAAGTGTGATATGCAAGCACAAAAGCAAACGAAACCAAAGGAAAGAAATCTTAACCTCTTGCGTAAAGAACGCGTACACACAAGACACACTTGCAAACGTGACACTAGACGGTGGAGAGGTGAAGAAGATAAGCCTAGCCGTTGAGGGGAGAAGGTTGCCTTGTTTTGGCTTTACTTCTCTTGTTTTTTGAATGTCGCGTTCTTTTTTTTTCTTTTTCTTTTTGAAATAAGACTTGACTTTTTTTTTTGAGAATTTGAAATTCAAATCCGAGATCTTAGTCTTAAATGAAGATCAGATAAGAATTAAATGAAATAAAATTAAAATAAACGGCTAAGTAACTTAAGGAAAGAAATCGCGAGATTGACGCGATAGGAGAGAGAAAGTTAATGGAGAGTTATGACGGTCAACACAAGCAAATATGGCAAGATATGCAAGCGAAATTCACACGATCAATTAAGGAAACTTTATATTAATTACGCAGATTTCATGCAAACAAATCACACAATTTTCGCAAGGATCAAGCAAATATTCGGCTAAGAGATTCTCTTATAGAAACCGAAAGGACAAGCATGTGTTTGAAGAAAATTTTCAGTGATTATGGCAGAAGCGAGGATGATGGGGTAGAAAAAAAAATCGTGAACAAATGAAAACTTGACAAGCGACTTACAAGATCAAAGGCTCTGATGCCAGTTGATGAGTTTCTGCTTGTGATGAAGGATCTTTGACCTTGGTGGGAAGTCGCACGCGTCGTCTCTAAGGGAGATTAGGTGGAACGCGGTGTTGAGAAGGCGGCAGCGGAGGAGAACGTCTCAAAAGAGATCGAGTGCTTGGCCGTAGCGTCGGCAGCGGGTTGGCTAATATCGATGATGATCGAGTGGTGGCCGTAGCGTCGGCAGCGGAGGAAGGAGATGAGAAGACAGAGATTTGAGGACGCAGATCTAAGAAGATGGAGACAAAAGCTCTCGACAAATAATCTTAGATTAAAATGATGCGTAACCTAGTAAAGAAGGTCGAGATGACCTTTTATAGTACATAGCGGGACTCAGATGGGCCGAGTCTCGCGAAATGGGCCAGCCCACGCAACACACGTGAAACACACGCCCCAAATAAAAACTAAAATAATTAATGTCTCAAAAGATTACAATCAGTTCAAAAAGAACGCGTTCATTGGATGGTTGAGAGAAGACATAAAGAGAACGCGTTCTCTAGGCTTGGTTGAAGACGCTTCAAAGAGAACGCAGTCTCTTGTGTGCCTTGGCTGGCGACGACATGAGCAACCAAGGATTGCGTCGCGTTGACGATGGCTTTGGCACGTGATCTTGTGATTGGCCCCTCTGAGCGAATGCTCATAGCCTCTTCTTCCTCTGTCGCATTCATAGTGGGCAGGGGCGCATCAGGGGGCTTCTTAGGCACCACAACCTGAAATGTTTATAAAAAAATGACAACTCCAAGGGGCTTGGCATTGAGGGCACACGTGTGATAGCTAGCGATGATGCGCGCACTGTGTTTGGACCCTGGGCGATCATCGTGCAAGGAGATGGTAATGGGGCAAGAGTAGTCATGGAAACAAAGATGAGCGCAGATGCTGGGCTAAGATCTTGTGCGACCATAAGGCGGGGCACTGGCATGGCGTAGGGCGCTGGTGCGAGCATGCTGATGGGGTCTAGCACTGCACTAAAGTGGCATTGAGGGTTGTGGGAGTCGGAACAAGCATGGTCGTCACAGTCGTCATTGGGGCGCTAGGAGCGCGCTCTTGGAGCGCGATGTGGGGTGCTGGGGAACGATGGTAGTGTGCGTCGAAAGCTCGCTAGGAGCGCGATGGGAGCGTGTTGGGGGTGCGACGGAACAAGAACTCGCGGGTGGCGCAATGGACATAACTACTCTTGCGCGCTAGCGTGGACTTCAGGGCATAGCGCCAAGCCATGACATAGAGGATATGGATCCATGTGTCAACGGGGTGCAAACCGCGCCTACACCGATCGCCTTTGAGCCAAACCCACCAATCACGAGTATAGTCGGTGAAGTACCCTGTGGCGATGTGCACATGATCATAGTAGTCATAGTCAGAATGGCGAAACACAAATGTCGTGTTGAGCGCCATTACAAGAATTCCTCCTCTTTGTCGTCGTAGCCGTCAAAGGTGTGGAGGCGCAACCTCGAGCTATGGTGTGCGCGTCGGCTAGGAAAGCGAAGATTCGGTTGGGGCCATGCCGGGACGCTGCGATCACCTATGTAATACATGATCTCAAGCAAAACATCAAGGTTCAAGAAATAAAAGATCAATAAAGCTACAACGTTTCACAACAAATCTAAATTCCCGTACTCTTGGTCAACTAATTTTGAAATTTTGGGTAGCAAAAGAAGTTTTGGGAAAGGGTGGGAAAAGAAAGCCAACAGTATCAATCAAGTACTAACCCACAAACTAGGAATCTTCTTAGAAGGACATGGCAAGACAAGAGAAAAGTGGTCATTGTCTTCTTTCCTCTTTTGGACAAACAAGGCATGGTTAATTTTAAAAAGTAGATTTGGCTTTTTGCTAGTTTGGGTGGGGTGGTCCTTTTTTTTGTCTTGGATCTTGGAAACCCTAGATTTCTAGGATAACATGGTAAAATGAAAGGAAGTGTGGTGGCTGGCTATGGAGGCAAGGTGGTCGGTGCTGCAGTGGTCGGTGGTGGTAGAACGGTGGCGGAAGCACAAAAATAAGAAAAAAATGGGGGAAATAAAAGGGGAAGTAATGGGATGGGAAAATGAGTGAAACTAAGAAATGAAAGTGAGAAAAGTAACTTAGCTTGGCCACTGAGCTATGATACCAGTTAATGCAAAACGCCTCGGTAGGGAGGCGCTTCACTTGCGTTAGCTCGGACCGTGGCTCAAGCAAAGGCTTTCCTTCTTCTTGGTTGGGCTTCCTTCCTTGTAACTTCTCTGGAGCAAGGCTGGAATAACCTCTAAATGAGGTTCTGCTGGGGGCGCGTCTCGTGCCATTACTCTATATCAACGCTGAGTCCGTGATCTGGTCGCTCAGCTCCGTTCCGTGCTCAGCATGCCGTGGATGTCTCATGGTGGTGGAGGGTAGCTTGTGCAAAACACTCTGGTGGGGAGGCGCTTTGGGTGTGTTGGGTCGATCTGTGGCTCAAGCAAGGCTTTCCTTCTTAGTCAAATGCTAAAAATCTCAGTGTGCCTTTTTCCCCTATCTGTCACTTATAATTCTGACATTTGATTCCCTTCATCTAACGGTTGTTGATGTTTCACATTTCACATCATAAGTCCCTACTATATGTGAACCCGCCTCATCATAAAATTAGTACTATATTATATCAAAATAAAACTTATATAAATTTTACGATTTTACGATCCAATTCAAATAACCGCTTACAATCCCAATCGTAGAACCCAATCCTAAAAATATTAGGCGTATTGGCAAGAATTCGAGAATTTCAATAGCAACTTGCAAAAAAACCCATATTTTAAAAAGTATTGCAAAAATACCAACTTTTTGTACTTTTTCTGGTATTTTTGCTATTGTTGAGGATGAAATTTAACTTTTCTTTTAAATAGAAAAATCAGATAAATCATTAAAACTTTTGAAAAGAAAAGGTAAAAGAAAATTGTAATCCTACTAATCTAACCTTAATCAATCCCAAATCTCATTGTCATCTGCTTGCCTCTTCACCGAAGGCCTCCTTATCGTCCGTTCCGCCGCCGCTGTGCTTCCTCTCCTCCTCGCACCGCCCCACGCCGATCAAATTCCCACCCAATTTTGACCGCCGCAGCTCCACCAACCGCTCCAGCAGCCCCTCGTCTCCCTCCTCTGCTTCCCTCCTTCGCCGCCACTGTTTGATTCCTTCCTGTCCATGGTCGTCGGACATCCTCCCCTGTGCTCCTCGCCGCCGCCGTCACCGTTGACCTAAAATCCGATGACCTCGTCCACCGCCACCACATCCCTTCGATCAACGCAACTCTCGCCATCCGCCAGCTTCCCTCCCTCGGCATCTCCTTCCAGCTTTGACCCGCCGCTTCCACCCTCGTCTCCCTCCTACCTACCCTCCCGCTCTCCCCCGCCGCCAGCTTCGTGTTGTACACAATGGAATAGAATCACTGAACTGGTAATGTTGTTTCTACTCAATAATTAATTGGTTTAGTTAATTTATTATTTACGGCCTTCTGATATTCTATTGGTTCATTGTAGGCATTAGAGCTTCAAGGAATCACAGTAGCAACAAATTTACCAGATGCAGGATAACAATGGAAGTTTTTTAGTGGAAGTTTTATTGGCCAAGAACAACGGGGCTCTTTTAAGTACTTCTTTGGCTGGTCAAACGACAACCCCATGTAGCAAGGGCGGTGTTGTTGGGTTTGTGACGCTGCAAGGTTTCTCCGAAGATAGGTCGCGGAGTCTAGGATCTTCCATCGACGTTGAAAAAGAGCTTCAAAATGGCATAGTTACCGGTTTTCTATGCACAATGCGGGCCGATACGGAGGTGATTCGATGTCGTTCGGAGATGATTTCAAATGATTCAAAAGTCGAATTTAAGTAACTTGAGTATGGCGAAGACGTTGGTGTGGTCAGATTTTGAATTTAATGAATCGAAAGGTGTTTTTCTTGGGGTCGAACAAGGCTTGTGGTGATGTATATAGGAGATGAACAAGGTGTTTTTCTGATTTTATTTATTTGCATATGAGAATGCAGGTTGAGATTCTTGAAAGCTCACACTATGATTATTACAACATGAAGATGAGAATGCAGGTTGAGATTGATGGGTTGTTGGAAAGAATGGAAGACATACAGAGAACGTGTTCTCTGGGCTTGGTTGAAGACGCTTCAAAGAGAACGCGATCTCTTGTGTGCTTGGTTGGCGACGACGCGAGCAACAAAGGATTGTGTCACGTTGACGATGGCTTTGGCCCGTGATCTTGTGATTGGCCCCTCAGAGCGAATGCTCATAGCCTCTTCTTCCTCTGTGGCATTCATGGTGGGCAGGGGCGCATCACCCTCCCCCACTTGGCTGTGAAGCGTCCCCGCTTCACCATCATCGAACTCAGGCTCCACATAAGGCTCCAAGTATGCGACGTTAAAGGTCGCATAGATACCATAGTCTGGTGGCAGCACGATCTCGTATGCGTTGTCCCCAATGGCCTTCACAACAAGGAAAGGGCCATCACCACGTTGGGCCAGCTTGGATTTACGTTTAGCTGGAAAACGGCATTTCCGAAGGTGCACCCACACCAAGTCTCCTGGGGCAAATATAACACGGCGGCGCCCACGGTTGTGCTGTGTGGCATATTGTTCAGCGCGACGTTCCAGCTGTGCCCGCGTTCTTTGGTGCAACTCCTGGATCATCGCGGCGCGGTTGGCCACGTTGGGGTGCTCAGTATCCTTCAGTGGATGCGGTAGCATGTCCAGCGGGGTCAGTGGGTTTCTTCCATACACCACTTCGAACGGAGTGAACTTTGTTGCTGAGTGTTTGGACCTGTTGTAAGAAAACTCAACAATGGCAAGTAAGTCCTCCCAACGTTTTGGGTTAGATTTGAGCATGGTCTTAAGCAGGGCTCCTAGGGTTCGATTGGTCACCTCAGTTTGACCATCAGTTTGGGGGTGGTAGCTAGTGGAGTACAAAAGTTTGGTGCCCAACTTCCCCCAAAGTGTTCTCCAGAAATTACCCACAAATTTTGTATCGCGATCACTCACGATAGATCGCGGTATCCCATGTAAACGAACCACGTTGTCAAAGAACAATGCGGCGATCTCACTGGTAGTGTTTGTGGTCTTACACGCGATGAAATGGGCCATTTTGGAAAACCTATCTACAACCACAAAGATGGAATCCTTACCCCTTCGAGAGAGAGGCAAACCTGTGATGAAGTCTATAGACAAATCTTCCCAAGGGCCTAAGGGGGTGGGTAGAGGCGTATAAAGACCATAGGGATGGGAGGTGGATTTAGCGCATTGACATGTGACACAATTGGTGAAATAGCGCGTTACTTGACTTGTCATTCGCGACCAAAAGAAATGCTCGCGAAGAGCAGCAAGGGTCTTGGTAACCCCAAAATGACCGCGTCCTTCATGGGCTTCTTGGATGAGGAGTTTCCTAATTGGTGAGCTAGGAATGCACAAGTAGCCGGCTTTGTAAAGGTAACCCTCATGGAAGAAGTAAGTGTCGAACTCGCGGTCCCTAAGGCATTGTTCTACAATGGGCTTAAAGAAGGGATCAATCAGATATAAATCTTTAATCAATGCGAACCCAAGAAGTTTAGACTGAAGATGAGTAAGGAGAACATACCTGCGAGAAAGGGCATCGGCTACCACATTCTTCTTACCTTTTTATGCATCACGACGTAAGGAAACATCTCCATAAATTCCACCCAGCGAGCATGGTGGAGGCTTAGATGGGCTTGACTCTTCAGATAGCTGATGGCCGCATGGTCCGAGTGGATCACAAACTCACGTGGCCACAGGTAGTATTGCCATGTCTTGAGGATGCGAACTAGCGCGTAGAGCTCCTTGTCGTATGTAGGGTAATTCAAAGTGGCCCCAGTGAGCTTCTCGTTAAAGAACGCGATGGGCCTCTTCTCTTGGTGGAGCACTCCACCAATCCCCACATTTGACGCGTCACATTCCACTTCAAAGTGTTTGGTGAAGTCGGGGAGTTGTAGCAATGGCGCGTTGCACAGGGCCTCTTTCAACGCGTTGAACACGTTGTTGTGTGTCTCCTTCTAAATCACCGCGACGCCTTTCTTTGTGAGTTCATGTAATGGCACGGCGATGGAGCTGAAGTCGCGAACAAATCGCTTGTAGAAGCCAGCCAAGCCAAGGAAGCTTCGAACCATTGTTGGCGTTGTGGGTGTTGGCCAGTCTCTGATGGCCTTCACTTTCTCCTCATCGACGCGGAGTCCCTCCTTGGAGACCGCGTAGCCTAGAAAGTTGGTAGTGTCGGATGCAAATCGACACTTGCCAAGGTTGGCATACAATTGTTCGCGTCTCAAGCATTCTAACACAAGCCTAAGGTGTTGTTCATGAGTTTCAAGACTACGCGAATACACCAGAATATCATCAGAATAAACGACAACAAATTTCCCCAGAAATTCCCTCAAAACATGGTTACATGGTTACATGGTTCATGAGCTGCATGAAGGTGCTCGGCGCGTTGGTGAGACCAAAAGGCATGACTAGCCATTCATACAGACCATATTTGGTCTTGAACGCGGTCTTCCATTCATCACCCTCGTTCATGCGAATCTGGTGATATCCGCTCTTCAAGTCAATCTTGGTGAAAAGGGTCGCGCCATGCAACTCATCAAGCATGTCATCAAGGCGCGGTATGGGGTGTATGTACTTGACTGTGATCTGATTGATGGTGCGGCAGTCGACACACATTCGCCACGAGCCATCTTTCTTTGGAACCAAGATCACTGGGACCGCGCAAGGGCTTAGGGATTCCTTCACGTAGCCGCGATCCATGAGTTCTTGGACCTGGCGTTGTATCTCATTTGTTTCATCTGGGCTAGCGCGATAGGCAGCGCGATTAGGGAGGGAGGCTCCAGGCACCAAGTCAATTTGGTGCTCAATGCCTCGCAAAGGTAGAAGGCCTTGGGGAAGCTCCTCTGGGAATAAGTCGTTGAACTCTTTGAGCAGCTCAGAGATCGCGCTCGGCAGGGCTTCCATTATGGGGGCCTCTTGGGTGCAAGGTGTGGGCACTAAGAGGAAACATGGTGCCTTGCCACTCAAGGGGGCAGTGAGGTCGCTAGGCCACGCCAGGAGCAGCCTGTGCTCATAGGTGCCTTTCAACGTGGTGTTTTTTGGCACGGGCTTTGACCCTTCTTTGGGACGCGTTCGATCACCTGACGCGTTGTCTGTGCTAGCTTCTTGGTTCCTAGACGAAGAACGTGTGCTATTGGGAGTCTGGTTCTTTGAAGCTTCAATTGCCCTATGTCTATCACGCTCAACCTGGTCTTGTAAAATCTCATGAGGCGACATAGGTAAGAGCGTGACGCACTTCCCGTGGTAAGTAAACACATAGGTGTTTAAATAGCCATCGTGAAGAACGCGCCTATCAAATTGCCATGGGTGCCCCAACAAAAGATGTGTGGCATCCATGGTAATGACATCACATAGGACAGAATCTGTATATTGCCCAATGGAGAATGAAATAAGGCATTGACGAGTTATAGTATTACCAGAACTCGATGAAATCCATTGGAGTCCATATGGTTGTGGGTGAGGAGTGGTTGGCAGGTTGAAATGAGTGACCACCTTTTCATTAATGATGTTACAACAACTGCCTCTATCAATGATGACGCTCAAGGTCGCGGTCTTTACCAAGCAACGCGTGTGGAACAGATTCTCGCGTTGATCACCAAGGGTGGCTTCCTTGAAAGTGAGAAGACGTCGCGTGACAAGGCTCAGAGCTGTGCCTTCATGCAGCGCGGTGGCTTCACAGGTGTAAGCCTCCTCGGTATATTTGAAGCTTTCTTCGATGGTCTCAAGTGTTGTGTCCTCGTCCTCATAAGACTCATATCCGGCTGAGATGCTGGAGAAGAGGACCTTTTTGTTGTTTGGGCAATTGTTTTGGTAGTGCCCTCTTCCTCCATACTTGAAACATTCCACGTCACGTGCGCGTTCTGGGTTGGGAGATGTACCCTTTGATGGTGGCGCGCGAGAAGGATGGCTGGGAGTCATCGCGATCTTCCCCTGTCTTGTTTGATAGGATGCGGTGGTTCCTGGAATGGGACCGCGCACATTAGTGGAAGGAATTTGACTAGTTTGAGAGTCATACCTTCTTTGGCCATAGGGTTGGTAGGGATGACGCTTTCGCACTATTTGATTGTGGAGTTGCATCGAGGTGTGCGTGAGCGTGTTGAGGTCCTTGATGGGAAGGATCTCCAATTGGTCTCGGATGTTGGTGTTGAGACCACTCAAAAATTTTGTCCTCATCGTGGAGGGAGCCACGCTAATGGACGCCTTGTAGTACATATCCTCAAGTTGCGAGAAGAACTCAAGGGGGGTCTTCGAACCTTGTTTCGCCATGGCAATGTCCCGACGCATTTGGTTCTTGTAATCTTGGGGCACGTACTTGAGTGTCATCACATACTTGAGCTGGTGCCATTCAGTGAGAGGCACCAAGTTTCTCCTTATGCGATCATCCACAAATCGGTGCCACCAAACCCTCACGGCACCTCGGAAGTGGACTATGGCGGCGGCCACGTAGTCCTCTTCTGGAACTTCGCAATAGATCAAGGTATACTCTGTGGCCTGCAACCATTCAAGAAAAACTGCAGGGTTGTATTCACCAACAAAGAATTCAATTTTTACCTTGATGTCGTGGCGATTGAGCCTGGGAGCATTGGCTTGAGGCCTTTTTTGCAATCGCGGCGCTGGGATGTCCAAGGGAGCATATTGATGGCCTTGGGCCTATTGAAACTGGACATGCCCCAGTTGGTGCCTTCGCGCGCCATTGTTGTCGCGATCGTTGCCAAACGGAGCCTGTTGCTCCATCCCTTGGGCGCGTCGTCGGCGCTGGTGTCCTTGGTGTGGCGCATCGCGACGAACTCGTGAGGCATGTCTTGCCTCCTCTACATTTCATCGCGTCTGTCGAAGGACGTGTTGGACATGTTTGCGCCTTGGATGAGCCTAGGTGAAGGGATCCAGTCGGCGGGGCTATCTTGTAGCTCCATGAGATCACCGAGTGGGGGATGGAAGTTCCCTGGATTGATCATCCCTGAGTCCTCCATCTCTTCATCATCAAACTCCTCGAACTCGTCTTGGTGGAGAGGAGTGTGGGAGAAATAGCCATCTGAGCCATAGTGAGGCGTCCGCGTACTTTGGTGGCCCAAGTGGTCTTCCACGTTGAATGAGACTGGGGTGGGAGCATGGCGACGTTGATGCGGCATAGCGTCTTGGGCGCGATTGGATCGTTGCGGCCGACCCTCATCGCGTTCATCTCACCTGGCTCTGCCGGCCAGCGGTGCAAAGGCCATCTCGCGTTGGCGTCTTGTTCCTCGGACTTCATACCTGTCATTGAAGTCATAAGGTTCAGAGTACTCACCATGGGAGACCTCAAAGCGGTCGGAGTCGGTTTCATCGCGGACTGGTGTTGCCTGTTGTTCATAGCGGTCACGATGTGACACATAGCCTTGGCGGCTTTCTATCACCGATTGGATTCTTTGAAGCCTTGGTTGTAAGTTGGAGGTGGAGGGCATCACTCCTTTGCCCTTATCAACGCATTGTTTGCTTGGCCTGGCTTCTGTTTGTCGCGATGCGACTAGAGGATCCATAGGTATTTGCAAGGTTAGTGTTGGCTGTGACAACGCAGCGCGTTCCTTGGCCTGGAATTCGGCAACTTGGCGCCGAAGGGCTTGGATCTCGCGTTGTTCCTCCGAGAGCTCCAGAATTGGATCTTGTTGGGGAGGGTTGGCAAGAGGAACCACTTCAAGTTGCGCGATGTTTTGCTGTTGTGGTTGCCATCGACTTGGATATTCCCACATGTGGGTGCCGTGAGGCTACCTATAACAATATGTCCATCCATCGCGAGTAAAAACGCACAAAAGACAATATAAAACCAGAGAACAAGTAAGCACTCAACAAGTAGCAAGTGTTCATGTAGGAGGGCGCGTTCTTTTGGCCGTGTGGGCGGCTAAAGGCAAGCAAAGCAAGTGTGATATGCAAGCACAAAAGCAAACGAAACCAAAGGAAAGAAATCTTAACCTCTTGTGACACTAGACGGTGGAGAGGTGAAGAAGATGAGCCTAGCCGTTGAGGGGAGAAGGTTGCCTTATTTTGGCTTTACTTCTATTGTTTTTTTAATGTCGCATTCTGTTTTTTTTTTTTTTGAAATGCGACTTGACTTTTTTTTTTTTGAATTTGAAATTCAAATACGAGATCTTAGTCTTAAATGAAGATCGGATAAGAATTAAATGAAATAAAATAAAAATAAACGGCTAAGTAGCTTAAGGAAAGAAATCGCGAGATTGACGCGATAGGAGAGAGAAAGTTAATGGAGAGCTATGACGGTCAACACAAGCAAATATGGCAAGATATGCAAGCGAAATTCACGCGATCAATTAAGGAAACTTTATATTAATTACGCAGATTTCATGCAAACAAATCACACAATTTTCGCAAGGATTAAGCAAATATTCGGCCAAGAGATTCTCTTATAGAAACCGAAAGGACAAGCATGTGTTTGAAGAAAAATTTCAGTGATTATGGCAGAAGCAAGGATGATGGGGGAGAAAAAAAATAGTGAACAAATGAAAACTTGACAAGCGACTTACAAGATCAAAGGCTCTGATGCCAGTTGATACGTTCCTGCTTATGATGAAGGATCTTTGACCTTGGTGGGAAGTCGCACGCGTCATCTCTGAGGGAGATAAGGTGGAACGCGGTGTTGAGAAGGCGGCAGCGGAGGAGAATGTCTCGAAAGAGATCGAGTGCTTGGCCGTAGCATCGGCAGCGGAGGAAGGAGATAAGAAGACAGAGATTTGGTGAAGCAGATCTAAGAAGATGGAGGCAAAAGCTCTCGACAAATAATCTTAGATTAAAATGATGCGTAGACTAGTAAAGAAGGTCGAGATGACCTTTTATAGTACATAGCGGGACTCGGATGGGCCGAGTCTCGAGAAATGGGCCAGCCCACGCGACACGCGTGGAACACACGCCCTAAATAAAAACTAAAATAATTAATGTCTCAAAAGATTACAATCAGTTCAAAAAGAATGCGTTCATTGGATGGTTGAGAGAAGACATACAGAGAACGCGTTCTCTGGGCTTGGTTAAAGACGCTTCAAAGAGAACGCGGTCTCTTGTGTGCCTTGGCTGGCGACGACGCGTGCAACCAAGGATTGTGTCGCGTTGACGATGGCTTTGGTGCATGATCTTGTGATTGGCCCCTCTGAGCGAATGCTCATAGCCTCTTCTTCCTTTGTGGCATTCATGGTGGGCAGGGGCGCATCAGGGGGCTTCTTAGGCACCACAACCTGAAATGTTTTTAAAAATGCACTGTCCCACCGCTTCTACAGCGTTCACTACAAGATTCGAATTTACAGTGTGTTAGCAACTGATTTTGTGTGCTATGTTTCGTCTGTTTCCGATGCTTTTCTAAAAGATTCGAATTGCTAAATCAACCTTCTTATATATTAGACTTTCTTGTACACTCTTCAGTGCCTCAGTATAAATGTGGTCTGATAAAATGAATATTGCTCTGACATTTAAAACCGACTAATATTTAAAACTTCATTTTCGTAAATTTTGTTACATAACAGAGCATATTGTACTTTATCAGGCCACATTTATACGAAGTCAGGTCACATTTTTACGAAGTAAGGTCAATGCTCTGTTATATCACAGAATTTCAAATGTTAGTCAATTTCAAATTTCAGAGCAATATTCACTTTATTAGGCCATATTTGTACATTGTCAGGTCATTACCTGATATATTAACTTTAAATTTGAAACAAACATTCAATATTGACAAAGTGCTTTGATCATGGTGTATTTTGGCTTGCTAAATGAATATTTTGTATCTTGTTGGTGCCTTCTGGTACTTGCTAGCGATAGAGCGAACTGATACTTGCTGGCGGCAAGCATGTTCTAGCAATAATTCAACCTACACTAGACACTCCTTGTATTGTAGTAGCAATCTGCAGGAAATGAGTGGCTACACTAAATGGCACAATATCAGTGGCTCTGCGGGGGTTTCGGCCATCAGTGACGACGAGGGCGATGGTCGCCATGGGAACCTAAAACTCATGACCGTCAAGCAACAACATACCTTTGAAGGATACTGAATATGTGGATTCAGAGACCAATTGCTCGCTCAAGATGACTTGGGAGACTTGATATCTCGAGAGGGCTTTGCCTCCAATCCATTGGAAGGGTTTGGATATAAATGTGGTCTGATAAAATGAATATTGCTTTGACATTTAAAACCGACTAACATTTAAAACTTCATTTTCGTAAATTTTTTTACATAACAAAGCATTATGTACTTTGGCAGGCCACATTTATACGAAGTCAGGTCACATGTATATTAAGTTAGGTCAATGGTCTTTTATTTCATAGAATTTCAAATGTTAGTCAATTTCAAATTTCAAAGCAATATTCACTTTGTCAGGCCATACTTATACGAAGTCAAGTCACATGTATACTATGTCAGGTCAATGCTATTTTATTTCACATAATTTTAAATGTTAGTCAATTTCAAATTTCAGCATAAAAGATCAACATGGAGTTTCCTCTCTAAGGAATTGTCTTAACTGAACCAAACACTTGTAGAAATGACATGGAGTTTCTTAAAAAGTATCTGAGTAATGCAAAATAAGGGGAGAAAGAGAGTAAACAACAAAAGAAGATGATGTGAGACTTTGTGTTGTTTTAGAGGATTGTTCCATTAGAGAGACACCTTGAAGAAAGGTGAAAGAGGTAAAAGTTTAGTAGACGATGGCAGATCATTGCTCCAGGTTGAACAATGAGACAGGACACACCTCAAGAGGGAGACTTGTTGCATGAGGTGACATCATGTCGTTGTCATTGCTGATGTCATGACATAATTATTTGCTTGATTTTTGTCAGAATCTGATGGTGTGAGCCATTTTGCTTCCCAAGTGCCAAAGACTTGGGTCCAGCTGAACAAGAAAACTCGACACATGTACTCGGTTGAAGTATTCAGATTAGAGATCTTGAATTTCTTTTCTGGGCACAATACTATACAAGTGGGCGCAATACTATACAGATCTTGAATTTCTCTTCTCTGCTAAGCTTGGTGGATCATCACCCATTACATCCACAAATGAACTAACCACCCTTCTATCCTACTTTGTGGCTTTCAAGCTGTACCAAGTGAGCAAATTCACTCGAAAATCCAATGTATATATATCATATATTCTTCAATGTATATATAAACATAGAGTTGACAAGCTTGGACAGTTCTAGTACCTGTAGGTCCAACAACCGCATAATCAAACTTTGGATCCTTCGTTTCTGGTTCTGCAGTATGAAGGAATATCAGGTTTTAAAATTCAATGCTTCACGATATTGCAAGGACATTAGAATAAGGGAAGTACCAAACAAATATGAACACCGAGAAGCATCGGCGACCTATCGAGGTAGGCAGAGGAGGTGATGCGTCCCTATCTCCGGATGCCGGCACGAAGGTCGTGAAGGCGAGGATCTCGTCTTGTAGGGGGTCGCCTTGCTTGAGTCTCGAAGGCCTGCCGTGGAACCCTTGGTTTCGGCCTTGATGTATTGCACGAAAGGTCTCGGGACGGCGAGGTAAATAGTGACTTTAGAGGTTATCGGACACGGGTGAGTGTCCGAGAGCAGCGGTGAGAGGTCTCCTGGCGTCGGCGACAGCGAGAGTAGTATGGACAGCGAGGGCGTCGGCGAAGAGGAACCCGAAGACAGCGAGTGGGTTCGTTGGCGTCGGTGAGGGCGATGACACTCGCGAAGACGTGGGCGATGGCGATGGCGATGCCGATGACGATGGTGATGGCAATGGTGTTGGCGATGTCGAAGGCCGTAGCGTCGGCAGCGGATGGACGGATGGGCACGATGGACTCGAGGGTTGATAGGGCTCGAATGGGTTCGAGCAAGAGTCGAAGAGACGGCGGTGAGGGATATAATCGGAGGGACTCTGATTTGGTGCCGTAGCGTCGGCGCGGGTGAAGGGGATGAGAATTAGAGTTTTGGTGATGTAGACCCTAAGGTGGAGGCGTTGGCTATCAACAATCTACTTAGGATAAAATGGTGCGTAACCTTGTTACAAAGCTAGGTTTAGCCTTATAAAGGCATTCGGCCTTGGATGGGCCGTGACACATAAATGGGCTAGCCCACTATGCAATAGTGGGCACACGCCCGAAAAGGAAACTTACTAAAAATAGAAAGTGCTAATAATGGAAAACACCTAAATATGGAAACTTACTAAACATAGTAAGTTCCATAATTAGCAATGCTAAAAATAGAAAGATGCTAAAATGGGAAAGTGTTCAAAATAGCATATAAATACATGACATAAACCTCTAAACCCTAAAATGGCCAATGCCAACACTTGTGCCTTTGCAATGCTTCGGCGGCGGCGATAATGACAACGTCGAAGGCCCGGGGGAGGCTCGTTGGGGCAAAGGTGTGGCGCTTTCGTGGCTTAGGCTTCTAGAGTCTCCTCAAGTGAAGTGCTTGAGCCAGGTATGAAGTTGCCCGGCTGGATGTCATCTGGGCCGACAAGGGTGATAAGTAGCCTTAGGGCAGGCGCGGACTCAGGGGCGCCTTGGCTGGCTACCAGGCGTGTGACTAGGGATTGGGTAGCCTCTGAGATGGATTTGGCTTGAGCCCTAGTTACAGGCCCATCACTGTGTAGTGACATGCCTTCTTCCTCTTCGGTGGCACTCATGGCGGGTAGGGTCGCATCACCCTCCCCCACTTGGGGGTGAAGCATCCCCGCTTCACTGTCGTCAAACTCAGGGGCCACGTAGGGACTCAAATCTGCCACGTTAAAGGTGTTGTGGACTCCAAAAGCAGCAGGCAACTCGACCTCATAAGCATTGTCACCGAAGGCTTTGACAATCCGGAAAGGGCCTTCTCCACGCGGCGAGAGCTTGTTCTTGCGGAGGCTTGGAAATCTCTCCTTGCATAGGTGAACCCACACCATGTCCCCAGGCGCGTAGGTCACCTTGCACCGGCCTCTGTTGTGCTGCGCCTCGTACTGCGCCGAGCGCCTCTCCAATTGCTCCCTTGTGCGCCGGTGGAGCTCCTGGATTTGGCTCGCTCTATTGGCCGCCGTCACATGCTCCTCATCTCTCAGCGGCCACGGCAACATGTCCATAGGGGTCAATGGATTCCTCCCATACACCACTTTGAATGGTGTAAGCCTTGTAGCATTGTGCCTGGACCTGTTATATGCAAACTCAACAAAAGGAAGTAAGTCCTCCCAACGCCTGGGATTGTCCTTGAGCATGGTCCGGAGGAGGGCTCCTAGGGTCCTATTGGTGACCTCAGTTTGGCCATCAGTTTGGGGGTGATAGCTCGTAGAAAATAGAAGCTTCGTCCCTAGCTTCCCCCATAGTGTCCTCCAAAAGTGCCCAACAAACTTAGAGTCTCTATCACTCACAATGGTCCTAGGCACTCCATGAAGTCGAACCACAAACTCAAAGAATAGCTCGGCGATCTCACTCGCACTATGTGTGGTCCTACAAGGAAAAAAGTGGGCCATCTTGGAAAACCTATCCACAACCACAAAAATGGAATCTCGGCCTTTCCTAGACTTAGGCAAACCGGTAATGAAATCCATGGACAAGTCCTCCCAAGGGCCATAAGGAATGGGTAGGGGTGTGTACAAACCTTGGGGACTCGATCTAGCCTTCCCCCGTTGACAACTCACACAACTCCCACAATACTTCCTAACCTGCTTAGCCATGTACGGCCAAAAGAAATATTCCCTCAAAGCGGCCAAGGTCTTAGCAATCCCAAAGTGGCCTCGGCCATCATGATCCTCTTGAATGAGGAGATGCCTAATGGAAGAACTAGGGATACATAATCTCCCTGCCTTGTACAAATACCCCTCATCCACAAAGTAAGACTCAAACTCACGACTCTCAAGGCATCTCTCATAGATAGGCTTGAAGAAAACATCACTCAAATACAAATCTTTAATCAAAGAAAAGCCAAGTACCTTGGTTTGCAAATGAGTCAAAAGAGAGTACCTATGAGAGAGAGCGTCGGCCACAACGTTCTCTTTGCCTTTCTTGTGCACCACCACATATGGAAAGGTCTCCATGAACTCCACCCATCTAGCATGGCGCCGGTTGAGTGTCGTTTGGCCCTTGAGGAAGCTAAGTGCTGAGTGATCCGAGTGAATCACAAACTCCCTTGGCCAAAGGTAGTGCTGCCAAGTCTTGAGTACCCTGATCAAAGCATACAATTCCTTATCATAAGTAGGGTAGTTCAGAGTCGCACCTGTGAGCTTTTCACTACAGAAAGCTATTGGTCTCTTCTCCTGGTGAAGGACTCCTCCAATGCCCACATCAGAAGCATCACATTCGATTTCAAAGTGCTTGGAGAAGTCCAAAAGCTGGAGCAAGGGTGCTTGGCACAAAGCAGCCTTCAAAGCCTCAAATGCCGCCTCATGTCTAGGGAGCCAAACCACAACGGTTCCCTTCCTTGTCAACTCATATAGAGGCGCGGCAATGGAGGAATAATCCTTCACAAAGCGGCGATAAAACCCGACTAACCCTAAAAAAGATCTCACCATGGTGGCGGTGGTAGGTATGGGCCATTCCTGGATCGCCTTGATCTTCTCGGCATCCACTCGGAGCCCTTCCTTGGACACAACAAACCCTAAAAAGTTGGTCGAGTCCGAGACAAAACTGCACTTCTTGAGGTTGGCGTAAAGCTTCTCCCTTCGAAGTGTTTCGAACACCTTTCTAAGATGCTCCACATGTTCCTGCAAGCTACGAGAAAACACAAGAATATCATCAAAATAAACAACCACAAACTCACCTAGATACTCCCTTAAGACGTGGTTCATCAACCGCATGAATGTGCTCGGAGCATTGGTGATGCCGAATGGCATCACAAGCCACTCGTATAGACCATACTTGGTCTTGAATGTCGTCTTCCACTCGTCCCCCTCCTTCATCCTGATTTGGTGATAGCCACTACGCAAGTCGATCTTGGAGAACAACGAAGCGCCATAGAGCTCATCCAACATGTCATCTAAGCGGGGAATCGGGTGGCGGTACTTCACCGTGATCTGGTTGATGGCGCGGAAATCTACACACATCCTCCAGGAGCCATCCTTCTTTGGCACAAGTATCACGGGCACAGCACAAGGGCTCAAGCTCTCCCTGATGTACCCTTGTCAAGCAAATCCTGGACCTGGCGCTAAAGCTCATTGGTTTCTTCAGGGCCAGCTTTGTAGGCAGCTCTATTGGGCAATGAAGCTCCAGGAACCAAGTCAATCTAGTGCTTTATCCCATGAACAGGCGGCAAGCCGTCGGGCAGCTCATCGGGCATCACATCGGCGAACTCAAGCAGCAGCGAGGCTACTGCCGGCGGCAATGGCTTCTCGTCGGCACTCGCAGGTCTGGAGGTAGGCACAAGTAGAAAACATGGCCTATGACCCTTGAGCGCCGGCGTCATGTCGCTGGGCCGCGCCATAAGTAGTCTTTGCGCACAGCGGCCTTGCAAACCCGGTGTTGAAGGCGAGCTCTTGGCCATCGGCGAATTTGCTCGGACACTGGGCCCCTGGTTGTGTCCACTGGGTGTATAAGGGCCAATGCTCGAGCCAGATCTGGAATCGCCCAGCCAGTTCTCTGTGGGCCTCTGTTTGCCCCTCTTTGCAACAACGTGCTCGGCACTAGGGTTTTGCAGATTGGCACTGGGTGCAGCAATAGTGGCACTTGACTTCCTGGAGCCAGTGCCCGACCCAAATGCAGTATGGCCAGGATTGGGGTCGATCCGCTTTGGTGGGCCTATCGGAGGCGCATTAGGGCTAGCCGTAGCGGCTTCGATGGCCTTTTGTCGATCCCTTTCAACCTGATCCTGCAATATCTCATGGGGAGACATAGATAAGAGGGTCACGCGCTTCCCGTGGTAGGTAAACACATAGGTGTTTAGATACCCGTCGTGAAGCACGCGACGATCGAATTGCCATGGGCGCCCAAGCAATAGATGGGTGGCGTCCATAGCAATCACATCACACAAAATGGTGTCACTGTATTGACCATTGGAAAAGGGAATGAGGCACTATCGTGAGACAGTGTTACCTGAAGTGGAGGATATCCATTGAAGGCCATAGGGCTGTGGATGTGGCATCGTCTCCAAGTTGAAATGCTTGACGACCTTGGCATTAATAATATTGTAGCAGCTACCACCGTCAATAATGACACTAAGGGAGGCAGTTTTGACGATGCACCGGGTGTGAAAAAAATTTTCACGTTGATCGCCAAGAGAGGCCTCCTTCACCGTGAGGATTCGGCGAGTCACAAGGCTAAGGGGAGTCCCAGCATGGAGCCCTGCAGCCTCGCAAGTATACTCCTCCTCCTCGTCCTCCAAGACTTCCTCAATGCCCTCCAAGGCGGGCTCATCTTCGTCGTCCACTGATAACAGGTTTTTAGTCGTGTAAAAACTGCTATGCAAAATATCCAAACAAACCCTAAACCGTAGTCCTAGGTAAGTAAAGGTCGAATCCACAGGGAGGCGGATTCTATCTTAGTATGCAATTTATATGCCAATCCAAAGTAACCAAATGGGGGTTTTGTGAGTTTAAGTAATCTAAGCATGCAAAAGTAAACAAGCGAAAGAGTTGTGAAATCAGTGATGGGGAAAAGCACTTAGTCAAACAAAATCCATAATTCGTATGACAAGTTGATCATAGAAAATCATTCAAAATCTCATGCAATGGTGATTCCAATTCCTTTTCAGATATAACTAATAGCACAACCAGATACTATTAGCACTAACTAATTAAACAACCCTGAAACTATCAAGATTCATTTTAACAGCAGCCTTACGGATAGGAATATAGTTGGATACAATTCTAGCATAAAACAACCAGCTTTTATCCTAGAATGTAAATCAATTCTCTTCTGCATAGGATTAGCACAACCAGTTACTAGTACGATGCAGTTGCTACTCTGAAATAGATATGCTCAACCAGTAACAATCTAGATCTAGTAATAGATCAATAACAACAAACCCGAGATGATCAAACTAGAGATTATCAATATCAATCATAAGCAACTTAAGCAAGAGAAGAGATAAAAACCATGCAATAGATTAAGAACAAGAATCTCACAACTGAATCAAAACGAAAGCTTCAGCGTCTGACTAAGCCAAGGAGGCTTAGTTCTTCATAGCAAATATGTAAAAACTAATTAGGGTTCGAGAGAGAATCCAAGATGGGCAAACAAGCCTTTTCTCAACCCTTAAATACTAAAGGAAATAAAACTAAGTTAACCTAAAATGAAATAATAAAAGTAATAAAATAATGCAAATAAGGAAACGGCGCGGCGGACTTCAGACATGCACGGCGGGCGCTGCATCCTCCACGGCGGGCGCCGTAATCGCGGCGGGTGCCGTCTTTCCACGGCGGGCGCCGTAATTACATTGTAGCCAATGTTGTTGGATGGGAATTGGTGGCGGTCGCCGTAAGTTGCACAGCGGTCGCCGTGAACTCGTTTCTTCCTCCTTTGTCTCTTCAGCTCCCGAAAGCGTGTCTTCAGCACCTCCTCGCCAATACTTCATAACTCCTTGGCGTCTACTACTGGTGGCTTCCTCCTCAGTGTCTCATATGATCTCCAAAGTAGCTCAAACACCTCCAAATACACCAACTTCGCCTCCAAACGCCATACACATGAATGTGTCTAAATCTACCCGAATGGTACCAATAAAACCTCTAATGACTCTTACTTAAGCCCTACAAAGTAGTGCTTATTAAACCACCCCATGCTTAGACCTTTGCTCGTCCACGAGTAAACCAAATAAGAGTCCACTCCTCCAATGCAGCACCCAAGGTCTCAGGAAGCATATCCTCCAACTAAGAGTCACCTAACCCATGCCAAAGCTCCTGGCACCAATCTCATTCACAACACATCCACAACTCAACAAGCTTAAGGGCAAGCAGAGTACTTCCCCCAAGCTAAACCTGGACATCCAATAGTGTGAGTAACCTCTAATCCTAGCCTCCATCTATTGCTCTTTATGTCTCCCAGAGTGACCTACCCGACAATCCTTCTTTGACTCCTCTTCTTATGACGCCTCGCCAAGAATAATGAGAAATCCTAAAATCACTCTTCTTTTTTTTCACTCGTTTTGCCAAGCCGCCCTTTCGGGTTTTCACCAAGCCACTCATTTCATTTTCCAATAGATGTGCTCACATAAGCTCACGTCACTCTTGACCACATATTACCCCAGCCTAATGTTGGTCCAAGCCACCTGCTTATTACCTAGGCAGCCCTTTCGGGTTTTCGACCTATCCTAGGATTTCAATGATAGCCTTTTTTCAATTTTTTGGCTTTTTCTCTTTTTTCATTTTTCTCCTCAGCAGCGTAGCAAGTATAAAACCCCACCCCATGCTTAAACATTGCATTGTCCTCAATGTAATGAAAGACAAAAGAATAAAGCACATGGAAAAGCAAAAAATAACTCACAACGTTGCCGAGTTGGCTTGGACACTTCCTTGTTGTTGGCGGTGTACTCATGAAAGTTCATGTCCTGGATATCTGCATCAACGCTATAACCTTCATATACCGTGCAACCATAGGAAACCAATGTGAAGTGCGGTGGTTATTCAGGAAATCAGGGCGGCACGGCCTTCTACTCCATCAACTCCTACCATGCAATCAAAAGGAACCACTCTGGGGAAGTAGTGGTCAATCAAGGGAACAGGGTTGCATGGCCTTTAAAAAATGAGCCCAGATGTCATCTTGGTTGGGCCCTGGTATTCCTCCTCTCCAGCTGTCGACTGCAGGGCCATCATCGTTGCCAAATAAATGTAGGGCGAATGTATTCCTCCGTTAGCAACATGATGCGCACCTCTCCGTGGGGAATCTGGACAGCTCGGTAAAACTGTTTTTTTTTTTTTTGGGTTTTTATTGACTTTTACTCCCCTTTTTTTCCGACTTTTGCACCCCGTTAGGTTTTTTCGGGGTCCTTTTTTTTTATAGGGAAAGGAGTCGAACCTGAAAATGGCGGCGATCGCCGTGATTACATGGCGGTCGCCGTCATTTGCCGCAAGCAGAGTGAGCGAGGGAGGGGAAAACGACGGGCGCCGTAAGGAGGGCGGCGGGCGCCGTGAACTCCTCTTCGCTTTGATACGCTTCTTGCAGGTTAGTTCGACACAAAAAGGAAAAACTAAAAGGAAAAACAAAAGAAAATGACTAAGGGAAGGGAAATAAACTACCTAACATCGGGTTGCCTCCCGATCAGCGCCTTAGTTAATGTAGTTGGCTCGACATACTACTCGAAAATCCTCAATCCATATCATTAGGCTCTTTGGGAACCTTCTCAATCCATACCTCCTTCCTGAACCAATCATGGAAAGGTTTGAACCTTAGACCATGCTTCTTCTTTAGCGGCTTCTACATCTTGACCTTCTTAGTCGCGTCTACCCCATGCTTAGATCGATCAGGGGGGTGTTTAGCCTTGACTTCAGGGACCTGCACCAAAGATGGAACGAGCCTCTCGCTCGGAGTTAGCAGCAAAGGTGATTTACCTGGAAGCTCCAGAGGGAGCTTATAGCAAGCGTCCCACTCAGCAACACCTTCCTGCAAGTCAGTAGATATAGCAATATCCAAGCTAGAATCAACAATAGGTGGTGTGTCATCTAGGTGGTCCTCATCAAAAACATCTTGCACCACAGGCTCAAGTACATCAATTGCACACAAAGAATGACCATCAGAGGGGAATTTCACGGCTTCATAGATGTTATAATTAATGGTTTGGCCATCAATTGTAGTATAGTGGTAAGTATTCCCGCCTGTCACGCGGGTGACCCGAGTTCGATCCCCGGCAACGGCGCCAATTTGATAACAGGTTTTTAGTCGTGTAAAAACTGCTATGCAAAATATCCAAACAAACCCTAAACCGTAGTCCTAGGTAAGTAAAGGTCGAATCCACAGGGAGGCGGATTCTATCTTAGTATGCAATTTATATGCCAATCCAAAGTAACCAAAGGGGGGTTTTGTGAGTTTAAGTAATCTAAGCATGCAAAAGTAAACAAGCGAAAGAGTTGTGAAATCAGTGATGGGGAAAAGCACTTAGTCAAACAACATCCACAATTCGTATGACAAGTTGATCATAGAAAATCATTCAAAATCTCATGCAATGGTGATTCCAATTCCTTTTCAGATATAACTAATAGCACAACCAGATACTATTAGCACTAACTAATTAAACAACCCTGAAACTATCAAGATTCATTTTAACAGTAGCCTTACGGATAGGAATATAGTTGGATACAATTCTAGCATAAAACAACCAGCTTTTATCCTAGAATGTAAATCAATTCTCTTCTGCATAGGATTAGCACAACTAGTTACTAGTACGATGCAGTTGCTACTCTGAAATAGATATGCTCAACCAGTAACAATCTAGATCTAGCAATAGATCAATAACAACAAACCCTAGATGATCAAACTAGAGATTATCAATATCAATCATAAGCAACTTAAGCAAGAGAAGAGATAAAAACCATGCAATAGATTAAGAACAAGAATCTCACAACTGAATCAAAACGAAAGCTTCAGCGTCTGACTAAGCCAAGGAGGCTTAGTTCTTCATAGCAAATACGTAAAAACTAATTAGGGTTCGAGAGAGAATCCAAGATGGGCAAACAAGCCTTTTCTCAACCCTTAAATACTAAAGGAAATAAAACTAAGTGAACCTAAAACGAAATAATAAAAAGTAATAAAATAATGCAAATAAGGAAACGGCGCGGCGGACTTCAGACATGCACGGCGGGCGCTGCATCCTCCACGGCAGGCGCCGTAATCGCGGCGGGCGCCGTCTTTCCACGGCGGGCGCCGTAATTACATCGTAGCCAATGTTGTTGGATGGGAATTGGCGGCAGTCGCCGTAAGTTGCACGGCGGTCGCCGTGAACTCGTTTCTTCCTCCTTTGTCTCTTCAGCTCCCGAAAGCATGTCTTCAGCACCTCCTCGCCAATACTTCATAACTCATTGGCGTCTACTACTGGTGGCTTCCTCCTCAGTGTCTCATATGATCTCCAAAATAGCTCAAACACCTCCAAATACACCAACTTCGCCTCCAAACGCCATACACATGAATGTGTCTAAATCTACCCGAATGGCACCAATAAAACCTCTAATGATTCTTACTTAAGCCCTACAAAGTAGTGCTTATCATCCACCATCTCGTAACCGGCCGTGGCATTGGAGAAGAGCACGCGCTTGGCGTTGGGGCAATCACGCATGTAATGGCCCCGGCCACCACACTTGTAACACTCCTTCTGGCTGGCCCTTGTAGGTGGCGCCGAATTCGTCTTGGGCGCAGCGGCGGCCTTGGAGCTTGCGGTCGGCGCCATGGGCTTGGCATTGTGGCCGTGGGACGAAGGTGTTGTTCCTGCAGCACTTGATCGAGCAGTAGTCAAATTTAATTGACTAGAATTAGGAACATACCTTTGGGAACCATAAGAAGTGTAAGGCCCTTGGAGCTTTCGCACTTGTTGATTGTGAAGTTGCATGGCCGCATGTGTGAGTTGGTTGAGGTCTTTGATGGGGAGCACCTCCAATTTATCTCGAATATAAGTGTTGAGACCACTCAGAAATTTGGTCCTCAATGTTGAAGGCGCAACACTAATCGACGCCTTGTGGTACATGTCTTCCAGGCGGGAAAAGAACTCCAAGGGATTTTGGGAGCCTTGTCGAGGCATAGCTATGTCGAGGCGCATTTGATTCCTATAATCCGTGGGCATATATTTCTGCGTCATTATGTACTTGAGTTGATGCCACTCGGTGATAGGCAAAAAACGCCTTCGAACGAGGTCATCCACTAGGCGGTGCCACCATGTCCTTGCGGCGCCGCGGAAGTTGATGGTGGCGGCGGCCACGTGCTCGGCCTCAGGAATTTGGCACGACTTCAATGTGTATTCGGTCGCCTGCAACCACTCAAGAAAAATAGCCGGATTGTATTCACCATAGAAAAATTCAATTTTTACCTTAAATTCATGGCGAAAGGTCCTCGGAGGCACGGCCTGCGCGCGCGGCGGAGGCACATCATATGGGCCATATGCATGGCCTTGGGATTGGTAAGGCGCTTGGAAACCGAGTTGGCGCCTACGGCCTTCATCATGGCCGCGGTAGTCGGCTACCGGGGCTATAGGCTCCAGAAATTGGGCATTCTGGCGGCGTTGTGGACCATGGTGGGGCGCGGCTTGGTGGACATCATAAGTCATGTCATGCCTCCGAACGCCATCATCGCGCTTGTTGTTGGCCGTCGTCGCCGGGTTTGCGCCTTGTAGAAGCATAGGCGCCGGGATCCAGCCTTCGGGTTTGTCTTGCAATTCCGCTGGATCACCGAGAGGAGGATGAAAGTTGCCCGGATTTAGCATGCCCGAGTCTTCCATCTCCTCATCATCAAATTCTTCAAAGTCATCATGGAGGAGGGGCGTTGTGGAGTAGTAGCCCTCCGAGCCATATTGTGGCGTCCGTGCACTTTGATGCACCAAGTGATCCTCCACGTGAAAGTGCACTAGAGTGGGGTTGACAGGCATATTGGCGCCGACATCTCCCTTGTGGCGCCTGTGTTCACGGCTTTGGCGGCGAGAGTCGTGCGCTGCGGTGTGGCCTTGGCTATCTCGAAGCGCTGAGGCTGATTAGCGGCGGCAATCCTTCCTAGCTACGGCATACCTGTCATCAAATTGATAGGGTTCAGAATACTCACCGGGATAATCGCGAGCCTCGTCGGAGGAGGAAGAGTAGTCGAGCGGCGGCGCTATGGGCGCTTGGTGGGCTTGCGGTGAAGCTTGCCCTTGCCGGCTCTCAATGACCGACTGGATGCGATTGAGGTGCGGTTGGTGCTGAGATGTCGAGGGCATAATCCCTTTTCCCTTGTCAAGACGGGCGTTGCTTGGCCCGGCCACGGTGGTGTGTTGCAACGGCGGGTTGGCCGTTCCAATGTTGGGAGTGGGGTCGGTGGCCTTTTCACTTCATAGTTGGGCCACCAATTGTCGGAGTTCTTGGATCTCCCTTTGCTCAGCCGAGAGATCCAATATGGGGTCTTGTTGTTGTTGAAGGCCGGTGTCGATCACCGTGCTGGATGGGTTGTCTTGGATGCCATCTTCGTTGCCATTGCCACCGGTGGGAACCGAGAAGCTACCTATCACAATAGGACCAGACATCGAAGTAACAACGCACAACAACAACACAACCAAAGATAAAGCAAGCACTCACAAGTCACAAAAGTTCACGAAGGGAAGGCAAGGTCTTTAGCCGTGAGGGCGGCTTAAGGCAAGCGAAATAATTGAGATAAGCAAGTAAGAAATCAATGAAATAACTTCACAAATTTCATAATTACTTATGCAACTAATCACTCAACATACAAGACAAACCTTCAAGCATGAACCTAGACAATGGAGAGGTAGAGAAATGAGCCTAGCCGAATAGGGGAATAAGTTTACCTTATTTTGGCTATGCTTCTTTTTTTTTTTTTGAAAGTCGATTGTCTTTTTCTCTTTTTTTTTTTGAATTAATTCGACTTTGACTTTTTTGAATTTTGAATTTTGAAATCCGAAATCTTTTTGATTTGATTCGGATATGATTGTAACAAATAAAATCAAAGATATTCGGCTAAGTGACTAATTGGAAAAGAAATCACAATAAGCGCGTGATAGGAGAGAGAGAGTGTTGATTGAGATTCGGTGGTTAATGACAATCAATTTGACCAGATATGGTAAGCAACAAATCACGTAATTAACTAGCAAATCAATCAAGCAAATCTCGGCAAATCTCATGCATGCAAATCCCTAAAATTTCGCTAGGGTTATCAATGAAGATCGGCCAAGAGAATCTCTTGTGGAACCGATTTGGACAAGCAATTTTCGACAAGAAAAAATTTTGTAACAATGGAGGAAGCTTTGGATAATGGTGGAGAAAAAACAATTGTGAACAAAAGCAACTAGAAGCGACTTACAAGACCTTTGGCTCTGATCCAGTTGATGCGTCCCTATCTCTGGATGCCGGCACGAAGGTCATGAAGGTGAGGATCTCGTCTTGTAGGGGGTCGCCTTGCTTGAGTCTCGAAGGCCTGCCGTGGAACCCTTGGCTTCGGCCTTGATGTATTGCACGAAAGGTCTCGGGACGGCTAGGTGAATAGTGACTTTAGAGGTTATCGGACACGGGTGAGTGTCCGAGAGCAGCGGCGAGAGGTCTCCTGGCGTCGGCGACAGCGAGAGCAGTCTGGACAGCGAGGGCATCGGCGAAGAGGAACCCGAAGACAGCGAGGGGGTTCATTGGCGTCGGCGAGGGCGATGACACTCGCGAAGACGTGGGCGATGGCGATTCCGATGATGATGGTGATGGAAATGGTGTTGACGATGTCTAAGGCAGTAGCGTCGGCAGCGGATGGACGGATGGGCTCGATGGACTCGAGGGTTGATAGGGCTCGAATGGGTTCGAGCAAGAGCCGAAGAGACGGCGGTGAGGGATATATCGGAGGGACTCCAATTTGGTGCCGTAGCGTCGGCGCGGGTGAAGGGGATGAGCATTAGAGTTTTGGTGACGCAGACCCTAAGGTGCAGGCGTTGGCTCTCAACAATCTACTTAGGATAAAATGGTGCGTAACCTTGTTACAAAGCTAGGTTTAGCCTTATAAAGGCATTCGGCCTTGGATGGGCCGCGACACATAAATGGGCTAGCCCACTATGCAATAGTGGGCACACGCCCGAAAAGGAAACTTACTAAAAATAGAAAGTGCTAATAATGGAAAACACGTAAATATGGAAACTTATTAAACATAGTAAGTTCCATAATTAGCAATGCTAAAAATAGAAAGATGCTAAAATGGGAAAGTGTTCAAAATAACATATAAATACATGACATAAACCTCTAAACCCTAAAATGGCCAATGCCAACACTTGTGCCTTTGCAATGCTTCGGCGGCGGCGATAATGACGACGTCGAAGGCCCGGGGGAGGCTCGCTGGGGCAAAGGTGTGGCGCTGTCGTGGCTTAGGCTTCTAGAGGCTCCTCAAGTGAAGTGCTCGAGCCAGGTATGAAGTTGCCCAGCTGGATGTCATCTGGGCCGACAAGGGTGATAAGTAGCCTTAGGGCAGGCGCGGACTCAGGGGCGCCTTGGCTGGCTACCAGGCGTGTGACTAGGGATTGGGTATCCTCTGAGATGGCTTTGGCTCGAGCCCTAGTTACAGGCCCATCACTGCGTAGTGACATGCCTTCTTCCTCTTCGGTGGCACTCATGGCGGGTAGGGTCGCATCAGGAGGGCACACAAGAATATGCATAAGACAAAAGGAAAAATCTAGCATATGCATTCTTCTGCTCAAATTACCCTGCATCTGTTCCAATCAACCAAAATCATTTCTGGAGATTTTAACAAAGTGCTTCAGTTTTGCTCTTAAACATATGCAAAGATCTAGAAGACAAAATGATATGAAGAAGACAAAAGGAAAAATCTAGCTGGAAAACGGGGAGTTCGCGAGGTCTAGGGTCAGCATCCGATGTTACATGTCCGGATCGGAGATCCATATAAGCTGGTTGACGTACTCGATTAGTCGACGGAGGAAGCGCCAGCGATGATCGGCTGTGGGGTGCGGTTGTAGCAGGTGAGGTGGAAGCCCAGGTAGCCGCACCGGAGGGACTGAAATTGAGGAGCAGAAGCCCTCCGAGGTTGCCGGCACAGATGGCCTCCGAGGTCGTCTGCGGTGGACAGCTTCGATTGCGGTGTCTCGACAAGAGAAATGGTTGGGGTGAAGGGGGCGGTGAGCAGCTTAGAGAAATGGGGTGAAGGGGATCGACTGGTTGGAGGCGGCGGCGGCGAAGGGAAGCTGATGGGTGGGGTTCGGGTACGTTAAAGTTCCGAGGGTTCTGAAAAAAAATAAACATGTTATTAAGTATAATTAACAGTTATTAAAAGTATAATTTTAAGAAAAGAAAAGATAAATAGAAATATGATTTTATCTTTTTCTCTTTTTATAAATATGGTAGTTTTGCAATACTTTTCAAAACCCGATATTTTTGCAAATGACGTTTCAAAAGTTGGTATTTTTTACAATTCCGCCAAAATATTACCACAGACCGTACGAACGGCAACTAGCTTTTTGCCTTCACAAACACATTTCCCCTTCCTTGCACTTCATTCATCCACCTCCAATTTAATTTCATCATATCATTACCACTACAATTACAATTAACAAGTAATTTCCTTCCATAGTTTCTCAACATTACCTTTTTTAGATAATAATATAGTTGATGTATTTGATGTGCTTTATTTTCAGTCTTCAGGGCATTAAAATCTTTGGTCTTCTTGTCAGATAGGTAAACCGGTAACCGCTTCAGGAGAAACCAAACAGGCTTCTTCAAGATTCAAGAACCTCTATTTTCAGCTCTCTCTTCCCCTTCTCTTCTATTCTCATGGTATGATGTTCTTGACTTTTCTCTTCTCTTCTCTGTTCTTCTTTCTCTGCTACGTGTTTCCTGCCTGTTTTTGTTCTTTTTAGAAATGTGAAGAATTATTTTCAAGAAACTAATCTCTGACAACCCAGAAAGTGTTTTGAGTTATTACTGATAAAGAAACCCATTTGAACATTTGATGATAATAGATACCATACCTTAGGGTGTACTACTTACTTTCTTAAGATAGTGCCTTCAAAAAGATGTCCTTTGTCAGCTTTGATATTTTCTTCTGATGGGTTCGTTTCCATTTTCTTGTTGTATGGTATTTGTTGAGCGGCAGATTCAGAGCTTCCTACTTGGGTTAATTTCTCTGCATTCACACTGGTCTTTCAAGATGTCAAAGGTATAGTAAAATTCTTCTGCCAACTCAATCGCTAGTTATCACTGAATTGGGTCTTAATTAATGATGGGTGTTGTTTGAATCCGGAAAGGGTACTGAGAAATCCAAAAAACAAGAATCAAGCTCTCCAATTGGAATTCTGGAGGACTATTTCCGAACCCCGGAAACTGATGACACCAATTCAAATTCACACTCATCCAAAGAGTCTGAACTGTCCAAGGAAACGTGGTGGTGGCGATGGAGAGGATCCATCAAGGTGTGGAGAAGCAGATCCCAGAGCCAGTTGCCTTCAACTGCACCCCCTCCTTTGAGCATCCTGAAGCTGTCAAGGTGGAGCAGTAGCACGAGGGAAAGACTGTTTGTGACGGCTAGTGGCGGAGGCCATGAATGTGATTCGGCCTCTAGGAGCTTCACCTTGGGCGAGCTTCAATCTGCCACCAACAGTTTCAGCCATGGTTTGCTTGATTCAGTTGAGCATGGTCTTCTTGATCATGATAATATGCCTTGACATAGCAATGTATGTTCCTTGCCATTTATTTGCAGACAACCTGATTGGAAAAGGAGGCTATGCGGAGGTCTACAAGGGGCGGTTGCAGGATGGGCGGGCTGTGGCCATCAAGCGCCTTATCAAGGGGACAGCCGAGGAGAAGACTGCTGATTTTCTAGCCGAGCTCGGAATCATGGCGCATGTCAACCATCCCAACACTACCAAGCTAATCGGGTATGGGGCCGAGGGCGGAATGCACCTCGTTCTTGAGTACTCGGAGCTGGGAAGCTTGGCCTCTCGCTTACATGGTTAGCATAAAATAGAAAAGCCATTGCTGTGAATTGCATCATTGTTCTGTACGGGCCTTTGCATCCAGGGTGATATTTTTGACAGGTTCAAAGGACAAAATCCGATGGCATGTCAGGTATAAGGTGGCAGTCGGGGTAGCAGAGGGGTTAACGTACCTACACGAACGCTGCCAAAGGCGAATCATTCACAGAGATATCAAAGCTGCCAACGTTTTGTTGTCGACTAACTTTGAGCCTCAGGTGAGCCTTGAATACAAATAATGCTTTTTGCATAGAAAGAGTTAAGTTGAGGTTACTGTTCAACTGCAGATTTGTGATTTCGGCCTTGCAAAATGGTTACCGGAGAAATGGACCCACCATACAATCTCAAAATTTGAGGGCACATTTGGGTATGCAAATGCAAATATGCAATGGTTTGGTGTTTTCCCAATCGCCGCTCTAACTGAATTTACACTTGAATTTTGCAGCTACGTTGCTCCAGAGTACTTGATGCACGGCATAGTCGATGAGAAAACTGACGTCTTCGCGTTTGGTGTGCTGCTTCTGGAGCTGATCACCGGGCGTAGAGCCTTGGATTGCTCACAGCAGAGCCTTGTACTTTGGGTATTTACTTCATCTTGATTTTCACCAAGGAACTCTTCATTATACATCTACCGAGAGTCCTGTTAACTGTTTCCAGTTCTCTTTGTTTGCAAACGCAGGCAAAGCCATTGCTCAAGAAGAGCAATGTCAAGGAACTCATCGATTCCAGTCTTGCAAAAGACTACGATTTGAGGCAGATGAATCTGGTGCTGTTGGTAGCCTCTCTATGCATACAACGATCTTCAATTCGCCGTCCAACAATGAGTCAGGTATTCGAGTTGTTGGCTACAACTATATGCTTTCTTTTCTCATAGTTGGTAGAGTAGTAACCTCAGACTAGTCACCGGTTGATGATGCACTCAAACTAGAAACCAAAAACAATACCAACCAAATCTATGGTGAATCATAAGGCATTTCGTACAAGACAATTTAAGAAAAGCTATGCTTATTAAATGAGTGCTTTTGATTGGAAGTTACTGGTGGGCCTTAAACAGATAAGGGAAGTAGAAGAAAAGGTAGTTGGTTAAGTATATTTACATTAAGAGAATACAAACAAAGATAACATGCTTGATTTTAAAGGAAAAATACTATGATGGTTTTTTCAGTTAACATCTTTGGTCTCAAGAGAGCATTATTGAGATAGCAATTCACTTTGCTTGCTTCTCACAGGCGTTACAACTTCTGAAAGGAAATCTGAGCAGCCTGGACTGGAACAAAACCCGAAAACCGTCTTTCTGGAGAAGGCAGAACGAGGATGGAATTGTCGACAACGAATCATGATATGTATATGTATGCTGTATAATGCTCCGATAAAACGAGAATTGTGGTAAAACGGAAGTATTAATCTGGGACGTTGGATAAAGGGTGATGGACGGATGGATAAATGGGTCATATAGTGGATATGGTATGGATAAAACTACCAGATCTTCTCAAATAAGGTAGTTAATATATATTTTTAATTAAAAGAAAATAATTAAGGATATTGTTAGAGGTGAGAGAAAATCATATCTTTCTTCCAAAACCGCTCCATTCCGCTGATACATTTTCTTTTTGTTCAATGATTTTTCAGCGTTCATGAATATCGTTCATGCGTTTATGAATATCGATGGACGTGAATATCTCCACTTAAAATATGAATATCACCATTTGATTTTTCCAGCTTTTGCCAATTCATAGATTTGTAAATTTGTTCGTGTTGCTTTTGTCATTGTTTCTTGAATATCGTTCATGTTTGTATGAATATATGTGTTTAATATGTGGATATCACCAATTAAAGACATGAATACCACAACTTAAAATATGAATATCACTACTTAATAATATATGAATAACATAATCAATTACACGAATATCATAATGAGTTACATGAATATCACACACAAGTACATGAATAACATAACTCCATGAATACCGATCACTACCAATTACATTAATATTACCACCCAATTACATGAATATTAACACATATTATACGAACATCACCCCCGATATCGTGAATATTACATGAATATCACCATTCAATTCATGAATATCGATCACTACCCAATTATTAATATTACCACCCAATTACATGAATACCAACACATATTACACGAATATCACCCCCAATTACATGAATACCAACAAATATTACATGAATATCACCCCCGATCTGTAACACCCCCAAATTACCTCTTGAAAGTATTACTGCCAGTGACCTCGGATTCCACATCCCGAAGGCACCCCAGGCTTTTACAGTTGATATAAATCATCAAACAACAATTATGATACAAAATATCATAACCTTCGATTAAAACCATAGTCGCGGAATTTCAACACAATTCCAAATACGACCAAATACATCAGAAATACAGCGGAAGTCTTTATAATACAGAGTAGTCTTAATACAAGACCTTTTTAACACATCGGAAGTCTTTGAAACAACAATAGGGTCTTGATCGCAATGATCACCCGCCAAGGATCCTTAACCTGGATAAAACTCTTCAAAACACCGTTTGCCTTCTTAGTCGTTCTAGCCTTCTTAGATCTGCAACACATCTGATGTGCCGAATCGAACGGATGACACCAGTCAAAAAAGCAGATAACAATTGCGGTTGGTTAGTCTAAATGAATAGACCATGCAAGGGCACAAAGCAGAGTGCTTCGAAGTAGTCGTATTAGGTTAGACTCGTCGTCTCTCGAATAATAGTCGAGTACGATAGTCAACCACCATACTAATACTAGAATATATGAAAAGGCATGATCAAGAGAAAATTCTGGAAGACCGAGTCTTACAGCAATCAATCCCAAAAGAAGACTCCAACTGAAATGAGTCTTATAGTAAAATTATGATGAATGTTTGAGAACATTAATAATTACACACAAGCATTAACATTAATACACACAAACGTTAACATTAATACACACAAACGTTTAAAACAAGTTGGTGATTCGGTTCACAACCAACCTCACCGCTTAACGCGAGTTCAGATTAGAAAGAGAACTTTACTCTGACCCAAGTCAAGACGAGTTCTCCTAACTGCACTACTCTTAGATGCACTACTCTTAGCTGTACTACTCTTAGTTGCACTACTCTCCCAAGAGTACACTAAAATATGTATCACCGCACTTAACTTAATAACAACGCACCCAAACACGTTAAGCTCTTAGATCATCTCTACACTAGAAATATACCGTCGGGAACTCAATCCCTAAGGCGGAATTGACTCGGGAACTAAATCCCTAAAGTCGAGTCGGGAACTCAATCCCTAGGGGACTAAATCCTTAATTATGTGCATCACCGCACTTATCTTATCCACTTAATCATGGCTACCTTAAAATAGGAGAACACGCATCTCCCTCACAATTTCCTTATATACAAAATCTTAAAGTTCACCTCTTAATTCCTTACAATCCCATTATCAACTCTTAGTAACCTCGAAACATTACATCCTCTTAATTCCCTTAATGGTACTTTATACAATCCCATAACTTATCTTAAAGTAAGACTGGCCTTACGCCATCTCTAACTTAAAGTTCTTTAAGATTCCTTAATTTCCTCCAAGAACAATCACAATATCTTATTACTACATTCCTCGAAACGTATCACATAAGATATTACTCTTATTTCCTCAAAGAGAGTGATACCTTAAGCCTTATAGATGACATACTCACAAGATGTCAATCCTTGACAATTCCCAAGAGTCCTAACTCCTCATTCTCTGGATATTCCACTTATCGAGTCCAACGACTCGTACTGTCTTAAATGACTTATTTCCTTATTTTACCTCAAACGAATCTCAAATAGATCTCCCCAAGGATACCTATGATTTCGCACACTTGGCTTTCCCAAAAGCTTTAACCATTGGTCCTACATGGGTCATACTTTACTTATGATCCTGACCATCCTAACTCCGGATTTCACAGTCTTACTCAAGACCACAATAGGGAAAATGAGTTCCTAAAGAATTATTCCCTTAATCAATTATTCTTTCACAACACTTTATCCACACTAATGCTTACAACATGATTAAGAGCAGCTACAAAGCTTTAAACCTTAGGGTGACAATTATGTCCACCCAATTAGTACAACTACCAAAGCTTATTAATTATGTGCGACAACGGCACTTATTTTATTTCATTCCAAAACGCGCATCACGTTATAAGCTTTTACATGTATATATCTCCAATGGATCCTATACATCTTGAGTACGCGTTTTGCCTTGAGTGACGCATATATAGTATTAGGTGGGGTCTAGCCACCTCTCTACTAGGTTAGTATTAGGTGGGGTCTAGCCACCTCTCTACTAAATTCCGAGATTTGTGTCACCAGCTAAGTGCACCACCTCTATACTCGTGTATCAGAGGTTGGGTCATGACCTGTGAATAGTGTCAGGCGAGTCTAGCCACCTCTCTACTAGGTATTAGGTGGGGTCTAGCCACCTCTCTACCAAATCCCGAGATTTGTGACACCAGCTAAGTGCACCACCTCTATACTCGTGTATCAGAGGTTGGGACATGACCTGTGAATAGTATTAGGTGGGGTCTAGCCACCTCTCTACTAGGTATTAGGTGGGGTCTAGCCACCTCTCTACCAAATCCCGAGATTTATGACACCAGCTAAGTGCACCACCTCTATACTCGTGTATCAGAGGTTGGGTCATGACCTACGAATAGTATTAGGTGGGGTCTAGCCACCTCTCTACTATGTTATAAAGAAACGACTGGACCTTGACGAGTCTAACGTTCCTAACTACTAGTGCTAACTAAACAGTTCACGCACAACAATATTATAACTACTAGTGCTAACTAAACAGTTCACGCACCACAATATTATAACTACTAGTGATAACTAAACAGTTCACGCACCACAATATTATAACTACTAGTGCTAACTAAACAGTTCAAGCACAACAATAGTAATAATTCACATTAAAGCCATCCTGGCAATCAACTTAAACACAGATATAATAGAAACGACTAACCCTTACCTGGACTTAGCGTTCTTGCAAACCCACGTGCTATTCTAGCATTAAGTTAACATTAAATTCACAACATACCATCACGGTAATTAACACACAGTACTCGAGCTAATTAAACAGTTCGCTTTAATTGTCCTAGCCCAAATCCGAACAGCAGAATATTCCCGAATCTGCATTCAATACGGTTTTGGCCATAACTTTAGTTATACATCTCGGAATCCAATTCCGCGAAGTTCCAGACGCTCATATGAAAGTCTACTATTTACTGAGCTTAACCCCAACTTTATCAAAATTACATAACTGACCCGGTATTTCCGGCAGTGCACGAACAAGTCCTTCAGGCAACATATATCTATAATATCGTTAATCTAGCAGATATACAACCTATTATAACATCACCTTTTTAATTACGTTATTTATGAAATTAGTTCCCAAACGAAAATAACAGTTCACTCCAATTTAATTAACAATTAAACAATTGATAATTAATGGAAACATGGAATGATTAAGCAAGAGCGAACCGCCACTTGCCTTAGATCCGACGAAAGCTTAGCAAGGCTTGGAGACAACGATGGGTTTCCGGGCTCGACGCAGGGACAGATCTTGAGACCATAGATTCCTCCGGATCGACCCAAAATGAAACCCTAAGTTAGATTCGATATCTACATATACGAATCTAAAAGAATACGAAAGGAATCGAAGGAACAAAGTCCCGATTGAGACCACAAAGCCCAAGCCACACCACGAGCCCAGCCACACCGCGGGTGCGGTGGCATCTGGCCGCGGGTGCGGTGGCGTTTCAGTGGTGAGACGACCTCAACGACTCACCGGGGAAGATGATGGGGCGACGTGTCGGGGCTCGGTTCGTGGTGGTTCCAACTTCTGGACACCTAACACCACCTTGAGAGCACCACCAACACCAACCAAGCTCTGGCGACAACACCGACGAGAGCTTCGAAACTCCGGCGAGATTCAAGCTTTCCGGTGAAGGCTTTGGGAGAGAGAGGGCCGAGAGAGAGAGAGCTCAAAGAGAGGAGAGATTCGTGAGGGGGGGGGAGAGAAAGATGAGAGAGAGATGGATTGTATAGCCTAGATATTTTGTAACAAATATCTCAACAAATATCTTAACAAATATCTCAACAAATATCTGAGTGCGATTCCGGTGCGGAGCACTCTTCCCGTGCGGACGTGCGGACATGCACTATAGGGCCTTACTTGTGCACTTTTGAGCCTTATTTGTGCACTTTTGCAAAAATTTTGAAAAATGCTTGGAAAAAAATTTGAAAAAGAATTTTTTTTTTGTTTAAAAAAAAAAGTGCACAAATAAGACGTTAAAGTGCACAAATAAGACCCAAAAGTGCATGCTCCGCACGTCCACACGGGAAGAGTACTCCGCATATGATCCAAACTCACAAATATCTTAACAAATATCTCGCGTAAATATCTTACACAAATATCTTGCGTAAATATCTTATACAAATATCTTACACAAATATCTTGCGTAAATATCTTACACAAATATTTTGCGTAAATATCTTACACAAATATCTTGCGTAAATATCTTACACAAATATCTTGCGTAAATATCTTATACAAATATCTTGCGTAAATATCTTACACAAATATCTTGCATAAATATCTAAGCCCTGAAATTACATCGAATGTAATTTATTCCACTCAGAGAATTATTACGGAGAGCAAGGATTTTACCGAAAATCCAATTCCACTGAAAGCGAAAAATTAATCGAACGAAGGATGGGAAAATTACCCAAATATCCTTACTAAAAATTAAGGGATATTACACGATCACTACCCAATTTTATGAAATTGTCTTTGGATTTAGGATTTGAAACTGAATTTAGAAAATTAAGAAATTGAAATTAAGCAATTGAAATTAGGAAAGGAAATTAAAGAATTTAGGTTTATTTTAGATTCGCATTGAATTTATGATTTGAAACTACATTTAGCAAATTAAGAAATTGAAATTAGGAAATTAAGGAATTTATGTTTATATTAGATTGACATTTAATTTAAGATATGAAACTAAGTTTACAAAAACAAAAATTAAATTAGGAAATTAAGAAATTTAGGTTTATATTACATTGGCATTGAATTTTAAGATTTTAGAAATTGTATTTGAAATTAAGGAATTTAAGAATTATATTTGAAATCGGCATTCAATTTAATGAATTTAGGTATTGAATTATGAAATTTATATTGAATTTAGGTATTCAATTATGAAATTTATATTAATATTTTTATTATAATATTGTTGTTGTTTTTGAATTGAAACTTTTGATTAATTTATGTTATAAAAAGGTTTTACAAGCCTCGATGTTGTTTGTGAGACGGCCCCGACGTGGGTCCCGTCAGCTAGCCCGGAGGAATCCTGTGACAACATCAGCTCGCTGGGGCGATTCGGTGGCTTTGCTTCCCTCACTACAGGCAGCACAGGATGACACAGTCATGAACCCATCGGTGTCGTAGTCTTCCTCATCTGACCCGTCCATAGAGGTGGACGAGGAGATAGTTGACGCATCCCTGCATCGGGATTATTACGAAGGTTTTGAGGCGCCTCTCAGACCTGAAGCAGACCTGGGGATGAACGACGCTCCCCAGCTGGATCCTCCGGCTGCCCAGCAGGCGGATCCCGCTCTCGACTCGGAGGATCCCGCTCCCGACCCGACAGGTCCCGTAGAGTCGTGAATTCCAGGAGGGTCGCTCGTTCCCAACCTCCTCCCGACGTACATGACTCATTCACCAAGGTCCTGTGGGACATGACATTGGCGTTGACACGTGAGCCTCCCCCGCCACCCGTTGCGCTCGTGGATGATACGGTACGTCTTTGATACAGTTTTACATTCTTTATTAAAAATATCAAAACGTTGTATTTATATTTATAATTACAATACTAATTTTGTTATCTCTTTTTTAGATGAGGAAGGTTCTGAAGACATACACCAAGAAGCCATAGAATTGGCAGATGAACCGACACGTGAGGGCGGCTCCGGACACGTGGTGGGGTTTTGCGCAACGGAGCAGTATCACCTTCATGAGAAAGGTGGATTTCAGGAGGATCGATGACGTACTTATTTATGCGTTCGTTGAGAGATGGCATCCGGAGACAAGCTCATTTCATTTCCCGTGGGGTGAGATAACTATCACGCTCCACGATGTCTCGAACATCCTCCAGATCCCCATCGACGGGTTGTGCATCACGATTGATATGTCGGACCCTATCGTCAGAGACCACGTTTGCGCCATTAGTGGGGCAGACCTAGAGTTGGTGGCCCAGTGGTTCGGTGGTGGCGGTATTCTGATGGGGTCCCTCTTACAGAGGTCGACAGATCAGTTGTCCAGTCCGGAAAGGAACGACCGCCACATAGCTTCCTGATGATGCTTCTTGGCTGTACCGTTTTCACGAACAAGTCGACGAACACCGTCAAGTACAAGTACATGCGCTCCTTGTCGACCACGACCGCACCAGCTGTTATGCCTGGGGAGTCGGCATATTGGCCATCCTCTATCGCAATCTGGGCGAGGCATTGAGGGCCAGGGAGAAGGGCATTGTAGGCTGTACACTCCTTCTGAGGGTAATTATTTAATATCGTAAAGTATATGGTATTGTATGCTAACGGATTTGTTTTGTTTGCATGCCTGGATTTGGGCGTACTTTCCTACCATCTGAGGTCACGCAGTCCTTGACCTGGAAGCCATGACAGATATGAGGGCAGCTCGGAGAGACGGGAGGGAGGCCGTTCAGGGATGGGATCCGGAGCGGTTGATCGTTGTTCGCCGCATTTTGGACGTCTTGAGGTTTGAGTAGGTAATAGTTTACTACTTTATTGTGTTTCATTAGGTTATGCATTTTATTTATGAATTTTGATATGATATTTGATTTTTCAACGTATTTGAATTCAGGAAATTAAGAAATTGAAATTGATTTTAGGAAATTAAGAATATTTTAGGGCTTCATGAATTTGAAATCAATTTACGTATTTAGAGGTAAGAATTGAAATATAATAATTTTGATTACCGTATGTTATTTACAAATTATTGTAATTTCAAATGGATTCAACTTAAATTTACGTAATTAGAATTTGAAATTTAATAATTTTCCTCCCCTTTTTTGGCATTTGTAGGTGGCCTGGCGACCATGGGGTTTGTTGTACTTTACGACCCCACAGTACGCTCCTCCACCAGTTTGGCTACAGGCAGGGGGTTCCTGAGGCACCACCCGAGCCACTAGAGGTGAAGAGGTGGGTCGACCTGAAGTCGTACACTTTGAAGTACGCCGACGAGCAGTATACGTGGATTGTCGACCCTAGACCGATGATCGAGCTTCGTGACAAGATCCAGATCACCTTCGCGTGGGAAAATGACGATGTGTACCTCTATTGGCTGGATCAAATGTCACATCCGTATGTGGACGCACGATCCCCTAGACAGGATCGTCTAGGTCAGGCTGTGGTCGTCCCTCCAGCTCCATCGGTCTCTACTCTCATGGTATGTTATTTTATACCTTTAATTTTTCTCCTATCATTTTTTATGTTTTAAGTTCCGTTTGGTTCTAATGTTGATATGTTCCTTATACAGCGGACCTAGATTCTCGCCGGTCGGATGCGGCATTTTTTGGAAGAGAGGGACGAACTTCCACCAGATGTTACCACTATGATTATTTCGTGGATTCAGGATTTGACTGGTGACGAAGTGCCCATGGCTGATCCCTACCGCGTGCCTCACAGAGATTTACTGATTCGCAACACGAGAGGGGAGAGGGCAGCGGTAGAGGCCTCAACGATGACTAGATAATAGGACTTATTCCGTACATAATGTAATGTTTTCGGTAGTTTTTTGGATCATGTATTTATATTTTGGTTAAATTGCGTCATAATAATTTATTATGTTATAATGGGAAACTATACAATATAATTATAAGTATATAGAATATAATGAGAAACTATATAATATAAGTATATAAGATATAATGGAAAACTATATAATATAAGTATAAGTACATAGAATATATTGGAAAACTATATAATATAAGTATAACTATATAAGATATAATGGGAAATTATATAATCTAATTATAAGTATATCGAATATAATGAAAAACTATATAATATAAGTATAAGTATATAAGATATAATGGAAAACTATATAATATAAGTATATAGATGTAACACCCCCAAATTCATAACCCCTTTGGAAAGGCATTATCGCCAGTGATCCCGGATTTCACCTCCGAAACCACCCAAGGCTAAACCGGATTATTCAAATCATAAATAACATTTATGTAATCCACAAACCATCCATTAAAACATAAGTCAGGGGATTACAACCCAATCCCCGTAGGATAAAACATTGTTTCAGAGTAAATACATAACGAAAGTCGTTAAAGGTAAAACAAGTTTTGACCATAGCGATCAACGCCAATGATCTCAACCTGAATAAACTTATCAAAAACATTGTCCGTCATAGTCGTTCTTAGCCTTCACTGGGTGGCAACTTGTCTGATGTGCCGAATCGAACGGATGACACCAGCCCACATGCAAAGAACAATGTTCATGGGTTAGTCTAATGAAAGACTACGCAAGGGTAAAAAGCAGAGTGGTTCGAGTGATCGTAACCGTTTACTATCATTGTCCCTCGAATGATAACCGAAGGGACGATACATAACCCGGCACTTTCACGGAATAACAACAAGAGGTATGCAGAAGAGACGACTCTGGAAGACTGAATCTCCACAGAGACCGACCCGAAAGAGACTCCAAGAGATTGAGTCTTAAGGAAATATGACAAGTCTGAAACATTATAGTTTCATATGTATATACATAACGTTAAAAACTGACTGAGATGCTTCGGTTCACGACCAACCTCACCGTATAATGCGAATCACCGCATGATACGACTCCAGATTGGAAAGAGAACGTACTACATTCAAGTCTAAACGAGTTTTCCTAGCCGCACTATTACTTAGCTGTGCTACTCGTCGAGGTATATTAATCATGTGCGAACCTACGGCACTTATCTTATTTAATTCCAAAACACACAATTACGTTATAAACTTTTAGGATCAGCTCATCCCGAGATGAGAGATCTTTTGGGAACACTCCCAAGATTTGTGACACTGTTTAAGTGCACCACCTCTTCACTCGAATAAAGAGGTAGGTCATGACCATCCAATTGGTATTAGGTGGGGACGAGCCACCTCTCTACCTGATTATAAAGAAACGACTGGATTCCAGGGCCTCAGTAACGTTCCCACGAATACTCGTTCTAACTAAACAGTTCAGAACAGTCAAATAATCATATTAAAGCCATCACGGCTAACATCATAGATATATTTCAATCTAGGTCTATATATATATATAATAGCGTTGTTCTAGCAGATATACAACCTATTATAATATCCATCTTAATTTCCAAAGATAGTTTCATAAAACTGTTCCTAGACATGAACAATGATCAATCCAAATTAATTAACAATTAAGCAATTGATAATTAATGGAAATATGGAATGATGAGCAAGAGCGAACCGCCACTTGCCTTAGATCCGATGAAAGCTTCGCACGCTTAGAATTAAAGGGTTTCCAAGTCCAAAACTAGGACAGATCTGGGATAATAAATCCTTCTAGAACGACCCATAACAAGACCCTAAATTAGATTCAATATCTACATATACGAATCTAAAGGAATACGAGACAAAGGAATAAGGCCAAAGCCCATGCCCAACACCAAGACACACAACCGGCATGGCCACCGCGGGTGCGGCGGGCACATGGCGCGGGGTGCGGCACACAGGCAGGGGCGAGGACAAGGCTGGCAATGGGGGAAACTCACCCAAATCGAACCCCCTTGGCTTCGATTCTCCTTGGTTTGTTTCTACCACCTTATTAAGCTTCCAACAAGCTTCAAAAGGCCCTTGAGAACAGATCAAAACAAGGCCAGAACAACCACGAAAAACGGATTCAAAGTTCAGCAAAATCACGGATTTTGAAGGGAAAAACAGTGACTTTCAAGGGATTTCTTACCCACTTTCGATCGACCTCGGGTTCGATTCGAACTTGGATATTCTTCTCACCCTCTTAAGCAACACTTCACCTTCAATATGCAACTTTGAGCTCGCCAAACGAATGAGTGAATCGATCAGAAATCGATCACGAAGTTCAGCTCATGAAACAGATTTCCGGGCTGTTTTGACAGCAAAAACGTGCTGAGGAGCTAACTTCTGGCCATTCTCACGACTTGTACTCTTCTTTTATAGGCAAACAAGGAAGACCAATATGAAAACATGTGTACCAAGAGGTGGACAAGCTATGCCCCTAGCTTTGGCAAGTCATCAAGGCTAGTTTCCAGCTGCCCCAAGTGGCCTTCCAGCTGTTGATTTCGTGAGCTGTGTGGAGGCTAAGGCATTAGGCCAAATTCCCCATTTGTCCTTTTTTACCTTAAGTGGTAATTTTACTTAACCCCGGGTTAAATATATTTGTACACGAACGAGCTTTTAAGCCAAAAATACCTTAACTGTATTTTATATTGCTCAGAAAAATATTACAGAAGTCAAACATTACACAGAATGTTCGTATCTCTTCAAAATTAATCTGACTAGCAATATGGCTTAAGAAAAATTCAAAATTTTTATTCGTGCAAATATACGGGATATTACAATAGAATATAATGGGAAAACTATATAATACAAGTATAACTATATAAGATATAATGGGAAACTATATAATATAAGTATATAGAATATAATGGGAACTAAATATTATAAGTATAAGTATATCAACATATATCAGAAAATAATAGTATATAAGTATAAGTATATAAGAATTAATGAAAAACTATAGTATATAAGTATATAAGACATAATGAAAAACTATAGTATATAAGAATAAGTATATAAGATATAATGGGAAACTATAGTATAAGTATATAAGATATAATGGGAAAACTATATAATATAAGTATAACTATATAAGATATACTGGTAAAATTATAGTATATAAGTATTAGTATGTAAGATATAATGGGAAAACTATATAATATAAGTATAACTATATAAGATATAATGGGAAAACTATAGTATATAAGTATAAGTAAGATATAATGAAAAACTATAGTATATAAGTATAACTATATAAGATATAGTGGGAAACTATATAATACAAGTATAAGTATATAGAATATAATGGGAAAGTATATAATATAAGTATAAGTATATCAATATATAATTGAAAACTATAGTATATACGTATAACTATATAAGATATAATGGAATACTATAGTATATAAGTATAACTATATAATATAATGAAAAACTATAGTATATAAGTATAAGTATATAAGAATTAATGAAAAAATATAGTATTTAAGTATAAGTATATAAGATATAATGAAAAAATATAGTATTTAAGTATAAGTATATAAGATATAATGAAAAACTATAGTATATAAGTATAAGTATATAAGATATAATGGGAAACTATAGTATATAAGTATAACGATAAAAGATATAATGGAAAAACTATAGTATATAAGTATAAGTATATAAGATACAATGAAAAACTATAGTATATAAGTATAAGTATATAAGATATAATGAATAACTATAGTATATAAGTATAACTATATAATATATGAGTTAGCTTCATGTGAGGAGCACCCTTAGGGTGAAACGTGAGGAGCATTATAGGCTATTCATTTTAATATTACCATTAGAGCTGTCAAAAAATTACCGAACCCGTTTTACCGACCTGATCGACCCGCTTTTGGACCCGACCCGACCTGACCGAAATTTTTGATAACCCGAAGTTATCGAACCCGAATTTACCGAGACCGAACCCGACCAACCCGAACCCGACCCGATTAACGAATAAATGTGGAGTATTAATAAAATATAATATAAAATAATATGATAAATGACATATAAATAATGATAATATGCTTAATATCCTAAAAAAACATTGTTGTACTTATATAATTTTTCATAATGTAGAAATTTATAAATTAATAAATAAATAAATAAATAAAATATGATTTTGGTCTACTAATATCAATTACATTAAAATAAATAATATTATTATTATTATTTTAATCCATTTCAACTTATTTTGACATATTTAAATTAGTTTTTAACTATTTAATAATATTTAAATAGTGAACAAAATATTTAAAAAATGACGCTCTTGACCCGTTGGTTAACCCGAACCGCCCGCTGACCTGTATTGACCCGACCGGCTTGACCTGTTATCCGAAATGACCCGACCCGTTCTCAACCCGAACCGAAAATAACCGAACTGAACCCGACTTGACCGACCCGATTGACAGCTCTAATTACCATACACCCTACCACACTCAATCTCGGTCAACGATCAACGGTCAGCGTTGACCGGTCAACGGCTAGATTTTTTTTTTAATTTTTTTTTATATTATTATTATTATTTATTATTTATTTATTATTATTATTATTTTTTATACACGTTTTCATTATAAAATTTGTATGAAAAGAATTGAACAATTAGTTCTTAAAGTTGAACAATTGTATGTTTAAAGTTGCACAATTAAAATTCGAACAATATTAAAGTTGAACAATTGTATATGAAAAGTTGAACTATTGTATCTTAAAGTTGAACAATTTCATTTTTATAGTTCGACAACTGTGTTCGCTATGTGTATTAATTTGAACAATTGTCTCTTAATGTTGAACAATTTCATTTTTTAAATAACTTTTTAGTTGTGCATGGCCGTTTTTGCCATTTTTCTATTTTTATTTTCCTACACATTTAGGATTTAGGGTTTATGTTTTGAACATTTTTTAGTTGTATTATGTTTATATTACATTATAAACAAAACTTCAAGTTTATTTGACAATTGTTAAAATTTTAATGAAGTATTGTCCAATCTATCTTTTGTTATAAGTTTGAATTTTCATGCAATTTAAATTGTTCAACTTTTCTGGTTCATTTGTTCAACTTTATATATTGTTAAAAAACTTGTTCAACTTGTATGATACAATTGTTCAAATTTAACAGAGAATTTTTCATTTTTTTAGAAACAACTTTATGAGGAAAGCGTGTAATGAATTAAAAAAAATTAAAAATGTTTTATCCTGAAAAAAAAATTGGCCAAAAAAACAAAAAACAAAACTAACCATTGCTTAGTCAAAACAGATGTGTAATTATAAAATAAAATTATTCAACTTTAAGATACAATTGTTCAACATTTTTGATATAATTGTTAAACTGTATATATTGTTCAGAAAACATTGTTCAACTTTTAACATACAATTGTTCAAATTTAATAGGGAATTATTCAACTTTTTTAATTATAATTTTATGATAAAAACGTGTAGAAAAACAAGAAAAAAAGGAAGAAAAAAATTTGCCAAAAAAAAAAACTAAAATTTGCTTAGTGAAACAGTCTAACCATAAAAATGAAATTGTTCAACTTTAAGATACAATTGTTCAACTTTGTTCGTACAATTTTTCAACTTTATATATTGTTCAAAAAACATTGTTCAACTTTTAACATACCATTGTTCAAATTTAATAAGGAATTGTTCAACTTTTTTAATTATAATTTTATGGTAAAAACGTGTAGAAAAATAAGGAAGAAAAAAATTTGCCCAAAAAAAAATAAAAATAAAATTTTCTTACTGAAACAGTCATCTAACCATAAAATAAAATTGTTCAACTTTAAGATACAATTGTTCAACTTTTTGGGTATAATTGTTAAACTTTATATATTGTTCAAAAAACTATTGTTCAACTTTTAACATACAATTGTTCAAATTTAATAAGGAATTGTTCAACTTTTTTAATTACAATTTTATGATAAAAACGTGTAGAAAAACAAGAAAAAAGGAAGAAAAAAACTTGCCCAAAAAAAATAAAATTTGCTTAGTGAAACAGTCGTCTAACCATAAAAATGAAATTGTTCAACTTTAAGATACAATTGTTCAACTTTGTTCGTACAATTGTTCAACTTTATATATTGTTCAAGACAATTTGTTCAACTTTTAATATACAATTGTTCAAATTTAATAGGAAATTGTTCATTTTTTAGAAACAATTTTATGATGAAAATGTGTATATAAAAAGAATAAAAAAAAAAAAAAAAATTTTTTAAAAAAGTTTTTTAAAAATAATTTTTTTTTTTAAAAAAAAAAATTCTGAACAAAAGTTAGTTTGACCGGTCAACATTGACCATTGACCGTTGACCGGTCAACATTGACCATTGACCGTTGACCGGTCAATGGTCAGATGTTGACCATGTGGTGTGATTGTGTGTGAGACGGTGTATGTTTGTTATGATAGATGTTCCATCATAGTCTTCCATTGTCCCAAAATGATTGGCTCTCAATCCTCCTCACGTTTCACCGTAAGCATCCGTTTCACCGGAGCGTGACTCTATAAGATATAATGGGAAACTATAGTATATAAGTATAACTATATAAGATATAATGAAAAACTATAGTATATAAGTATAAGTATATCAACATATAACATATCTTATAACATATGTTATAATTTATGATGTCTTATATACGTTATAATATAAGATCATATTAGATAAGATATTTTACTAACATATGTTATATAATATAAGATATTTGTGCGCTTACAAAGGCCGTACTCCATACGCATGCGTACAAAATAATGGGCCAACCCAACAATCAGGCCCAACCCCGACCGCTACCTTGGCTTCCATTCTCCTTCTTCTTCTTCTTCTCAATCTCCCCTAACTCAGCCATGTTGTGCTCAAACAAGCTCGGCTCCCTCTTGATGGAGTACTTTGTCGAACCCTTTGGCCTTTCTTTTGCAATGATTCTCGTCGGCTCCTTCAACGAAGTTTCATGCGGATTCTCCATGTCAAAGAACAGCTCGGTGATTTGGTATAATTGGTCTTTCCTCAATGTTTGTTGTCAAATTTCTCATTAATTGTCTTCCATCTCAACTCTGGAATAGACAGTGGTATAGTATCCTCAACTAGCTCTTCCCTATAAACCCTATCTCATTCCAGTTGCTTCCAGAAGCGCTGTATCTCACTCAGCGTGATCGGCGTCTTGTTAATGATGGCATTTGCAATTTTGTGGACACACGGCAAGCCGGAGCAGTCTCTCATCCAGTGATCATCATAATCCTCTAAGACATCATCATTCTCTATTTGTTTATACAGATCCAGCAACATTCTTAAGCACCTCTCCGACACTTTGTGGAATAGCCTTGAAAACAACATTCTTATTTATGCCGGCACGACATCGAACATCGTTGGTCTTTTGACCCGTGACATCTCCATGGTCGCCCTCACCTGCCCAATTTGACCCTCGATCGCATGGTGGATCCTTAATACCATTCTATTAAAACCACCAACACTAGAATCCAAAGTTTTCTTCAACACGTGATGCATACCCTCAAGCCTATCAAAACACATAAAAATCATCGCGTTAGTCCGACACTGAGGCTCTGAACCTAAAAACCACTAAACATTGTACAAGGGATACATGTTTGTAGTCCTCGTGAAGAAGTGAAGATGATGATCCGTCCACGTTCTGACTATGTTTTCCTTGTAAGGATTAGTCCACGTCTTCTCAATGTATCGAACGAGGCCACTCTTCCACGATGTCCTCAATTTCGCAAGCCTCTCTTTGTAGCTTTCTTCTGTGGTTAAACATCACAGTGCCCAGCATTGGCCGTAAAACCTTTTGACTTGTTCTTTGTCCTTCAAGATTGGGAGAGCATATGCTTCTATGTTGTGTTTAATATGCACCCAGCAGAAAAGGTGTTGAACTTCACCTTTGAAAACTATCTGAACTGCATTGATAAGGGCCTTCTCTCAATCAGTTATTATGGCGGTCGGCATTACACTCACCTCTTTAAACAACGACAAAAGTGTTTCCATTATGAACTTGTAATGCACAACTTCTTCATGCCGTGTAAATGCGTAGGCAATGTTGAAAGTCTTGTGCGTGCAAGTAAAACCGACAATCTCCACCAAAGGCATGTTATACCTATGGATGAATGTAAGAAATCAATAGAATATAAGCAATTTAAATCGATGATATATATCACTACTATTAAATTGTGTTGAAAAAATTAAGACACAAAGCCATTACATACCTATTTGTCTTGTATATGGCGTCGATAACTACCACGTATGGGAACATCTTTAATAGGTGTAGTGAGTCCGGGTGAGCAAAAAATAGGATATCGGTCTCACCCGTAGACAACTTTCTAAGAGGAAATACCGAGTACCTACTTTGTTGAAAAAAGTTTAGAGTCCATTGGGTAACCGTCATTTCCCCACGATCTTCGTAATGCATCTTCTGCAGAAAGTTGGAAACTTGTTTCATGTATGTTACATTTCCGAGGAAGAAGCTCCTCAACTTCGTAACAATAGTCCTCGGCGTCATGAACATATCGCCTAGTGCTGTGCAAACGGTCCAGACCGGACCGGAACTTTTTCAAAGTATGGACCGGAGACCGGACCGGACCGGTGCTATCCGGTCCGGGACCGCAATGGACTGGAATTAGCTTATTTAAAGGGAGGTTGCTGATTCTTGCAAAGCTAAGTAGTTGATTATAGACATAATATTCTAACACTTCACTGCATAAGTCTAAAACAAAAATATAGATTAACATTTACAATAATAGTTTTGGCTTTTTGCAATATCAAAAAGTAGCAACATTGCTACATTATACTATGAAACAACCCTTTAAATACTTGCCAAAAACCAGACACTCTATGTCTTAAAAAAAATACATCAACCATGCCACTTGAAGTCTTTGATCAAACAAGAACAACCTGTAAAGTAAAAAAAAAAACATTATAAGCAATTGTTCATCATTTACCGCTTCAATAACAACACACACAATATAATTTAATACCTTTCTATCAAGACTAGACAAAAAAGACACCATCAAGGAGATCATCTGGACAATTGTTCTCCATATCTTAATGATGTTATATCAAATGTGTCAAAACAAATAATGAGATAAATACAATACTACAGAAATTAAGCAACGTAAATCAACATGTACCTTCTTGAATGATTTCAACCTCCTCTATGGTGTCATCTTCTTCACACTTTCTCTTTTTCGACCTTGTGTGTAACCAATCTTGAGTACATATAAGTGCTTGTACCGTCTTATAAACGGATAACATATAAATAGATTATATTAGTAAAAGAAATACAATCATATGAATATAAAAAGTATTATTCGTAAGTGATATAATAATATACATACCGAAGGTAACAAGCTGGCTCTGTAATGATCAAGTGTTCGTCCTCCAATACTAAATGCAGATTCAGATGCAACGGTATAGCTAGGACATCACGAGCCATGTGTTTAAGAAAGGGATATCTAGGACCATTGAGTTTCCACCATTTCAAAACATCCTTCTCTTCATGTTGACCTTTCACTTCAAGTAAATACGAATCAAACTCAGATCTTGAATTCCCCTGAAGGTTTGACGTTTCTCTTGTTACTTGCTTAGTCAATGTAGTTATCCAAGCTATACTTTCATCATCCTCCTCCACAACAGATAGACGTGAGATTGAGTCCTCACTTACACTTCTCAAAGGAGCATAAGTATTCCTATATTGATCAAACAGATCATAAGCAAAATCCTTCACAATCTTTTCCTTCTCCTCTAAGTCTGCTTGCCCAAAAATACCACTAAGAGCAACTTTCACACCCCCAAATTTCAAAGAAGGATCCAAAATGACAGCCACAAATATCAACATATTCATTTTCCCAATAGAACCCTAATACTTGTCACACTTCTTTTCCATCTGAATTGCCACTGATTGCAAAGTAGAGTCTGTACTTAAAATCAACTTATTCAGTGCATTCACAACTGCAAGTATGTGATAAATCATATAGTTACTGGTGACATACAAGGAGCCTGAGACATGGTTTGTCAAATGAAAAAACTCCCTCAAAAAATCACTAAGATCTTCAACCTGTTTCCACTCATCAACAAAAAGAGGACTCAATTTTTCTTCCTTCATAACTGGAATATTCATTCGAACAATAGCAGATTTATATTTCAATGCGATATTCAACATAGTGTAAGTAGAATTCCATCTAGTAGGCACATCTAGTCTCAAAGTAGCCTTGCACGAAATCTTGCATTTATCAACTTGTTGTCGGAATGCAGGTAATCTTAAAGGAGAACTTCTCACATACTTGACTATAGCTCGGACTTTCTCCATAGATTTAACACATACATTCAAACCATCTTGTACAAACAGATTAATGATGTGTGCCATGCATCTCATGTGCAAATACTTGCCTTGGCCAATACAACCAAGTTCTTTTGTCATTTCCCTAAGATAAGAACATGCTACATCATTGGCTGGTGCATTATCAACAGTTACAGTAAGCAACTTATCACACAAACCCCAATATCCCGAACAATCCTCAAGTGCCCTACCAATAGCCTCTCCCTTATGACTATATATAGGGCATAAATTCAAAATCCTTTTTTGAAGTTTCCAGTCATCATTAATAAAATGAGCAGTTACACACATATAATTATCAGTTTGGATAGATGTCTAAGTATCAGTTGTCAAGCACACCCTTTGACATGAAACTCTTAGAAAATCTTTCAACTTTTCTTTTTCTTTCTTAAAAAGCTCAAGAACATCACGTGCAGTGGTGGTGCGTGAAGGCATTTTGAATGCAGGGCAAGAAACATGAAATGCATGCTTTAATCCTTCTTTCTCTACAACTTTTAATGGCATCTCATCCTTAATTATCATTTCAGTCATAGCTTGTCTAACATCTTGTGCATTATAGACCCAATTTCTCATTTTTGGCATACTATCATCAAAGACAAGTTGAGCTTGATTACCTTTTCCTTGATTTGTTGGATTCTCCTTACAACTCGCTGCATGATTCTTCACATTTTTTGTTCCGTTCTTGTTTGTATTGCAAGCATAGGTCTTCTTGCAGAATTTACACCTTGCCCTATGTCATTTTTTCTCATCCTCATACTCGCTAAAGTCATCCCAATATTCCATCCTTGGTTTTCTTTTCTTTTTATGCTTCCTCTGATTTCCTACTTGTGTAGAATCACCTTGTGGCTCCACAACATTTTCAGCATCTACGTTTCCTTCCACAAATCCTTCAGGCGACTCAGTCTCATCCAATTCAATAGGATCTCTACTTGACTCGGAGTGCATCATCTAATGAAAAAAAAACAAAATAGATAGTTAAGGATGACTAAAATTTAACAAAAGAATAACAATGACAACATATAATAACCCCTCCAACTTACATTGCATGAATTTTTCGTGGATAAATCCATGGAAATTTGTTTACTCATATTTATATTTGTAAGACAATACCAAATTTTATTAGTCAATTGTCAGATACCACACCATAGAGAAAGAAATTGGTCATTACACACCATATTCTGAATTACTCAAGTGCAAGGTTGGGTTACAAACTCAAGGGGTTGCCAATGGCCTTTCAGGTAACATGACAAGATGTAATGTATATAGTTTTGAAGTTGGTATTATAGTTACAATATATTGATGGTTTCTTACAAGAAATAAGTATCATACTGACAAGAAAAATTGTGGCTCGGGTATGGCTATTTGAAGCTGTAAAACCAATTGCTTCAGCGTTTGCACATTTGGTGGATAAAGAGGCCTACCCACGCGGTCTATGATGGTCATCAGATTCACAACTTGATGCGACGATTGTGGAGTCTTTCTTGGGGAAGGCCACATCCCGTTTTATTCCAAATGTGGTGTTAATAGAGGAAAAAGTTGAGGTGGAGGTCTTAAAAGAATGCAAATTTGATGGAGAAGTGAAGGACACTTACTTTGACAAGACAATTGAGAAATTCGAGCTAAGTAATAAGAGGTCTATCAATGGGAGAAGAAAAGGAAAGAGTGATTCAGACCCTACCCCTGCTGCGAAGTCCTCATGCCTGGATGTATGACAAGTGACGTGCGCAATGAAAGAGCTTCATGAGCGTATGATTAATTTGGAAAACCAAGTGGTCGCAGGATTTAGTGCTATGAAAAAAACCTTGGGCATAATGGAACAAATGATCAAGAAGAGGACATTCAACAACTCAGATTCAACAAATGAGGAAGAAGAGGACATTGAACAGGAGGAATGGAAGGTAAGATAACTGTCAACAATCGTTATTAAGTTTTGGGAAGTTAGATTTTTATTTCCTGGAAGCTAGAGCATTTTTTCTTGTCGGAATGTAGAATAAGAATGTCATATTAAAAAGTTAACATGTCACTATTTTTCAACTTGAGATTGACAGTTACTTATATTTATTGTAAGTTAAAGCCTGTTTTTTTACAAACATTATAACAGGAATGTCATAGTAACAAAATAGAAAGTCAATGTTTATAAGTTGGATGGATGTATAAAGCTCTATTTTTGTCTAGATGTATTTTAGGAATGTTATATTTACAACATAGAATGATGCACCTACTTATTATTCTTGTGAGTTAAATGTAATTTGTTATTTATTAAAGCAGAATGGTATACATGGTCGTGATGAGGATGTCGAAATGGATAGAATGGGGGGGTCTGATTCAAATCCCCTACAGGATGACGATGATGAAGGTGCCATTAAAGTCGACAATGACAATTTAGGATATATGGTTGTTTATCGAAAGCAAAAGGAGGATGATGATGATGTTGAGGGTGATGATGATGTTGAGGGTGCAGTACAAGATGAGGGAAAATATGGAGAAACGATGACAAAAGAAGAAAAAGATAAGAAAGAAGGAAAAGTATTTGCAAGGAAGACTCGTTCAAAAATAAAGAAGGATGATGAAGATGGTGCAGTTCAGAATGAGGGGGGAACTAAAAAAGGGAGGACAAAAGAGGTTGAGGTATGCATCAATAATAGTTGATGATGACATACTTTAATAAATCTTCCAACATCTTATTTATGAAAAAACTTATTTGCATACGCTAGCGGTAGCAACAAAAGAAGCTGAGGTGGAAGGAGACTCTACCAAAGAATCAATTGGAGTCTCAACAAGAAAAACCAGCTAAAAAAAAAATTAATACAACTGGTGAACTGAGGGACCATCCTGTCAGGAAGAGAGGACTATCTAGAGAAGCCGATAATCCCAAACGATGCAAGGTTTCAACGTCCAAAGGTATTTCAGACACAACTAGATTGTGCCATTGGTTAGACTCGACGGAAAGGTTAGGAAGTTGTTCCTCCTGTCTTGATGATATGAACGCGTGTTTGATATGTTGTTAATTAAACCATCTTATGATGTAGTGAGAAAATTGTTTCTCCAACTGGACAACATCTACAGAATGAATTTTTTGAGAAATTGTTGTAACCAATGGGGTGGCTGAGTTCTCCGGTAAGCCTCTTTCATTATTTATATAAATTATCTTGGTGTGCAACAAGTCTTCAATTTCTGGTCGGACATATTATATTTTTGGTTTGTAGCACTTGGACGAATGTATGCATTATCTTGGTTGTCGTGTGCGTGACAAACCAGTGGCAATATTGGACACTTATTTTCAGCATAAGTTGGACAAGGAAATGAATAGATGGTTTTCAGATAAGCAAAGTTATGCTGCTGATCGATCTAAGACGAGATACCTGTGTGAGAAATTGTCTGTACTTTATGGGAAGGATTGGAAGGACGTGGATCGTATATACCTCCCCTTCAATTTCAAGGAGAAACATTGGGTAGCTCTGGAGATACAACTAAGTAAATGGTCTGTCACTGTATACGATCCCGACGTCAATTTGTTCAAATTGTCGGACGTCCATAGGTTCCTTGCAGGGTTAACATATATTATTCATGTCATGATAGCACAGTATGAGCCCTTGGAAACAATTTATGAAGATAGGGGGGGAATCCCCTAAATGTGACTCGTGTTCCTACATTGGAGAGAAACAAGAGAAGGTAAGTTGTTTACATCAATTGTTCAATTTTTGGTGTGAAATTGGTTATAATATCAGGAAACCAACTACATTTTTTACTTGTGTGCAAGGGCGATTGTGGCGTCTTCACGATCAAGTACATAGAAATGCTAAGTTTCGGACATCAAAACATCGTGAACGTGGGTGACAAATTTGTGGATCAGTACAGAAAAAGGATAGTCGTTAGTATTTTCGATATGAAGTGGTTTGACTAGTGAAGGATATCTTATTCACTTTCATGTAATATTCACTATAGTTGGGATAATGTGGTATGATTCCTTCTTGGGTGGTTTTTGCTAGAATTGACTTGTCTTGTTGACAATAACTTGGGTTGAAATAATTTTGGAAATCTAGCAAAATTGGTTGGTGCATTTCTTCTTTGCTAATTTGTTATAGATGCATACTTCCTGTCAGTCTTGTTCATAATTCTTGTCCGTGAAATTTCTTTATATTTTGCGTACATATGTTTTTTGTCACATTGTATAATACTATTGTCGGAATTATCCTTTTGTTTTCCTTTTGTTTTTGTTGTTTCGGGGTAAAAAAGATTTTTTTAATATTATTTGTTTGTTTACCATTCTGTTGACCTTTTTAATAATATTTAAATTGGAATAAAAAGGTAAGACTAAACCCTGTTTACCTTTCTTCGAATTCTCGCAAAATTCCCTCCCTGTTTACCTTCCAATTCTCCCAAAATTCCCTCCAAAAGAAGATATTCCCGAAGCTTCATCCCCATTAACGTGACTCTGCAACATCCATCATTGTTATCAAACATTTTCTTCTTCCCCAGAAGGCGACTCTTCAACTCCTTCATCTTTCCCTATTAACACTAGACTCGATTTTTGTTTACTCTTGAAGTCCATTTTTTCTTACCAAGTCCAGCTTCACATTTTATTACTTACTCCCTCCATCTTTCTCCATTAACGCGACTCTGCAACTCCATTTTTACTTACTCGCCCCTCCCCGAACTTTTCCTTAACCTCTGAACCGCGTTACAAAAAAACCCTAGAAAACAGCAGTGCTTAGAGGCGGTAAAGAATCGACCCCAAAGAAGAGCGGAGAGAAAAGAAGACGACAAGCAGGTTCGAAAGAAGAAGAAGAAGCCGAGATACGAAGTGCAAGTGAAAGGGGAAAAAACTTATGACAGTACCATAGCAAAAAAATCCGGGAAGGGCATGTCGAGGCCAAAAGCGAAAACAGTAAAGGCGAAAAAACCCTTAATCTTTAAAAGGGATGTAAGTTGTCTACATTTTCTGTTTAGGGCTTAGGGTATTTTTCAATTGTCCTGTCAAGCTTCTAAAATGGTTCAATTTGTTTAGGGTATTTTTTCAATTGTCCTTTCACGCTTCTGAAATGGTTTAATTTGTATCGAGAGTATTTGTTTAGGGTTTTTTGTTTCATCTGTCCTCTCAGGCTTCTCAAATGGTTCAATTTCGTTTGTTTATGGTTTTTTTCATTTGGTTTGCAGATTAGGTATAATTATTTCATAGGGAAACTCTTCTACGGAAGAATTAACATCAAATGTAGGGTGCACTTTGTTCATGAGATTGAAACAAGTTGACACATGCAGATTGGCAATGGGTTTTGGATGGCCCGTTTGGAAAAGTTCTGAAAATGTTATAGCATGCATCATTTTCTTCACAGACATTGCATGCAGTTCTATTTAAGCAACTTGAAACAAAAAAGAAGTGGGAGTCTTGGTATGAGGTGGTAGGGAAAGAGTTGAGGTTTTCGATCAAGGAGTTCTCTCTCAGAACTGGACTGAATTGTGGTGAAATTCCATTTGTGGATACTAAAGCTGACGGGCTAGTAATGGAGCGATTTTTTGGTATTCTTGGTGGTCCTAAGACGACAATACAAGATGTTTCCAACAGATTCAAAGAACATCGTGAGTTGGACAACTACAAACTGAAGTTGGCACTGTTGTTGATAGTTGAGGGTCTGTTGCTAGGAGGGGATAAGAAGAGGCTAGTGAAGCCGCTGCATGTTAGGCTGTTGGAGAATATGGATAAGTTTTTGGATTATCCATGGGGAAGGGTTGCTTATGAAGAGCTTCACAAGTCATTGACCACATCATTGGCCAAAAGGATGCAAACAGTAGAGAAGGCAAAGCTACTTTCCAACGCACCAAGAATTCCATATTCCATTCAAGGCATGTCAGTTGTGTTTTAGGTAGTTATATTATAAATTTATAATGGTTCAAATAGGAATTACTGAGTGTGTTTTATTTGCAGCATAGTAGTATACTTTTTGCTATACTATGACCGAATGTTTGAATACAGGGTGACAGGATCATTGTGAATATGCAGGATGTTATTTGTTGTTTGATTGAAACAACATACTAGTTTTCCAACACAGTTTTATGTGCATTCCAGATAGTTTTATGGTGACCTGATTTAATTTACAGGATGACAGGATATAATGATTTAATGTATCTTAATTTGCTAATTCTCAAACCGCTTGTTATTGTAGATATGGGTATGGGAAGTTGTGCCAACATTTGGTCTCCAATTTGCATCAAAGTTGAGTGAATCTGCAATGCCTCGAGGTCTTCGTTGGTTTTCAGATGAAGCCCTTGACCTGAACATGGAGTGTTGGAGTTGTCTTTGGTTGATCCTACACATGTGGTTAAGCCTATTCTTATTCCCGATGAGGATGAGGTGGATAAGCTATCTGACTGCTACTATGTTGTTGAAAATGATGACCCGCATTTTGACAAGATTGTGAAGGAAGCAATGAAGGGCTTGAAAAAGAAGGTGAATGGGAAGGGGAAGGGGAAGCAAGGAAAAGATGGAGCGAGCCCGAGTAATGCATCTGTGCATTCATCAGAGGTGATAAGTCAAATGTTCAGAATGATGAAGAGGATGGAAAAAGGAGTGCTTGATAGGATGGGAAGGCTGGAAAAGAGGGTATCAAAGCAGGATGAGGTGCCTAAGCTCAAGAGTAAGGGGAAACCAAAGAGGTATTCAGATGAGGATGATTTTGAATCCTACGATGAGTCTGATGAGGAAGAGGAGGAAGTTTATAATGATGACCACGAAATAGAGGATGAGGAGGTAGATGATAAGGAGGTTAAGGGTAAGGAGGTTGAGAGTGAGGATAATGATGATGATGATGATGATGATGGTGGTGGTGGTGGTGGTGGTGGTGGTGGTGGTGGTGGTGGTGGTGGTGGTGGTGGTGGTGGTGGTGGTGGTGGTGGTGATGGTGGTGATGAGGATAATGAGAGTGATGATGAGGGTGGTGAAAAAGAGGAGGAGGAAGATAAGGTAGAGGTTGAGTTTGCAAGTCATGATGATGATGATGAAGTTTCTGATGAGGATAATGAAGTTGGTGATGCTGATGAGGATAAGGAGACGGATGGTGAGGGTGGTGACAAAGAGGATGAGGAGGATGAGGTGGACAAGGTAGAGGCTGAGGTAGAGAAGGTAGAGGCTGAAGTTCAGGAGGCTGAGGTGGAGAAGATAGAGGCTGAAGGCAAAGAGGTATGAATATGCTCATATGAAAATTATCATATCATCATTACTACTATGACATCATTATTTGTACGAGGTGACAAGATTTTAGTGTGGCATGGTGACATAATTTTACAAGAGAAAGTCTAGCATGGTGACAGGATTTTTACTCATGTATGTCATTAGTTTGACATGGTTATTATGATTGCAGGATTTTGATAATTCTATTGAGGGTAACAATGATGTTGAGGGTACGGATGTTGTAATGGCCATTGTCCAAGACCTAAATGAAAAGGCTGGCGATGGTGAAAAGGACCAGGAGCAGGACTTTACTAATGATCTTGAAGGAGCACCGGAGGCTACCCAGCAGGAGCTAACCATAGTAGAGGTTGAAGAACCTCTTTCACTGCCAGCTGTTGTGGTTGATTTATCCACGAAGGCGAAACCCAAAAATAAACGGAATAAGCCTCTCCCACCGAAGAGGGTTCTTCCTAGTCGTATTACGAAGCCATCCGCCAAAAAGTTAACACTTTACACAGATGAGAAAAAGGGGAAAACTATGAAGAAGATAACCAAGAATTCACAGGTGAAGGAGATGACTGCTTTGCTATAATGGATGGATGATAAAAGGTTAGTATCTCACGGATTTAACAATGTTCAACTATCTTTCATGGATTTAATTAGGCCTTTATTATTTTCCAGCTCTGAGCCAAGAGTTGGACTATGTGCTCAAAACATGGACAAGGACTGGTTTGGCCTAATACTGGAAACAAAAGCTTGGCTGGAAGATGGTGTAAGTTATTTACTTATGATGTCAAATTAGTTTACTGTTGGGATTTGTTGCAATGTCTGACAGGATAAATTATATTTTTTTGAAGCAAATCGATGATGTTTGTTGTTATATCCGTAAGGCGCTTCTGGAGTCCGAAGTTAAACGCAAGGCCACAATATTGGACGTTTTTTGGGCTGTTGATTATACGGATGCATATAGATACTATGTCAAAAATGCATGCATTGTTCCACCTATACCTGAACGTGCACTTGAATACTTTAGGGGAGATCGGCCTAAACTTTATGGGTCCAGTTGGGATGATCTGGACTTCATTTATGTCCCATTCAACATCGATAACATACATTGGGTGACTGTAGAGATCAGTATGCAGCAATGGCAGGCAAATGTATATGATTGTAATGTGGATTTGAACACTAACTTGGTCGTAGAGACCTGGCTGTATGGGGTTTTAAGGTTTCTTCCTCACTTCAAGACACAGTACCTGCCTCTTGCCAAAAAAATTGAACATCGGGGTACTGAAGAGATTAAATTTTCAAGAATTCAAGGACTGAAGCAGAACAAGCGCGGGTAAGTCGAAATATCAATCCTCTTACCAATTTTATTATATACTTCATCTAAGTAACTTTATTGCATTTTGTGTTCGTAGTCATGACTGTGGGATATACACTCTGAAACACATCGAGTTGCTCAGTGCTGGTTGGAAAAATCTTGACGTTGTGTTAGGCAAATTTATTGACAGCTTAAGGAGCGACATGGCTCACAGCGTGTTTGACGGGGTGTGGAGGTCGAGCCTAAGGAACCCTAGCGTTTAAATTGGATGTTTGGATAAAACATTAGGTTCTTTTTGTCGTTTGGATGACATTTGCTTAGATTACGTACAATTGGATGTTTGGAAGACATTTGCTTAGATTACGTACAATGTTATGACAACTTATTTATAGATGTGGTAGTTGAATGCCAGTTAAATGGCAGTTATGTGCGTGTAGGTTAAATGGCAGTTACATGGAAGTTACATAATATACATATTAAGAAGTAATATTGGGACATTGACTGACTTCATAATATACAAATTAAGAAGTAGCATGACAAGATGAATATAAGAGGGATGTGGGATACACAACTAACTGTAACAGGGTATTGACTCTACTAACTCCTTTTTGAGAATAGACATAAAAAAAACTACAAACCGTCATAAATGAAAAATACCTAAAGAATTCTAATATTCTCAACTACACAAGAAGAACTAACCATTCTTGGCAATGGGGACAACTCCTTAAACTCCGCAATGAATTCAAATCTGGCCTTCTGGGAGGACCCATGGACTCCTAATCTTAAACTCATAGATTACATCCGTCCACATACCATCATCAACCCAGAGACCAAAGTTAGCAATTTTATCACCAACAAAAAATGGAACTCTACTGAACTAAAAAGGTTACTTCATGATGAGGCAGTTGATATTATTACCAATATCCACTTACCTCAAAGTGATATTCCTGACCGACTCTATTGGGCTCCCAATAGGAATGGGTGGTTTTCTACTAAAACCGTCTTCGAACTCATCACCAAACAGACTAACCCCACTAATAACAAATTTTCTTGGTTATGGAAACTGGATACCTACCCAAAGGTCAAAAACTTCTTATGGAAAATATGTCATGACGGATTACCCACTAAAACTAGATTAGCCCAAAAACATGTGGCGGTCCCCCTTGCGTGTGATTCTTGCAATAACCTACATAAAGACTTAAACCACTTCCTATTCAAATGCCCTAACACTCTTAAACAAATAAAAAACCAGAGTCCATACATTGAAAATCACATTAAAAGACTAAATACTAATAACAAAAAACCAATTGACATAATCTGTGATCTACAGTCTTTACTGACTAAGAGTGAATGGGTTTGCCTTGCAACTACCTGGTGGGGCACCTGGATCAACATAAACCAAATAATCTTCCAAACACCAAGCCCGGTTAAAATAAAAGATCTGACCTTATACATAAAAACACTTATTCTCAATTGGAATAAAACAAAAAAACTAGAAACAGATGATTCGACACACCAAAAATCTAATCCAGCTCAACGGCGTAAAACCAAAAACATTAAGCGGGATAAACCTCGCTTAGGATTTTGCAAAATAAACTTTGACGGCTCTAAACTACCAAATGGACCAACATGGACAGGCTTTATTATCAGAAATGAGCATGTGGAGATTATTCATATGTCCAACCAAAAAATATGGGTGCCAATCTGTCCTCATGACAGAGACCATGGCGTTAAAAAACAGCATTCAAAAGGCTATCTCACTAAACCTCAACAAAATTGAAATTGAAGGAGATAACCTATGCCTTATTAACTCTGTTTTAGGCATTTGGACTTGCTCGTGAGAAATTGAAATGGTCATCGCTGATCTTCTTATCGATCTCCGTTCTTTCCAGCAAGTCCTCTTAAGGCACGTTTTTCGGGAGGTGAACCGTACTGCTGACCACATTGCGAAACTCAGCTTCTCACCCTCGAGATCTGCCTTACATTCCAACCAAGAACTAAGAGTTCTCATCCGCAAGGATGCTCTAGGCCGGACCCTACACCGCTGCTAGGTCCCGTCTAATTCTTTCCTCATCCCAAAAAAAAAACTTTCAAATTTTATTTTAATATCTCTCATCCTACGCCCATCATGACCACCGACCATCAATATGCACTCTTGTTGCCGACGCCTTTCTCGACTCTTCCCTCGCATCATAGCCTCATAATCTCACCTCTCATTTTTTAAGCAATTAAAGTAATTAGATTGAAAAATTGAACTGTAAAGCCCCTTTTTCATAGATTACCATCTATGTTTAATGAATTAGTGTTTCATGATTACTTGTTAAAGATTGACAAGTGAGAATTATGGTTTATTTGAGAAGATTGACATTAATACTTGTTTGTGGTTGTCTGTGGCTTGAAGATTAAAATAGTAGATATGGGGTTGAGTTTTTGAACAATTTGTGTAATATCAATATTATTAATGATATATTTTATATTTATTAGAATCTAGAAAAATAGAAATTTGTTATTCAAAATTAATAATCGGATCACCAGATTATCCGACTTGGATATCCAATTCGGTTCGGATTATTTATATCGGATATTCAGGTGATAGAGGATCGGATATTCATTGTAGATCGAATCGGGTCAGATATATCTGAATGCTCAGCCCTATTAGTGAGTGTGCATTAAAATATGGAAATTGTGTCATGAATTTTGTTATGGATTGGAGTGTTTGTTAGGTGACTGTCTAATACCTTTTTTGCATAGAGCAATATTTGTTCATTTCCTCATGAGAAACAACATGATAGTCAAAGCTCGCATCTTAGAGGGTGAAAATTAAGTTCCAACAGAGAGGCTACAAATGAACTAAAGGGACAAAAAACCAAGACTGACTGTGGAATATATGCCATCCGACATATAATAACATAAAAGGGTAATGGCATATTTGATTGGAATTGTGGCTGTAAGAAGGGAGACAAAAACGAAATGGAAAATATAAGGATCAAGTACTGCCATGCCTTCCTCACAAGTGAACACAATGAGCTCAAGAAAAGGGTTGAAGAGATAATTGAACAAGCTCAACAGAAAAAAAGGAGCTGGAGAAAAGAAAACCCAATTTGCAACTATGAATGTAATTATGGGTTTTTTTTATAAGGTAAAAACTAGACTGGAAACCACAAAAGAAACGGTTTCTCAGTCTATGGCATCCTTGCGGATGAGAACTAAAAGCTCTTGATTTGCTTGAATATCTTCCAAGGAACTCCGCTGGCCCATCTTCGCAATGCAGTCGGCCACAACGTTTGTTTCTCGAAAGACATGACAAATCTGGTCTGAAGAAAAAAGTTGTAGAATACAAAGGATATCATAAATTAAAATTTCAATATCCCAAGGACAATGCCAAATCTTATTCAGGACGTTTATAATAGTAAGGTTATCACATTCTACTTCAATGTTGTTGAGTCCTATTTCATAGGCTTTAACCAAAGCGTTCCTAACCGCTGAGGTTTCTATTCTCAGGGGTGTTGAGATTCCACATTTGTCACTAAATATGAATACAGGTTCCCCTTTTATTATTTCAGAATATGAATCCGTAACTAGATTCACCATTAGCCTTGGTTGATCCATCAGTATTAATTTTTATGACTTTATCTGGTGGTTTTTTTCATTTCTTCTTTGGTCGTCTTTTTTTTGTTCTTGTTGTCCTGTTTTTGTTTAAGTTCAGCTAGACAATCTGGGTTCTAGTTTTTTGTTTTTTTCCATTGATTGATTTGATTTTTAATATAGAGTGGCACATCCTTAATAATGTCATTATCATTATTTATTCTTCTGAAGCTTTGTTGATTTCTGTAAAACCAGATACCCCACCAGGAGACCACTAGTTCCACAAATTGCGATCGATTTGTTTTGTTTTGGATTTCCTCCATTATTTCATTTGTTTTTTATCCCCTATGTTTAAAGATCTTATAATTCTGTCTGTTTGATTATTGATCTCTTCTATTGTTTTCATGGTATGGTTACACTAAGATATAAGATGGTTAGAGTCTTTTGTTTGTGCAATACAACGAACACATCCCTGTGGGAGTGCTACTCCTTTTTCGGCTAATCTTGCTTTAGTGGGAAGTCCATTTTTTATAATTTTCCATAGAAAGTTTTTAGCTTTAGGATAGGTGTCCATCTTCCAAATCCAGGAATAATCATATGATGTATATCTTTTATTTGTTATGATCATATCCATGACATATTTTGTTGAAAACTAGCCATTTTTACTGCTTCCTAATACATTCTATCGTGTATATTATTAAGAGGTATAGGTATAGATATGACTCGTTTAGATAGATCTGGTGGTAACATTTGTTCAATCATTTCCTTATTCTAGGTATTGTTTGGTAAAATAAACTCCGCGACTATCGCATTTTTGTTCACAATTGGTTGTATGTTAATTATGTCACACAAGGGGACATTTGACATCCATTTATCAATCCACAATTTAATTGTTCTGCCATTTCCCACTTGCCAAATGAGTCTTTTTTTTAAATTCGTCTATCATTTCAATCACTCTCCACCATTTCCAAGAGCATCTTCCTTTTTTCTCATATTGTAGGATATGATGTGCTTTGAGGTATTTTTCTATTATAACTTTCACCCAATAGTTATTTGGTTCATCCAAGATTTTCCATATTAGTTTAAATTGTAATGCCTTGTTCATATCTTTCGATTTTCTCAATCTGAGTCCTCCTTGTTGTGTTGGTTTACATATCTTCGCCCATCCTATAAGTGGTTTGAACGAGGGGTCTTTATTCCAAAAAAAGGATCTATTTATTTTATCAGTTCCTTGCGTGTTTATGTGGGTATCATAAAACTTTGCATAAGATAATTAGATCTTGATGCAAGATTTGCTTTTATTAACGTTGTTCTACATGCTTGTGATAAGGAATTCACCTTCCATTTGGTTAACTATTATTGAGTGCTTATTAATAGATTAGAAAATGTATTCATGTTTAATCGACCACTAATGATAGGGCAACCTAGGTATTTTTCAAGGGAGTTCATGTTTGTGATTGTAAGAATTCCTTGAATCGCCAATTTTTTTGTGTTAGTTACTTTTTTCGTGACTTGAAAAGCAGACTTTTGAAAGTTTACTTTTTGTTCAGATATTTTGCAGTATTCATCAACAATATCCTTAATTTCCTTACAATTTTCTTGTTTTGCTTTTGAGAAAATCATAATATCATCAGCAAATGCCAAAAAAGGAATTCGAGTTCCATGTCTAGAAATTTAAAATCCAATAGGGTTTCGATGTCTGTCAGATGCTCGTTGTAGTTTTCGGGATAGTATTTCATATCCAAGTATAAAATGAAAAGGTGAGAGGGGATCGCCATGTAGAAGTCCTTTGCTTGGTTTGAAAATTTCCGTTGGGCCATTATTAACTAGCATTGAGAAGGAAACAGTCGTGATGCATTCTTTAATCCAGTTGAAACAAAAAATCATGGAATCCAAATTTCTCCATTATTGTAATGATGAAATTCCATTCAATTCTATCATAAGCTTTTTCCATATCAAGTTTTAAAGCTATAAATCATTGGGTTTTATTTATCGATTTAAATGAATGAAAATTTTCATGTGGTATTAAGATATTGTCTTGAATGACTCTGTTAGCAACAAAAGCTCCCTACAAGGGGTGAATTATGTAAGGCCCGAGGCCTTAGAAGCATCATCCCATGCCAACCCGGGGACTTTCCAGATAGTCACTCATCCTGGTACTACTCCCGCCCTAACACGCTTAATTTCATAGTTCTTTGTTCTCACTTGAACCATGAAAAGGAAGAGCTCTTGTTGACATGGGTAGCACTCTAATCCTTATAAAGGATTACAAATCTGGGGTATTACAATCACCCCCACTTAAACCCTTGACGAACTCATCAAGCCCAAAGACCACCCTCTGGTCGAGTGACCGCCATCCGGGCCAAGTCCACTCATAACCCAAAGTCGGCTTTGATGCCATTTGTAAGACCCGAGGCCTTAGAAGCGCTAACCCATGCCAACACGGGGACTTCCCAAGCCAAGTCACCCATCCTGGTACTACTCCCGCACTAGCACGCTTAACTTCATAATTTTTTGTCCTCACTTGAACCATTAAAAGGAAGAGCTCTTGTTGACATGAGTAGCACTCTAATACTTATAAAGAATTACAAATCTAGGGTGTTACAATCACCCTCACTTAAACCCTTGACGACCTCTTCAAGGCACAAATACCACCCTCTGGGTCGAGCGACCGTCCACCGGACCAAGCCCACTCGTAACCCAGAGTCGGCTCTGATACCATTTGTAAGGTCTGAGGCCTTAGAAGCGTCATCCCATGGCAACCCGGGGACTTCCCAGAAGGTCACTCATCCTGGTACTACTCCTACCTTAGCACGCTTAACTTCATAGTTCTTTATCCTCACTTGATCCATGAAAAGGAAGAGCTCTTGTTGACATGGGTAGCACTCTAATCCTTATAAAGGATTACAAATCTGGGGTATTACAATCACCCCCACTTAAACCCTTGATGACCTCATCAAACCCAAAGATCACCCTTTGGTCGAGTGACCGCCATCCGGACCAAGTCTACTCGTAACCCAAAGTCGGCTCTGATACCACATTTGTAACACCCCCGGATTACGTCAGTAGTGCCACACGCTAGTGACCTCAGACTGTAAAGTCCAAAGCCACCAAGTCTTTAATCGAAACATTATACTTAAATGAATAAATAAATATTATATAATAAAAGAGTAGCGGAAGATTTTTGAAATAAGTATCAAATCTTTATTAATATTCCCCTCGGAAATTGAGGAGATGAGTTTTACAAATGATATTGAAATTATAGCGGAAGACTTTAAATGAATCCTAATTACATAACTAGGATATACAACTTCACATATTACGCTAATTAGAAAATTAAATCTTATATTTAAACGACCTTGAAATTCTTCAAACTAAACTTCAACTACAAGCCTTCGTCTTCGATTTGTTACTTCAAGGTTGTTTGAAACCAAGCACTGATGTGTCGTATAGGACGAATGATACCAGCCAACCATGCAAGAAAAAAGAAGGTTGGTTAGTCTAATGAAAGACTAAGCAAAGACTCAAACAAAATGGTTTTTGTAATTGTATCTGGTTACTATCATTGTCTCTCGAATAATAGTCAGTAAGCGATATATAACCTAGATACTCTCACTAAAATGGAAGAAGAGATATGCGACAAGAGAAGACTCCAAAGGAAATGAGTCTTATGGGAAATTAATGAATTTGTTTGGGAATAATATATATCACACAAAGTTTGAAAACCGACCTTAAATATTTGGGTCCACGACCAACCTCGCCGCATAATGCGAATCCAGATTGGAAAGATGACTTCCTTTAAACAAGAGTCCGGGCAGGTTCCACGTTATACTTCTCGCCCGATGGTATATTAATTATGTGCAACAAGGCACTTATCTTATTTAATTTCAAAATGTGCATTAACGTTAAAGATTTTAATCCACACCAATCTTGCAATGAGATATATCATGGGACGAATCTCGATGTTCGGCACTAGCTAAGTGCACCACCACTTATATTCGAATAAGGGTAGGTCATGACCAAAAGTATTAGGGCAATAATCCTTCCTATACAAGCTATAAAGAAACAGCTAAACCTCATAAGGTAAACAACGTTCCTACCAATACTCGTGCTAAACTAGCATATATGTCCACACCAATGCACAACAAATCCAAACCAAGTTTATCTAGCATTCTATAATAATAATATCAATATATATAAGGGTCGATGCTAGCATATCGTACAACCTAACAAGGTTTATGTATCACACCATTTTATCAAACAAGTCTCCAAATGACAAGAGAATTATTTATCCCAACTTAATAGCACAATCGATTCATTGTCAATACTGATAAAAATGGAATAAATATGCAAGAAGGAACCGCCACTTGCCTTGAATCACGAAGAAGGTTGAACGGCGTATCAGAGACGTACCCAAATCACACACAATAAATAAATTATAATTAGATAATTTACTCCTTATCAAAATTTGAAGGATACAATGTCTCGGTTTCTAATTGAATTTATTCAACTCTAAATAAATCAATTTTCAAGGCTTATTAATAAAATGATTATTTATACGATTCTAGAAATCAATTAGTCGTATATATTAAATAATCATATCATAAATAATATGATCCAATAATTTATTTATAATCCTAAAAATTTCTAACTCAAAATATTACCTAAATGAAGAGTTATAATTTAACCATTCATAATATAAGATAATACCAAAAATAATTATTAAATTATTTTAATATTTATAAAATTAAATTAATCTAAAATAATCTCCAAGTAATCTAGATTAATTTAATTAATCAAGATTAAGCCAAATAAAAATTAAAAAAAATAAAAGAAAGCAAAACCGGAATTTGGGGAAATTTACCAATGAAGTCGCGACGGCACCTGGTGGTTTCAAGCCAAAATTCAGGCTCGACAGTGGAGTTCTGGCGGCGGGACAAGAGGGAGTTTGAAGGTGGCTTCCAGGCGCAACTGATGGTGGCGGCAATTGAGGCGGAGAAGCTCGGTGGTGGCCGGAAATTGGATGGCAACAGAGGCGGCGTAATTTTTAGGGCTCGCGGCTTTGAGAGCGAAATTGGATGCCGAGATGACATCGATTGGAAGAGTATTTATAGGGGTTTGAAAGAGCTCGGAATGTAGTACACACCGTCTCAAATTTGGATTAAAAAGATCTTGATGTGGTCTCGAATTGTCCAAAATATGGATGACGAAATTCGAATATTTTTCTTGCCTTCAATGGAGAAATTCGATCGTATACGAGGATGATTCTTGCCGATTTCACGGAGATTAGAAGAGTCTGACTCATATCTACCAAGCCCATGGCCTAATTTCCTAAATCGCGTTCCACCTTGGGCCAAAATCGTCCATGAACGAGCTTAGGTTTGCGCGGACAGCGGGAGGTAGGAGAAGGTGAACAGTAGCAGGTCGCCCCCCCCCCTCACTTTTGGCTTAATTGCAATTTTTTCCCAACTTTCCAAGTTGTGGCAAAAATTTCCCTACAATCTTTTCAAAAATTACCAAATTTACCCAAACTTATTTATTTTATTATTCTAAGTTTATAATATTAATTTAACCCAAAATTAATATGTAGAAAAATTAACTTAGGTTAAAATCAAGCTTAAGTTAACCATACTTAAACCCCTTTTTAACACTTTGTTAAGTGGTTCAAGCATTCTAAGTTAAAATTGATAGGTTTATTTAAATTATAATTAACATAAGGTTAATCATAATTTAAACCATTCATAACTTAAGGAGATAACATACTTAGGTATTTATTATTTTATCCCTCCCATGTATTAACATAATAGTTTTAATACCCTTTATTATTATATTTAAAATTCTAAAACTACATTTATTGTTATCTTATTTATTTATTTCTACACCAAACTATCATAGCCCATTTGATAATTTTCATAAAATTATCTTAACCTAACTTTTGAACTTAAGTTAACAAAAAATTAAATTACTCCTCTAAAAGAAATAAAATACATTTCATAAATTTTATTTTTATCAAATTAAAATTACTATATTACCCTTCTAATTTAAGTGGGATATTACTAATTAATTTTTCCATAGTTCTTTTTAGCCTGGTTGTTAAAACTTTTGATATTCTTTTATAGATTGTGGAGCACAGACTTATAATTCTGTAACGGTTTGTCGAGATAGGGTTGTCGTATTTTGGGATTAAAGATATAAACGTATGGTTTACTTGTTTGAGTAATCTACCCGAAAGAAAGAAACCTTTCGCTACTTGGATAACAGAGGGGCCTAAATTTATTGTTAGTTCTAGGTTATCCTCAGTTGATATTTCTGATTGTATCAATTCAACATTGTGTCAAAGTATACAATCATTTGTTTCTTCGCTTTTAATTATTTTAATGAAATCATTTCTGATCTCATTTCTAATATTTTATTCTCCAATTATGCTAGTACCTTCTTAGATTTTTATTTTCTTTATAATTTTCCTGTTTCTTCTTCCACTTGCTATTTTATGAAAATAGCTAGCATTTGTATCGTTAAGTTTAATATGTTTTACTTTAGCTCGTTGATTCCAAAAAATGTTTTGGAAATTTAGAAGTTGTTCCTTTTTTTCTTTCAATGGGTCTATTTTGTTTTTGGATAAGAGTATTATTAGATCTTGTACAGATATCTGTTTGGATATCGGATAAGAGTATTATTAGATCTTATACGTGACAGATGAGTCTTATGTGCTGAGTTACGACGACATCGAGATTCATTCAAATGGGACATACGAGGAGAGACTCGTTCGTATCCCAGAGCGTCGAGAGAAACATCTGCGGAACAAAGTGGTTCCATTGGTGAGGATCCTTTGGTCAAAGTCTGGAACCGAGGAAGTTTCATGGGAAACTTGGGAAACCGAGGCTGATATGCATAGTCGTTTCCCTGAGTTAATTTTGACCTAGTTTCGCGGTCGAAACTTTTTTTAATGGGGTAGTATTGTAATAACCCTCATTTCACCTTAAGGGTATTAATGTAATTTCTATTTTTGATAATAATAAAGTTTATGGTATTTGTTTTATTTCTTTTAAAGAAGAGAATAATTTAAATCAACCTTAACTTAAGTAAAAAATTATGCCTTGAATATTTTTTGTACAAATTATCAAAATGATTACATTAACATAGTATGATAAGTAGTTAAGTAAATAAATAAACATGTAATAATGGTTGAACAATAAAGTTTGGGAAGCTTCTAATAATTTTGTAATTAAATTAGGACGTTTTGGCACACTTTTAAAACTTTGGGCCAAAATTGCAATTTATGTTAAAGAGAGGGCCACGTGTGTAATAAGGCTGAAAATGGATGAACAACCCAATTTGCATCGGCCCCCGAAATTCTGTTTTGGGTGATTTAGGGCTCCAATTTCAAATTCGAAATTCGGGCTCATTTTTGAACGAAATTGAAATCCGTAAAATCCAGGATCTTTCTTGTTAAGATATCTACAAGAACCCTCTAATTAACAAGTTTATTAAGCTTAATAAACATCCAGATTCATTCAAGCAACATGGTAACTCGTTTTATTTAACCATATGGGAATTTCAACGATTTGCTTCGATTCCGATTCGATTCGGATCCTTTCAAACAAGAAAATCAGTATAGTTGTGATCCTTAAGCTCCAAGACAATATAACCCTATAAATAGAGCCCTCTAAAATCAAAATTCTCATCCAAAACCAATCAAAACTCCACTTTCCTCTATTTTTCCGCAGCCAATTTAGGGAGATTTTCCGACTCCGGTGATCTTCCTCCGCCGCCGCCGGTCTTCCTCGGTGATAGCTCGCTTTGCCACGAGTCCATAGCCTCCGACCTTGCCCTATGTGGACGTCGTTTGAGCCACCAACGAACCACACAAAGTTGGCTCGTTTAAAGCTCTGTTTTGATTCGACGTTCTGACCTGCTTCTGTAATCAGCATTTTCCGGCTCCGTTTCTCGATCTCCGGCGACACAAGACATACCCGGTGAAATCTTGTGACGATACGAACTCAACGAAGAACATTACCTAGCTTGTTGATTTTCCTTCTTAAATACACGATCAATTCACCTCTTTTCGCCATCTTCCTTTTACTGCAAAATGCATCGTCTTCTACAGGTAACCTTTCAAATTTCTTACTGCTTTTTATGATGGCGTTTTCTCGATCGACGAAGACCAAGGCGTCGTCTTCCAATCTCGGCGAGGAGGACAATGACTTTTCCCCCTCAAAGCTTCTCAACCCCGAAGATTCGGTGGCCGGAACCCTAACTCAATCGGAGTTGGATACCATCCTAGAGGTAGATCAGTTTCCCCCTAAGACAGTCGCTCGTCTCCCTCATCCTCAAGAATGTGCCGATTGGCACCGAGATGGGTGGATCTGCTTCTTTGAGTACCCTTTTAAAGTCGGACATACCTTTCCTTTTTCGAACTTGGTTCAAAATTTTCTGGCTGTCTTGAATCTTGCTCCAGGCCAGGTCATGCCTCACGCATGGCGGCTTCTTAGGGTGATTGATCTTTTGATTTCCAGTGTCGAGATCGATTTTGATTTCGATGCGCTTTGGCATACTTACTACTTGAGCACTCGAGGGTCTTCCCACTTCCAATTGCGTCTTAGGCAGGACAGAAAACCGATCGCCCTTAACCTTAACGTTAACGACCGTGGATGGAGACCGCGATTCTTTTTTGTGGAAAAAAAATTGCTTAAAGGGGCTTCGACTATTCCTTCTTGCGGGATGCTTGGAGGACATCAGGTATCGTATTTGTCTTTTCAGATTTTTAGTTGATGTCTCTTTAATTCGTGTTCACATGTGTTTCTTTGCAGTGCCAAATTCGGAGGAAAAAGAAGGCTCTGACTTTGCCGAACTGACTGAAATTCTTCTGTCGTTCTACGAGGCGGAGGGATCGTTTCAGAATATCAACTTTTTGACAACTGAACCTGTTGAGATAGCAACACCATCTGCTTCTATTACGAAAGGCACTTGTTCGTTCCTCCAGGTATGTGTATGGTTGGTCCTCGGAACTGTTATGTGCTTATATTGTTGTGCGATCTTGACAATATCCCGAGGTGGGAGATACAGTGTTCGCTTGTCTGGGAAGAGTCTTATGGAGCATAAGTTATCGGCTGCCAATGCGTCTTCCTCGGCGAGAGCTCTTGTTAAGGCTCCTCCGCCCGTTGGGGTCATCGCGGTGGACTCTCCATCATCCAAGACGTCAGGTACAAAGAGGAAGGCGACAACTGCTTTCGAACCATCCACGGGTAGGTTGAAGGATAGGTTGGCAAGCGATTTGCTCAACTTCATGGATTCTGAGGCTAAGAAGGATATTGGTGATCTCCACCCTATCGATTGTATGGACGAGGTCGGGGCCGCCGCTTGGAAAGTAAGTAAAGCAAGCGTGAAAGTTTTTTTTTTTTTAAATCTGATTACATGACTTGTCGAACATATGCCTTTCAATATTCCATGGCCACCTTTTCGACCATATAGGAGCTGAGTGACAGAGTCGATAGGCGTATCACCCAAGTTGAGGGCCAGCTGAATACTGCCAGGGACCGTGTGAAGGTCGTTGAGAGTGAGTTGTCGTTGGCCAAGAAGAATTTCCAAGCTCGCCTAGAGGAGTTGGAGGGCAATGCTGAAGAGCTCTGTGTAAAGAACGCCAGAATTGCTAGCGATGTGGGGACGTACTTCTGCATCAAGTCGCACATTGAGATGATGGAGGAGTATGCGGCCGGAACCCACTTGGATTGGAAGATTGAAAAAGAGAAAGCTAGTCTGGACTAGCTCTACACTAGTGGCAATCCTGGTGACGAATTGTTCAAACTCATTGGCTTAGGCGAGGGCGATCAAAAGGAAGAGGAGGCCGACCCTAAAGCGACTGAAGAAATGGTCGAGGATGCGTCGAAGACGCCCCTTGAAGTGTCCAAGGATCAGGAAGTTTCCCCTGTAATTGCCAACGAGAGGTCAAATGAGTCTTAGGTTTGTTTGTGATGTGACGACAGTGTTGTGTGTGATGTTTATGAATATTCTGATTTAGACATTTGACTGATGTGTTATACTCCATCGTGGATATGGGATGGACAACATTTTGGCGACCCGTCCACCATCGCGGGTCGCGTATTTTGTGAATGTCTTGTGTTTTGTGTCCCTTGTGTTTGTTTGGTTTTGCAGGTGGATCTGTTTGCATCTTGGCCGAGATGCATAATGACTGGTCGAAGCGACCTGTAGTTTTAAAAATGTTAGTGTAGCATGCTTTGTGTATCCAGGGAAGAGCAATTGTGATGTTAAAGACGAGTACCTCATATAGGACTAGTCTTGTGAATAGGATGTTTCAGTGTTTGTTCCTCTATTCCCCGTGTATTGATCGATCATGTATTTGTAAGCGCTTATTGTGTATAGACGTGTGTCCTCTTGTTCAAATGTTTCGTCTATCCTCGAGGCCTCTTGTTTCTGTCTGAGTCATTCTAAAACACATAAAAGAAAGGTCAAAGGGCGACCGTTGGGTGTGAGCCCAACAACCCTCGGATGCTTAAGTTAGTAAAATGAATCAAACAAATCTAATTGAATGAATGTAATGGAAATATGAGAGAGTACTAAGATCTAGAAATGATACAACTTTAGGTGGGTTGCGTTCCAGCTTCGTGGAAGTGGTTGTCCATCTTTTGTTTCCAGTCGATATGCACCTTGTCCGACGATTTCCTTGACGAGGTAAGGCCCTTCCCATTGGGACGCTAGCTTCCCATCGGATGGATCTCGGGTATTTTGGAACATCTTCCTCAGGACCAAGTCTCCTTCCTTAACGACTTTGATACGAACGTTCTTGTTGTAGCTCCTGGCGACTTGTTGTTCGTAGTGGACCATTCGGATCATGGCTCTTTCTTTGATCTCGTCTGCGGTGTCGAGATTGTGGGCCAACTCGACATCGTTTTGTTCTGGGGTCTGTAACTCGTATCTGGCAGTTGGGATGAGTAGTTCGGTGGGGATGACTGCCTCGCTCCCGTAGACTAGTGAGAAGGGACTTTGTCCGATCGCGTTCTTTGGGGTGGTTCTATCGGACCATAATATTAGAGGGAGTTTGTCGGCCCATCTTCCCTTTGCCCCTATGAGGCATTTTTTGAGGTTGTTTATGATGATCTTGTTGCTGGACTCAGCTTGGCAGTTGGATTGGGGATATCGTGACGTAGATGTGACCAATATGATGTTCCATTGTCTACAGAAGGATTGTGTCTTGCTATCGATGAATTGGGAGCCATTGTCGCATACGATTTCTGAAGGGATGCCAAATCTGCATAGAATGTTACGCTTTATAAATGAAATGACGTGCTTTTCTTTTACCTCTCGATATGCTTCGGCTTCTATCCATTTAGAAAAATAGTTGGTCATAGCAAGGAAGAAAATGCGTTGTCCTGATGCTAGTGGTAGTTTTCCCACGATGACCATTCCTCACTGCATGAAGGGCTAAGGTGCAAGAGTTGGGTGGAGCATTTCCGATGGTTGGTGTGTGACAAGTGTGTGTCGTTGGCAGGCATCACATCTCTTGACATAGTCGGTTGCGTCTCTATTCATCGTCGGACAGTAATAACCCGTTCTGAGGGCTTTGCCGGATAAGTTGCGTCCCCCAGTGTGGTTTCTACATTCTCCTTCGTGTAATCATTGCAGGACGTGTCTTACCTCGGAATTTTTGAGGCAGCGCAGGTATAGTCCTGTGACAAATCGTTTAAATAAAACATTATCTTTTATATCAAAGGTTATGGGTTGTACCTTGAGCCTTTTGGCTCACTTGATGTAGGGTGAGGTCCAATCATCTTGGTCGCCTACGAGGTCATCTTCTGTGTTGTCGCCTATCTCTGCTGAGACGACTTCTTCCAAAGGTAATTCGTCTGTCGCTTGGGCGTTGTCATGACTGATTGTCTTGAGAATTTTTGGGACTGCTGGAGTTGTGACATGTTCTAACGGGATGTTGCGGAAGTCGTCGGGATGTAGGGTGGAGCCGAGGTTTGCTAGAGCATCGGCTTGTGTGTTGAGGTCACGTGGGACTTGTCGGATAGTAAAATTTTGGAACTTGCCTGCTAGGTTTTTGACGACATCTAGATATGCCATCTTCCTGTCGTCTTTGGAGTCATATGAGCCTTGTACTTGGTTGACGATCAAGAGGGAATCACATGTGAGATCTTGTGCAAGTGTTAGCCCGAATATGAGGGCTTCATACTCTGCTTCGTTGTTGGTCGCGTCCCACTCACACCTTACAGCTTGGGCTATATGGTCCCCTTGTTGCGATTTTAGTACGACACCTAGCCCGACTCCTCTTACATTCGACGCTCCGTTTGTATGGAGTTGCCACGTGCCCCTGTCTTTTTCAGTTTTTAGTTGTTCGGCTTCCTTCATGGCTTCTAGTTCCAGTGTAGGACTAAAATCGGCCACAAAGTCAGCCAAAGCTTGAGATTTAATCGTTGTTCTTGGCTCATAATCAATGTCGAAATCACTGAGGTGTATCACCCACTTAGCCATTCGTCCTCTAAATTCTGGTTTTGCTCATGATGGCCTTCATGGGATGGTTAGTTCTTACAATAATAGCATGTGATTCAAACTAAGGTCTGAGCTTGTTTGATGCCATTACCAGGGCTAGGACTAACTTTTCAAGCGACGTATACCTCATTTCGGCAGAGAGTAAGGAGTGGCTTACATAGTATACCGGTGACTGTTTTCCGTCTCCTTCCCTTGTCAAGACCGCGCTGACTGCCGACTCTGATACGGCTAAGTACAGAGGTAGTGGCTCGTCGTCTTTTGGTTTGGCCAGCAAAAGAGGACTTGCAGGTATGCTTTTAGATCTTGGAAGGCTTGTTCGTGTGCCGTAGTCCAGTTGAATGACTTGTTTTTCTTAAAGGCTTCATAGAAAAGCTTGCATTTATCTGATGATTTGGATATGAATATGTTCAATGCTACTATCCGTCCTGTTAGTTTCTGGACGTCTTTGACGCATCGGGGAGATCTCAGATTGACGACTGTTGGGCCTGGCTTCCCCTGGGAGAATGGGTCGAGTAAATCAAGCCCAAGCCCACGATAGATCGGAAGAACAAGGGAAAAGCCCAGAGGAGGCGACGAGACTTCTCTGGTCGAATGCCCTCCGACAGGATCGCAAGAATCTCGCCATACATTAAATGCCCAGATCACGCAACGGCCATAACATTCAAGCCACCGTAATTACAATGATTTAATGGCATAATCCCCGCCATTACTCTCAGCATTGAAGATAAAATATACGATCAAGACATAACGGTAAGAAGAGTAAAAAGACTTACCATATTTGGACGAAGAGGAAGATAAGAAGGATACAAACACAAATTACGCCACACACAAGCATTCTCGCTCAGAAATACATCAGAACAACATATATGCTCCAAGCTTAGCTCTCTGAGAGTCATCCACACTGATTCGTCACCGGTCGCAACCTGAAAGCCACCGGTCGAGTCCTACCCGATCTCTTGTCTTACTACGATAAGTTGTATCTCGATTCGATCCGATTAACACGACATCTAATAAAATTATCTCGCTATTCTACATTTATTCTTTGTTTGTCTATTATTTATTTGGTTTGGATTGTTTTCTATCACCCGATCGACTAGTTACCCCGTCTAAGGCGATTTAGGTCGTCCGATCTTTTCGCCCCAAAACAATTTGGCACCCACCGTGGGGCAACTTGCCGATCACCCTTCCAAAACTTTCCAACCATGACTATTGACCCACCTACCAACTCTGAAGAACCACGTCTCGAAGACGAAACCCAAACCGCAGGGAACACCACCGAAAATCCTACTCCAACCCAGTTCCAAGAACTTTCCCGGAAAATGGCCACCCTACAAGAGGAACTAGCCCAGCAACGCCAAAAGACCGAAGCCCTAGCCGTTTTGTCAACCCAATCCGAAGCCGAGATCGCACAACTAACCCGTGCAAATGAGTCTCTTAAGTCGCAGGTACAATCAATGGCTTCGGGATCTAGGAGTATGCCCATCCACAGCAACGTCCGAACACACCTCGACATGGACAATGTCGAGCCAACGCCACTGGGCGTACGACGATCCGGATACGCAGAGGGTACATCTCGAACTCCTATTGCCCATCCGTTTTCGACTAACCATGTCAATTTTTCCACACCGATCGGGTCGGTAGGGGACCGAATCGACGAACCACAGGTTACCAATCCACCAGACGTCCTGGCTCTCTTCCAGCAGACGCTCGACCAATACATGAAGACGATCGACGATCGCTTCAACAGGCTTCCAGGAGTCCCGCAACCAATCGAGAGGGAAGCGACCGACGGATTCGAAGAATCCCCGTTCATTGAAGAAATCGCCAGGGTCGAGATCCCCAAGAAGTTTCATCTTCCCAGCATGGCGACATTCAACGGCACCAGCGACCCAGATGACCATATTTCTATATATAAACAAAAATTAATGGCTGCATCTGTTTCAAGGGAGAACCGCGAGGCCGACATGTGCAAAAACTTTGGCACGACTGATAACAGGAATTTGTCGTTCTAATTCCTACTATGCAAAATATACAAACAAACCCTAAACCGTAGTCCTAGGTAAGTAAAGGTCAAATCCACAGGGAGGCAGATTCTATCTTAGTATGCAATTTATATGTCAATCCAAAGTAACCAAAGGGGGGTTTTGTGAGTTTTAGTAATCTAAGCATGCAAAAGTAAACAAAGTAAAATATGATGAAATCAGTGATGGGGAAAAGTACTTAGTCAAACAACATCCACTATTCGTATGACAAGTTGATCATAGATACTCATTCAAAATCTCATGCAATGGTGATTCCAATTCCTTTTCAGATATAACTAATAGCACAACCAGATACTATTAGCACTAACTAATTAAACAACCCTGAAACTATCAAGATTCAGTTTAACAACAGCTTTACGAATAGGAATATAGTTGGATACAATTCTAGCATAAAACAACCAGCTTTTATCCTAGAATGTAAATCAATTCTCTTCTGCATAAGACTAGCACAACTAGATACTAGTACGATGCAGTTGCTACTCTGAAATAGATATGCTCAACCAGTAACAATCTAGATCTAGGAATCAATCAATAACAACAAACCCTAGATGCGTCCAAATAGAGATTATCAATATCAATCATAAGCAAGAGAAAGATAAAAATCATGCAATAGATTAAGAACGAGAATCTCACAACTGAATCAAAACGAAAGCTTCAGCGTCTGACTAAGCCAAGGAGGCTTAGTTCTTCATAGCAAATACGTAGAATAAAATTAGGGTTTTTGAAAGAGATGAAGATTGACAAACAAGCCTTTTCTCAACCCTTAAATACTAAAAGAAATAAAGCTAAGTTAACCTAAAATGAAATAATAAAAAGTAATAAAATAATCCGAAATAAAACAAATAAGGAAAACGGACTCGGTGGGCTTCTGACAGCGGCGGCGGGCGCCGTGGTCACTTCGTAGCCAAGGTTGGTGGAAAGCCAATTGCGGCGGGCGCCGTAAGGTTCACGGCGGGCGCCGTAATTACGGCGGTCGCCGTCTTTGTACAGCGGTCGCCGTTCTTCGGTTCAGCTCTTGCGACACTTCCGTAAAAACGCCATAACTTTTGATTCCCAATTCGGATCGCACTCATATTTTTAGGACTTACAGTAGACTTCAAAATCTAACTCCTCGAATTGGAATCACTCCATTTGGACATCGGAGTAGAGAGAACGAAGAAATTGAATTCAGCCTATGGTTCTTCTACTCTTCATTGCATTCCTCTTCCTCGTCTTCTCATGTGGTTTCTTCCTCAGTGTCTCATATGATATCCAAAACCACTCAAACACCTCCATATACACCAACTTCGCCCCCAAACACCATACACATGAATGTGTCTAAATCTACCCGAATGGCACCAATAAAACCTCTAATGACTCTTACTTAAGCCCTACAAAGTAGTGCTTATCAAACCACCCCATGCTTAGATCTTTGCTCGTCCTCGAGTAAACTAATAAAGAGTCTACTCCTCCAATGTAGCATCCAAGGTCTCAGGAAGCATATCCTTCAACTAAGAGTCACCTAACCCATGCCAAGCTCCTAGCACCAATCTCATTCACAACACATCCACAACTCAACAAGCTTAAGGGGCAAGCAGAGTACTTCCCCCAAGCTAAACCCGGACATCGAATAGCGTAAGTAACCTTAATCCAAGCCTACATATATTGCTCCTTATGTCTCCCAGAGTGACCTACCCGACAATCCTTCTTTGACTCCTCTTCTTATGACGCCTCGCCAATAATAGTGAGAAATCCTAGAATCGCTCTTCTTCTTTTTCGCTCGTTTTGCCAAGGCGCCCTTTCGGGTTTTTACCAAGCCACTCATTTCATTTTCCAATAGATGTGCTCACATAAACTCACATCACTCTTGACCTCATATTACCCCAGCCTAATGCCGGTCCAAGCCACCTGCTTTTTACCTAGGCCGCCCTTTTGGGTTTTCGACCTATCCCAGGATTTCAATGATAGCCTTTTTTTCAAATTTTTGGCTCTTTTCATTTTTTTTCATTTTTCTCCTCAGCAGCGTAGCAAGTGTAAAACTCCACCCCATGCTTAAACATTGCATTGTCCTCAATGTAATGAAAGACAAAAGAATAAAGCATAGGGAAAAGCAAAAAAAATTAACTCACAATGTTGCCGAGTTGGCTTGGACACTTCCTTGTTGCTGGCGGTGTAGTCATAAAAGCTCATATCTGGGTGTTGAGCGTGCGTCGTCATCACTCCATAATCTTCTTCTACCGTGCAACCATAAGGGAACCACTTGGTGAGTAGTGGTAATCAAAGGATTCGGGGCTGCACGGCCTTCAACGCTATCAACTCCTACCATGCAACCAAAAGGGACCACTCTGGTGAAGTAGTGGTTAGCCAAGGGAACGGGGTTGCATGGCCTTCAAAAATGGGCCCAGATGTGATCGTGGTGTGGGCCTCTAGTGGTCCTCCTCCTCAGCTGCCAATTGTAGGGCCATCATCGTTGTCAAATACAAAGTGGGGCTAATGTCTCCTCCTTGACAACATGATGCGCACCATCTCTCCATAGGAAACGCTGGGCAGTTGGCCTCCTGTAGAACTTTTTTTCTTTTTTTTTTCGCCCCGTTTAAGGTTTTTTCGGAGTTTTTTTTTCGAATTTTTTTTTACATGAGAAATGGCGGCGGTCGCCGTAATTGCGGCGGGCGCCGCGATTAAACGGCGGTCGTCGTTCTCAAGTCGTGGCCAACTTTCTTGGCGAGGCATTTACGGCGGACGCCGTAAGGTTAGCGGCGGGCACCGTGAACTCCTTCTTCACTTTTTTCGCGCTTTCTGCAGGTTAGTTCAACACAAAAACTAAAAGAAAAACAAAAGAAATTGACTAAGGGAAGGGAAATAAACGACCTAACATCGGGTTGCCTCCCGAGCAGCACCTTGGTTAATGTCGTGGCTCGACATACTACTCGAACAGCCTCAATCCATATCATCAGGCTCTTTGGGAACCTTCTCAATCCATACCTCCTTCCTGAACCAATCATGGAAAGGTTTGAACTTTAGACCATGCTTCTTCTTCAGCGGCTTCTCCATCTTGACCTTCTTGGTCGCGTCTACCCCATGCATAGATCGATCAGGGGGGTGTTTAGCATTGACTTCAGGGACCTGCACCAAATATGGAACGAGCCTCTCGCTCAGAGTTAGCAGCAAAGGTGATTTACCTGGAAGCTCCGGAGGGAGCTTATAGCAAGCGTCCCACTCATCAACACCTTCCTGCAAGTCAGTAGATATAACAATATCCAAGCTAGAATCAACAATAGGTGGTGTGTCATCTAGGTGGTCCTCATCAAAAACATCTTGCACCACAGGCTCAAGTATATCAATTGCACACAAAGAATGACCATCAGAGGGGAATTTCATGGCTTCATAGATGTTATAATTAATGGTTTGGCCATCAAATTCCATAGTCAAGGAACCAGTACTCACGTTGATTTTAGTGTTGGCAGTTTTCAAGAAGGGTCTCCCTAACAGAATAGGGGCTACATGCATATCATGTTCCATATCAAGCACATAGAAGTCAGCAGGAAAAGTAAGATCACCAACCCTAACCAAAACATCATCCACTATCCCTATAGGACGCACACTAGATCTATCAGCTAGCTGAATGGAAATTTTGGTCGCATGAATGGGTCCTAATCCTAAGGATTCACAAAGAGATGAAGGTAAAACATTTATGGAAGCACCCAAATCTAAGATAGCTTTATTGAACTTGGTACCTCCAATGGTGACGGGGATGGTGAACATACCTGGGTCGCCACATTTCTTGGGTAAGCGCTTCTGAAAAATAGCAGAGACATGTTCGCTTACCTTGACCTTCTTCTTACTGTTCCTGTCATGGTTTCTCTTCGTGGTGCACATCTGCTTCAAGAACTTTGCATAACGAGGGACAGACTTGATCAAATTTAGGAGAGGCATGTTGACCTCAACGTTTCTAAACATCTCAAACATGTCCTTGTCCTGCGCAAGTGGCTTGGTACGCTTCAAAGCAGACGGGAACGGTGCAACAGGCTTCCACTCAGGAAAAATGGGGGGTACATACTCCTTCTCAGCCTCAGCATCGGCTTCAGAGGGGCGGCGGGCGCCGTAGGAAGTGCGGCGGTCGCCGTGAACATCATCAGAAAGTTCGGGATTTTGCTCACCGTCACGGCGGGCGCCGTGATTATTGCGGCGGGCGCCGCAATTTTCATCAGAAAATTTGAGAGCTGAGTCATTTTCACGGCGGGCGCCGTGGTCTTCACGGCGGTCGCCGTCGCTGTTATGTTGCCGCTCCTAATCCGCTTCCTTGTCGACCTCAGAATCATCCTCGTCGAGTCTCTTCCCACTCCTCAGAGTTATAGCACTAACGTTCCTAATGTTCGGGTTCACTTCCGTTTGAGATGGAAGTTTACCAGAAATCTTCGCGTCAAGCTTGCTCACCACCTGAGAGATCTGGCCAAATTGCCTCTCCAAGTTCTGAATGCTAGCTTGTGTATTTGCTTGGAATTTCACTGAGCTCTGAGTCAGCTTATTAACATTTGCAGTGAGATCGACGTTGCTCTGCATCAGCATCTTCATCATATTCTCCATAGACGAGGACGGGTTCGAGCTCTGCCTTTGAGGTTGTGGCACAAATGGTTGCCTTGGTTATTGAGGATTACCCTGTTGTTACTGTGGTTCCGGGTCTCTCCATCTGAAGTTGGGATGATCCCTCCAACCAGGATTGCAGGTATTGGAGTAAGGATCATGCATGGGCCTCTGTTGATATCCTCCTACATGATTCACTTCCTCTTGTAGAGTAGGACACGAATCAGTAGGATGCAAGTCGTCATGACAAATCTCACAGGCCTTAGCCTGCTGAGGTGTACCCTTCAGTTTCAGACGCCTCACCTCCTCTCGCAGCACATCAAAATCAGCTTGATCAATTTTTGATTGAGAACCAGCAACCACCAAGCTTCGGGAACCTCTTCCACTGTACTGTCTAGAGTCATCAGCCAGAGTAGCAAATATCTCTAGAGCCTCTTCATAAGTCCTCTTCAGAATATTTCCACCACATGAAGAGTTGACCATCCGACGGTCATCTTCACGAAGTCCTCCATGCAGATAAAGAATCAGATCATGATTAGCATAGCCATGGTAGGGGCAACTCTTCACTAGTTTCTTGAAGCGTTCATAATAGTCGTAGAGAGACTCATTAGAAAATTGCTCTATGTTGCAGATTTTCTTCTTGAGCTAATTAGACTTGATCGCTGGAAAGTACTTGTCAAGAAACACCTTCTTCAAATTCACCCAAGTAGTGATGCTTCCTGGTGGTAAAGAATGATACCAGTCTTTAGCAGAATCCTTCAGAGAAAAAGAAAAGACTCTCAACCTCATCTGATCTTCAGTAATCTCATATGGCCTCATACTGGTGCAGACCTCAAGGAACTCATCCAGGTGCTGAATAGGATCCTCAAGCGGGGTTCCACTGAATTTCGGGAGTAGATGGACTACTCCTGTCTTAAGCTCAAATTTGACTCCTTCACCAAGGGCAGGGAATTGCACAGCACGAGTTGGTTGCTCCAAGTTAGGAGTTGTCAAGGACTCAAGAGTAACACGATCAGCCATCGTATCAGCTTCCTCAAGTAGTAAATTCGCAGCCCTGCGAGCCTGAAGAAAAGTTCTTTCGATTTCTGGATCAAAAACTAGCGGTAGATTATTAGTAACACGGGTGTGAACCATAAGATAGGTTCACACCAAGATTGGCACGCAAATCACACACAAAAAATAGATTATTGCCTCCCCGGCAACGGCGCCAATTTGATAACAGGAATTTGTCGTTCTAATTCCTACTATGCAAAATATACAAACAAACCCTAAACCGTAGTCCTAGGTAAGTAAAGGTCAAATCCACAGGGAGGCGGATTCTATCTTAGTACGCAATTTATATGTCAATCCAAAGTAACCAAAGGGGGGTTTTGTGAGTTTTAGTAATTTAAGCATGCAAAAGTAAACAAAGTAAAATATGATGAAATCAGTGATGGGGAAAAGCACTTAGTCAAACAACATCCACTATTCGTATGACAAGTTGATCATAGATACTCATTCAAAATCTCATGCAATGGTGATTCCAATTCCTTTTCAGATATAACTAATAGCACAACCAGATACTATTAGCACTAACTAATTAAACAACCCTGAAACTATCAAGATTCAGTTTAACAGCAGCTTTACAGATAGGAATATAGTTGGATACAATTCTAGCATAAAACAACCAGCTTTTATCCTATAATGTAAATCAATTCTCTTCTGCATAAGACTAGCACAACCAGATACTAGTACGATGCAGTTGTTACTCTGAAATAGATATGCTCAACCAGTAACAATCTAGATCTAGCAATCAATCAATAACAACAAACCCTAGATGCGTCCAAATAGAGATTATCAATATCAATCATAAGCAAGAGAAAGATAAAAATCATGCAATAGATTAAGAACGAGAATCTCACAACTGAATCAAAACGAAAGCTTCAGCGTCTGACTAAGCCAAGGAGGCTTAGTTCTTCATAGCAAATACGTAGAATAAAATTAGGGTTTTTGAGAGAGATGAAGATTGGCAAACAAGCCTTTTCTCAACCCTTAAATACTAAACGAAATAAAGCTAAGTTAACCTAAAACGAAATAATAAAAAGTAATAAAATAATCCGAAATAAAACAAAAAAGGAAAACGGACTCGGTGGGCTTCTGACAGCGGCGGCGGGCGCCGCAACCTCCATGGCGGGCGCCATGGTCACTTTGTAGCCAAGGTTGGTGGAAAGCCAATTGTGGCGGGCGCCGTAAGGTTCACGGCGGGCGTGTAATTACGGCGGTCGCCGTCTTTGTACGGCGGTCGCCGTTCTTCGGTTCAGCTCCTGCGACACTTCCGTAAAAACACCATAACTTTTGATTCCCAACTCCGATCGCGCTCATATGTTGAGGACTTGCAGCAGACTTCAAAATCTAACTCCTCGAATTGGAATCACTCAATTTGGACATCGGAGTAGAGAGAACGAACCAATTGAATTCAGCCTATGGTTCTTCTACTCTTCATTGCATTCCTCTTCCTCGTCTTCTCATGTGGTTTCTTCCTCAGTGTCTCATATGATATCCAAAACCGCTCAAACACCTCCATATACACCAACTTCGCCCCCCAAACGCCATACACATGAATGTGTCTAAATCTACGCGAATGGCACCAATAAAACCTCTAATGACTCTTACTTAAGCCCTACAAAGTAGTGCTTATCAACGACCCTTGCAGGTTCCGCACTAACTTGGTTTATGCGTTTGCCTCAGGGAACAATTGCATCGTTTGCGGATCTGGTCAACTCCTTCAAAAGTCAATTCGCCAGTAGTCGGAGGCTCGAAAAGCAGTCGAGTGACCTCTACTGAGTCACACAAAGGTATAACGAACCTCTCAGGAATTATCTCAACAGGTACAATAAGGAGAAAGTGGCGATCCCCCACTGCGATGTCACAACCTCCATCGAAGCCTTCAGACAAGGACTGATCAAAGACAACAACCTTTACGACGAGATTACCAAGTACCCATGCAAAAGCTTTGAAGACGTCCAGGCCAAGACCATGGCCGATGTAAGATTGGAAGAGGACCGTGAGTCGCGTAAATCCTCACGCGGATCCGATCCATCCGATCGAAAAAATCCCTCCGACAACCGTCGACACAGGCGTCCTCATCCCTATTCGCGTAATCGAAATGAACCAAATCAGGTAAACTCTTTCCAAGACAGGTCACAAGATTGGAGAGACGGTTCGGCATTGCCTCCTAGAGTCCAGTCTTATAACTTTAATGTTTCCGTGTCGGAGCTCGTCAAGAGTTTCGACAAATATGGAAAAGAGGTAAGATGGCCCCGAAAGAGCGACCGACCGGACGTCAAGAAGGACATGAGCCGATGGTGCGAATTCCATGGCGACCACGGGCATTCGACCGACGAGTGCATCGCTAGGCTGCTCTCACAGGGGCTCCTGCGTGACATAATCTCGGAACGGGCAAAAGCTACCATGCAACGACGAGACCAGGTAAAACAGAACAAACCCCCATCTCCCATTCATACACAAATTGTCAACACTATTTCAGGTGGATCGGACATATGTGGAAACACATACTCTGCGGCTAAGCGACACGCCAAGGAAAGCAAGGGCGACAAGCCCGAATCATCAGAATTCAAGCTAAAGAAGACTTCCAACCTTCCGACGGTCACATTCGACGAGTCTGACTCCGACGGGTCGGATAGGCACCACGATGGTCTGGTAATCTCTTTATCCATTGGTAATTGCTTAATACGGAGAGTACTAATCGATACAGGGAGTTCGACCAACCTCTTGACCCTTGACGCTCTTAAAGAAATGGGTCTAACTGAGAACGACCTAATCAAGAAGTCGACCCCACTGGTCGGGTTTAGCGGTGAGGTCAAGCATACGACTAGTGAAATCATTCTAACCACATACGCTGGAGGAATCAACCAACAGGTGAAGTTCTTAGTCCTAGATTGTCCGTCTCCCTATAATTGTATTCTTGGCAGGCCATGGATACACGCTATGAAGGCAGTACCTTCAACATATCATCAAGTCATCAAGTTCTCCACTGAATGGGGAGTCCAAGAAATCAAAGGAGATCAAAGGACCGCTAAGGAGTGCTATGTCGCTTCTATGAAGAACGCAGTCGAACACAAGACCGCATAGCAACCACAGAGCGGCGAAGGACCTAGTCGGTACGTCGAACCAGAAATGGAAAAACTCGACGAGATCGCACTAGATCCTTCAAAGCCAAACCAAACGGTAAGGGTCGGGTCGGACTTGGACGACTCGACCAGACAACAACTCCTCGACTTTCTCAGGACCAATGCCGATTGTTTTGCATGGTCGCATGAGGACATGGTCGGAATATCTCTAAACATTATTACACATAAATTGAATGTAGATCCATCTCACCCCCTGTCAAGCAAAAACGCAGGAAGTTCGCTCCCGAGCGGAACAAGATAGTCGACGATGAAGTCAAAAGCTTATTGGAAATAGGAAAAATCAGGGAGGTCCATTATCCCGAGTGGCTAGCCAACGTGGTCGTAGTCCAGAAGAAGAATGGGAAATGGAGAGTCTGTATCGACTTCACAGACCTCAACAAGGCTTGTCCCAAAGACTCATTCCCACTACCCCACATCGATGCCATGGTCGACGCCACAGTAGGGCACGAAATGCTTACTTTCATGGACGCTTTCAGCGGCTACAATCAAATCCTCATGGAACCCGACGATCAGGAAAAAACAGCATTCGTCACTAGCCAAGGTATCTACTGTTACAAAGTAATGCCCTTTGGCCTAAAAAATGCAGGGGCTACCTATCAGCGACTAGTCAACAAAATGTTCAAAGATCAAATCGGAGACACGATGGAAGTCTACATAGATGACATGTTGGTCAAGTCCAAAAAGAAGGAAGATCACATAAACCATCTACGCGACAACTTCGAGGTGCTCAAAAGGTACAACATGAAACTAAACCCTACTAAATGCTCCTTCGGAGTGTCGTCAGGAAAATTCTTGGGGTACATGGTGACACAAGGAGCAATAGAAGCAGCCCAGAACAGATCAAGGCTCTCATCAACCTTCGATCTTCCCGATGCATCAAAGACGTACAGAAACTTACAGGTCAGATAGCAGCTCTGAACAGATTCATCTCCAAATCGTCCGACAAGTACAAACCCTTCCACGACACTCTCAAGAAGAACAAATCCTTTCAATGGACGGGAGAACACGAAGCAGCATTCCAGAACTTAAAAGAGTACCTGGCTAGTCCCATGTTGCTGACCAAACCTAAAGGCGACGAGCCCTTATTTCTATATCTTGCAGTGTCAGAATCAGCCGTAAGCGCAGTATTGGTCAGAGAAGAAGATGGCAAGCAGTCACCAATATACTACGTCAGTCGGACGCTGCTGCTAGCCGAAACGAGGTATTCGTCACTTGAAAAGCTCGTGCTATCATTGGTAATGGCTTCGAATAAACTCAAACCGTATTTCGAATTCCATACTATTACTGTTCACACTAATCATCCCATGAGAGCTATCATGAGGAAACCTGAGTTCACAGGATGAATGACTAAATGGGCTATACACCTCAGCGGTTACGACATCGAATACGAGCCCAGGACAACGATCAAGTCGCAAGCCTTAGCTGACTTTGTGGCAGATTTCAGTCCGACCCTAGAGCAAGAAGCCACAAGAGAAGCGACACAACTACTCGCCACGAATGAAACAGGCACATGGGAGCTCCACACAGATGGAGGGTCAAACGCCAGAGGATCGGGGCTAGGGGTCGTACTGAAATCGCCGCAAGGCGACAAGATAGCTCAGGCCGTCAGATGTGAGTGGGACGCAACTAACAACGAAGCTGAGTACGAAGCACTCATATTCGGACTCGCCCTGGCTCGCGACCTAGGAGTCCGAGAGATCGAAGTCATTTGCGACTCCCTGCTGGTCGTAAACCAGATACAAGGATCGTACAGTGCTAAAGACATCAGGATGATAGCCTACCTGGAGGTAGCCAAGAAGCTGATCGGACAATTCCAAACATTCAACATCAGACAGGTACCTAGGGATCTTAACTCCCAAGCCGATGCACTTGCCAATCTAGGATCCGTCCTAGACCCGAAGGAATTTCCACACATACCATTGGCCCATATCATGACGCCAGCCGTCCCAAGGACATCCGTCGAGTCAACGACACCTCTTGAAGAACTCGTCGCCATGGAGGTCGACGACCAACCAGAAGAAGACATTGTCGACAACAATGACGATTGGATGCTACCTTACATTAGATGGTTGAAAGACAGCATCTTGCCCGACGACAAAACAAAAGCAAAAAGGCTCAAGGTACAAGTACTCTCTTACGATATCATAGATAACATCTTGTACAAAAGATCTGTCACAGGGCTACTCCTACGATGCCTCAAGACTCCAGAAGTCGGATGCATCTTACAATCGCTACATGAAGGAGAGTGTGGCAATCATACCGGTGGACGAAGCCTCTCAGGGAAAGCCCTACGAAACGGATACTACTGGCCCACGATGAACAAAGACGCTATGGAGTACACCAAGAAGTGCGACGCCTGTCAGCGGCATGCACCCATCCATCACCAACCCTCAGAGCTCCTCCATCCGAATCTGGCTCCATGGCCCGTCATGAGATGGGGAATGGACATTGTCGGAAAGCTCCCTCCCGCATCGGGTCAAAGAGTTTTCTTCCTTGCCATGACGGACTACTTCTCTAAATGGATCGAAGCCGAAGCCTAAAAAGAGGTAAAAGATCAACACGTCATTTCATTCATAAAACGCAATATCTTGTGCAGATTTGGCGTCCCATCAAAAATCATGTGCGACAACGGCTCCCAATTCATCAGTCATAAGACTCGAGCCTTCTGCGACCAATGGAACATCAAATTGGTCATGTCTACACCTCGGTATCCGTAATCCAACGGATAAGCCGAATCCAGCAACAAGATCATTATCAACAACCTCAAGAAACGCCTCACTAGGGCTAAGGGCAAATGGGCAGACGAACTCCCACTCATTCTCTGGTCCGACAGGACTACTCCAAAGAATGCGACCGGGCAATCACCTTTCTCCCTCATCTACGGGAGTGAAGCGGTCATCCCGGCCGAGTTACTGGTTCCGACCGCTCGTTGTAACCTTCAGACAAACGAGCAAAACGACATCGAACTAGCACACAACCTGGACACAGCGGACGAGATCAGAGAGAGAGCCCGAATCAGGATGGTCAGATTCCAACAACAAGTCGCAAGGAGCTACAACAAGAACGTCCGGATCAAAGCATTCAAGGTCGGAGATTGGGTCCTCAGGAAAACCTTCCAGAACACCAAGAATCCATCTGACGGAAAGCTAGCACCACAATGGGAAGGGCCTTACTTAATCGCCGAAGTGGTCGGACAAGGAGCATACCAATTAGAAGACAAGGACGGACGACCGATCCCGAGAAGTTGGAACACAGCACATCTAAAGCTATACCATTTCTGAACCAACGAGGTAAAAACATCACACAATTTTATACATTGCTATCTATCGCATATGCATCGCTATCTATCGCATATACATTGCTATTATCGCATATACATCGCATCTTATCGCATGTACATCGCTATCTTCTTTTACATGTTATCACCTGACACTAAGCGAGGACTTCCTCCTTACAAAAACACAAATGTAGAACAACATTTACATTGGATCCAGTCATCCGCAAAAAGCGCTTATATTACATTACACGATCGATCGGAACACGGGGAGATGACAACACAGGCACGTCGGCACACCGCCTGCCTTACACAAAACATAAGGTACAACACCTTATTACATTTACGCAATAAAACATATTGCTTACCTCCCCGGCATACAGTCATGACTAACACACATACGAACATTCACATGCCTGTTCTACACACATACATACGGGGAGCCCCACTCGACGGAGCACACGGGCGAAACCGACACATCAAACACAAAACGTCATCGACAATTCTCTTGAACGTCTGACGACATGTACAAAACAAGCAAATGTACGATCTTATATGAAAAGACAAATTGCATTAAATAAAAGTACTAGCATTTTTATACAAATACGCGACCCGTGATGGTGGACGGGTCGCCAAAACACATTGTCTGCCTACACATCTGTAGGACTTTACCAACATTCATTCAGAAATATCCTGCGACCCGCGATGGTAGACGGGTCTCCAAAACACATAATATTCAAACCCACAAACAGGTGGGGCAAACGAAGTCAAACTACGCAAAGAAAACAAATCAGGCATCAAGGACAACGGCATTACCTTCGGCAGGGGCTGGCTCCAGAGAGGCTACCTCGTCAGTCGGCTTGACATCGCCAGAGTGGGCCTCGTCCTCGTCGACGCACTCATCCACGACTTCTTCTCCGACGCCGACCAAGCAAAACAGCTCCTGACCAAGATCGCCCTTTGGGAACATGGAGTCCAAGGTCTCCTTCTCTACCTTCATATCCCAGAGCTCATGCTTGCCTTCATTGAACTCTTCGATCATCTCGATGCGCGACTTCACCGCATAAAAGGCCCCAATGTCACCAGTAATCTGGCCATCCGTAATCCGAGCCCGCTTCACCTCTTCCTCAACGCCTGACCGGCACTCTTCAAACTCCTTCCGACATGCGACCAACTCCCCTTGACAACTTTTTAACTCCCTGGTGAGGCGACGCTCAATCTCACGGCAACGACTCTCTGCTCCCTCCAGCTTGGTCCTCAAGGATGCAAGGTCGGACTCTGACCTAGCAGCCCTATCCTCAGCCTTAATGACCATTGCCTTGACACCGGAGTATGCCCCCAAGAGGTACTGGAAAGACTGAAGTCTCACACAACAGCACGACACACAATCAGAAAACACGGTCGAACGAAAGAAAAAGAAAAGAGCACAAACAAAAGGCAACTCGCCTTCCACGCGGAGTACCCCGCTTTACCAATGCAATCAAGAGGGGAGACGTCATCGACCTCCGACTTCAAAGTCGGGTCCTGAGCGTGAAAAAGGTCGGCGATCGATTGTCCGACGGCACCGATCTTGCCGATCCCCTCGGTTGTCGCCTCCTTCTTCCTAGGGACCTCCTCCACCTTGACGTCTTCAGGGCGAGCGCTCGCCTTCCTCTTGGAGCCAGCTTTGACTAGAGCCGTCAGATCCACCAGAGCCGGTTTGCTTGATGCGGCTTTGGCCGCCGCCTTCCTTTGCTCGATCAGGCCTTTCCCTGACACTACCCTCAGACGAGCACTCGTTCGACCACCAGGGGAACCTGCCATGATAGAACAACAAAAAAGGAGAAATCCTAAAGTACACGACAAAATGAAAAACAGTAAAGGACTCCTAAAGTTGAGAGTCTACCTTTTGCGCGAGACGATGAAACAGTCGACATGACTTCCGGACCAGAAGGGGATGCTGACAACAGATTGACGTTGGTAAAACTCCTCTCCGATGTTGGGACAGCTAGGACAATCTTGGACAAACCTTCCGATCAACTGCTCACTTCCAAATCTTCTGGTTCGGGAACTACAAAAAAGAAAAGTTAAGACAAAGAGTTAAGACGCATAAAACAAGCAAAAGGGAAGACAAATACATACTCTCAACTCGCCACTCCGTCAATAAGAACGGACATTCCCCCTCCTTCTCCAGAGAAGAACGTTCGACAAAAAAGAACTTCGACCCCCATCCGCGGTCATTGACATCTAGATTCTGCACCAAAGGCTTTCGACCATGTCGGATACGCAACTGAACGCGAGAGGAACTCTTCGATCCAATGAAGTAGTTATACCACAGAGCGTCAAAATCAAAATCAGCCTCAGATCGAACATTTACAAGGTCCAAGACCCTTAGAACTCTCCACGCCTGAGGCATTACTTGGCATGGCGCCAACGCCAGAGTAGCTAAAAAACCCTAACAAGGGGAGAAAAGGGAAATTTATGCCCTATTCGAAATGGGTACGCATAAAAACAAACCCATCCTTCATAACGAGCATCAGCCCTCTCATCTGGATGAGGCAACCTAGCGATCGTCTCCGGGGGTAATCCCCCAACTTAAAGAATCTGATCCAGTTCTGCCTGAGACAAAATGCTAGTCAGCACATCCAACTCCTTCAAGATGAAACGAGGAGGAGCTTCGCCTTCATGCGGATCAGAAAGAGTCTTCGACAACTCGGAAGCCTCGCTAGAAACCATTTCGAGAATGGAAAGAGAGGGGAATCGAAGAGCTATGACTAGAGAAATCAGAAAGCTATGGCGAGAGAGACCGAGAAGCTTACCAGAAGAAGCTTGCAAAGGAAGATGAGATGAAGACTAATCGATTCCCTCTGCTCCGATTTATGGAGGGAAGTGAAGATTTGCAGAGGCGTCGCATCATGCCCCGATCACACGCCACGTAGCCCTGAACAAACGCGCCAAAAAAGGATGGTGGAGATCGTGTTTACGGAAGTTGCCTCGGATTCCACTTTCCTTGCTTAAACCGAAAGCCCAAGGCAACTTGGGGCTATTATTGGGCCTGGCTTCCCCTGGGAGAATGGGTCGAGTAAATCAAGCCCAAGCCCACGATAGATCGGAAGAACAAGGGAAAAGCCCAGAGGAGGCGACGAGACTTCTCTGGTTGAATGCCCTCCGACAGGATCACAAGAATCTCGCCATACATTAAATGCCCAGATCACGCAACGGCCATAACATTCAAGCCACCGTAATTACAATGATTTAATGGCATAATCCCCGCCATTACTCTCAGCATTTAAGATAAAATATACGATCAAGACATAACGGTAAGAAGAGTAAAAAGACTTACCATATTTGGACGAAGAGGAAGATAAGAAGGATACAAACACAAATTATGCCACACACAAGCATTCTCGCTCAGAAATACATCAGAACAACATATATGCTCCAAGCTTAGCTCTCCGAGAGTCATCCACGCTGATTCGTCACCGGTCGCAACTTGAAAGCCACCGGTCGAGTCCTACCCGATCTCTTGTATTACTACGATAAGTTGTATCTCGATTCGATCCGATTAACACGACATCTAATAAAATAATCTCGCTATTCTACATTTATTCTTTGTTTGTCTATTATTTATTTGGTTTGGATTGTTTTCTATCACCCGATCGACTAGTTACCCTGTCTAAGGCGATTTAGGTCGTCCGATCTTTTCGCCCCAAAACAACGACAGCTTTGATCTGGTCTGGACTAGCCTCGATCCCCCTTTGCGTTACCATGTATCCCAAGAATTTACCTAAAGACACTCTAAAGGAAAATATAGTTGGATTCAGTTTCATATTATGCCATTTTAATACCTCGAATGCGTCTTTTAGGTGCTCGATGTGGTCTCTTTCTACTTTCGACTTGACGAGGATGTCGTCGATGTAGACTTCCATGGTGTCTCTGATCTGATCTTTGAACATCTTGTTCACCAGCCTTTGATATGTGGCCCTTGCATTTTTTTGTCCGAAAGGCATAACTTTGTAACAATATGTACCTTGACTTGTTATAAAGTCTGTTTTTTCTTGGTCATCGGGGTCCATTAGATTTGGTTGTATCCGCTGAATGCATCCATGAATGTTAGAATCTCATGTCTTGCGGTCACGTCAACCACTTCATCGATGTATGGCAACGGAAAGGAGTCTTTTGGACAGGCCTTGTTTAGATCTGTGAAGTCGATACAGACTCTCCATTTCCCATTCTTCTTTTGGACCACGACGACGTTCGCTAGCCAGTCAGGATACTTGGCCTCCCTGATTTTACCTGTTTCAAGTAGATTCCTGAATTCGTCGTCCACAATTTTGTTACGCTCCGGTGCAAATTTTCTCCTTTTTTGTTTGACCGGGGGATATGTTGGATCTACATTTAATTTGTGAGTAATAATATCGGGGGAGATCCCTACCATATCCTAATGTGACCAGGCGAAGCAATCGAAATTAGATCGTAAGAAAGCTATTAAATCTAACCTGGTCGAATCATTTAAATCTGATCCGACTCTTACCGTTTGTGTTGGCTTTGAAGGGTCCAACGCGATATCATCTAGTTGTTCCATTTCTGGTTCATTGTATCGTGTGGTCCCTTTGTCGCACTGTGGTTGCTATGCGGAGGCTCGGTCGACTTCCCCCTTCATTGAGGTGACGTAGCACTCCTTGGCAGCCCGCTGGTCGCCTTTGTAACACCCCCAAATCGTAACCCATTTGAAAAGGTATTACCGCCAGTGACCTCGGTTTTCACACCGAAGTCACCCCAGGCTTTACCATTGAAACACAATTCATAAAGAACAATTATGATACAAAATTACCATAACTATCATCTAAAACATAGTCGCGGAATTTCAACACAATTCCAAATGCGACAAAATACAGAGTTATTACAATACAGCGGAAGACTTAAAATAATTTACAAGAGTATTGACTTCAGTAGTCAACGCCCAAAGATCGTAGCCTGATTAAAACATTGTCAAAACACCGTTCATCTTCATAGTCGTTCTAGCCTTCATGGATCCTGCAACCTATCTGATGTGTCGAAACGGACGGACGACACCAACCATGACGATACAGATAACAAATACAATTAGTTAGTCTAAATGAATAGACTAGCAAGGGCACAAAGCAGAAGGTTCGAAGTAGTCGTATTAGGTTAGACTCATCGTTTCTCGAATTAAAACCGATGACGATAGTCAACCATCATACTCCTACTGGAATATATCAAGCAGCATGATCAAGAGAAGATTCTGGAAGACCGAGTCTTACAACAATCAACCCAAAAGAAGACTCCAATGAATTGAGTCTTTTCGGAAATATGACAAATCTGGAAAGTTTACAGAATCAAACAACAGCGATTAAAAGCTGACTGAGATGCTTCGGCTCACAACCAACCTCACCGCTTACAGCGAATCCAGATCGGAAGGAGAACGTACTACATTCAAGTCTGGATCTTACAGAACCATATAACAATGATTTAAAAACTGACTAAGATGTTTCGGTTCACGACCAACCTCATTGCTTACAGCGAATCCAGATTGGAAAGAGAACGTACTCTGATCAAAAGTCAAGACGAGCTTTCCTAGCTGCACTATTTACTTAGCTGCACTACTCGCCAAATGTATATTAATTAAGTGCACTCGGGCACTTATCTTATTTAATTCCAAAACGATCATCACGTTATAAGCTTTTAAATCTCCTCACAAGAGATATCGGATCTCCTCACAAGAGATATCAGATCTCCTCACAAGAGATATCAGATCTCCTCACAAGAGATATCAGAGGGAATAAATCCCAAAAGATTTGGCACTAGCTAAGTGCACCAACCCTGAGTAAGGGCATGGTCATGACCAGAGAGAAGTGTTGGGGCCTGGACATCCCATCCACTTGGTTATAAAGAAACGACTAGTACTCACAAGGAGATACCAAGTAGCGTTCCTGCGAATACTCGTTCTAACTAAACAGTTCAGAACTGCCCAAAATCATATCAAAGCCGTCAAGGCCAGCATCATAGATATATTTCAATCTAGATATATATATATATATATAATAGCGTTGTTCTAGCAGATATACAACCTATTATAATATCCATTAAAATCACAAACAGTTATCAAAACTGTTCCCAACAAAAACAGTAAATCATCCCAAATTAATTAACAACTAAACAATTGATAATTAATTGAAATATGGAATGATGAGCAAGAGCGAACCGCCACTTGCCTGGAGTAGATTCGGGGATGAATCTAGACGAGATGACTACCGAAAATATCATTTCCAAGGTTATGGCTTAAGCTTCAGAATATTCCTAGCAGAGTACGAGTCCACACGCGATCCAGCTCATGACAAATTAATTAATCTCAATTAATTTGTCTGGACCAACTCAAGGAATTAAATTCAATAAATTCTTATGATTTTAAATCATAAGAATATTGACTGAATTTTCCTAAAGACAATACGGATAAAAGGGAATCGAAATTATACCGCTCGAATAATTTCGGGTTGAATCTTGACTGGAAGCTTAAATGGGCTTCAGCCCAACAGAACTTAATTAAGTGGGAGGCCACTTGTCTTCTTCCTCCTTGCAACAGCAAGAACAACACGCAGCACTCAACAACAACCAACACGAGCGATGGCTCGCCGGTAGCACCCAGCAGCGGCGGCTCGCCTTCTCACCGGGGAGGACGCAACCACCACTAGCAGCGGCAACGATGACAATCAGCAGCAACACCAGCACATCATGGGCTCGTGGCGGCACCAGTGGTCCACAGGCTCATCGGAGTTCAGCAGACGCAGCACCACCAGCACGAAGCGCAGCTCGCGACAGAGGAGGGGCAGAGGAGGCTCACCGGGAGAAATGGAAGAGGCAAAAAAAATGCTTCGGTCTCCTGTGCGTCTTAGCCTCTTTTCTGAATTCAACCAAATGCCCAAATCTGATTTTTGAAGCAAATCTCCCAACCACTTGCAGATATTAATCAACCTCATCTGATATGAGGAAGGTAAGTGTACACGTAGGGCCTTTGCAGATTTTTAATCAAATCCACTTGATTTGAGGAGGTAAGAGCTACACGTAGCCTTGATTTGTTTCTTATCCTAATCTTGATTTGATGATAGAAAGTAACACGTAGCTTCCTCTTACTTAATTCTTATCCTAATTTTTTTGATTGTGAAGGAAGTATGCCCACGTAGCCACTTTGCAGATATCCTTACTAAAAATTATGGGGTATTACAGCCTTTTATTTCCTGTACCCCCCACTTAGTTGGGAACTTTATAGTCTGGTGGTAAGTGGAAGGTACAACTTTCATGGCATGGATCCAAGGTCTGTCGAGGATCGCATTGTATGGGGATGGGCAGTCGAGTAATAAAAACTTTACCTGTTGATTGACTCCACCAGCATATGTTGTTAATACTATTTCTCCTCGGGTATACTTGACTTCTCCACTGAATCCGACTAGCGGAGTGGAATTTCGGGTTAAATCGTCCTCGCTTAAACCCATACCCTTCAGGGCGTCAAGCGTCAACAAGTTGGTGGAGCTACATGTGTCGATTAGAATTCGACGAATGAGACAATTGCCAATTGATAAAGATATTACCAGACCGTCGTGATGGTCGCCTAACTCTTCGGCTTCAGAGTCGTCAAAGGTGATGACGGGCGCATCGGTGATTTGCAACCGGCTTACCTCCAATCGAATTGGCATGTATTCCCACATACGTCCGATCCTCCTGAAATGGTGTTAATGACTTTAGTGTGAACTAGAGAAGACGGTTTATCAGATGTTACCGGTCCCTTCGATCAAGGGTTACTTTTGCTTTATCGGATATAATGTCACGTAATAGTCCTTGTGCGAGGAGTCTTGCGACTTCTTTGCGGAGGGCTATACACTCATCTGTGGAGTGTCCATGGTCTCCGTGGAACTCGCACCATCGGTTCATGTCTTTCTTGGCGTCAGGCTTGTCACTCTTCCGAGGCCACCTTACTTCTTTACCATACCTGTCAAAACTTTTAACGAGTTCCGACACGAAGACGTTCAAGTTGTAAGAGTGAAGCTTCGGAGGGAGAGCGGGGTTGTTCTTCCATTCTTGGTTCTTGTCATAAGAATTGTTTACCTGATTGGGGTCGCTTCGCCCCTTAAGGTAAGGATGGTGCCGTCGATCGCATCGATGATCCGAAGACATCCTTCGGTCGACTCGATCAGGGCTCTTGCTTGCTTTCGAGGGTTCTTCGTCATCTTCTAACCTGACCTGAGCCATGGCTTTGGCATGCACGTCTTTGAAGCTTCGGCACAGGTATTTGGTTAGTTCGCGATAGAGTTCACTGTCCCTGATCAAGACTCGGCGGAAAGCTTCGATGGATGTTGGGACGTCGCAATGTGGGATCGCGACCTTCTCCTTGTTGTACCTATTGAGATAATCCCTTAGGGGTTCGCCATACCTTTGCACGATCTTGTATAGATCGCTGGATTTCTTTTCTAGCCAACGGTTGCTGGTGAACTGGACTTTGAATGAATTGACCAGGTCCGCGAAGGAGGTGATGGAACCCTATGGCAAATGCATAAGCCATGTTAGTGCGGGTCCCGCGAGGGTCGTGCCATAGCTCTTGCACATGACTGCCTCGCGCGGTTCCCTCTCGAGATCAAAATGGTCATTAATTTTTGCTTATAAATTGAAATGTGATCGTCGGGGTCCCCAGTCCCATCGTAGTTGGACATGTTGGGGACATGAAATTTCTTAAGGATCTCGATGCGTGCAATCACTTCTACGAAAGGCGAGTCTTCGTATCCGTCAATCGCTTCCTGTTCGATCGGTTGTGGGACTCCTGGGATCCGAGCGATGCGATCGTCCAGGGCCTTCATATGTATATTTATATATTTGAGATGACAAATAACCTTAACTTTGTCATTTGCCATGTACACCTACAGAAAGGAAAATTAAAACTAAAATTTAATAAATATACTAGATCTATATTGTAGTATTATACTCCGTATTCTATAAAATGAAATTGATAATTCGGTAAACACTATAAATAATTACATTAAAATTAATGTAATTCACTGTCCTACATTATTTTGGTTAAGATTTATAATTCCAAGTGAATGTAATTCGAGAAAGTTTTTGAAAGCTCAAAAGTTTTGTTTTATTAATACTATTTTATTTTTATCAGTTCTTATTGGATTATGAAAAATTCCATATACATATATACTTTCATGTTTAGATTTGCTAATTTATAATAAACTATTATATAGATTTTTATTTTCTTAATTTTCTTTAATGGAATAATTTTAACTAATAAAAAACTACTAAAATTACGTAAAAATATAATGTGCATAGCGCTGCCATTCCTTATTGTGGGAGTCGTATTTAGCCCAGCCCAAGTACATAGCCTAGATAGAAAGAGAAGTCAGTTTTGCAGGATGACCTACCTCGGACCCGACCTAAGTACACGGCCTAGATAGGAAGAGAAGCCCGTTAGGCAGGACGGCCCATCTCGAAAAAGGCCCAAGGGGCCTCTTCCTGATCCATTACGGCCATGTGGCCAAAAGGCTCTCTTCCCGGCCTAGGCCGAGTACGCGACCCAGGGCCCATCGGTCTCAGGTATATAAGGAAAAGGTGGCTACCAAGAAAAGAATTCTCGACCCTCTACTTGGCTTCTCTCTCTCTCTCTCTCTCTCTCTCTCTCTCTCTCTCTCTCTCTCTCTCTCTCTCTCTCTCTCACCCCATCGGTTAAACACCGAAAGCTCCACTTTTGGGCTCTCTCACCATCGATGTGTCCGCTCTTCTTTTACTTGTTTCCCCTTTTGTGCACCACCTGCGAGTTGAGCACTGACTGGAGCGTCGAAGTGGCGATCCTAAGGCAACCCCGGGCCCTTCTTCTTTTTCAGGTTTGGACTCGAGGTTGGACGGCGTCTGACGTGACCGGAGGCAGCCGATGGGGATCGGGGAGAAAGGCTTCCAAGGGAGACGAGCCGGAGTAGGTTTTGTGTGGACCGCCAATTATTTCCTCTCGGAAAAGTGGTCGATCACACTGGCGCCGACCGTGGGGATTCCTCACACAGCTAGTACACCTCTGGCCATGTCCGACGCCGAGTCCACCACTCGCATCGGCCAGACTGGGTTTAACGAGCTCCCAACCCCAATCACACAACACACTTTCATAAACGTGGAGGAAGAGCAATTTTAGGGTTTCCAAGAGTGGCAGTACACATGCCTGGCGTTTTGGGGCCCGTATGCGCCTCAGGGAGCGCACCCTTACGCGCCCGTGGAGCCATACTCTCAACACGAGTTCTTGCAAGAGCCTTACCCACCCTATGGGTACGGATACATGGAGACACATGGACCAGCTACGCCAAACCCCCCTCCGTCCACACGAGGAGCGAGGCAAGCCAGACATGCACAACAAGCTGGCCCCCACCGGCCAGCTCCAGCGGCCAGTGAACCCGGCCAACGCCACAATCAAGAAAGGAGGCACAGCTTTTCGCACGTGGAGCCCCATCAAGCCGCGGATAGCCCAGAAGCGCGCCAGGATATCGCCGACCTCCCGGCCCTATACGGCTCCATCGCTTTCACGAGCGAGGTACTAATGGCAATCCCGCAGCTTGACGTCAGCGCCATTCCAACCATGGAGGAATACGCCGGCGAGGGAGACCCTCAAGACCACATCTCAAAATACAAGTATGCAATGTTGTCCTACCGGGCGGATGGACCAACAATGTGCAAGTTGTTCCCCAGCTCGCTTACCGAGGCAACCTTGACGTGGATGATCAATCTCCCTGCGGGAACCATTGGCAGTTTCACCCAGCTAGAGGGTCGTTCCTAACACACTTCAGGAGCTCACGGAGGAGGCGCCGTGGGATGCAAGAAATCTTTTCCTTAAGACAACAGGAGGCCGAGAGCCTAGTTTCTTTCTTGAAGAGATTCACGGCCGAGGTCATACAAATTCAGACTTCAAGTTCGCGGTCACTAAGAAGTAGCCCGCGACTTACGCTAAACTGTTGGAGAAAGCCAACACCCACATCAGGGCCGAAGAGATGGCTAGTCTATACCGCGGTCCCCCGAGTGCACCTCGGAACAAGCCTAATGGGCGGTACCAGGGGCCGTGGGAAACAAGGAGGCATCCTGCCACTGCGGACAAAGGGAAGGCCTCTGAACGCATTCTAGTACACACGGTGTCAATGAACCCTCCAGCTCAGCAGCCCAATCCTTATCTCAATCGCTCCCCATCACAAGCAGCACCCCAGCAAAGCCAGCCTCCCCAGAAGTTCTGCTCCTAGCATCAGTCCATGGCGCACGATAGTCAAGAGTGCAAAGGGTACGGGTCCCCGATGAAAAAGATGACCTTGGGTTCCCTGTTCGCCAGGGGCTACATAGCCATGAGCCGCAGAGCCGGCAGGAACCAAGGGTCACCTTCTCTACCCCCACCGCAGAGGGAAAACTTCCCTCCCCCGGACGAATGTGTAGGGACAACAGCAGGAGGCGCGAGCCCCTGGGGGGACAACATGAGAGCATCGTGAAGGTATGCATGTGGAGGAAGGCACGACTCTACGATATCGGTACTTAGCGTGGCCAAAAGCTCACCGATAGGACACCATCTCTCGTTCACAAAGGCGGACGCAGAGGATGTAGATGCCCCTCACTATGACCCCTTCGTCATACATGCCCAGTTCGGGACAAAGCTCGTTAAAAGGGTCCTCATTGATACAAGAAGATCCGCCGACATTCTGTACTGGAATGCCTTTTTGCAACTAGAGATCCCACCCACGGAGCTCCGACCCACTGATTGCACGCTAGTTGGTTTCTAGGGGGGAGAGGGTCAGTGCTTCAGGCAACATTACCCTAGACCTCATCCTCTGCGATGACGGCATCCCACACAGGTCCGAATCGGTGGATTTCATGGTCATAAGGATACCTACCGCGTACAATGCAATCTTAGGACGAGTTTCCCTTAACAAGTTTCAAGCATTCACGTCGGTGTACCATCTCAAGGTGAAATTTCCAGTCCGCGGGGACATAGGAGAATCAAAGGGCCGACAAGCTGAAAGTTGAGCATGCTATTTGACCACCCTGAAGGGAAAGGGCCTCGCAGAGCGAGTTTTGCAAGTCCAAGAGCTCGGGTTGGAAGTAGGATCCTCAGAGGGAGTCTAAGAGCAAGCCGACTTGGAAGTATAAGAGCAAGTCCACCCGATTGTCAAGGAAGAGGTGACAAGGGCAGTAACTCCTTTCGGCAAAGAGAACGATAGGTTTTTTTAGGGACCCACCTGGGTCTAAATGACAAGGAGAAAATCAAGGAGTTGTTGGGAAGGTCCAGGGATGTGTTCTCTTGGACCCCGAGAGACCTAATTGGCATTCCCTGGACGATGATGACCCATAGCTTGAATATCATCCAGGGAACCAAGCCCGTGCGGCAGAAGAAGCGAAAGCAAGCCGGCGATAAAGTCGAGGGAGCCCGCGAGGAAATTCTTAATCTCCTGTCAGTCGGATTCATCCATGAGGTACAGTATCCCTCTTCGCTAGCCAACGTGGTCATGGTTAAAAATTCGAGCGGCAAATGGAGAATGTGTGTAGACTTCACCGACCTGTATCATGCCTGCCCCAAGGATAGCTTCATGCTCCCCTCTATTGACCACCTTGTGGATTCCACCGCGGGACATGAGGCCCTAAGATTCCTCGACGTATACTCCAGCTACAACCATATCAAGATGAACCACCGCGACGAGGAGCACACATCTTTCATTACAGAAGCATGAACTTATTGCTATCGTGTGATGCCCTTCAGTCTCAGAAATGCGGGGGCCACCTTCCAAAGGCTAGTGGACCGCATCTTTCATGATTTGAGAGGCAAGACAGTAGAGGCCTATATGGATGACATTGTCGTGAAGAGTCGATATGCTTTTGAGCACGCGGCCGATCTTCGTGAAGTTTTCAGCACCCTAAGAAGCAATGGAATGAGTTTGAATCCCGAGAATTGTGTATTTGGAGTACAAGCAGCCAAGTTCTTAGGTTTTTTGGTCAGCACCAGTGGAATCGATGTCAACCCAGAGAGAGTTGAAGCCATCTTGGCAATGAACGCCCCGTGGAACATCAAAGAAGTGCATCGTTTCATGGGCGCAGTAAACTACCTGTGCAGATTTTGCGCCCGACTGTGGGAGAGAAGTCTCCCTTTCTTCAAGGCCCATCGCAAGGTCCATAACTTTGAATGGACGCTGGAGTGCGCAACAACTTTTGAGGACTTGAAGAGCCACTTAAAGCGATTGCGTATCCTGGCGGCGCCCACGCCAAGGGAGGAGCTTCAACTCTACATCATGGTGGGGGATACCGCGGTCAGTGTCGTCATCGTGAATGACACGCGGGTGCTAGTCTACTTTGTAAGCAAAACCATGCTACCCGTGGAAACTCGATATTCGCCCATGGAGAAGCTAGCTCTAGCAGTCGTCACGGCTGCTCACAAGTTATAGCCGTACTTCCAGGGTCATTCCGTGCAGGTCCTCTTCGACTTCTCATTGCAAAACTTGCTCCATCGACCCACCCTCTCACGCAGGATGACAAGGTGGGTAGTCAAACTCTCCGAGTTTGACATTTCATACAAAAGCCGCCCCGCGATCAAGGCGCAATCTCTCGCTGACTTCTTGTTAGAGGCCAACTTTAGAGATGAGGCCGTCGCAGAAGCAACAAGAGTACCTTCTCCGATGGTGAGGTGAACGAAGGAGGCCGCGGAGCCGGTCTGGTCCTCACGTCCCCCGGAGGAGAGGTACTGGAGTAGGCATTAGACATAGAATTTGAGGCCACCAACAATGAAGCGCAATATGAAGGTCTCTTGGCGGGAATCGAACTATCCCTCATGAATGGGGCCTAGAGCCTAACTTGCTACAACGACTCCGAGGTGGTGGTCAACCAGGTGCAAGGAATCTATGAGGCAAGAACTGGAACTTTACCTAAGCATTGTGAAAGAGTAAAGACCCTGGCCAAGGCTTTATGCCAGTTTGAGATACATTCCATCCCAAGGATTGAAAACAAGATGGTGGACGCCCTGGCTAAGCTTGGTTCCTGGTCGGCCGGTTGCACTACTGGTGTGGCCCGTGTAGAGAGCAAGAGCCATCCCGCCATTCAAATGCAAGTCATGTCAATGAGTGAAGCCCTCGATTGGAGGACACCCCTGAAGGAGTATCTGGAAAAGGGAGCCTCATCTTCCGACAAGGCTGAAAGGCGAAGGTTGCAAGTCCAAGCCTCACACTTTTACATGAAGGGGGCGGGCTATACAAGAAAGGCTATAACTCATCAGGCCTCAAGTGCGTCTCACTGTAAGATGGCCGCCGGCTCACGAAGGAGATTCACGACGGCATATGCGGCAACCATTCAGGGTGGAGGACCCTTACCCACAAAGCCCTACACGTTGGTTACTTTTGTCCCACTGATCCGCTCTACTTTATAGTGCGTAACTAGGGGCGAGGGCCATATTAAGAAACAAAGAGCAAGAAAGAGAAATAATAAGCAACATTAAGCATGCGGAAGGGGCGAGGGCAATATTACGCAACAAAGAGCAAGAAAAAAAAAGGCAACATTAAGCCCGCGGAGAGAGTGAGAGCAATGTTAAGCCCGCAGAAGGGAAGTAATGAACCTTCGGGACCCTATAGTTGGGGTCCCCCACGTCATCTATGTCCATGGGATCCTCATAAGGAAGCTGTTGGTGGACATTGCAAATGTCCACCGACGCCCGCCGATGTAGCGATGAGAGGCGGCCACAACCCAATCGCCCCGCCGCCTGGCTAGGTGCCCTCCCCAATGGACTTTCAGCACTGCCACGGTGAGAGGGCCGGCCGCGGAAGAAGGACCCGGTGGTGGACTAGATGGAGGATCCACCTTAGAGACCCTCAGCACTGCCACATTGGAATGAATAGGCAAAGGAGGGAAACCAGGTGGAGGATCCATCACAAACTGCAAAAAACAAAAGAAGAAAGACGAAGAAAGAAAGAAATACGCAGATGAAGCAAGTGAGCCAGAAAAAAGAGGCACCAATATATAGCAGGAGTTGGCCATAATGCTCTAAGCCTAAAGTTGCAGTAAGTGTGCATTAATTACAAAGAAAATTGTTCAAAAACTTGTCCAATCACCAGAACGTCTAGGGTACCAGCAAAATAGAAGGAGAGGAAAAAAAAAGCAAGCGAGAGGGGCCGCCCGACCAAAGCTCAACGATCAGGAACTGACAATTCAAGGTTCGCGGCATCTTGAGGGTCTCCACCCACGAAAGCATCCACGATAATTTTAGCCAGTAGCTCATCATTCCGGGCTTGGTTACTCGGCGTGTCTGAGAAGAACATCGGGATGGAAAATGTCGGGGTCCGTCCTGCCACCGCGGAGGAAGCAACAGCCAGATCCGAAGCACTCCCCTGAAAGACAGTCGCCGAAGAAAGTTCGTCACTTTTCCTCTTCGTGCCCCGATCCCCTTTCCCTGGCATAGTCGACCCTTCAAAGAGCGTGAACACGTCCCAAGCTTCCGTCGCGCCGGGATAGTCACCCACCACCATGCCCTGGGCGAGAGGCCAAAAAGGGCCAGGTCGGCCAGGCTTTATAGGTTGGGCATGTGAGTCGAACTTGATAGGAGCCACGCCGGCATGACAAGCCATTTGATTCACGCCATCTTGGCCCTCGGCCTCGTACAAAGGATGCGAGAAATGCATGAACCTCCGCTTTTGGCACGGACCTCTCGCAAACTCGGTTACCGCTTTGTCTCAAATCGCTTGCCTTTGGTTGGCGAAGTTGGAAACATTGTTTCTCAGGCTCTCGATCTCCGAAAGAAGCGCAGAGCGCTCCTGACCCAAGCGCGAAAGCTCCCTCCTGGCCTCTTCAGCCCGACGATTAGTAGCCTCGGCCCCCACCTTCGCAACCTCTATTCCCGCGGAGACTTTGGAGGATGGGCTCTCCTCCAAAACCCCCGCCGGACTCACTAATGCTCTCAAAATCCTCTGAGTCCATCCTACCACCTGTAAGGCAAAAAATATAGAAAGGCGTGAGGAGTCAAAACACCGAAAGAAATGAAAAAAGAGGCACAACGACTAGCCATCACTGTGGTCGCGGAGCAGCATGGGGGCTCCTACCCTTCGTCGGCCATCAAGATTAGCCCACGGATCGAGCAACCCCATAGCAGTCATTCTCTCGAACATCAAGAAGTCGGTACACTTAACCAACTCCTTGGAAGGGCCCGCGAATTGATCAGCGAACTCTTTCCCAACGTCCATGGAAAAATCTTTATGCGCTTCAACTTAGACCCCTTTGCGGGGACGTTTGTCATGCCAAGGCTCTCAATGTCATCGCAGACGACTAGAAGCCACTTCGTCTCCCAGCCCTTGACCTTAGAAGGGAGAACCATCGTCTTGTCAGCCTCCACCTTCAGTGTGAAGTAGCCAGGCTTGAAGGTCTGGGCCGAGAATAGGGTGACGAATCGTCGGAAAGTAGGGCGAACCCCCATCTCATGGCATCTCACCAAGAAGACGAATATCCACCTTCATGCGTTCGGATGCAACTGGATCTGTGCGACCCCAAGCCCCTCAACAACCCGAACACTAGGCCGTGGGCCAGATAGCGCAAGCCGGCCTTCAGGGCCTCCAGATTGGTTGACACCGCTTTAGGTTATGCGTACAAGGAGCGCCCCTTGCACAAAGGCAATACAAGCGAGACGCCGGGAGGAAAGTCGTACTCCTCCTGAATCGCCCAAAGGTCCGCATAGGTCAGAGAGAAACAATGGCCATGCTCGTGTGCAAACTTCTTAAAGTCATCATCCTCCTCAAGCCGGACAGACCGGATCCTCTCGACTTGAATTAGAGCAACGACCCTGACGCGGGGGCTCCCGGCCACCCCATCCGAGGCAGAATCGCCTGATGGCGACCCCGAGGGTGTGCCAGAGCCATTGTCGACATTCCGCCCAACCTTTGCTTGGGACTCCGCCGCCTGGGTCTCCATCGCCTGGGGCTCCACCCTTGGAGGCCCAGGCGGCGGGCAAGGAAGAAGAAGCGATATGAGTAAGAAGTGAAATAACACTGCCCTTTTATTGTCATCCTCCCATGAAAAGACGTGAGGGACCCACAAGTTGTCCTCCATTAATGGTGAGAAAAACAGTCTCTTCCTTCACGGACAGTTCACAAGGTCCACGACCACACCTGGCATGCTGCCTCCTTTTAAAGTCAACTCCTCCGCCCAGGTGGAGCCTCAACCGCGTGGCTTGAGGGGTTTTGTGTGAGCCGTATTTCGCCTGGCTCAAGTACATGGCCCAGATAGGAAGAGAAGCTTGTTTGGCAGGACGGCCCACCTCGGACCCAGCCTAAGTACACGGCCCAGATAGGAAGAGAAGCCCGCTAGGCAAGACGGCCCATCTCGGAAAAGGCCCAAGGGGCCTATTCCTGATCCATTATGGCCACGTGGCCCAATGGCTCTCTTCCCGGCCTAGGCCGGCTACGCGACCAAGGGAACATCGGTCTCAGGTATATAAGGAGGATGCGGCGACCAGGATAAGGATTCTCGACTCTCTGCTTGGCTTGCCTCTCTCTCTCACCCCATCGGGTTAACAGTGAAAGCTCCACTTTTCCACTCTCTCACCATCGTTGTGTCTACTCTTCTTTTACTCGTGTCCCCTTTTGTGCACCATCTGTGAGTTGAGCACTGACTTGAGCGTCGGTGTGGCGAGCCCGAGGCAACCTCGGGCCCCTCTTTTTTTTTCAGGTCTGGACTCGAGGTCGGATGGCGTCTGACGTGACCGGAGGCAGCCGGCGGGGAACAGGGAGAAAGGCTTCCATGTGAGACGAGCCGGAGTTGGTTCTGTGTGGACCACCAACTATTTCCTCTTGGAAAACCGGACGATCACACTTATCATCTTAATAATAAATCATAAATTCATAAAAACTATGAATCCTTGAAGTTATTTTCTATCTTGGATTGGATTAGCTTTGTAAACACTTATTATTAGCAAAACTAAGAGTTATGACTTTTTATTTCCGTAATTAATAGGGTTATAATTTAGATAATTACTAGAGCATTATAAAACATGGAGTATAAACACGGTATATTGTGTGAGGAGGGAGAATTTGAATCCTCTAGCTCTTAGTCTTCTTTTATTGCTTTTCACGCAGAATATTAAGCATTTTTACATATGTTTGAGGTTTCTAGGTGAGAATATCTTATCTAAGTCTTAACCTATTCTATTAACATTTTTTGTTTCAATATTTTCATACTTTTTATATGGCATATATAATTAAAAGTCGTGTATTTTTTATTAACAGGTTTTTAGATTGGGGTTTTTGCAGGGAACCACCCGCTATATGTCACTTTCGGTACTAAACCACCCGGATTTAACCTATTGATTTTAAACCACCCAAAAGTGACATTTTTGTTACATTCGACCACCCATGGACGGATTCCGTTAAAATTTCCGTCCAAATGTGTGAAAAGACTATTTTGCCCCTTGGTTTTCTGTGAAATTACAGGAATAGTTTTGGAGAAATTGTAATCTGGCCCTCTAGTTTTTGGTTTGTGGCAGAATAGTCCTCAAATAAATTTTCATAATTACAAAAATTGCCCAAACTCATTATTTTTAATATTCTGAGTTGATAGTATATTTTAACCCCAAATTAAAGTGTAGAAAAATTAACTTAGGTTAAAATAGGCTTAAGTTATTATTCTTATGAATTTGACCATATTTAAATATGTAACAAAAATGTAAAATTTTATTTAAATATTTCAAGTCAAAATTTATAAGTTTTATATAAATTATAATTAATATAAGGTTAATCATAAAATTTGAATTAAAGATTAACCTTATATTAATTATAATTAATATAACATTATAATATTATTCTTATGAATTTAACCTTATATTAATTATAATTTATATAAAATTTATAACTTATAAATTAATTATAATTTAAGAATAATATTTAACATTATAATTAATTATAATTAAAGATTAACCTTATATTAATTATAATTAATATAAGATTAACCTTATATTAATTATTCTTATGAATTTAACCTTATATTAATTATAATTTATATAAAACTTATAACTGATAAATTAATTAAATTAATTATAATTTAAGAATAATATTTAACATTATAATTAATTATAATTAAAGATTAACCTTATATTAATTATAATTAATATAAGATTAACCTTATATTAATTATTCTTATGAATTTAACCTGATATTAATTATAATTTATATAAAACTTATAACTTATAAATTAATTAAATTAATTATAACGTTATATTAATTATAATTAATATAAGGTTAATCTTTAATTAAAATTTTATGATTAACCTTATATTAATTATATATTATATAAAACTTATAAATTTTGACTTGAAATATTTAAATCAAACTTTACATTTTTGTTACATATTTAAATATGGTCAAATTCATAAGAATAATAACTTAAGCCTATTTTAATCTAAGTTAATTTTTCTACACTTTAATTTGGGGTTAAAATATACTATCAACTCAGAATATTAAAAATAATAAGTTTGGGCAATTTTTGTAATTATGAAAATTTGTTTGAGGACTATTCTGCCACAAACCAAAAACTAGAGGGCCAGATTGCAATTTCCCCAAAACTATTCCTGTAATTTCACAAAAAACCAAGGGGCAAAATAGTCTTTTCACACATTTGGACGGAAATTTTAACGGAATCCGTCCATGGGTGGTCGAATGTAACAAAAGTGTCACTTTTGGGTGGTTTAAAATCAATAGGTTAAATCCGGATGGTTTAGTGCCGAAAGTGATATATAGCGGATGGTTCCCTGCAAAAACCCCTTTTAGATTTGTTCAAATGTATTTAGACAAGTTTGATTGAATGGTTAGATATCATTACGTTGTTACATAGAGACAACATATGTGTAAGAGATAAATCAAGCTCAGCACTTTCATATCTAGACTTCAAGAGCACATTGTGGCTTCATTTATGTTCTTTTCATTCAAGTATGATATACTAAATAGGCACGAAAGAAGGCCATAATACATCAGTTGCGTCTCGAGAAGGATGTTGCAAAAGTAGCTGAGGAGCTAGAGATATATGTGAGATCTGTTTTGCCATTGATGTTCTACAGTTATTGAGCATAAAAGGATATGGTGATCCTAAATTATAACTTTTGACTTCTTGTTTGTATTGCAGTTGATTCAACAAATGTCCCTAATGCAACAAGGATCCTTGTAAAACACTCTTTGTAGCTAGGCTTGTAGGTACCGTTATTATTTAGTCACCTTTAGTTTCACTTTATTGAAACGTCTATGAACTTAGTACATTACTTGACTTATATTTTGCATGCAGAGTTATGAGACTACTGAGAGCAGACTAAAAAAGGAACTTGAAACTTATGGACCTATAGAGAGGTTAAGTGTTTATGAGCATCCCTTGAGGGGATCAGGGTATTAGTTGCATTGTATATTCATTCTATATGTTTACTGTGTAGAGTTTGCATGCAAAAGAGGTTATCCTGCATGCTGTTAGCATATCTTTTTCACACAAATACGTGGATATTTTTTTGCTGATGTGGACAATAGGTCCCTTGCACATATTTACATGTCTTTTTTTTAGACAAAGTTATATTTCATGCTACTAGTGTAGGCCCATCATCTTTTGTTTTTTCCTATTGGGTTTTTTTTTGGTTGATGGGCTTTTTTCAAAATGGGCTCTTTATATAGGTTTAATTTATATTTCATGCTATTATTGTAGGCCCAACATGTTTAGTTTGTTTTTTTCCTTTAGGGCCTTTTTTTTGTTGATGGGCTTTTTTCGAAATGAGCTTTTTATGTGGGTTTAATTTCATTTTGTTGTTGATTTGCTTCTTCTCTCTTTTTTTTTTCTTTTTGGGTGTTGGCCTCTACTTGTAGGTTAAAATCACATTATTAGTAGTGCTTTACACGTGTCACCTGAATGAAGTCTCATTGTTCCTTTATGAACTGATTCATGCATTTATTTTGGCAATCGTGTGTTTCCTTTCTGAATTTGTTGAGCTTCTTATTCTCTCTGCAGCCAACTGCTTCTCCAGGTTGGATGTTATTTTTCATAGTTTGTTTTATTTACTTTATACACTCCTCGATCTCTCCAACTCTTGTGTGGTTTGCTTCTCTTTTCTTTTCACTTGCATGTCGTTTTTTAATTAATTTCTTCAATGTTGTCACTTTTGTGTTGATGTGTGGAAAGACTTTCTTTCTGTTTTTTATCTGGTTGGGCATGCTTTCTGTTTTCTTTTGTTTTTTTTGTGTAGGAGTTGTGGTTTGTATTTTATATATTTTACATTGCATGAACCAACTGATCTTTGTTTTTCCCCTGGGTGTTATGTTATGTGATGCAATTTCCTACTTTTTTAAAAGTTTTTGGCTTGCATGTTCAGTTTGCATGTGCTCATCCACCCATGTCTTGATCTATGGTAGTTTTTTTTCCCTTTTTTTGGTTGGGAATATTGTCTATTCTGTTTTCCTTTTTTCCATGTGAGTTACTGTGTGTTTTAAATGTTACAAGCTGCATGCATCAACTGGCATTTGTTTTCCTTTGCATTTGTATTTGCATGTTGCATTTTTATTTTTTACAAGATTGCATGTTCAGTTTGCATGTGCTCATCCACCTGTGTCTTGATCTATGATAGTTTTTTTCCCTTTCTTTGGTTGGGAATATTGTCTGTTCTGTTTTCCTTTTTTCATGTGAGTTACTATGTGTTTTAAATGTTACAAGTTGCATGCATCATCTGGCATTTGTTTTCCTTTGCGTTTGTATTTGCATGTTGCATTTTTATTTTTTACAAGATTTTGGCTTGCATGCTGTCTTTCTATGTATTTGTTCATATGTCTTCTTTACGTTTTGGCTAAGGCTCTGCATGTGTATTTGTTTAGCACCTCTTGTTTCATTTAGTTTAGAGGTGTCTTACTTATTTCTTTTAATACACTTCTTTGTTCCTTAGTCTCTTATGGTACTTACCGCTTATATGCCGTTACAAAAGTTTTTCCAGTTGGTAGTACAAACGTATTTTAGGCCTAGTTTGTTCATGTATATGCCCATACTTTTTTACACGTTTTTTGTTAAGTTTTGTTAAGTCTTTTTATCTTGACTGTGTTCAACATGTGCTATGTCAATTTTGTTTGAGGTTATACATACAATTATCCCACCTAACCTATTTGATTTATGTGAGCTACATGTTACTGATGACAGGTAAAATTTGTTAAATATATTGCACCTTTACTTTTTCGTGTGGTATCACTAATCACTAACTTTTTTAAAAATATGGAATTGGTTACAGCTGTTTTGAGGTTACACTTCTTTCTGCATGGAGTGAACTCGCATTTAGCTTTGACAAACTTGATGGTATCAATCCTTGCGGCTCAGTTATTTTAGTGACTGGTGTGAAGACAACAAATTTTAATGGTTGGTATTGAGATTATATGTTTTTCTCCTTCTGAGTTTGTAATAAGTATATCTGTAATTCTTTCTCGGCTTTATTTATTTCACTAACTTTAGGTACTTAATTTTTGTTTGGATAGATTTCTCATTGTCTACAAATTGTCATAGCAAGATTGTAATCGACCCTGATGTGGCCAAGGTAAAAGAGTTGCGTAAATTGTATGTGTTCTTTCTTATTTTACATGAATTTAACTGTAGTTTTATTTATTATATGAAAAATTGATTAAAAATATTTTGAAGAGGTGAATATTCAAATATGTAGAAGGATCAATCAATAAATATCATTGTGCAGTCTATGCTAATTTTTTTTCGTCCGAAGCTTATTGTAGTTAATTATTTTGTTGACGTGGTTACCATCTCTAGAATTGAGTAGCAGCCATATCTTGTATTATACCTTTTCCAGTGCGTATACTTTTTAGGCATACTTGAGGTTAACCATTTGCTTTAAGAAAAAAAGTTGAAGACTAACTTAATGTAAATTTACATGTTAACTCACTTGGTTAGTCCTGCTTGCACTGTCGAAATGAACAAGCTAAACTCATTGTTGGGTATTGGTTAATTATTACTTTACCGAATATTTCAAGCATCGTAGACTTTTGACAATATATATACACCAACGTATTGTTGCATTTATATATTGCAAAAAAAAACTTTGTTATACTATGCACATGCATATTATATCACAGAGTTTAATTTACAAGTATTAGCTTGTTAGGTTTACTTTCATATATGTGGTAGTTTTTTCTACTCCAAGTACTTGTTGTTTATAATTGATATTTATCCTTTTTGTAGTATCATATGTTCAAAAAGAAATGCACAAGGCCATTGATTAAAAATATTCAAGAAGGAATTTATTATTAGCTTAGTTAATAAAAGTATAGGCAGGTAAATATATTTAATGCTATCATATGTTTTCAGGTTTGAAGAGAATAAAGAAATGGTGATGGCGAGAAACAGTATTTGAACGCGCTTTAGGAATTAAGGTATAGTCTAACTATTTTTGGTTTTATACCATTATGACCATGAATTGTTCCAGTACCTTTAAAAGCATTTGTTGACTACTTGTGGTACACCTAGGCATTGGATATTACTCGCGGAGGTGTGGTGAGGATTGTTGCCTATGTTTCTGATTTCACCACTGAATGCTTGTGACTATCAGTTAGTTGTAATTGGTGTGGTAAGGGTTTGATGGTCCTCTTGACACATCCTATGTCTGTGATTCTTGTCAACAGTATTCAGTGTCCAAATTGAAGTAAGGAAGATATAATGTTATGCTTTCTTAGTTACATTAAACTAACTATGTATTAAATCGGGAGAATTTTTATGCAGGATATTTTTTGATTTCACCGCTACAGATGCTATTGGAACCTTGAAGTTGGTTGCGCATACCTGAACTGTAGAACAATTGTTGAAACTTAAACCATCTAAGTTAGTTGCTATGAATGTTGAGGTAATTGGTTATAAATATGTTTACACTTCTTTTCCTCCTCATATATCCTATGTTTGCTATGAATGTTGAGGTAATTGCATTTTCCTGTATATCATGTCATATTTGTAAGAAAAGACATTGGGTATAGGCGTATAGCCTTTGCAGCTGTGCTTATTTAATGTTGAATACTAAAACACATATTTATGTTTTTTGCTTTACCTGACTACAATAATCAGATTTAAATAATTTTTATCCATAATCTTTCATTTTTGCTTTATACTTACATCTTGATAAACGCTTTTGTAACAGGAGCATGGATCATTTGTAGACAAATTGAGCATTGCACTACGTAACAAGAAAACCGAAATGTTGTTATCTCTTGTGGCGACTTTACTTGAAGATCACAATGTTTTAAGGTGGATGCTGAAAGAGATAGTGTAGAATGTCTCTTTTCTGCACTTATCTGTATAGTCTAGACTCTAGGTGATATACTCCTTTTGAAAATGAGCTTATCATCTATAGTATAGGTGATATGCTCCTTTTCAGAAGGTTTAATGATGTAATGTTGTAAGCTGACACTCCTTTATGAATCAGCAGTGGTCAATGTAATTAATCATAGTGTAATTTGGTTGTGGGTGTCTTTTTAAATGGGGTTGTTGGTTGAACGTGCACAAATAACTTTTGTTTTGTGTGTGGGGTTTAGTTTTGCTGTGAACAGCCTTGTATCCCTCCTTTTGTGTTTATATATAGAGGGTCAGTAATTATGTGCATTGTTAGTCTCTGTATATAGAGTACTACTTATTTATGTTGGCCGTGAATCTCTATATATAAGTTACTACTTACAAACTGCTTGGTAATGTTCCTATTGGGCTGGCTAATTTCTAAACTTATGTTCAGGTTCATGATATTGGATTTTACATTGGATTTCCAGAGATATTTGTTTTCAAAGGTCTTAAGAATGCTATTAAAGATCCTTAAGGTGCAATTTTTATCTTGTTCTCACTCATCGTTACTGGTACCTCTTGTAATCATCTCCTATATGTTGAATAATGACTTCAACCTCTGCTTATGTGCGAATCTATGTTTATATACTTTTTAGTGCCACCATTCTTTATGTGGGCTCTAACATGTTTACAGGACCTTGCAATGAAGAAAGATGAGACAACGGGTGGAGTTTAGCCATCTCTAAGGCATGATCTGGATGGATCAGTGTTTTCTCCTCCAATTGTTCACTTTGATACCAGTCATGTTTTTCTTAATGATTAATAGTGTGTCCAGATTGTAGTAAAAATGAAACAAATATGTTTTTTTCTGGCATTAGGTAGGATTGTGTTTTCTGTTGATCAATAAACTCGTTGTTGGTAACTATTTTTAAACGGCAATGTCTCACTTGATAGTAGAGCGCTACCTAACTGTAGTATATCCTTCAAATTTTATTGCACATATGATTTTTTAGGATATTTATTTTATTGTAGAACTGCGATTTTTTATTTTCTTGATTTTAACTTGGCAATCAGCTACACCTCTTCCCTAATTTCAATTGTGAGTAACAGTGATAGATAGGGATAACTAAGGTGCACTTTATGATATTTTTCTTCTCAGGCGGTTTGAGACTAAAAGCTTGAAATTTCATGATTAAGGTTGTTAGTTCAATTCACCTCTGTTTCCAGGTCATATTATAGTAAATTTATTTAGAGCTTGTTTAGACTGTTGTTTCAGTTTAAATTAGTTGTTATCTTAATGTCAGTTTTGACTTAACTTTCTATCTTACTACAGTGCTCCCATAGGTGCTGACGATTAACCATGAGTGTAGGGGTTTAAGTTAATTGTTTAGTATATGTATTTAAGCTGATTTTCTTCATGCGATTAAATTTCTTGGCATATAAGGTTAAGGAGAATATAAATACAAAGGTTTGAACGACAAACGTTACATTATTGTATATGATTCTTGCGGAATGTTCAATTGAGTTTTTTTTTCTGTTAGTATGGGATATGTTTGCTATAAAGTTGATATTAGTGTTGTCTTTTAGCTGCTAAAAAAAACGGACATTGCCTCTTGATGTGATTTCTTGTGATTGTTATGTATCATGTCTTGTATGTTCATGACTGTATTGTGATGTGTTATGCTTTTGTTAGATTCACATGTTGCATGCTACGCAATTTTGTTTTCCCAGTCTTACAACTCCAACTTATATGGAATTATATACGTGTGTAGGTACGCATTCTATTAGAACAATTCGTGTGTGATACCACACACAACAATGGCAAGTAGCTCTACATCAGTAGCATCATCAAGCAGAAAACAAAGGAGAACTCGTAGACAAGCTGAACCAATATTTGCAGTGCTTGGTATGCATCATGTGCCTACAACATCAATTGTCCTACCGAATTCAACAATATGCAAGGAATGCAATGCAATAAAATTTGCATATGAATTTCCAACAATTTGTTGTTGTAATGGGGAAATTCAGCTTGTTACAAATGATCGTGGTAATCATTTTAGAAAGTATGCTAGACTATATAACAATTTCTTTGCTTTTAGTTCAATAGGTGGAAATTTTAAGAAAAATGCAAAAAAAGGAATATATACCTTGGCGCTGCAAGGGCAGATTTATCACTTTATTCCTGATTTGTTACCAACTGAAAACAATCCAAATTACCTCCAGCAGTATTTCTACGACGGTGCTTTTGAAATTGAAACAAGGGTTCAGCTGTTTGAAAATTTACGTGCGGATATTATTTTAATTCTGTAGACAGTAATGAATCATAATCCATATGCATTTTTCTTTCGATCCCTGCGAGAGATTGGTGTAATAGAGAATTCAAGAATTGCAATTTCTTGAAATCTAGTATTAGATCAACGTGTTCATAATGCTCCAACATGCAACGAAGTTGCTGCAATATTGTGGTTTATGGCAAATCAAATGAGCCTCATAGAATTTTGCACTATTATGGTTGCTATGATCCCTTTACAATATCCTTAATTATTTTCGAAAGGAGAATCAGGATGGCATCAAGGTCTAAAGATGATGAAGAAAAAGACTAGACGTACAAATGATGATATCGCTTTCCAATATCAACATGATTGGTTCAAGACGCATCTAATATTTTACTCTGAGAAGCAGAAGGTTCTTAACCTATATTTATAATAATTGCCCCACTATATTTTTTTGATAGCTACTGACTTCATTTATTCTTTTGGTAGCATCCACATCAAGGCCAGCAAAAGAAGGCAATGAAATTTCTTATAGAGAGTATTATGCTTACAAACTTCAAATGCGGCCGAACAATTTCTTACCTCGCTCTGGCAGAATATTTCTTCAATATATAGTTGATATGTATGTGAAATTTGAAAACACTCGCTTGGATTATTTACGTCAAAATCAAAAGAATATAAGAAGCGAGTTGTACCAAGGTATTGTTGATAGTGTAAATGATGGTACTATAAATGCCTCTCATATTGGTCAACGCGTGATACTACCACCATCCTTTATTGGTGGCCCCAGGGACATGCGGTGTAGATATCTAAATGCGATGACTCTTGTTCAAAAATTTGGGAAGCCAGATTTATTAATCACAATTACATGTAATCCAAGCTGGCCATAATTAGAAAATGAGTTCACGGTATTCATTTTGAGAGGTTGGTCTGACTTGCTATCAACTTCTTAGAGTAAGAGCTAGGAAGATTCGAGACTAATGCTGTCATAATGGGGGATGGTACTGAGGAGTTTGAAAAACTCTCTCTTTTTGTGGAAGAGGAGGAAGGATTTGATGTAGGATGAATTGAAAGAGTTGAAGAGAAGATCAAATAGAGTTTCTTTGATTATGAAGTTTAGAGCATGCAATGAATTCAACTTTCTTAGAGGGCTTACTCTTAACAATAATGGAAAAATAAGGCCCTCTAGCATGTCCACACAATTGTAAGAATGTAAGCACAAATCTTCCAATGAATACATGATATCCAAGCATGCATGCACACATTATTCCACTCTTCTTACTAACCCTATGTACATGCTTAGTGATGTAAGGATCAATATAACACACATGTATGGACATAATGATCATATTGTAAACAAGATGCTTTCCACAAGACATGTATTGAGCAAGAGAACTTTGGTGTATGCATGAGTACCTAGTTCTACAATAAAAAATAGATTTAAGCACATGAGATTCTCTTCCCCTAGGAAAATATTCATATTCAAGCAAAGGGAAAGGAATACGAAAAATAGAGACAAGTGATACTTCCCTTTGATGTGTCTTCTCCTTTTCAAGGCAAAAGTGTGTTTCCTCGGAGGGCTTATCATCCATGGCATTGACATCTTCTTGGAGTGAGAATGGTAAGTACGAGGGAACCATAGGTGTTGCATCCATCCAAGGAGTAGCCAAAGAGTTTGGGGAGCTACGCGCAATAGTGGGTCGATGCTTGATCCTTGTAGGTGAAGGAGATGTTTCTACAACGTCCTTTTGTTTTTCCTTTGGCTCAATCTCCTCTCCTTTGGCCATTGGTTCAATAGCAAGAACATCCTCGTCCTTAGGCTCTTCTTTAGTAACCGAGACATCACTCTCAAGGAACCCTTTGTCCTTATAAGTGTAGTATTGGTTAGGACAAATATCGGCTAGGTGGCCTCTCCCTTCACAGATGACACACATGATGTCACGTGCCCTAACCCGGGGAGGTGGAGGCACTCTTGTCTCCAATGACACCATCCGGTTGGCCAAGAGAGCAAGGTTGTCCGACATTGCCTTAAGCATGTTGAACAACCCGGGTGGCACGGTGTCGGACCCTCCATGTGGTGGACTCCCTGTATAAGACATGATCAACAAACTCCAAGAAACAAGTTAGAGTTAGTGAAATCAAACATCCTCACAAGTGTTTACTCTCGTGTGTTTGATCGCTCACTCTTTTTTTGATGTCGATACAAACTTTTGGAGTGTGGAGCTGCCTTGAGAGGGACAAAAACTTCATATAAGCATTGGTGAACTTAGACAACACAAACCAATGTGAGTAGCTCTTGGACTTAGATAATGGCAATTCAATTTGATTGAGCTAGGATATGTGTTTGGAAGCTTGGAAATGAGCTCAAAGAAGACACACAAATGGACTCAAGATAACAAGAAAGAAGTCACAACAAGGACACACAATGAAGACACAAAGGAAATGTGTTTAGAAGACTCAACAAAGCAATGTCACTCCTAGCTTGTTTTACCAATACTCATGAACACATGATCAAGTTGCCAATGATATGGAATGTGTTTAGGCAATCAAGGTCTTGTAGGATATCAAGCTTGGGATGGGGCTTATAGAGGTCAATAAACACTTGAAGATAACAACATATGATCAACAACAATCAAGGTCTTCATGCAAGAACAAGAACAAGCCTTTTTTCTCTTCTTCTTTTTGGCTTTTGTTTTCCTTTTTCTTTTCTTTTATGATATTCCTTTTTTTTTTGAAAACTCATGTGCAACAGCAATATATAATAGATAGGCTACTCTTCCTTCCTTTTCTTGACTTTTGAAGCAAAATATGATATGACTAGTAGATCATAGGATAGTACAAGAGTTGGTGGGATTTTTGGGGCTAGAGTTAGTGAGGGTGTTAGAGAGTTGGTGAGGGTTTTTGGGGATGGAATTTCGTGCAGCTTGTAGGGGTTTAGGTGATGGTTGGGTGGTGGCTGAAAGGTGGTGGTGGTGGTGGCTTGTTGGCTGCGATTCTAGGAGGTGATGGTGGCTTGTTTGTGGTGACAAAGAGGTGGTGGCAACAAGTTCACACATTCACAAGCACAAGCAATAACAAACTAGAAACAACAAAGCAAGAAGAACACATGAAGAACAAGAACAACACAAAGAAGAAATGGAAAGAAAGACTCAAAGAGCTAACCAAGAGGGGCTCGGCTGAGATCTTGGTTGAGGTGGTTGCTCGGCGTCTCAACGGAGCTCTGATACCAATTGATGTGGGGATTAGCCGTGAGTGGCCCGATCTTGATGCCAAGTGACTCAAAGGAAGATGGAAGATGAAGCACAAAGGGAAACAACAACAATGGAAGTTAGCAAATGAAGAATGAACAAAGATAAACAAAAGGGATATAGAAAGAACCGAATTGAATAGAGGCAAGACCCTTGGAGCCCTAATATGCCTCCCAAGAACCAAAACCAAATATCAACCAACCCTTCCTTCTACAACCTCACATAACAATGGACGAATCCAAGGAGCACGAGGAGGAGGCGAGTGAGGCCTATGAGCACCAATCTTATGGAGGAAATTGACACAACGCAAGACAACCAAGCTAGTTCGAATCAACACTTGAGAAGCACTCCCATGGAGCTCTCAATCTCCATTGTGCTTAAAGCAACATTCATATCATCAAAGTCTTAGTCAAAAGACAACAAAATGGCCTTAAATACTACCCTAAGCCACATCCCAAACAAGCCCCAAAAGGCCCAAGACAAAGTCATACAAAAAGGGGTCTTAAAAGCACATAAAACTGCAAAGAACTCGGCCAAGAACTCGGTCGAGTTCTGGGCCGAGTCAGGGCTTTTGAAGGCCTTGACAACACACACAAAAACTGTAAGGAACTCGGCCTACCACTCGGCCGAGTTGTTGGCCGAGTCAGGGGCTGGAGCCTTCGTCTCTTGTGGCCTTCATTCTCCCACACTTGGCTTGGCTTGGAAGGTCACCAAGGTCCTTAGCATGGGTTCGGTGAAGTCCTCGATGAGGGTGGGCTCCCTTGAGATGTGGAGGCTTGCCAAGTTCTCGAGCTCCTCTTGCATGCGCTTGGCTTGAGCTCTTGTGCGTGGACCATCTCTACTTGTGTGCGTCTTGGGTGAAGCCTCGGATGCTCCCGCATCATTTTATGATACGGGCAAACCCACAGGGCCCTGGTGCCGGACCATCGGGGTCGCCTGTGAACCCTCCTATATTTAATCAGGGCTGCAGACCCACACACTCCAACCCGACCCATCTCAGGCCTAGGCCAAGGCCCGATCAAGCCAAGGCCCATCTCCCAGGTTGGCACAAAGCCAACCCAGACAGGTTGCAGCTCAATTGGTGACATATCCCCCTGGGTGTTGGGAGATATGACAAAGGTCAGGGGTTCGATCCCCCCTGGCAACAACCTGTCTGGGTTGGCTTTGGGCCAACCTGGGAGATGGGCATTGGCTTGATCGGGCCTTGGCCTGAGATGGGCCGGGTTGGAGTGTGTGGGTCTGCAGCCCTGATTAAATACGGGAGGGTTTACAGGCGACCCCGATGGTCCGAGACCAGGGCCCTGTGGGTTTGCCCGTATCATAAAAGTGCACTTTTTTGGTGAGGGGAACCCCAAGGTCACCACAGCGAACCCACATGAGCCCCTTCGCGGGTCACCCATGGGACCCAACCATGGCCCAAGGAACCCACCTCCGATAAAGTCTGTAGACCGTGTACCCCAACCCAGCCCTTCTCAGGCCCATGCCCAGCTGATCAGGCTAGGCCCATCTCCCAGGTAGCCCATCGCAGGCTACCCAGACGGGTTGTTGCCAAGGGGGATCGAACCCCTAACCTTTGGCATATCTCCCCATCTCAGGAAGATATGTCACCAACTGAGCTAAGGTCAGGGGTTCGATCCCCCCTGGCAACAACCCATCTGGGTAGCCTGCGATGGGCTACCTGGGAGATGGGCCTAGCCTGATCAGCTGGGCCTGGGACTGAGAAGGGTTGGGTTAGGGTACACGGTCTGTAGACATGATCGGGGGTGGGTTCCTTGGGCCATGGTTGGGTCCCATGGGTGACCCGCGAAGGGGCTCATGTGGGTTCGATGTGGTGACCTTGGGGTTCCCCTCATCATTAACTAGATGTGAAAAAGAAGCAGAGAAACCCGAGTTCAGTTATAAATTTGGCTTACAATTCAGGAAGCTTACCTGTGCACGTTAGTAGCGCAAACTAATGTCCCCCCGTGGACGGGATATAACCGAGGGAAAAACACCCAAACACCTGATCTTTCCGAGAAGGTAGGCTGACATAGGATTTTGTTCGGGACATTTGATCGACCCCCATCCTCAATGAGGAAAGAAATATAGCTATGAGGGCTGGAGTTGCCTCAGTTCACATGAACAAGCTCCTTGAGTCATAAGCTCCTCCATGAGCCTGGTTTAGAGTCTAGATGCTTGGTCCCAAGTGATAACCCCGAGAGGATGATCATGGCCTTGGTGTGGTGGAGAAAGCCTAGCGGTGGTGCGAGCAAGCGAACGTGTGAGGCGTGGCTCGAGCACCGGTGCACTTCCCTCGGCACACTTGGGCTGGATGGTGGACATATGACTAGGGAGGTCCAAGGACGCCGGATTGTCCAAAGGAAAGTGGCTTGAACGATCTGTGGACTTGCTAGGGCTTGGCAGCCGAGAAGGGCTCGCAGCGAGCGGCGCCGGGGTTGGTGCAAGCGAGGGCATTAGAGGTGTCATGGCTTGAGTTTCATGATGGACCATAGTCACATCACCCTCCCCCTCTTGAAAGGGATTCGACCTCAAATCTTGATCTTGGTAGTCGTCCTCATAGTCCACCACAAAAGGAGCCAAATCAGCCACATTGAAGACATCATGAACTCCATATGTGGGTGGGAGCTCGATCTTGTATGCATTGTCATTGATCCGCTCCAACACTTGGAAAGGACCATCACCATGAGGTTTGAGCTTGGAATTTTGAAGTGAGGGGAACCGCTCCTTCCTCAAATGCACCCAAACAAGGTCGTCTGGTTCAAAGATCACTTCCTTGCATCCTTTGTTGGCTTGTCTCACATATTGAGCGGTTCTTCTCTTTAATTACAACCTTGTGTCCTCATGAAGCTTCTTGATCCTTGCAGCTTGATCAAGGCCTTCCTTGCTCGCTCGATCCTTGGTGGCATAGGGCATGGAATCCAAAGGAGTGGTAGGATTGCGGCCATACACAACCTCAAAAGGAGTGTGCTTGGTTGCAGAATGAGTGGACCTATTGTAGGCAAACTCAATGAAGGAGAGGCACTTTCCACCTGCGCAAGTTAGTTCACAATAAAGACCTAAGCAATGATCCAAGGGTTCGATTAACTACCTCGGTTTGCCCATCCGTTTGAGGGTGACAAGTAGTGGAAAAGAGGAGCTTCGTCCCTAGCTTGGCCCACAAGGTCTTCCAGAAGTAGCTCAAGAACTTCACATCACGATCAGAAACAATGGACCTAGGAACTCCATGTAACCTCACCACTTGGTCAAAGAAAAGATTAGCAACATGGGAAGCGTCATCAGTCTTGTGGCAAGCTATAAAATGGGCCATTTTAGCAAAAATTCCACCATCACGAATATAGAATCCCTCCCTCTCTTAGACAGAGGTAATCCCAAAACAAAATCCATGGAGATGTCTTCCCAGGGGGCTTGGGGTATAGGCAAAGGAGTATAAAGACCATGGGGCTGAACCTTAGACTTAGCACGCAAGCACACAACACATGAAACACACAGTTTTTCTACATCCTTAGTCATGTAAGGCCAGAAGAAATGTTCCCTAAGTGTATGCAAAGTTTTCATGACCCCAAAGTGTCCCATTAAGCCGCCACCATGGGCTTCTAGTACTAAAAGTCTCCTAAGAGATCCACTAGGGATGCAAAGTTTAGACCCCTTGAATAGATATCCATCATGTATGTAAAACTGATCCTTACTACCCTTAGATATGCAAACATGATAAATGTCACCAAAATCAGAATCACGAGCATAAAGTTCTTTCATAAAAGCAAAGCCAAGCAATTGAGCATCAAGAGTAGAGATTAAAGTGTACCGCCTGGATAGCGCATCAGCCACTATGTTGTCTTTCCCTTTATTGTGCTTGATGGTGTAGGGAAATGCTTCTATGAACTCCACCCACTTGGCATTCCTTTTGTTCAACTTGTTTTGACCTGCGCTTTGAGGAACTTCAAGGCTTCATGATCAGAATGTATGACAAATTCTCTTGGCAAGAGATAGTGTTGCCACACTTGAAGCACTCGAATCAAGGCCAATAACTCCTTGTCGTAAGTAGGGTAATTCAGCTCAGCCCCTCCAAGTTTCTCACTAAAATAGGCAATGGGCTTGCCTTCTTGAATAAGCACTCCCCCAAGCCCAATACCCGAAGCATCACACTCTATCTCGAAGGTCTTGTTGAAGTCAGGTAAGGCCAAGAGTGGTGCATTAGTGAGCTTGTCCTTAAGGGCTGCAAAAGCTTCTTCTTGGGGTACGTCCCACTTGAATGCCACATTCTTTTTGGTGAGCTCGGTGAGTGGGGTGGCTAAGGTACTAAAATCTCTTACAAACCGGCGGTAGAAGCCAGCCAATCCAAGGAAACTCTGAACTTGAGTCATGGTGGTTGGCGTGGGCCATTCTTTGATTGCCTTGATCTTTTCTTCACCCACTCTAAGGCCATCCCTACACACAACAAAGCCAAGAAATACCATGTGATCCGAGCAAAAGTGACACTTTCTAAAATTAGCATACAATTTCTCATGCCTAAGCACTTCCAAAACCTTTCTAAGATGATAAGCATGATCATGCAAATTTTGACTATAAATCAAGATATCATCAAAGTAAACTACAACGAATTTACCAAGGAAGGGTCTTAGAACATGGTTCATTAGCCTCATGAACGTGCTTGGAGCATTGGTGAGACCAAATGGCATCATGAGCCACTCATATAGTCCATAATTTGTTTTGAAGGCCGTTTTCCATTCGTCTCATTCCTTCATCCTTATTTGGTGGTACCCACTTTTTAGATCGATTTTGGAGAACACACTAGAACCATGGAGCTCATTAAGCATATCATCAAGCCTAGGGATAGGGTGACGATATTTGATGGTTATGTTATTGATAGCCCAACAATCAACGCACATTCTCCAAGTCCCATCCTTTTTGGGCACAAGAATAACCGAAACTGAACATGGGTTCAAACTTTTCCTTATATACCCTTTGTCTAAAAGGTCTTGAACATGTTTTTAAAGCTCTTCGGTCTCAGCTGGGTTGGCTCTATAGACATCTCTATTAGGCAAGGTTGCCCCCAGAATGAAGTCTATTTGATGTTCAATATCTCGGATGGGAGGTAGGCTACTTGGAACTTCATCTTGGAACAAATCTTGGAATTCCTGCAAGAGAGGCGGCTTGATAGCTTGATGGACTTCCTTGGCTTTAGCCAGGAGCATATGGTTAGAGGCGGCTTGATTCTTCCCAATGGCCAACTTCTTTTCCTTATTGTTGTCCTCGGCCTCTCTAGCTTGTCTTCTTTGCTCTCTAGCAACATGGTCAGCCATGATCTCATGAGGGGCCAAAGGATGCAAGGTGATTCTCTTTCCTTTCAAGTGAAAAGAATACTCATTGTATATGCCTTGATGGATTACGCCTCTATCGTATTGCCATGGCCTCCCAAGAAGCAAATGACACGCAGTCATTGGAAGGATATCACACACCACCTCGTCTTCATAGCCACCTATAGAAAATCTAATGGTAGCTTGCTCCTTAACCTTGAGAGGGGTGTTAGAATTCAGCCAACAAAGAGTATAGGGTTGATTATGAGGAATAGTAGGAAGAGCAAACCTGGATACCACCTCTTGATCTATAATGTTGCAACATGATCCTCCATCTATGATGAGGCTACAAATCTTACCTTGAATGAGACATCTTGAGTGGAAGATAGTCTCCCGCTGATTCAGAATGGTTTGATAGTCATTGGCAACTAGGGAGCGTTTGACCACAAAGCACTCTCCATGAGTCTCGGCGGCTACATGGAGTTCCTCTTCTTCAGCTTCCTTAGGGTCCTCTTCCACATGCTCATCCTCAGATTCATACTCGCCTTAGGTAGTGAGTAGAAGTTGACGCTTAGAAGGGCAATCCTTGGCCATATGTGTAGGATCGTGATTGTTAGATAAAAACTTAAGGAACTCAGAATATCAATTCTCAGTTCCTTTCGCAGCGGAAATAAACAATCAAACAACTGACAAGTTCCTTATAGTGGAAACCTTTGACTGCCAACTAGCAATCCAGGATAAAAACCACTACCTTTCTTTCGAAAGGATTTCAAAGTCTACTTCTTGATTTCTTATCTCTTTTGGTTACAGCTTATCCTAGGAACGAACACACAGTTCCTTTGTCTTACACACAGTTAGACAATCCTAGATAACTTAACACAATCAATAATCAATCCAAGAAATAGACTTTTGCATCTAGGAACTATCACTTACAGTCACAGGAACTTAGCACTCAACTCTTCTTCCTTGACTGGTTCCTCTTGATCTCTGTTTGCTTTGATGTTCTTGTTTGGAGGTTCACACTAGATATTTGCTAATGAGTGTGAGTCGTGTCTAAGTGCTTGAAGATAACCCTTGGGTTAGTCTTCCTTTTATAGAGGATTCTTCGTAGCTCGATCATCTCTGGGTTCCCACAGATTGAGCTTGCCCTAGGATGAGTGGTTATCCTTGGTCCACGTTGTTCTTGGCATGTGCAAACAACCTAGGCAGCTCAGAATCCTTCTAGGTTAGTCAACCTCTTCAGCCAAGTCGTTCTCCAGCTTCCTTCTTCCGAGGTTCAATAATTTAGGCACTTGGGAACTGTCTTCTGGACAGCGACAGGTTCCATGTCCTGTCGCTTTCACCTTTTCTGTCCGAGGTTCAGCGTCTCTAGGTTTCTTGTTGTTTTGCTCTTGGACAATGGCAGGCTTTTGGAAGCTTCGGACAAGTCGTTTTCAACAACTTTTGTCCGAGGTTGTGTGTCCCCAGATTTCTCGGGAATCGCAATGTCGCATGATGCGTTCTAGGCACACCTGAGTTCCTCTGGTTTCCTTCATCTGTCTTGTTTCTTTGGTTCCCTTGTCCTGTTTGGCTTTCTTGCCTTCGGTATATTCTTGTGGTTCCTTAAAACACATCTTTGAGATAAAACATTAGTATCATAATATTTGTCATCGTCAAAAGTAGAGAAACTGAGGAAAGGAACTCTCAAGAGAACCTAAATTCCAGAGTTCCGTTTCCTAACAATTTCCCCCTTTTTGATGATGACAAATACAAGGAACCTGACAACATAATAGGACTTTGAATTTCATGAGACCATATTGAGTTTAAGGAATTACAACATTACGGATTACTGATAGAGCATTAAATGGTTGCAAATTCCCCCTAAGCAAGTGAACGAGTTTATTTCAAATTCCCCCTTAGAAGTAGAACTAGTTCAGAGTTCCTATTAGTTTAGTAGTCTCTAAAGTTCAAGGTTCCTATCCTTTTCTTCCCCCTTTTGACATCATCGAAAAGATTAAGTACGAGTTAAGAACATGATATCCAAGAGAATATGCAATTACATCAAACCCATAACAGAAGCATAATGGAAACTTAAGGCAAAGGCAAATTAGTCATAGAAACGAAGCCAAAAGATAATCAATAAAGGTTAAACTGATCATTGTTCAAGGATGGGTACGACATAATACAACCAACATAAGCCAATAACAAAAACAACAAACTGCAAAGACAACAACAAAAGCAATCATTAGGAAAGACGACAAATGGATAGAAGAGGGGAGTAGGATCCTAAGTGAAACTACTAGCACGCTGTGGTGTTTTAGCACTGGGAACCAGAACAAGCGTTCCTATGGCAGAGCAGCGGCCTCCTCTTCAGCATCTTTGTCGACAGTTCCTACATTTTGGCCCATGGCCTGATGAGCACTGATTGCATCTTGCCAATCCTTCTGAAGAACTTCTACCAGAGCCGCAACATCAGAACTTATACGCCCCAACTCTCTTACTTGATCATGGAGGGCGATCGGGATAGCAGTCGAGCCCACCATGATAGCCTTTTCAATACGATCCAGAGCAGTAAGGATCGCAGAGGAGTCTTGAGAGGGGTTGAGATGTGGCTGGGAACTAGAAGGGGCCTTGGAACTGGCATTTTCCTTAGGCAGTTTAGCTTGAGCTTCAGAAGGGGGGTCTTGTTGTTCCTTTATCTTCAACTTCTGAACTGTGGCCATGGTAAGACACTTGCTGTAGACTGTCTCAGGCAGATCAACTGGGTATTGGTGAAGGTTGGAGAGAATGTTTTTGATGATGTGATGGAAGGGTAAAGCATGAGAGTCATGGGATGAGCAGAACTGCATGTGGGCTAAGACAATGCGAGGGAGATCCAATTGAACACCAGAGAGCACCTTGTCCATGTAGATGGCATCTTTGATGAGAACATTGTTCCGGTGCTCCCGTCTGGGAACCAGATTACGGGTGATCCAAAAGTGTAACAACTTGTTTGCGATGGAGAGATCCTTTGTCTCAAAAGATGAGGGGGAGGCGCCATCATAGATTTTCTTGACCACTGCTCCCTTGGATTTGTAGCCTTTTCCTTTGGGCCATCCCTTCTTTTGAGGCAGAATGCCAAACCCAGACCTTAACTCGATCCCTAGAGCAGACGCAATTAGGTTGGCGGACAGAGGATAGTTGGTTCCCTTCCATATAAGAATGGCGTCGTTACAGGGAGAGTTCTCCTTCGCAGGCACAAACTCCATAGACTGGTAAAACAAGCGGACAATCTCATCAGAAGCAGAGAAGGGTTCAAACAGCATCTCGTCCCATCCTTGAAACTTCAGCAGAGAATGTAACTCATTCAAGGCTTCTCCAAACATTTCTTCATCTTCTTCTTCCAGTTCTTGGGTCCAGAACTCATTGCCGATTATGAGAGGCTTAAGGATCTTCCTCTTAGAGAAGAAAGAGGAGACCTGACCCAGGGAGGAGGAGGCAGAGAGGGAGGTGATTTTGGCTCTTTTTGTGGATTTGGTTTCATAGGGAACTATGGCTTGGGAACTCCTCTTTCTTTGTTGCATTCTAGTGGCGACAGAGGGACCAGGGTTAAAAGGGATTTTGGATTTGAGGTTTACTGGTGAGGGCTCAGTGCTGAGGAGATCTTGGAGAGACTTGTCAGGCGAGGAGTCATGAGAGCCCCCTTCGGAGACGGTTTTGGTAGCCGATTCTGAAGCCAGAGAGATGGCCATGGCTTTCTCCTCACCCTTAGGCTTTGTTGGCTCCTTGGGTTCCTTTTCAGCTTTCTCTTCAGGTTCCTCCACTATTTTCTCCACAGGTTTCTCTTCCGGTTGGGATTTATGAGAAGAGATGGCAGAAACGGGTTTAGAGGATGAAGCTGCCTTCTTTTCTCTGAAGGCTTTGAGAAGGGCAGCCTCCTCTTCATCTTGAACAAGGTTAGGGTTTGGATCGGCCATTTTTGAGGAGCTTAAGGATTTCTGTGTTTGAGAGAAATGAGAGGCAGAGGATCAGAGAGATGGTGAGTTATGGGATCAGCTTGGAGCAAATGTGCAAATCTTTAAAGGTGATGAAGGCTGAGATGACCGTAGAACCAAATCCAGCCGTTAAGAAGATCAAGGTAAATCTGGGGCATTGAATACTCTTGCAGCTTTTCGGAACGGCTAACCCATTTTCAAAAACTTATCCATTTAGAGAAGAGGGATGTCTGCCATCTGATAAGACCGTTCTGAGCCTCTGCAGATTGCCATAAATAATTTCTGGGAAGTGCCAATCTAGTCGTTGGAGAGACGTTTAATCCTGGTTCCTTTCTGGCGAAGTGTTCAGCGTGCTAGAGGAACATATGGGAACCTTTGATGTGGGTTAACATAATGGAAGCAAAAAGTATATTCCCATAAAAGGAATCAGGGTAGGCTCTTTATCGCATTGTACAATCATTCTCAGAGAGGGTTTTAGAGATGGGTCATAGAGAATTAACTTGAGCAATGAGGCAAGGGTGGGTCTTAGTACGCAATCATCATTTCGGCTTGTATTGTTGGGAAAGAAATATGATCAGATTGTGACTTTTGGGCCAACAAGAAAACTTGAGCAATGAGGAATTGAAAGAATAATGAGGACCAAAAGGAGACAATCCAGAAAAATTTAATCTAAGCCTTTTTAAGAAACAATTATGACAAGAGTGGTTTGTAGCAAAAGTTATAACACAAGGACATCAAGACTCAACAAGTTAAATATCTTAAACTAGTCAATCAGGGGAACTGGAAAGAATTCTTTGAACTGAGGTCACTACTGAGTAATAGGAATCATTCCTAGTTCCAATCTAAGGTTCTCGAAAGGAACTCTATTCAATGCCTTGGTGAATATATCTGCAACCTGATCTTCAATTCTACAAAATTTCATAATGATGTTTCCCTTCTCAACATGATCTCTAAGAAAATGATGTCTTATGTCAATATGCTTGGTCCTAGTATGATGCACAGGATTCTTAGAGATATTTATGGCACTAGTGTTATCACAAAGAATAGTGAGAGGGCCATAAGACATACCAAAGTCCGCGAGTTATTGCTTTAGCCAGAGAAGTTGGGAACAGCAGGAGGCAGCCGCAATGTACTCGGATTCTGTGATGGAGAGGGAGACTGAAACTTGTTTCTTTGATCCCCATGACACAAGGCAAGGGCCTAGGAACTGTGCCATTCCAGAAGTGCTCTTTCTATCCACCAAAAATCCAGCATAATCAGCATCAGTGAAACCCATGAGCTCAAAGGGACATTCTTTGGGGTACCAAATGTAGAGATCGTCCGTTCCCTTGAGATATCGAAGTATTCTCTTCACAGCAGCCAAGTGGGTTTCTCTCGGACAAGATTGGAACCTAGCACACAAGCCAACAGCAAAGACAATGTTTCTGTTGATGGATTTGAATGCCATTTTCCTTTTGAGTGATTTGTAATCCGAGGAAGAATGTGAGTTCCTAAATTAAACTCATTTCAAATTCACTGCTCATCAAATCTTTGAACTTGTCTACAAGGGACATGTTAGTGGAACCAAAAATGATATCATCAACATAGATTTGAACCACTAAGATGTTACCTTCTTCTTCTAGGATGAAGAGAGTCTTATCAATAATTCCACGCCTGTAGCCATTTGAGAGTAGGAACTGGGCAAGACGATCATACCAAGCTCTGGGAGCTTGCTTGAGGCCATAGAGTGCCTTGTCTAGAAAGTAGACATGATCTGGATGATCATCATCTTCAAAACCTGAAGGTTGCTTCACATAGACTTCTTCTTGAAGAATTCCATTGAGGAAGGCCGTCTTAACATCCATTTGGAACAACTTGAACCCTTTGTGTGATGCGAAGGCAATCAACAATCTTATCCTTGCCACTTGAGCATAGGTTTCATCATAGTCGATGCCTTCTTGTTGATTGTATCCTTGAGCAACAAGTCTTGCTTTATTCCTTATCACAACTCCTGTATCATCCAGCTTGTTTCTAAAGACCCATCTAGTTCCTATGATGTGTTTATCATTGGGACGGGGAACTAAATGCCATACTTTGTTCCTTTCAAACTGATGAAGCTCTTCTTGCATAGCTTGGATCCAGTCCGCATCCTTCAGTGCTTCACCTATGTTCTTGGGTTCCACAATAGACAGAAAGGCATTAAAAGCAAAGAAGGTTAGATGTTCATACCTGACTGGAGGCTTGACGACTCTTCTTTCTCTGTTGGGAGCCAGAGCATTTGATGTGGAGATATTCTGAGTTGAGCATTCAGCTTCCTTGTTAGGATCACCTTCTCCATTGAAGATCATGTGGGAAGATGAATCATTGAAGTCTCCACAGATGTTGTCGTCATGCTCATGGTTCCCAGAAATGGATTGTTGTTCATTATCCATGGGAACCGGTGGGGGAGCCATTGGAGGGTTCCGATCAGCAGGACAGAAACTGGGAGGAGTGACATCTTCATCTGGATCTTCTTGAGATGACTTGGGAAATGGGTCTTCAAAGGAACTGGTGATGTTCTGTACAATCTTTCCAAGTGATTTTTTATTAAAAATAACATGAATACTTTCTTCTACCTTTTTAGTCCTTTTGTTGAAGACCTTGTATGCCTTACTGCCTGAGGCATAACCAATGAAGATTCCTTCATCACTTCTTGGGTCGAACTTGCCAAGATTGTCCTTCCCATTATTGTGCATAAAGCATTTGCATCCGAACACTCTCAGATGTGAAATATTGGGAACTCTTTCTCTTAGGAGTTCATAGGGTGTCTTCTCTGTGATTGGGCGAAGCATGGCTCTATTGATGATGTAGCACGTTGTGTTGATCGCCTCAGCCCAAAATGATTGGGAGAGCCCACTTGAGATCAGCATAGTTCGAGCCATGTCCTCCAAGGTCATGTTCTTCCTTTCTACTACCCCATTCTATTGAGGAGTGTATGGTGCAGAGAAGTTGTGATCGATGCCATGCTCACTGCAAAAGGTTAGAAATTCTCCATTTTCGAATTCGGTACCATGGTCAGACCGAATAGCATTGAGTGAACAATCAAGAGATTTTTCTAACAAGGGAACCAGATCTTTAAAGCGGTCAATAACTTCACTCTTAGATTTAATAAAGATGGTCCAAGTAAAGCGAGAGAAGTCATCGACAAGAACAAAGATATATCTGTTCCCTCCTAGGCTCTGAACTCTCATGGGTCCACACAGATCCATGTGGATGAGTTCAAGAGGCCTTGAGGTGCTTACCATGTTTTTGGACTTGAAGGAACTACGAGCCTGTTTCCCTTTTACACAGTCAGAGCACAGTTCCTTAGATGTGCCACTTAGCTTTGGCAATCCTCTGACTAGCTCCTTTGAGTGTAGCTTTTGAATCAGCTTGGTGCTAGCATGACCGAGGCGTTGATGCCACAAATCAGCTTGGTCATTCACAGTTGAGAGACAGTTTCTCCTTGGGAACAAAGGATGGATCAATTATGTAGACATTGTTGAATCTTTTCCCTTTTAGGATGATTTGTCCCGAGGAGTCAAGGACTGAACATTCGTTTGATCTGAATCTAACTTCATTGTTTCCTTGATCACACAGCTGTGACACACTTATTAGGTCAAAACCAAGATTATCAACAAGGTAAACTTTGTTTACCTGAATGTGATCGTTGAGTTTCACATTTCCTATTCCACATATTTTCCCTTTGCTTTTGTCTCCAAAGGATATGTTCCCTCCTTGGAGAAGTTGAAGAGAGGTCATTTGATTTCTTCTTCCGGTCATATGGCATGAGCAACCACTGTCAATGTACCATAGTTGGGGTTGCCTCTCTTCTTTCTGCACACAAGGGAACTAAGATTTCTGAACCCAGTGAAGCTTGGCTTTACTAGGGGGATTAGCATTCTGAGTCTGTGAATAACCAGGGAACTGGTTCCTTTCATGGTAATGAGTACTTTTCTCCTTTTCAAAGTTCCTTTTCTTAGCACAATTAGTGTTGTAATGACCATTCTTACCACAGTAGGTACACAAACGATTGTAAACAACATGTCCATATTTTCCTTTTCCTGGCCTAAAAGGTTTTTCAGTTTTCCTTTTGTTAAAATCAACATTGTTTCTAACCTTGCTATGGGCCATGCCAATATATTTTTTGTGAGCAAAGGAATTGGTGAACCATTGGTTTTCAGGAACCATCTTTTCTTTTCCCTTTGGTTCCTTCTTAAGACTTTGAGAACCTTCATTGAGACGTTTGGCAACCTCAGCCTTGTTCTCAAGGACCGTGATCTTCTCTGATAGGAATTGATTCCTATAACGAGAAGTGGCCAAAGCAATACTGAGGTTCTCATTCATCTCAACAAGTTCTCACCTAGCCTTTTCCTCTTCAGCATCATTGTTCCCTTTATTATTGACATATCCTATTCCATGTCGTTGTCTCATAAAAACAGTTTGATTTATCATATTTTCATTAATGGAATTAGTGAGAATGTCTAACCTATCCATTATGGATTGAAGCATGTCATTTCCAGGTGGATTAGCATGCAAGGGAACTTTGACAGAATCTATGCTAGTTTCATCACAAGATTTGCAAGTTTTAAGGTGACTAACATGCACATTCCTAATATCAATGAGTTTGGAGTGAGTTTCAGCTAGGTCTTTCTCAGTTTCATCAAGTTTCTTACTCCAAACAGAATTCTCAACAGTCAAGCAAGCAATTTCATCTTCACAATCATCTAGTTTCTGTTGAAGGGAACTGGTTTCCTTTCCTAGTTTCTTTATGATCTTAAGAAGTTGTTTCTTATCACAATCAACTAGGGATTTTAAGAGATCGTTAGAAGTTACCTCAAGGTCTTCTGAGTCGCTTGAGTCTCCTTTTGCCATGAGACATCTTCCTCCAGAGAAGCCACTGAGATCCAGTTCCTCATCTGAGTCTTCTCCCCATGAGGCTACGAGAGCCTTCTTTCTTTGAGGTTTTTCCTCTTCCTTGGACTATTCTTTGTTGGGACAGTTCTTAGCATAGTGTCCCTTTTCCTTGCACTCGTAACAGGAAACTTCCTTGAGATCTCTTCTTGGTCCATTGTGAGATGAACTGCCCTTTTGGAACCTTCCCTTCACAAAGAATTTTTTGATGTTCTTTGTGAAGAGGGTTGTTAGTTCGTCCTCCTCTTCTTCAAGATCTGAGTTCTCTTCCTCCATCTCGAGCCTAGAGAAGGCTTTGGAGATCTTGAGGGCAATTCTTTTCTCCAGTTTCTTTTCGGTATTGGCTTTGGTGTGCTCTCCTTCTTCAACCTCCAGTTTCCCTATCATTTGTGTCAAGGGAAGGGATTGGATGCCTGGAGTGTTCTTCATGATTCCATTCAGAAGGGTGAATTTGGAGTTGAGTCCATTGATGACCACTAGGGACTTGGAGACTTCATCAAGATCGACTCCCGCCGCTGTCAACTTTCCAATCAATCTGTTGAAGCGGGAGTAGTACTCTGAGATGGTCTCAGTTTCCATCATTTTGAAGGTGTGGTATTCTCCTTCCAAAGCAAACTTTCTGCTTTGCTTTAGTTCCTCACTTCCTTCATGCATCTCCTTGAGAGCTTTCCACATTTCCTTCGACGTCTTGATGCCTATGACCGTGTCCATGTCTTCTCTGTCCAATCCATTGAGGATGAACTTCCTAGCCTTGGCATTCTTCTCCATGATGACATAGTATTTTGGTTTCCAATCTTCTTCCTTCATGGTAAGATCGACGTGGCCATCTCCATTTTTGACTATCCTCTAGCATTGATAGTCGTTGGTCTTGATGTGGCTTTCCATGCACTTTTCCCACCATGTTTCTTCTCCTTTCTTTCGGAGATGTGGCTTGTTGGTGGAGATTCTGAGCTCAAACTTGCTTGGTTGAGACATGATCTGCAAACTTAACAAAGATCTAGAGTGTTTCCTGCTCTGATACCAATTGTAGGATCGTGATTGTTAGATAAAAACTTAAGGAACTCAGAATATCAATTCTCAGTTCCTTTCGCAGCGGAAATAAACAATCAAACAACTGACAAGTTCCTTATAGTGGAAACCTTTGACTGCCAACTAGCAATCCAGGATAAAAACTACTACCTTTCTTTCGAAAGGATTTCAAAGTCTACTTCTTGATTTCTTATCTCTTTTGGTTACAGCTTATCCTAGGAACGAACACATAGTTCCTTTGTCTTACACACAGTTAGACAATCCTAGATAACTTAACACAATCAATAATCAATCCAAGAAACAGACTTTTGCATCTAGGAACTATCACTTACAGTCACAGGAACTTAGCACTCAGCTCTTCTTCCTTGACTGGTTCCTCTTGATCTCTGTTTGCTTAGATGTTCTTGTTTGGAGGTTCACACTAGATATTTGCTAATGAGTGTGAGTCGTGTCTAAGTGCTTGAAGATAACCCTTGGGTTAGTCTTCCTTTTATAGAGGATTCTTCACAGCTCGATCCTCTCTGGGTTCCCACAGATTGAGCTTGCCCTAGGATGAGTGGTTCTCCTTGGTCCACGTTGTTCTTGGCATGTGCAAACAACCTAGGCAGCTCAGAATCCTTCTAGGTTAGTCAACCTCTTTAGCCAAGTCGTTCTCCAGCTTCCTTCTTCCGAGGTTCAATAATCTGGGCACTTGGGAACTGTCTTCTGGACAGCGACAGGTTCCATGTCCTGTCGCTTTCACCTTTTCGGTCCGAGGTTCAGCATCTCTAGGTTTCTTGTTGTTTTGCTCTTGGACAATGATAGGCTTTTGGAAGCTTCGGACAAGTCATTTTCAACAACTTTTGTCCGAGGTTGTGTGTCCCCAGATTTCTCGAGAATCGCAATGTCGCATGCTGCGTTCTGGGCACACCTGAGTTCCACTGGTTTCCTTCATTTGTCTTGTTCCTTTGGTTCCCTTGTCCTGTTTGGCTTTCTTGCCTTCGGTATGTTCCTGTGGTTCCTTAAAACACATCTTTGAGATAAAACATTAGTATCATAATATTTGTCATCGTCAAAAGTAGAGAAACTGAGGAAAGAAACTCTCTAAAGAACCTAAATTCTAGAGTTCTGTTTCCTAACAATATGCCTACGACCGAGACATTTGAAACACTTGAGATCCCTAGCTCGGTTCTCACCTTCCTTCCTCTGATTTGGAGGAGGGGTCGGAACTTCCCTTCTTAGCTGAGACTTATTGGTGTCATTCATGGACTCTTGGTGCCTGTTGAATTCCTTAGGTTTTGATGGTAACAAACATTCAACTAATATGGGTACTAAGTGTTTCAGGAACAAAGATAGTTGTTATAGGGAACCATTGCAGCAAAGGATCGCAGAGGGAACAAAGATCTGTTCATGTGCTTTGTTACCTCTCAAGGAACATCAGTGACGAACAAGATCAAGCTGCGAATGGAAGGAAGATATCCAGCGTGAAGATTATGGAAACTTTCCTAGAAGAATCACGCGATCAAAGGATAGGATTTCGGCTGGAAGGATCTCGCCGAAATGAAGATTTGGAGAGAGAATCTGAATGTGTTATCTTAGGAAAACTTTCCTAAGATAATATATTTGGAGATAGAAGAATCTTATCTTAATCTGTTAATGTTATCTTAGGAATTATTTCATTAGATAATATCGATTGTTAAGATAATATTCTTCAAATCAATTAATATCATCTTGTTACCAAGTTTAGGAAGATAGGATTATCTTGTTACAATTAGGGTTTGGCCGAGTTGTATTTAATAGAAGTGTGGATTCATTTCTATGTAACCACGGCAACGGAAAACAGAGAGAACGAAAAAGAGAAAGAAAAGAAGTGAGGTGTGTGTAAGTCTTTGAGGGTTGAGTTCGATTCATCGTTGTAGAAGAGTCTTCGAGTCTAGCTGGTTGTTTAGAGGTCGAAGTCCAGGATACAAGTGTAATCGAACAAGAAATCAATAAGACAAGTACACGTTTCAAAATCCTCTCAAGCGGAAGCTTGAAGGTAGTGGTTTTTCCTTGAGAAGCTAGTTTTGCTAATCAGGGTTTCCACTATATATCGTGAGTTCGTTCGTTATCTTTCTTGCTGTTTTTAATCCGCTACATCTTCTGTGGGAACAAAGATTTTGTTCCCTCAGACGTAACTCTAACGATCCAACAATTGGTATCAGAGCCTGGTGCTCTAGATTGATCGTTTTTAGTTACAGATTTTGCAGGAAAGATATCGTCAGGAAATGCCTTCGAGGGAGACTCTCGAGAAGGTGACGTAGATGTGGTTCTCATCACTCAATCCATGAAGAAGATATGGTCTCGAAACAAAGGCATTAAGGGTTCGGTCATGGTTCACAATGACATGAAGGAGGTTGTCTGCTTCCACTGTTATGACAACGGACACTTCGCCAAAAACTGTCTCAACAAAGCGGCAGGTTCTCAGACCCGGAAAGAGGAACAAGCAAAGGGTGCGAAGTGGGGTGACTACAACTCAGATGATGAAGCATCTCCTCTCTCAAAGGATATCTGTTTGATGAGCTCAAAAGATCACAACATATCAGAAGATGGTGCTCATAAATCCGAGGAGGAAGCAAGGAAAGGCTCTTGGCACCTTGACAGTGCATGCTCGAGTCACATGACAGGGAACAGTGAGTGGTTCACCTCTCTTCAGCCAGCCTCAAGGGCATCGATTACTTTTGGAAACAAAAGTAAGGGTGAGGTTTGTGGTATCGGTAAAGTAAGACTCTCTAAACACATCACTGTGAATAACGTAAATCTAGTGAATAATCTCAAATTTGACCTGTTTAGTGTGGCTCAACTATGCCAAAACAAAAAAATAGAGTAGTTTTTACCACCGATGATTGTCATGTTGAGTGTCTAAGTACAGGGAAAATCTTACTCAAAGGGATCTGCGACAATAACGTTTACAAGGTCGACCCTGCTTTCATCCCTGACAAGGACCTTTGTCTGTCGTCTATTGCTGGGACAACAGACTTGTGGCACAAACGCTTTGGACATGCTAGCCTTCAACTCCTTTCCAAACTTCACAGACAAGAGCTGGTGAACGGTCTCTCTAAGGTTGAAGCTATGAGAAATGATGTGTGTGATGCATGCATCAAAGGAAAACAAGTCAGATCCTCTTTCAAGTCAAAAAGGGATGTAAGTACTACTCGTCCTCTGGAATTAGTCCACATGGATCTTTGTGGGCCAATGCGCACGAAGAGCCGTGGGGGAAATGCATATGTCTTTGTTATTGTTGATGACTATTCCAGGTACACATGGACTCTATTTATCTCATCAAAGGATGAAGTGTTCACTGAATTTGAGTCCTGGCTTAAGGCAGCAGAAAGGAGCACTGGACATTCCTTGGGGTCTATTCGCACTGATCATGGAACAGAATTCGAGAACTCTTAGTTCCTATCCCTCTGTAGGAACAGAGGTATTAACCACAACTTCTCTGCTCCCAGGACCCCTCATCAAAACGGGGTTGTGGAAAGGAAGAACAGGACTCTGGAAGACATGACGCGTACCCTCCTCATCTCAAGTGGTCTTCCTAGGAATTATTGGGCAGAAGCTCTGAATGCTGCTTGTTATGTTCTGAATAGAGAAACTATTCGTCCTCTCCTGAATAAAACTGCATATGAGCTTCTTAAGGGAAGGAAACCTAATGTGTCTCATTTGCGCACATTTGGTTGCAAGTGCTTCGTCCACAACAACGGGAAAGATTCTCTTGGGAAGTTCGATCCCAGGAGTGATGAAGGAACTTTTGTAGGATACTCTCAGCAAATCAAGGCTTACAAAGTATTCAACAAGAGAACCAGAAAGGTAGAGGAAAGCATTCATGTAGTGTTTGATGAATCAGTTATGGCTGGTAACAATGTGCAAGAACAATCAGGCAGTGTTCCCTCCAATACCGAGCTATCCGAAGATGATTTCTTTCAGCTTGTAGAAAGCAATGTCGGTGTTGGGACCTCTCAAGATCAAGAAACTCAGAATGATCCTTCAATACCAAGAACTCCCAACTCCGCCAACTCAGATGGAAATGAAGAAAATGCTCACCCACCAGAAACACATCAGGCACCTCAGGGGGAACAGAGCCAAGTCACGGCACAGCGGAGCCCCCTGAGGACAGCTCTACTGCTGATAGAACTGGAGATGTCAGTCCTAATACTGATGAAATTGTTGGTGAAAGCTCAAACGCTGGCAACGCTAATTCAGAGGAGTTCGACATCAACAACCTCCAAGTTCCAAACTACCAGCAAAAGTGGGCTCATCCAGTCAAACTAATAGTCACAGACTATAGAAAGGGAGCACCTCAAAGCACTCGCTCTTCCCTACATAACTTTTGTGCTTTCAATGCTTTTCTCTCTTTACAAGAACCTAAAACCGTAGGAGAAGCACTGAAGGATCCTGACTGGATAAACGCCATGCAAGAAGAACTTCATCAGTTCGAAAGGAACAAGGTTTGGCGGTTAGTTCCTCGTCCAAGGAACATAACAGTGATAGGAACCAAATGGGTGTTCAGGAACAAGCTGGATGATCAAGGTCAAGTCACAAGGAACAAAGCAAGGCTGGTGGTGAAAGGTTACAACCAACAGGAAGGCATCGACTATGATGAGACCTTTGCTCCAGTTGCCAGGTTAGAAGCAATAAGACTCCTAATTGCCTATTCCTCTTTCCATGGATTCAAGCTGCAACAGATGGATGTCAAGACCGCCTTCTTGAATGGAGTCCTCAAGGAGGAAGTCTATGTGGAGCAAACTCCCGACTTTGAGGACACCACCCAACCCGACCATGTCTATATTCTAGACAAAGCTTTGTACGGTCTCAAGCAAGCCCCGAGGGCCTGGTATGAAAGGCTCTCACAGTTCCTTCTGACGCACGGATACGTTCGTGGAAAGATCGACAAGACATTGTTCCTTTTGAAGGAAGGGAAGCATATTCTGGTGGTACAAGTCTACGTGGATGATATCATCTTTGGCTCTACAGATGATAAACTGGTTCAGAAATTCTCTAAGCTGATGGCCAGTGAATTCGAGATGAGCATGGTTGGAGAACTCAAGCTCTTCTTAGGTCTTCATGTCTCTCAGGAGGATGAGGGAACCAAAGTGCATCAACAGAAGTATCTAAGGAAATGTGTCAAAAAGTTTGGAATGTCCGACGCAAAACCCTTCATCACTCCCATCTCTCCAAACAACCCGATGGGAAAAGACGAACATGAACAGGGAATTGATCCATCTCTCTACCGAGGAATCATAGGTTCGCTTCTCTATCTCACTGCTAGTAGACCTGATATTATGTACAGTGTATGTCTTTGTGCTCGTTTTCAGGCCGATCCCAAAGAAACACATCTTAAAGCAGTGAAGAGGATTCTGAGATACATGAAGGGAACAGATGATCTATGTCTGTGGTATCCAAGGGGAGGAAGCCTCGATCTATTCGGATACACAGATGCTGACTTCGCAGGGAACAAAGTGGATAGAAAATCAACGTCAGGAATGGCTCAGTTCCTTGGGCCGTGTTTAGTTTCCTGGGGGTCAAAGAAGCAAAATTCCGTCGCTCTATCCACTGCAGAAGTTGAATACATAGCCGCCGCTGCTTGTTGCACACAACTCCTATGGCTTAAACAACAACTCAGCGACTACGGTATTCTTCTTAACTCTATTCCCATTCTCTGTGATAATACTAGTGCCATAAATATCTCCAAGAATCCGGTGCAACACACACGTACCAAGCACATCGAGATAAGACACCACTTATTACGTGACTGTGTGGACAAAGGGTTGGTGACAATGGACTTTGGTGGAACTAAGGATCAAATTGCCGACATCTTCACCAAAGCTCTAAACAGGGAACCCTTCGAACAGTTCCGTATGGAACTAGGTATGATCTCTCTAAACTAAATGTCTATTTGTTCTGTTCCCTCTATGATTGGCTAAATTACATGGTAAAGTGTGGATGGTTAATCATCATGTCTTGGTCTGCATTTCTTCTCTTGATCATTAGTTGAACGACTTGCTTAGACTCATGCTAATACTTCACTTATGTGCAAAATCTCATGCATGTTTTTCTATGCTATCTTGTTAATACATGGTTCAGTTTTCTTTTGGCCCAAAAGAGTCAACTTGATGCATTGATCCCTCATTATAAGCCCAAATGATTGTTGACTCTGCAGCTTACCTTAGCCATCATGCTTGATGCTTCCTATGAGCCCATCTAATCATCCACATTTGGGAGCCTCTCATTCATGATTAAACATTATTAAAAATTCTCGTATATGTTTATGTGTGATGTTCTTTGTACCCTCTCTGGTAACATTACCCTCGCATCACACCCCTTTACTTTTTCGGAAAGTCGAGAATACGAATTGTCGCCTATGTGGTCTGTGGCTGGGATTTGATAGGTATGATGTGTAATGATGGCTTACAACTACTTGAGAAGTGTTCGTGCATAAAAGTTGATGTGGTGGTTGCGTGATGGTTGTTGCACTTAAGATTTTGTGGGCTTTGATGGATTTGGACAGAATCTTTTACAAGATCTATTTTTGGAAGATATCTTATTGGTTGTGATCTTGGAAAAAGAAGGAAAGAGGAGGATTTGGAGTAATACCCTTTGCACTTGAAAAGATATGGAGAATGATTCTCGTGGTTACTCCCCTCCTACCTATATGGCGACTTCAGCAAAGTTACCTTATCGCTCCCTTGTACTGTTCCAAAAAAAAAAAAAAAAAAAAAAAACTGGAACACTCCAAGGTACACAAAGAGGCGATCAATGGATCCTTCTTCTACTGGTGGCTGGAGGCTTGTAACTTACACAAGGAGTAGTTTGTGTTACAAGAAGGTGTTGGTTGGGTCAAGGTTAGACGTGAGATGGAAGCTGGTGTGGAGGAAGAAGAGTTTGAAGGTGCAGACTCTGAGGGGGAACAAAAGGTGGAATCTAATTTGAGGAATGACCGTGAGAAGTTTGTCTCGCGCAATATCTCTGTTGGAAGAACAACAAAGGCGTCTTACGGAGTAAGTGAATGCCTAAATTGCTATTCATATTTCAGCTCCCTCTGCAGGCACCAGTGGTGCTTGATTCGTCTTTCTCCGGCTAACCAATCCCTCTTTTGTTCCCAGCACATCTTCCCCTACTACTTGGCTTTTCTTTGCTTCTGTTTCATGTGTTTGCAATGATTGGCATGTTATTCATATGTGTTACATGTGCTCATTTTGTTGTTGTCTTTACATGCAGTCTATGTTTGTGCGTTTCAATCTAATACAAAAGGGGTTGTTTTGCTTATCCTGCTGTGGTCTTTTTCTATCTATCTCTTTACTTATGTTTTTGATGATGCCAAAAGGGGGAAAATAACAGGTAGCTTTGGTTGAGGGGGAACAGAACATGGTTTCATATGATGCTGAGTTGAGGGGGAACTATTATCGCTTGCGTGCGGAACTTTTCTCCATACAACTGTCTTTATCTCTTATGTGAATGTTTTATTGTCAAGGATGTTTGTCACCATCAAAAAGGGGGAATTTGTTGAATTCCTTAGGTTTTGATGGTAACAAACATTCAACTAATATGGGTACTAAGTGTTTCAGGAACAAAGACAGTTGTTATAGGGAACCATTGCAGCAAAGGATCGCAGAGGGCACAAAGCTCTGTTCATGTGCTTTGTTACCTCTCAAGAAACATCAGTGACGAACAAGATCAAGCTGCGAATGGAAGGAAGATATCCAGTGTGAAGATTATGGAAACTTTCCTAGAAGAATCACGCGGTCAAAGGATAGGATTTCGACTGGAAGGATCTCGCCGAAATGAAGATTTGGAGAGAGAATCCGAATGTGTTATCTTAGGAAAACTTTCCTAAGATAATATATTTGGAGAGAGAAGAATCTTATCTTAATCCGTTAATGTTATCTTAGGAATTATTTCCTTAGATAATATCGGTTGTTAAGATAATATTCTTCAAATCAATTAATATCATCTTGTTACCAAATTTAGGAAGATAGGATTATCTTGTTACAATTAGGGTTTGGCCGAGTTGTATTTAATAGAAGTGTGGATTCATTTCTATGTAACCACGACGACGGAAAATAGAGAGAACGAAAAAGAGAAAGAAAAGAAGTGAGGTGTGTGTAAGTCTTTGAGGGTTGAGTTCGATTCATCGTTGTAGAAGAGTCTTCGAGTCTAGCTGGTTGTTTAGAGGTCGAAGTCCAGGATACAAGTGTAATCGAACAAGAAATCAATAAGACAAGTACACGTTTCAAAATCCTCTCAAGCGGAAGCTTGAAGGTAGTGGTTTTTCCTTGAGAAGCTAGTTTTGCTAATCAGGGTTTTCACTATACATCGTGAGTTTGTTCGTTATCTTTCTTGTTGTTTTTAATCCGCTGCATCTTCTGTGGGAACAAAGCTTTTGTTCCCTCAGATGTAACTCTAACGATCCAACAGTGCCTTTGTGGTGGGTTGCTGGTGCTTGAAGATGAATTCCATGGCCGAGTGCTAGTGGGTGCTCTCTTTCTTTGGAGGTTGTTATACACATGATTTGTGTAGTGAAGGACTTCTTCCATGGGAGTACCACTAACAAAACGTTGCATTTCTACAATGGAAGCCAATTCAGTATTCAAACCACCAATGAACTTAGAGATGACATGCCCTTCAGGAAATCAAACTCCGGATCTAAATATGAGGGTTTTGAGCTCTTTGTAGAACTCATCCGGCGTGCGAGGGCCTTGTCTAACTCTTTCCAGCTTCACTTGGATGCGAGTCTCATAATCTTCGGGGACAAATTGGCTTCTAAGGGCTTGCTTAAGCTCATTCCAAGTTTCTATAGGTCGGTAGCCCCCATAGTTTCTCTCTTCCTTCTCTTCTTGCCACCATTGATATGCGAACTCAGTAAAGTTGATGGATGCTATGGCCACACGTTGAGCCTCAATATAACCATAAAATCCAAACATTGCCTCAGTTTTTGACTCTCAATCTAACTAGGCGTCGACATACGAGGTGCCAACGAAAGGTTGCACCGAAAGCTTGACTCCATGGGGTACTTCTCTTCCCGGAGGTCTCTCCAACTCGTCTTCAAAGTATCCTCTTGGTGGCTGGTTCCTTAGAGGTTGTAAGTACCTCCCTCAGAGTGGTTCTCTTGGAGGGAATGGTCTTTGCACATTGCGTCGGGGTAGAAGATTTGGAGCTTGCCTTGGCAAAGGTGGATTTTGAGGGTCCCTTGGCCAGACTCCTGTATGGTGAGTGTGCATAGTAGGAGCAAAAGTATTGGAAAATAGATTATCTCCCATACCTTGGTATTGCCTTATAGTCGCTACATAGGGTGGTTGAGTCATTAGGGCTGTGTAAGGGAGTTAAGACGAAGAAGCCATATTAGGAGCATGTGAGGTGGTGGCCTCATCTCGGATGGACAATTGAGAAAAGGTATGCTGCGTTGCCCCTTGTGACACTTGATCTTGAAGATGGATGGATTGTTGCTCCTCTTGATAGCTACTAGGTGGTCTTACCCAACTTAGTTGGTGTTCTATCTTTTGTTCGAGTCTAGTCTCCATGGTCTGCAGTAGAGTGGCTTGTTCACTCCTAATCACACTCAAGTCTTGCTCTCTCTTGGCATCAATTTGTTCTCCTTGGATCTGAATGGCTTGAAGGAGAGTTTCCAAAGTGACTTGTGGGGTTGCATTGGTAGTGTTATCGGGCAACTCTCGAGTTTGGTTGCCGTCTCCCATGAGTCTTCCCTAGCCAGAGGTCAGCAAAAACACAAGGATCATACCAAACTTACGCAAGTAGGGCTACCTTTCCAATGGTCCGTTCATAACCCAAGGGAACCAAGAAATGAAGTATGACCCCCAAATTCAGATTGCAATGCTCGTAAAGAGGAGGGTTAGGCTCGGATTTGTGTTTGGACAAGAAGACAACTAACCAACATGTACTCATGCACTTCAAGTGATGCAAAATTAGAACAAAGCACACAAGAAGCTACTAAGCCTTGACTTTCACAAGCTCAACCTTTTGTTCGTCTTTTTCTGGCTTTGCCTCTCTTTCTAGAACTTTTGACTCTTTCTTACTCGACTTTTCCTGGCTTCGCCACTCTTTCTCGAGTATTTTCTTGGTTAAAATTCCTTGATTACAAATGAGCATTCAGCACACAACTGGTTTGGGCTAGCACACACAAAAGTAGGAGCAGTTTTCTTGTCAATCACTTTGTTTCGGTTTGATACAAGTTCAGTCAAAGCCTTTCCCGTATCTCATGAAACCTTAGCCCGATCATGCAATATACAAGCAATGCACGAGTAAATGTGGAAAGATGCAGCCAAATGATAGAAAACAAGGTGGGGTAAATGCACAGAAATTTCAAAGGTTTCACAAGAGGGCTGGAGTTTATTGAAGTGTTTAATGTGGTGGGAGTTCAATCAAAGAGGTTACTTGAGTTACTTCAGTTTAGACACTCCAAAGGTTGTCTTCAACCTCAGTTCCACGTTCAAACAACCCAGAAAAAAAATTCAGTACAAGTCCCGAAAGTGTAAGACGCAACAAGGCTGGAAAACGAGCACTTACAAGTCCGAAAATGGTGGAAACTTCAAAGAGCTTGGTTCAAGTATCTTACCTTGGGTTGCTCTGATACAACATGATAAGGATCGCGCCTCCGTTGCCTCAGTTCAAGGTAAGATCGCTCGAGTTGATGTGTCTCGGAAAACTCCTTGGAAAGTTCGGTGGACGGTTGGTGTGATTTGGAGGCAGAATTGGTGAAGTATTTTTTTGTGATTTTTGGAGGATAGGAATTCTGGAAAATGAAAGGGATAGGTGACTTTCTCCAAGGTGGATATGATGCACCACAAAGGATCAGGACAAGGATCAAGTGGTTCGGGATATCACGCACCCAAAGAACACAAGAACAAGCTCGATGTGACTCACGAACTTGGAGGAAATTCTAGAGAGATATTTCTGACTGAAAACTTAATGTTACTTGATGTTTTTTTGATTGATTTCTGAGTGTCTTACAATGGGTAAAGAGGCAGCTATTAATAGCCCCCAAGTCGACCCAAACTCCCAACCCTTTAAGTTTCTTGGCACATGAAGAGCCTTATCAGTTAAACTATGAAATTCAAGTCGGAATGGCTTGAATTTTTGACAGCACTTAAATAACTACATAATAAAGTTCTAATTACAATATCAGCCAAAACCCTCGAGCCATTTGAGAGTTAGCCTTCAAACACCGTTCAGATTAGCCACAAGCAATGTCACCGAGCCAAGTTCAATTTCTCTCGGCACTCCTTGGGTCATAATCCCCTCCATGAGCCTGGTTTGGAGTCTAGATGCTTGGTCCCGAGTGATAACCCCGGGAGGATGATCATGGCCTTGGTGTGGTGGAGAAAGCCTAGCGGTGGCGCGAGCAAGCGAACGTGTGAGGCGTGGCTCGAGCACCGGTGCACTTCCCTCGGCACACTTGGGCTAGATGGTGGACATATGACTAGGGAGGTCCAAGGACGCCGGCTTGTCCGAAGGAAAGTGGCTTGAACGATCTGTGGACTGGCTACGGCTTGGGAGCAGAGAAGGGCTCGTAACGAGCGGTGTCGGGGTTGGTGCAAGCGAGGGCATTGGAGGTGTCATGGATTGAGTTTCATGATGGACCATAGTCACATCACTTCGCTTAATAGTTTAACTAGATGTGAAAAAGAAGCAGAGAAACCCGAGTTTAGTTATAAACTTGGCTTACAATTCAGGAAGCTTACATGTGCATGTTAGTGGGGCAAACTAATGTCCCCCCGCGGACGGGATATAACCGAGGGAAAAACACCCAAACACCTGATCTTTCCGGGAAGGTAGGCTGACATAGGATTTTGTTCGGGACATTTGATCGACCCCCATCCTCAATGAGGAAAGAAATATAGCTATGAGGGCTGGAGTTATTGAACAAAGAATGGGAATGCAAACAAATTCCCCGCTCCAGGGCACAGGAAATGGAAGATGGTTGCTTTAAAATGATACAAAGTCATTAATCATATGTCTCTCGTCATCATTGTGTATAAGCAACTTTTAGACGACAACACAATTCATTTACAGGTTAGTATATGTTGGGGATAACAAACAGGACAACAAGGATGAATTGTTACATGCTGGGCAAAAAACAAATCAGTATATGTTCGGGGGCAAGTAATAATAAATACAATAACACCTACATATCATACAAGCAAACTTCTGTTATACATGTGTACTTAGGCATAAACCCTAATACAAAAACAAAAAAGGCAGGGGCACAGGAAAAAAACAAGGATGAACCATTGTAAACAGGACAACAAGGATGAACTGTTGCATGCTGGGCAAAAAAAACCAAATCAGTATATGCTTGGTAAACCCATTTTTCTACGTATAAACAAATCTAAAATTAGAGAATAATGTAATTATGACCTTCAACAAAATATAATAGAACGGTCGTAACAATTATATATCGTAAGATAAGCCACATATATTAAATAATTTAGTTAGTTTATACGCAATGAATGGAGAAATTTGATGCACAATCAAGAATGTATTTATATAACCATAGTTTAGTTATGATTAAACCTTATATTTAAAAAGAGCACACAATATCCATTTAATGGTCATACAAAATTGTTCTTTTTTTAAAACAATAGAAGCTTAATTAATACATCATATAAACTATTGCACCTCATTCTAGTGTCATATCATATATATATTTACACCCATTTAGCATACTATTTGGCTATTAGTAGCATACAATCATATATATATTCAGCCCTTTATGATAATCACAGTAATTATAATTAACAATGTAATAACTCTATGCACAAGTAAGTAAAGAGCAGTATTATCTGTGTTCCAAAAATGTTTGGGTTCTGCTATTCTTGAATCCTGATTTGAGGGACATTTCGCCTCCTCCATCATTCCGTGTGCTGCCCACCGATTTCCCATGCTCTCTTATTCGAGTTCTTCTTCGCCGCCTACTCCGCCCCACATCTAACACAACGACATTGAATCTCCTCGCACGTATTGCTTGTCTCAGGCCCCTTGCTAGGGTTTTGATTGCTGCCTATTTATGAGTTGAAGAAGAATAATGCATGAGGCAAAGAAGGCTAATCCTCCAGACAACGCAGGTGATGCATCCATGAAGAAGACTAACACGGAAAATAACCGAGGTACCTTCATCCTACGCCAATACCGACATTATACCTCTACATATGGAATTGCACCACATTAGTGAATAACAAGGGCATCCACAGGCGGGTTATTGCATTTGACATCTTTTGGCATTCCCATACAACTATGCACAAACACTATATGAAGGCAAGATGGAAGGTTTCAAACATTTTGTGGTTTACAAATAACAAACACATGTATCTCTTACTAATTACTGATGTCCATGAATCATGCCATCAAATATCTCAAATCAAGTATGAATCACACATGCTACTTATGCATTCCGCCCACCGTCAACAACATGCCTGCTTAACAATTACACCGGCTAGTGTCAACAGGAGTCTTACTTAATGCCAATGCAGAGCCGCAACCACCTCACGCGCATAACTCGCACTCACAAATGGCACCGAACGGTCTCCAAAATGTCGGCGCAACCCAGGACGCATCAATGCCTGAAGCACATATAGCAAATGGTTAGTTCACTCATACTTCAACCTACGGTTTGAATTGTTAGACACAAATTTGGTCCCAAGGAGTGGTTTTATGCACCGTGTTGTTTACATGTGATGAAGATTTTGGCTCCCTAGAAAAAAATTAGCATACCAGACTCCACTCCATGCTTAGTGATCTATAGCATGAATTAAATTCATCAAACATACAACCTCACTGGCACATGTGTGCTGGCAACAACGTACGTGTTGCCTCGACGGAATCATGAACTTTGCCTGCAGCACATAAAACAAGTGGTAAGCTCAACCCGTACTTACATTTATTAATGCGTGCCAACTCAATTGTGTATTGAACATTGATTGTTGTACTAGGCACACATGTGGTATATGAGAAGTTAGGTTACCCTAAATATAAATGTCGCTTCTACAAGGCCACCATGTGGAAGGAGGAAAACAGGACAGCAGCTACTGAGGCAAACCTCACTTACTCGATATGTTGCCAAGAAGGCAAGGTGAAGTTGCCAAGGTTACAAGACACCCCAGAACCCCTTAAACATCTCTTACAACAACACAACGCTGAATGTGTTGACTTTAGGCAGAAAATCAGGATCTACAACAACATATTTTCCTTCACCTCCTTCGGTGCCCAAATCGATGAGAAAATCAACCAGTCCCGGGGGCCGTACCGTACACTTTCAGAATTTTAGGGCAAAACTACCATAGACTAGGTTCACTTATGCCTGAAGAAGGAGACCCACCCAGGTATTTAAATTGAAGTCTGCTAGCATAACTTGCGTTATAAGACACCTTCGTAAAGTAAACTGTAAAAATTAACTCAGGAGTAGCACATGCATAATGCTTATTTGCCTCTCCATTAATTTTGCATTCAGGTATGCTCAACTATACTTCTCTTATACCGGAAACAAACTGCGCAATAGGATGGGATGCATGAATCTGACCAGTAGGGACCTAGACCCATCAGTTGTGATGGATTTCATGCAGATGTTGCATTCAACTAGCAGTGTAGCCAAGGACTTTACAATGACAAGAGATTGGGCAAGACCGAATGCCTCTATGGAGTTCAAACTGAAGCTCATTGGTGAACGAAAGCCAAATGAAAGGAAATACAATTTGCCTATAGTTTCAGAAGTGGCAGCTCTGATTGTGGGAGACTTTGGCCAGAGTACCGCCCCAAGAGATGTTTACATACAAAGCAAATCAAAAGGCCCACAAAGGATATCTGAATTGCATCCCCTTTACATGGCTCTACATTATCCACCACTATTTCCCCATGGTGAAGATGGCTTCCATGAAGACATTCCATATTTCTCAAATAGTGGAAGGATAAAAACGCAAAGGGGCCGTGTTACAATGAGGGAGTTCTATTCTTATAGAATTCAACAACGGACTGATGAAGGGGCGACACTGTTACACGGAGGGAGGTTGTACCACCAATATCTGGTGGACGCATATACATCAATGGAAGAACAATGCCTACGCTGGATCAAATTCAACCAAAAACAGCTGTGGGCTGATTTGTATAATAATATTTGTGATGTTGTATTGAAAGGAGACACTGAAGCAAGATCTATTGGAAAATGAATAGTTCTTCCGGCAACGTTCACTGGCAGCCCAAGGTACATGGTCCAAAACTATCAAGATGTGATGGCATTATACAGAACATATGGAAACCCTAGCCTTTCTATCACATTCACAACTAATCCAAAATGACCAGAGATAGAAGAAATGTTGATTGAATTAGAAGGGCAGCAAGGGGCTGACAGACCGGAAATCATGATGCGGCTTTTCAAGCAAAAGTTAGCACAACTGATGCAAGACATTAACAAAAATGAAATTTTTGAGCCAACAAATGTCGATCTCACCTTCTTTACATAAACATTCCAATTTTACACTGCATAAATATTCTATGCTGGTTTTACCTAATTTCATATTGCTAATTTAACCGTGCTCCAAAGCCCGCAGATGTATATAAAATTGCATCCTTGAGAAAGGATGTCTTACATGCACATATTATATCCATACATAGCATACTAATAGCATGCTAGATTCTCTAAGACGGTTTCTCGTGTTCACTGGTACTAATCCATTGTTTTTTAATGCTTCACAACTATCTACACAATTGAATTCCATAAAAGGGGCCTCCCACATGCACATATTCTAATTTGGTTGCATGAAGGGATTCAAGCAAAAACATCACGGGACATTGATGAAGTCATTTCAACTGAAATCCCTATTAGGGAAAGAGATCCAGATGCGCATAGAGTTGTAATTGAACATATGCTACATGGCCCATATGGTGAAGGAAACAAAAACGCACCATGCATGAGCAAAGACGAATGCAAGAAACATTTTCCCAAGCCATTCTATGCAAACACTACACTTGATGAAGACGACTAAACGATATACCAGCGGAGGCAAAATGGGGTATTTGTGAACAAGGGAAAGTCGAAGCTTTATAACCGCCACGTGATGCCATACAATAGGTATTTGTTATTAAAATATCAGGCACATATTAATGTGGAATGGTGCAATCGGTCCAGAGCAATAAAATACCTTTTCAAGTATATCAGCAAAGGCCCAGATAGAGCAACTGCAGTCTTTATGCAAAGCAGCAACATCGCAGATAATAGTGAACCAGGGAAAATGATTAAAGTAGATGATATACAACAATTTCTTGAGTGTCGCTACTTATCTGCTTGTGAAGCCGCGTGGTGAATTTTTGCCTTTGATATTCACTACTCCAAGCCAGCAGTCATTCGCTTGACATTTCACTTGCCCGATCAACACACCATCACACTTTTGGATAGCCAGAACTTGGCAGCATTACTACAGAGAGAGGAAGTTACGAAGACTATATTTACTGAATAGTTTACCTTGAATACCATAGACGTTGAGGCAAGGCAATACACATATGCAGAAATTCCTACAGAATATGTGTGGAATGCGGGCACCAAGGTTTGGACTAAAAGGGCACAACAAAAGCCAATAGGCCGGATTGTGTACTGTCATCCAGCTGCAAGAGAGTGATACTACCTTAGAATGCTCTTAAATGTTATCAAAGGCCCGAGGAATTTCAATGAGATCAGAACAGTTGATGGGTCAACATATGACAGTTTCAGGCAAGCTTGCTACGCGCGCGGTATGCTAAATGAGGACACTAAATGGACAGATGCAATTCAATAAACACAAGTATGGGTGACCGGTCCCCAACTCAGGGAATTGTTTGTCACGATACTACTTTTTTGTGACATCACCAAGCCCGCCAACCTATGGAACAACAATTAGGAGGCACTTTCGGAGGACATACTATACCAAAAGAGAAAGCAATTCAGATTTCCAACCTTAGGGCGGAGTGAGAATCAAATCAAGAACTATTGTTTATTGCATATTCAAGACATACTTGCAAGGAATGGAAAAGCGCTGTCAGATTTCCCAGATCTATTGATCAGCGCTACTTTGTAGGGTTTAATTAGGAGTTGTTACCGGTGTTTTGGGTACCATTTAGAGATATTTAGAGCACAATTGGGGAGATTGGAGTTGAGGAGTAGAAGTACAGATATGGTGGTTTGGAGAAGCTTAAACGAAGAAATCAAGAAGATGAGAAGAAAACCACGTAGAAGACGAATGAAGAGTTGGAGAAAGGAGCTAAGTGGAGCCACAAAGCCAAAACCGCGATTATGGGGCTGAGGCCGTGGACATCTACGAAAGACGAGAAGTGAAGACGGGAAAAACCGCGATCGCGGATGGTCGCGGAAGCTGGTCGCGGATAAGTCGAGAGCAAGCATGTGGAAAAGTGAATTTTCCGCGATCGCGGAAATATGCATCAGGAGCGCCGCGGCAGTTTCATCTGAAGTTTACCTTTATGTTATTTTCCTTTTCTTTTAGTTTCTTTATTTCGTTTACATTATTTTATTTCCTTTTAGGACTAGTTTTGTTATCTTTTTACATTAGGTTTAGCTAGGTTTTCTATTTAACCTAGTTTTCCTAGCAGCTTTTGATTATCGAATTTCTTATCATTCAGTATTGTTTTCCCTTCAAGACTATGAAGAACTAAGCACCCTTTGCTTAGTCCAACAATTGAAGCCTTCATTTGATTCATGATTGTGAGGTTATAACTCTATTTCCTATTCCTTTGGATTATATCTTTTCTCTTGAGCTTATTCCTATTGATTCTTATTGATTTGACTGGATTGATCACCTAGTTGATATTAGTAATTGTCTATTGCTAGGGTTTGGATATTTAGAGTTGAAATCCCTTATCTTGTGTAGCAATCATGATATTCTAGGCCTAGTTGGACTAGTTTATTATGAAAGAGAATTGATTACGTGCTAAATGCTGTGAAAGATCAGTGTTGTATGTATCCTGGTTAATTCCTATGCTTTATGCTGCTATTGTTCTAAATCTTGATAGTTTCTCGTGCGTTCGATAGTAAGGGTTGTCAGACCGAGTTGGACTGGTAACTATTTCAGAATCGGGACAAGAATAATCAAAGAAAGGAATATAGATAACCTAGGACCAATCAATCGAATGAATGGTGGATATTTGTTTGGCTAAGTGTTTTTCCCCAATTGATTATAAACCTTTTGTTTTGTTTACTTTACTTTGTTTACTTGAAATTCAATCAATCAACCAATCCCCCATTTGTTACTATTGCATGCAAATTGACATAAAGAAACACAACTCCTCCCTGTGGGATTCGACCCTTGCTTGCCTATTCTACTAGTTTAGGTTATTAAGGATTTTACTTTGATAAGGTGATACGACTTTAGCACCTATCATCTACCAAGGCCGGACAGAATCTTGCTTACAAATATGGATAATAAACTTATACAAGAAGAAATGACCTACAACACTATAGAAATGGTTGGCCTACATCATACACTTCTAGGAGCTTTGAACTCAAATCAACTCATTATTTATAAGAAGGTCATAGACTCAGTTCAGAATCAGACCGGGGAATTTTTCTTCATCTATGGGGCATGAGGCACATGAAAGACATTCCTCTACAAAACCATAATGGCAAGGTTAAGATCGGAGATGAAGATTGTTCTCGTTGTTGCATCATCAGGTGTGTAATAGCCACGTTAACAAATCCACAACACATACACCAACCATGTACTACCTGTACAAATTGACAGCGATAAGACACTTACTTACTTGAACATTGTTACCTTCAAATGTGCAGGAATAGCATCCATGTTGCTACCAGGGGGCGGACAGCTCACAGCAGGTTCGTTATCCCAATCGATCTACTTGAGAATAGCACCTACGGTATTACACAGAACTCACATTTAGCCCAGCTGATGCATGAGGTTCAACTAATAATTTGGGACCAGGCCCCAATGACACAGAGGTTTGCGTTTGAAGCACTCAACAGAACATTGCAAGATATTCAGGGCATCAAGAAAGAGGAAAACAAGCACAAATTGTTTGGGGAAATTACAGTACTACTAGGAGGACATTTCATACAAATCCTTCCAGTGATAACAAAGGGGAAAAGGCAAGAAATTGTACAAGCATGTATAAATAACTCTCCTTTGTGGAAGAGTGGTCAGGTACTGACATTATCACAAAGCATGAGGGTCAATGAGCAACAAAGCGATGGAACAATCGACACCTACAAATAAAAGTTCAATGAGTGGATCCTCCAAGTGGGCGATGGGACTACAAAAGCCATAGCTCTTGAAGACGAGGATGAGCCAGCGTGGATTGACATTCCCCAACAATTCATCGTTGCCCCAGGAAACAACCCGATTGCACAAATCATAGATGAAGTATTCACTGATTTCGTCCCAAACCAAAAAAAAATGCAAACTACCTCCAGGAAAGAGTTATTCTTACACCATTAAACGAAGATGCCGACAAGGTGAACGAGCATATGTTCAACATAGTGCGCGGATCAGTGCGGACATACAAGAGCTCAGACAAAATCTGTATGGATTCAACAGATATCGCAGATCAAGAGCACATGTACCCCGTCGAATTCCTCAACAAACTTACTTTCTCAGGTACAACTACATTTACGAGTACACGTTGCATGCGCAAAGAAATTAATTTTGACCAATTTCCAAACAAGAATGCCTCCTCACATCCTCAACCTAAAAGAAGGTTTACCGGTCATGCTGATGCGAAATGTTAACCCTACACAAGGGTTATGCAACGGCACACGACTCATAATTACACATCTAGGTGAATGGGTCATCGAGATTGAAATTATAACAGGAACGAACATGGGAAGAAAGGTGCTTATTCCAAAAATTACACTGAGCTCGACAAAGACAAAATGGACATTTTTTATGAAGCGCAGACAATTTCCCATTAAACAATATTTTGCGATGACTATCAACAAGGTTCAAGGCCAGTCTTAAAAGCATGTGGGCTTATATCTTCCCAAGCCCGTTTTCTGCCACAGGCAATTGTATGTTGGTATTTCATGGGTCACAGACCCGCACGGACTGAAGATACTGATGGTGCATGAAGGGAACCAACCAAAAAACTACACCAAAAACATTGTGTTCAAGGAGGCTTTCAACAACTTAGCATCACATGCAAGCTTATCCTAATAACACTACTCAATCACAACATACATTACACATAATAACATTTTATCTATATCACATATTATCCCTTACATTTGTTTGGAATACCACATGCTAACACATTTCCTCTATTGTTGTAATAATAAAGACATCACATCAGCCAAACAATGCAGTTTCAAACAATCAAGAATAGTGCAAGGAACAACATGGAAGCACAAATACAGGTTCGCTTCAATCCCGCAAACAAAATTCATGTATCCCCTTTCACCAGACGTTTGCCATATACTTACCTCATTTCTGTTCTCCAGGTTTTCAGGCAGCGATACTGCCAATGACCTATTGATGCTTTCATTTATGTAATAAAATGGATGTCATTACATATACAGATTACGCAACTGAATACTCAGTAATGAATATGCTATTGAGTTAAAGTGATGGTGTCCTCTCTACTGAACCCAGATGCAATTCGTATGTCAAATCCTGCAGATTACACTTATATGCCAACTGAATTGTAGACGGCATAGCTCCATTTGAAAACAATACTATATCCAGTCTGGGACATACACCGGAACATCTGTGCAAATTTTATTCCATGATACCTTCAACTGACAGGCGCCAACTGAGTAAGCTTTTATACCAAAAACGTCGAGGGAGAATATTGCCGAATTAGAAGCGCACACAAATAGGGAAAGAAAAGGAATCACTGGGAATTTGCAGGGAATTTTATGCCTACAACATAAACATGTTCATCAACGTACCTTCACCTCTGGCAGCTACGTGGGTTGGTTTAAAACGCTACATGATACCTCTTCCATCTTGCGTAGTTCTTTTAGTCCCTCAGAGAAAACATCCCCACTTCATCTAAAATCTCTGAACTGCATCATCATTCACCACATCAGGTATGTTACTTATTAGCCCTCTTTGACCCACATTGCCTTCCTTAGCTTTTAAATGCCCCCATCTGTACCAAACCAAAACCCACATCTTCATTTCCCATAATTCCTTGCTCACAATGATCCTGCCCCATTTATTAGAATTGTTGCTTTTGGGGTTGATTTCTGCAACGACCACCATGGAAAACATCTCTTTGGATATGCAGAGATTTGCTCGCATTGAATTGTTGCATATTTTAGGGAAATCCAGACCCTAACCTCAGCGGTGTTGTGTTTCTTTTGCAATGTGTCTCTTTTTCTTGGTACATCTCGAAAACAACAGATTAACCAACATGTTGGCCTCTGGATGTACCTTGTGCTCTTCAAACCATAGAAATAACTCTTAGGCCAGCTAAATCACTCAAATCACGGATATAAGAGCCAGAATTCTTACTTCGACAACTTCTTCATCTTCTTATCCTTCCACTGCCTCTCCCATTCGCTTTCCAGCACGTTGAAGACCTAGTCAACTCCATATGCGCCGTAACCACCACTGCCGACTGAACCGCAAACCTAAAATGCCCAGCCAGGAATTACTGAGAAACCTCTTCCTCAGACCATAAACATGGGTGTAGGTTCTAATTGAAGCACCCGCTCCTGGTTGACGCGAGCCTGTGAACGTTGGGAGCAATAGAGAGGAGAACACATTCCCTTAAATCTGTCTCTGCCATTCTATAACTCTTTCACACAGCTTCCGTATTGATATGTCTTTTATATTGCAATTGGGATTCATTAATGATGAGAGTGGACCCCACGGTCCGAAAGGACCAGGCCCCAGGCCGTACACCACATGGACCCGTGGGCTATCAACCCCCAACTAGCCCATGCGGGGTCACCCCTGGCATCCCTCTGCATGCATGCTATGGTATCCCCATAGACACCTGTGATGGGTTGGGGTGCTTGGCCTGCAGGCCTATTGAATGTGGGCTAGGCCCGCCGGCTATGCCAGGGGTGACCCCGCCTGGGCTAGTCGGGGGTTGACAGCCCACGGGTCCATGTGGTGTACGGCCTGGGGCCTGGTCCTTTGGCTCTTGTGGACTCCCTCGCACTGAAGGCTGCATCCCGATCCTCACGCATCATGATGATGTGACTACGTCGCATCTCGAGCAAGACTCAAGCCATGGAGACTCAAGCACCGTCCCCGCCGCGCCTAGTGCATCTGAGCTAGGGCATGGAAATTGGTCCGACAATTCTCACAACTCTCCGAGCCATCTTTTGGGGGATGACTCCACTGGTCCTCTAGGAGATATTGAGCACAAGAACGCCTGCGAAACTGGAGTTGAAGCAAGGAAGTGCCGTACACCTATTGTTGGCGCAAGGGAGGCCGGCGCTCGGGTCTTTTCGGGACGGATCACTCGAGCTCGGGCTCGAGCATTGCAAGAGGGACTCCAGGCTGGCCTGATGACCATGGGAGCACCGAGCCACATGGAAGAGAAGGCCATGTGTGCCTTGGTGCAACAACCGGGCTAGGCGCAAGGATTCCTTAGCCGTGTGGGGCTTGTTTTGAAGGGGCATTTATTGCCGATTTTTGTGTTGGTCTTCATGACATTTTCTACCTTAGCGATTGCATTTCAATCTACAAAACAACACCCAAAAAGTCAGCCAGGGTTCAACCAAATTAAGGCAACCCAAATAACAAGCTCACATCTATGCACTGAAACCCCATCTTCTATAGCTCTGCTTCAGTCTCCGCGCCGACGGGGTCCATCAAATCAATTTGTTGCCTCATCCTCGCTGCTTCAGCCCCAAGCGCAGCCAACCTCATGTCTCGCTCAACTATGTCTTTCACAAAAGTCATCCACATGTCATGATCCATCATCTTACCTGCAACAACCATCCAAAAAGTAGGCACAGCAACGGTCGGATAGGGCAAAGCTATGCATTGCAAGCAAAAGGTTGCATTACCTCCCCATGGGAACTTAGATTCTTTGGCGACTTCCAGCGCGTCCCACACTTCTTCGTAGATTTTTGTCTTCACATTGTACGACGAGTCCATGACGTAAATTTGGATAAAACTTAGCATGTAATCACGAAGTCCAAAACCACACCAGCAGTAGCCTTTTTGAGGAATAACACAAACAATTCCACAACAAGTAACCACAGGAAACCAAACAGAAATACAAAACCTAAAAACAAGTGACTCACACATAGAAGGCAGGTGCCATAAGTAGGTGGCATAAGCACAAACCCAAGGATTACATTTTGCAGTACAATGGAAATATATACCAACAAACAACAATTTGTAAACCGACAATAGCAGTTATAATCGGATGTTGAAAGCCAAATATGGAAAGTAAACACAAACACCACATGTGAAAACAAGGGAAAAATACACATGCAAATATGGAAAGCTAACCTACAAATAAGGAAAGTTTAAAAACAAAAAAAAACACGCAACCTAAAATCACAGACATACGGTCAGGAGAAACAAAGGCAGGACAGCATATCCCCGCATATGAGTCTCCAAAAAATTAAGGGGACACCAGAACAAAGAAAGGGGAAAAACCACCCCATCCTCAACTGTGTCATGATTCATGACTGCACCAATCAAACTCGAACAAGTGTATCAAATACGCCTTAGATGGGCGGAAAATGACATAACCCCACGCCGAACACCCAAAAACACGTTCACAACAACAACCACACAAAACAAAGAGCGGGTCATGAAAAAAAAAACCAAGGACTGGACACAAGTGAATGAAATCAACAACGAGGTTCAACAATGCATCAACAAGACCAAACCAAGCCCCTTCGACTACACATACACCCAAAACTAAACCAGGACACAATAAAAACCCGGTAGACTAATGCCCCAACACAATCACCCAGACAACCACTGCTCAAATACCCAAAAAATAAGAGAGAACAACATAGAAAGAGTGGGAAACCAACGACACGGACGACAAATGTACAGAATACCTACCACAACTCTTAGAATCGAGAACCACAGCAGCGAAAAACACGCACAAGAGAATAAGAACTTCATACCTGCCTTAATCAACGAGATCAACAAGCGAGAGGTGGACAGCCAGGGGGTTCTGGAATATTAGGGTTCAGCAAGGCGAATGCAATGCCTCTGCAAAATCTGCCCCATTTAAACGCCAAGCGTGCTTGAAGGAAACCATCGGAACTGGGCACTACATTCATTGCTCATTTGACATGACCAGCTAAAGGGACTCCTCCATTTAATCACCAAACTCAAGCAATACTGCGGAGTTAAATTAATTAACACGGGGTAATCATGATATGTGCCTGAACCGCCTTCAGTAGCCAATGGCAAACCATGACTTAAACCAATGTAACTCGAGCAAAAAAAACCAGGGCAAAATAAATTAATAAAGCATGCCCTAAATACAACAAAAACGTATAATAATGCAACCGGCCTTTCATATAGAATCGATTCAAACACGTACAACCATACTACCATCTGCAGCCCAAAAAACAATTGACCACATTTTACAAAATATGTTATATTTCAATATTAAAAGGCACAAATATTTAAATTTAGATTTATTACCTTTCTTATTCTTTATTTTAGTGCTTCATATTAACCATATTTAGTACTTTGAAGATGTCTTTGTTTGACAAATATACCAGCCCCCCCAAAAATGCAAACTTTGAACTACATATACATTTATAAAATATTCACACAAATAAAAAAAAAAAATTTAACGACGCTAGACAAAAAAAAACTCCCACTCTAATTCAAAATAATAAAATGTACTTCGCGCCAAAATTATAACACAAAAAAAACATATTCATAAGTACAAGCATAACATTTCATACCTAACATACTTACATATAATATTTAAATAAACATCCTAAACTATATGCCGAACATAAAAAATTAGCACACCAATACATATATTACACAGTCATAGTTACACCGTGAGACTACATATACACAAACGGCCCGTGCGAAGCACGGGCTTCGATTCCTAGTTAGTAAAGTAAAATATAATACTTCATATATGTTATTTC